>JASXTE010000003.1:1762500-2962500 GCA_030280995.1 Hemileia vastatrix | reverse complement strand
CTTAAAGAAGCTGAGAGGAAGAGGCGAGCAGATAATGGGTTATGTATGTATTGTGGGGGTAAGCACAAGCTAGAAGATTGTGTAAAGTTGAAGGAAAGAGAAGGTACCAGTTCAAGGTCAAAAAACTAGTAGATAGTTTACTTGTGTGCAAAGCAAACTATCTTATCTCTCCCAGTGCACAGAACCTCCATGTCTTAAGGACTGGAGTCACCTTAAACCGCTTGAGAATCATTCTTTTCGAGGATACCCCCTTCAGTTGTCTTATAGACTCTGGAGCTTCAATTTCTTTCGTCAGTTTATCTTTTGCCGAGAAGTTAAAACTGACATTTACAGATATTGATCGAACTCCAATATATTTGGTCGAATCAGAGGAACCCAAATATTGGGTAAGTAAGAAAGTTTTATGGGTTTTCAACTTTCCGAACTTTCCCCCCTTTCAGTGGGAATTATCAGTCTTGGACACCTCAAGAATGGAAGATACCATCCTTCACCATGACTTTTTAAAGCATTGGAATACTGAAACTGATTGGTCACGGGGATTGATCACCCCATGCACTAAGTATATTTCTAATTTTTCAATGCTGGTCAATAGGGAGCTAAACAACCTGCCTGACAATTTCCTGCTAGAGGACAAATCTCTGCCAGATGACTTGAAAGCATCTGATCTTTCTCTAAATGAGAAATTGGCTAACTCTTCTAGCTTGATCACGTCACTCAAAGATGATTTAAATTGCCTCGAAGTAGTCAAATTATGCTCTCTTGATTTGGGTCTTCCCTCGACAGACTCTCTCGAAGATAATGAGGATAACCAAATCAATGTTGAAGCTATTAAATCAACTCTACCGGAAATCTATCATGATTTCCTTGATGTTTTCTCAATCCGCAAGGCTGATAAGTTACCACCTCATCGACCCTACGACCATCAAATAGAGTTAATAGGTCCTGTCTATTCTTTGTTGAAGAAAATCTCAAGTTCTTTGAAACTACATTTCAGAGAATGTAGCCAAAGGTTTAATCAGAACCAGTAAATCTCCAACCAGCTCCCCTGTTCTTTTTGTAAAGAAAAAAGACGGTAGCCTTAGGTTGTGTTTTGACTATAGAAAGCTCAACACAGTTACAAAGAAGAATGCATACCCAGTTCATCCTATTTCATTGCTTCTTAACTTTTTTAATGGTGCTAATTTATTTTCTACAATTGATCTTAGAGGCGCTTATAATCTTATTTGCATTGTGGAAGGTCATGAACCACTGACTGCAATGCGCACTAGATTTTGTAGTTTTGAATATTTAGTAATGCCTTTTTGGATTATGTAATGCACCATCTACTTTTCAAACTTTTGTTAATGACATCTTTCAAGATGTTGTCAAACAATTTGTGGTCATCTACTTAGACAATATTTTAATTTTCTCGAAGACACTGGATGAACATATTCATCATGTTTGACAGGTTCTAAATCGCCTTCAAGATAAGGGTCTCTACGCCAAGCACAATAAACGCAAATTCCATCTTAAATCTATTGATTTTTTGGGTTTTACATTATCCACTGATAGTTTAGTCATGGACGACAAAAAGGTCCAAAAAGTCCTGGAATGGCCTGAGCCCAAAACCGTTAAATTCCTCCAAGGATTTTTGGGTTTTGCCTATTTCTATAGAAGATTTATTAAAAATTACTCTAAATCTATTTCCAATCTTACTTCTCTTCTTAGAAAAGATATTCCTTTTGTTTTTACTTCTACAGTACAAAAGGAATTCGAAGCATTGAAGACTGCATTTACCACAGCTCCAATTCTTTGACACTTTGATCCTTCTGCTTCGACAATAGTCAAGACAGACGCTAGCCATTATGCTATCACAGGGGTCATTTCTCAATTCAATCCTGAAACCAAATTGCTTCATCCTGTTGCTTTCAAGTCACCCAAACTCATTGCAGCAGAATTAAATTACAAAATTCATGACAAGGAGCTTTTAGCTATTATCCACTGTCTTAAAAAATGGCACTCTTTTCTTCTCAGCCTAGATAGTCCTTTTCAAATCCTGACTGACCATAATGCTTTGAAACACTTTATGTCTTCCAAAGTGTTAACCAGGCGTCAAGCCAGGTGGGCTGAATTTTTTTCTGAATTTCCATTTTCTATTTCCTATCGCCCAGGTAAGAACTGCATTGTCCCAGATATCCTGTCACGTCAGGACAAAGTTTACCCACAGTGGGTGGACAAATTTGCTGACAAGAACCCAGCAAATGTGAAATCAATTTTCAACAAATCAATGTTAACGACTCATCAACTTAATTCAATGACAATTCAATCTTTTCAAAATCCACTATCCAACATCCTCGAAGCTCAGTCCAAGGACAATTATTGTTTAGGGATAAAAGACAAAATACTCTCAAAGAAGGGGGCCAAAAGATTTAGTATTGAATCAGGTCTATTAGTTTTCAAAGGTAGAGTAGTCATACCCAACAATAATGGAATAAAATTATGGATTTTCAATAGTCGACATGATTCTCCATTAGCTGGTCCTTTTGGGGTTGATAAAACCTACCAGTTAATTGTGAGGGATTTTTTCTGGCCAGGAATGACCAGATAAATCAAGGCCTATATAAGATCTTGTTATGAATGTAATAGGAATAAGGCTCCCCGTCACCGGAAGCATAGGTTGCTTCAACCGCTTCCTATTCCCTCTAAACCTTGGGAATCTTTATCAATGGATTTTATTTCCCAACTTCCTCTTTCTAATAATTTTGATGCTATATTAGTAATAGTAGATAGATTTTCAAAAATGTCTATTTTCATTAAAACCACTACTACTGCTACAGCAGAAGATTTGTCAAAATTGTTTCTAGAATATGTATTTTCCAAAAATGGTTTACCTAATGATATTATTTCAGATAGAGGCTCATCGTTTGTATCCACATTCTGGACTCAATTGTGTCGACAACTCAATTTCACGAGGAATCTCTCCACGGCCTATCATCCTGAAACTGATGGGCAAATGGAAAGGGTCAACCAAATCCTTGAACAATACCTTTGAATGTATGTCAGTTACCAACAAGACAATCGGACCACATGGCTACCATTGGCCGAATTTGCTTATAATAAATCGACTCATTCTTTGACACAACAATCTCCTTTTGAAACTGTTTATGGGAGACATCCTCAATTCAACTCAATCCAAGTAGGAACTAGTCATCCTGCGGAACATTATCTTTGAAACATATCACAACTCCAAGAAGAGCTTAAATCAAACTTAGAATTAGTGATTTGAAGGTACAAGGAACAGGCCGACAAACATCGACAATCTGCTCCTTCTTTGAAACCAGGCGACAAAGTATGGCTTGACGCACAAAACATTCGAACAACTGGACCATCAAAGAAACTGGCTGAAAAACACTTGGGACCATTCGAAATCGACTCCAAAGTATTTAAAACTGCCTTTCGACTCAAGCTACCTCCTAAATGGCAGGCTATTCACCCTGTTTTCCACGTATCTCTCCTGGAACTGGCTCAAGAAACACACCCAGGCAGGAACCAACCTCCTCCGGAACCGGTCAAAGTAGAAGACCATCTAGAGTGGTAAGTAAGCAGTATCCTTGATTCAAGAATGCGCAAGGGGAAACTTCAATACCTCGTGGAATGGGAAGGCTTCCTCGATGACTCAGACAAAACATCCTGGGAACCAGCCATCAATGTTTCTAATGCCCCTGAACTCCTAAAATCTTTTCATCTTAAATATCCTTTAAAACCAAAACCTTAGAACTCTCTTTTACTTTTCTCTTCTCTTCACTTTTCTCTTTTCTTTCTCTTTCTCTTTCTCTTTTCTTTTCTTAAAAATTCTAAAACTTCTTTTCTTCTAAAAAATCCTTACTCTGTTTTCTTTTTTTCTTTTTTCTTCTCAAAAGCTTTTTTCAACCTTCTTTAAAAAATAAATAAATAAATAAAATAAACTAAAATAAATTAAAATTAAAATTAAATTAAATTAAAAAAGTAAAAATTAAAAAATAAAATAAAATAAAATAATAAAATTAAAATCTTAAAAATCAATAATTCCTTTAATTTTCTTTCTTCTTTTCTCTTTTCAAACTTTTCTTCTTTTCCCTTATTTCTTTTTCTTCGAACTATCAAAATTTTATCACGAACTCAATACAACAATCTTTCTCAAACCTTACTTCAACCTTTAAATCTCTCTTTTAAAATTCTTCGAACAAATTACTTCTTTCTTTCAAATTCTTTTTCAAAAACTATTTTTTCTTCTTCCTTTTCAAATGACCAAAATTCTTCAAAACTTCAATAAATAAACTTTCATGAATAACAAATTTTTTCTCTCATTAAATTTTCATCTCAAACAAAATTTTTTTCAATCAACTATTTCTTTTTTTTACTTAAATCTTTCTTTTTTCAAAATTTAAAACTAAAATTCCTTCAGTCAAACATCCTTTCTTTTCTTCTTTCATTCAAATTCTTCTTTCAAAATTTAAAACAAAATTTTATTCAAATCTTTTCTTTCTTCCTCTTTTCTTTCCTTTTCTTTTCTTTTCTCAACATCTTATAAAATATATATCAACATTATCAATTAAAACAACAAAATAAAAAATAAAAAATAAATATACAATTTGCTTTTTTTTTCCTTCCTCTTTCTTTCTTTCTTTCTTTTCTTTTTCCTTCAATTTCAAATTTTCTCCAGTATTTTCTCCCAAACCAACTTCTTCATTTTTTCCAAAACCACTCTTATTTCCTTCCTACATTTCTCAAATATCTCCTCCTCCCCTATTGGTACCACTTCCCAAATTTCTAGTAATTCTTCGGCCATGTCGAAGGAGGCAGCATTGACAATCTTATCGACCTCACCGCTTAAATCTTTGATGAATCGAGTTCGTTGACCTTGCCGAGGTTTCTTTGACCATACCTGGTCGAGAGTCTCTTTGTTGTCCTCCCTTGAATCAACCACTGGTTGATTTGCCTCAACTGGCAGCAATGGCACAGCTTCCACAATTGGAGCCTCCACGATGACATCTGAATTCTAAAACATAGGTCATCAGTAACAAAATTTCTTAAAATAAAAAGAAGAACAGAATTAATTCAAATAATGGGTCAGCTTCTAAGAATAACTTTGGGGTGACTTCCACGGTCATTTCCTTCAACTCTTTGTCATCCTTTATGACCATCCACTGCTTCTTCGTTGTCTGTCTCAAAATAGGGATTTCATCCTCATCCTCTTCAACTAATTCATCTATCTCTTCTTAGACTCCTTGTTTCTTACTTGTGGCCTGGGTTACCCAGGTTTCCATGGTATCTTCAACCTTCTCCTCAGTCTCTCCCACCGACTGATTTTCCCCGACCAATACGTCCCAAGTATCTTCGACCACCTCTTTGGTCTTTGGTATTACCCAATATTTAGTTTTCGTAAATCGACGCTCAATGTCCCCATTTTTCAAAAAGGCATCACACGCCACCCATCTCCAGCGGCAAAACTTGCATTTCTGGCAAGGACCTCATGTTGCCGTTCTTTCAACGCAGAAGTACTCCATTGATTCGCAGGCTGTGCATGCTTGAGAATACTGCCGGGTAATAATTCCACCATCTGCTTTAGGGTGTGGAGGAGTGGGAGTTGGGGTAGGACAAGTTGACATAATAAAGTATAAAATAATTAAAAACAAGAGGGAGAGAAAGTAGTGTGGGAAAGTATGTCTCACGCTCAACGGAGATTGCGTTTTTATACCCGGGCATCTGTCACACGCCAAGTGACACTCAAGGCAAAAGCAGCTCATTAAATCAATAAAACAGAGGTCTAAATCCATACTCAAAGCGCAGAAAGCAATTCTACATAGCAACTGCGACTTTCCTTTGTGTACTCACTATTCAATTGCGCTAGTCTAAACTCAAAATCTAAATTAGTCAATCTCTCAATAGTGTGTCTTAGTCTTTTTCTCAATAAGCGACGCACAGCGCAATAGTCAATGTAATAGTCTGCTAAAAAGGTTTATTAAATTATCTGTGGTTTATTAAAAAGGGGTAGTGAGCATGGACAGAATGGTTAGTGGAGGATTAAAGGGTTAATGGATGTTAGTGAGGAGGGTCCAGGTGTAACGGGTGTAATTTCGGTGGTCTGTGGTGAACGAAATGATGGTTGGGTATGAGGTCAATGCGAGGAGGAGTAAAGGATATAAAAGGGGTCGTATTTTGGTTCAACATTCTTTAGAATTAAATTATAAAACGCATATATAGTTAATAGTGGTAAAGCTTCAGGTTAAATCATTATTATTGTATCTTTCCTTATTTTTCTCAGTAATCATTTCTCAATCCTAAATCTTTGATTATAGAGTTTCCAACCCTCTGTGAGATTTTAAAGAATATTAATATTACCTTTAAATTATATTAGAATTCTTCTCAAACATATCTCAAAGCAGTAGTTCTTCCTTTGAGTCATTTTTGAATCACTTCCTCAAACATTTCCTCTGTGCTTCAAAGAAGTTTCTAAACTACTCTCCTCATCTCACTTCCGGAAACACCCTCGACCTTGTGCGTAGGTTGTCCTGTGACTATCTCATGTTCATCATCACTGTAAGATATGTTACTTTTGAAATCCTCACTGGATTCCATGTTCTCATCTTCATGATTACTTGGTTCAGAATTCTGTGAGGTTTGAATAACATTTATTCTTTTCTTACACATGTGACCCTTAACCCAAGGTTCATTACATTTATAAAAAGTGTTATTCTCTTGTCTTTTAGGGACAAGGGGAGCTGAAGGTTTTTTCTTCTCCACTGGCAATTTACTTGTAGTAGGTTTTACTACTTCAACACTTTGTTTGTAATTATTATACTTGGTTTCATATTTGTGGTTTAATAATATTTCATTGCATAAATTAATGAACCCAGAGGTATCTCTTATGGTTTCAGTTCTAGCTACAATAATGTCTCTAACTGATATAGGCAACTTGTATATTATTTTCTCTTTCCACTCATCATAATCCATTTTTGGATCCATAGCTTTCATGATTTTTATTAAATTCATTAAAAAGACCATGGGTTTATCTCCAGCATTTGGATTATTTCTGGCTCTTTCATACAATCTTTGTTGAGTGATTCTGAATTTTGGGCCACCAAATTGTCTTTCAATTAGTGCCTTCCATTCATTCCAGGAGTAGTTAATTTCCTCACTCAATACAGATTCAAACCATAATAAGGCCACATCTGTAAATAAAGATATTAATTTTGATGTAATTTCTTCATCAGGTAATTTGTATGAAAATTTTAAGTTATCAATTCTTTGAATGAATTGTTGCCAATCAGATTTTGAATCCCCCCCAAAAGAAGGGTACTGATCTAACTTAGGCCAGTTTTTTTGGCTAGTTTTTGCTTCCCTAAACTGAGGAATATTGAGTAATTCACTTACTTTAGAAAGATGATCATTTATTTCATCTTTTACTGATTTAATATTCTCAGAGCCCATGACACTATGTTCATGCTCAATCATTGGTTTATCATCAGAGTGTTTCATAAAAACTGGTTTTTTTTCCACATAAGAGGTATTATCTTTTATTTTTTCAGTATTTTTCAAAATGTTAGCTACTTCAATTTCTACTCTTTGTAACCTATCTTTTATTACAGGTACATGAGTTAAGGTATCATTTACATTTGAAAAAGACAATTTTACACATCCCTCTATGGTAGCCATAATATTCTGAGAATGTTCTAATTTATTTTCTAAATTTTTAATCTCAGAGTTTAATCTTTTGTTTTCATTGATTAATTCATTATTTGAATTCTCAATAATTTTTAGCCTATTGGCTGTTGTACTCAATGATTGTGTGAGGTTTAATAATACACTTTCTGTATTATTGTTGGACTCTCTAGAGAATTCTTCCAATTTTTCAATTCTTAATAATAATTTACTAATTATTTTTGATTACATTGGATTTTCTTTTAGAAAATATTCAATTTTTTCTGTGTCCAATTCAGAAGACTCATCATCAGGGTCAAGACTTAATTCATTTGGTTCCATTTTTATATTAATAGCATTTTCCTGGTGGTCAATAAAACTATGTACATTGTCCTCATTTAAAGACAAGTTTAATATGTTATTTTCAAATGAATAATTTTTTAAATCCTTATCAATTATATCCAATAACTCTCTATCAATTTCATTACCTATAAGTAATTCAGTGTTAGGATTATATAATTGATCCTGAGAAGATGGATGACTTACCAAGGTCTTATTCCATTTCCCCTGCCTCTCCTTGGCTTTCCCCTGTAAGGGTGACTGCTGGAGCCCTGCTGTTGAGAGTTGTTGTAGTTTTGGGCGTACCAATCCCACTTCCATTTGCTTACTGTAATTTTTTGATCCTCCTCTTGGGCTGGAGGTGTTGCTATGGAACTGTTGGGTGCCACTGTTGGTGGTTGAGCCTTTATTTTTACTAGAGCTTGATTGACTTCTACGAAACCCTGAGCTGCTCTTTTCTCCAGACTGTTTATCTGGTCCACTATATTGTTTGCCCTTATTGTCAAAGTGTTCAGTAGAGTGGAGAGGGAGTGAATTTGTTCTTGTAAGGTATTTTTTGTTTTCTTTATTGATACCTGTTTTAAAAGTTTTTCCCTTTCCTCCAGAGACATTGGCGGAGTGATGGTGTTTATGGGGGACTCCTGGCCCTCCATTTGAATGTCCTGTACCAGGTTTCTCAGCTCTAGGTCTTAAGCTATAAGGCTTTGCCTTATTACTCACAATATCATTGTTGTCACACATTTTTATGTGGAATTTAATCAAAGAATTGAAATTTGAGATTTTTAAAACTTCAAAAAGGAGTTTATCAGTACTTATTAATACCACTGAAGACAATTTTATTGCTTACTTGTAGGTAAAAAGTGAATTTAGAAGTGCCAAAAGTCAAATATGCTTTTATGTGGTCACTTGATTTAACTGGTCTACAATATGTAGCCATGTTTTTATATTTAAAAAAGAAAATTTGTCAGTAAGATTCTTTCTAAATATTAAATGAATTTTACAAACCAATTAAAGGGGATTAAGAGTTCTGTTAAATGAATGAAATTAATCAGTTTAATTGGTTATCATCTTCAAAGATCACAAATTTAATTGGTCTATTGACAGACTCCCACTAAGAAAAATTTTATGTTAAATTAGTGGTAAAAATTTTATCTGCAAAGATCACAAATTTTATTGGTCTATTGACAGACCCACTAATAACAATTATATGTTAAATTGGTGGTAAAATTGTTGATTCAATATCACAATTTTACTATATAACAGGGCTTCTTTTTCTGAAATCACTATATAAGTGACCCCAACCTGTTGTAATTATCCAAATACTTCTATAGGGATTTTATTTACGTGTACCTTTTTGAAATTTTTACTTACTGGATTATAACAGAATTCTTGAGGAAAGGCCCCCAATTGTCAGGCTGAGGTCAAGTACAAAGACGTGAACTAGCTTGAATGGTCAGTTTTCTAGAAGATTTTAATGGTCCTATATGAATACTGTAGTTTAAATCCAACAAGTAGTAAAATATAATCAAAATTAAAGGTCTAAGTAATATAATTCTCACTATTTTTATATATGGCTTACAATCTTTTTAGTTGGTAGAAAAATAGATTTTATAATTCAGATACTATTCAAAAGTCTTATAAAAGTACTAATTGATATGTATTGTAATTTATCTGGTTATATTGGTTAAATTGTAATGATAAAGAATGTAGAAACAAGACCCAAAAACCTCCTCCTTTTATACACACTGAGTTCCCCAATGATTCCCTTGATGTACCACCCAATACACAGTTAATGACGCCTCTAAACAGCTAATAGACATTCCCATCAACATTCCCAGTAACCCATGACATGATTAGAAGAGTAACAACCATCAAAATCCTGTATTAATAAGGAAAATCCATCAAAATTAAAGAATAAGATAAAAAGAGAGTATATGCGTATTAAACAATAATATAAAATACTAAAGAGGAAATTTTTAAGGTTAATAATAGCTTAATAATAAGGGAGATTCACTGCAGAAACAATGGGGCTAATCCTGACATTATACTACATGAAATTCCCATTCAAAAATACCCAATATTGACTGAGAAACCACCCAAAAACTCAAAAAGAAGTGTGAGATGTGGGGTAACTACATGCAGTCCTTGGCAGGCGCTTGCACGGGTAAATACTTGACTAAATTTAGGCGAATTTAAGTGTGGTAGTGAAATAAGGCGCCAAGAGTAAGGTTATTAATGAAATTAGTGCATATAAACAAAGTCAATGCAATATTAATTAAGCTAGGACACTAAATAAGTGCCTGTTGCCTATTTTAGTGTGTTTCCCCACAGTGGGCGTAGAATTTGGGGTAATTATAGTGTGAAAAAGCTAACTTTGCTAAAAATGAAGCTATTCACATGGGAAAAAAGCAGGCAGTATGTGGCCAGTACACAGAAGCCATTTCTAGCATAAAAAACACCAAATTTGAAAAGTGTTATTTTTATGCATTTAAATAGCCAAATAAATAGTACTAAATGAGAAAAATTGATCTGTCAAAGCGCATTTTTGATATTCTCAAATTTATGGTGCATATAGTCAACTTTTAAGTGAAATAAAGCGCATTTCTTGTTTTTTTGCATAAAACAGTGAAAATAACAGCTTTAAGTGTACTTAAAAATTATGTAGCCTTATACTTAAGGTTCTTAATATTACCCTAAGATACTCCAACTTAATATTAAGTACATAAGACTTATAAAAGGTGGATATATGCATGTATATAAGGTGTTATAATAGCATATTTTGTATATTATCATAATTTTACTTATGTATACTGTTTGTGTACTCTTAATTATTTTTCCCATGTATAGTTCATGTGTTTAACATAACTCATAAGTACTTTTTACTCAGTCCTGGGGATATACAGGCTGACACTTATAGTATTATTGGTGGATATGGTGTGCTGATGGAATGGCCACTGAGCTCCAGTTCTCCGGTGCGCTCCGGTGTGCTCCGGTTTGCTCTGGTGATTTTCTGGTGCAAAAGCAAAGTGTACTGGAAAAATTCTGTCATTGTGGCCAAGTTTGGTCATGGTGGCAAAATTATCTCACTCTGGCAAAATAAGCTCATTATGGCAAAAAGAGCTCATTGTGGAAAAATTTTCTCACAATGGGAAAGTCTGGTCACTGGGTTAAAGTTTGGTCACTGTACCAAAGTTTGGACACTGTACCAATGTTTGGTGACTGGGGGAAAATTTGGCTATTGTGGCAAAATTTGGTTAGAATTTATTATGCTTATTAGATCAATAGTTTATTGTAGATCCTATGCATGTAGGGTATTGTTGGAAAGGTCAGGAGTAGGAGAATCAGATAGAAAGGGGGGAATCTTGGTCTTCTACATTTTTTTGTTTTTTTAGTTTTGATGAGAAGGGTCTTTTTGGATATAATTAACAACCACATTCATATTTTTCATTTCTCAACATTTTTTTAATAAAATTGTAATACCCTTATAACATTTATACTTTTCATACCACATTTGAAATAAAACACAACAATAACATTTTATCACATATAGGGTATCTTTGGAAAGGTCTCAACCTCAGGGACTTGTTTTTATTGTTATCTCATTAAAAATAAAATCTTATAAAACATAAAAGTCTTTCTTTACAGATCTTTCACTGATACACCTTAATTGCAAAAGCTGTATTTCCAAATCTCAATAAGCGTTTATAAAATCAGAGTTTCATATCTTTTAATTCATTTAAGTAGAATAGCTAGCTTAGTTATTTGTGAAACCCTTATTTATTTAGAAGGACAGGGTTTTCTTCCGTTTATCCAACTCCTTCGGATTCTGCTTACAGCAAGGCGACTGTAAGAGTCTTTCTACAAAGTGGCAAATGATTTGTTGTCCAAGAACATATGGGATGATTCTCCCAAGACAAATATAAATTTTGGAGCTTTTGGTGTACTTGCAATGACTGCTGATTAGAGATGAAGTATTTCTTCAGATATATTAGGAACTTCAACATTAGGTGGTTCAGATTTTGGTTTCCCATTTGCTCTGGGACATAACACAGGGTGCAGAGTCCAGAACTGGTCTTTAGAATGTGGGAATTTCGGGTTGTGCTTCCCATTAGAGCAATACTCTCTCTTCCTGCCAGAGCTCCCTTTTCTTTCTTGGTGGTGACAAGAGCTGCTTCAGATGATTTGACTTGGTCTTCAGATAATCTGAGTCTCTTGAGGACAATTTCAATGGTAAGTGGCTTTCCAGTATCCTATGAATTGTTGATTATAATCTCACAATGCATCTCCAATGATTCAGGAATCTTGTCTAGGATGAAATATTGATAATGCTGAACCTCAATTTTTTGGCCAATAAGTGTGAGCTCATTGATTGAGGATTGCAGTTGTGTCCAAAAACCACAAATTTTACCTTCATTACATTTTATGGCACTGAATTGTGTATAAGCAGCGGCAAAATTGGTTGGTCCTGTTGCTGAGTATCTTTCAGCCAGCTTTTTCCACAGCCCCATAGGATTCAACCTTTCAGTTTTGTCAACTAGGGTATTGAGGTTGGTGTCATATAACTTTTGGACTATGATATTTTCAGCTTGTCAACATTTTGAGAGATATGCTGATTTATCATCACTATCACCAGGGATTGGGACCTTCCCTTTGACCAGATCTTCCAACTCTCATTGAGAGAGGTAAAATATCATTTTTCTTCTCCATGTTAAGTAGTTGGTTGAGTTAAGGATTGGGATGTCCTGTAGCAAGTGTCCTGAAAGACTAGTAGTCTCAATTTTGGAATAGTGATCTCCTCAGACTTCTAATCTATGAACTTTTACAAAATAAATAAGACCTTGTGAGTTACAAGATCAGATGGAGTTGGAAAATGCTGGTGAGCCAACCTAATATGTAAAAAATTAATAATCAACAAAACAATTAGGATAATATGAGTTTAAACAGATACCTACAATTGATTTTAACAGGGAGATACAAGTAACATGTAATCAGTGATAAATTTTGGTTATTAATAGTATTGTAATAACAATCAATGATTGTGTTGCAGTAACAACAAGCAATATATATGTAGTTGTTATCACCATTATTTAACCTATTTCATTCACCTATCAATAAACTATGTAGTATGCATTATAAACTTAGGTATTAAGTAGTAGAAAGATAGTGTGAGAAAGTAAAAAAAATGTGCAGAAAAGGTATTGTTGAGTTAGGAAGCACATTTTTTATAAACTTGACAAAAACCTCTTCACATTTTGAAAATAAAACTCTGATTAGTGGTTTTACCCTTTCTCTTATATATCTTGGCCCCAGAAATGGTGATTTTAAATTCATTTCAATAGTTTTTTGAATGAAAAAGATGGAAGTTCACTAAAATCATTGTCTTTCAGTTGAAATAAATTTTGAGGGTAGGGTTGTAGCTACAATAGAATAATAAAGATAAGATCTTAAAATAAAATTTAGAATGAGAATTAATATGAGTATATTCTGGATGAGTCCAGGAAAAAAGCTAGTCAATATTTAATTATATTCGAAATCAAGAGGAAAGATAATAGAAAAAAGTAAGAAATTTGAAAAAAAAAATTGTCATGATATATTGATCAGTTGAGTTTTTTCAAGGAGTAAAAGTTGAATGTTTGGGTCATGAAAAATTATATATTTTAATTAAAATGGTGAAATGGTAAATAGTGAGAACACTAGTTGATAATTCATTGAAAAATGGTAAGTTTCTTCATTCAATGATGATAAAGCTATCATAAATAAGAATTTAATTTAGATGAGGAAAAGTAACAAAAATAATAATAAATGATGTTTGAGGTACCTTTAGTATAGCACCTATGAGAGAATTAGAAATTCAAAACTTAGAAATAGTAATGATCAAGTTATACCTAAAGGTGAATAGAGTAATAAATGAGTAAAATATATAATAAGAAAGGAATTAGTGAAAGTAAAAAACCTGTAATAAGACAGACTCACTTGAGAAAAAAAAGGCATGAAGAGAGACACCTTTTTATCACAAAGAGAGCTGTCCAATTTAAAGGGTGATGAGTGAAAGTGTGGATGTTCTAATTGACATAAAGGGCTAAAACAATTACAAAGATTAAGCATGTAAGAAACAGATATGAAAATCTAAAGGCTGAGAAAGTGTGAGTTCAGATAAACAATTAGGATAGAGATTTAAGTGATAAGAACAGAAGGGCTCAGTGGACATGGCATGACCTGAGCAAAAAGGCATAAGTGAAGATAAAAAGGAAACAAAAGGACAGAATGTATAATTGATAAAAAAATAATAGTTGATTGTGCTCATAGTAAATGGAAATTATTTCAACAATAAAAAGAGGAGAAATTCACAAGAAATGAGAGAGAAAACGAGAAAAAGGAACAGTGAAGGTTTTCAAGCTGTCTTTTCATTCCTACATATAAGCAAAAAGAACCATTATCTCAATTCTGGTTGAGGTTCACAATATGAAATTATTTTTTTCTTTTTTTGGCTAAAAGAATCATTTAGAGCCTGTCAAAATTTCATGAGAAACACAATGGTGTATCAAGTAAAGTCTTTACAACCCTTAGAATAACAACTAATAATAGCAGTAGAGATAGTGACTAAATAAATTAAAAGAAAGAATTGATCTCTTCTTTCTTGTATTGAAAAATAATTGAAAATTGAGTAATGAGGACAATAATCTAAATTTAATAAGTAAATCTTGTGTGACCCCAAAGTGAAAAACTATAAATTTCTTACAAGGAGAGGGGAGTTATTAACAGTTTCTAATTAAAAAATAAGTAACTAATGAAAGGAGAAAAGCACTACTAGACTATCTAATTTTCAAGTGGTAAGAGTGAACTATTTGGCAACATGTACTATGTGTCAGTCCTCTGGGCCAAACAACATTATTCCCCAAAGTACATGAACAATGTGCACCTACTCTGTGCCTAGAAATTCATGTAAGAAAAATTAACAGTTATAGAAATATGTGTTAGAAAAAAATATGCAAAAAAAATTGGAGAGAGAAACAAGTGTAAGAAAAATATTTTGTGACCATGGAAGTTTTTATTTTATTATTTATTATTATTTTTATGTTTTTTTTATTCTATATTTCACAAATCTTTTTTCAAAAGAAAATCCCATGGCTGTGAAATATTTTTCTTACCTTTTATTACTTTCTACAACATTCCTAACCTGTGTGTGAATATCCCTGGGGATATCCTAATTGATGCATAGTGCTAAGTTAAGCTTTATTCTATATATTTTAATATAAGCTTTTTATGATAATTTAAATTGATTTTTAGATTATAATTTTTAAAGACAAAGGTAATGAGTGAAATAAGAAATATACTTATTAAACTAAGATACACTACAGGTTAGATAAAGATACTCTCTGCTGTATAATTATAGTGTATAATGTGAGAGTTGAAATATCAAAACTTTCAGACAGAGAAACCTTATAGGTTGGCAAGAAGATTCCAAGTAAGAAAGAGTGGCGAGCTCAAGGAATCTGATAACACAAGTACCTGCAGATGAAGATGTTAAACTGAGTATATTGTGAGAGAAAAGGGCATAGTAGTAAAGTGTAAAGACAAGAAAGTTATAGTGAAATTCACCTTATAGGTTGGCAAGAAGATTCCAGGTAAAGCAAGAATGGAGAGCTCAAGGAATCTGATAACACAAGTACCTAGAAGGTGTTTATAAGTAGTGGAATTGGAGAAGAAGTGGGTAGTAAGCATTCAATAGAATAGTAACAGAGGAGAATTGAGACTTGTACCTGCAGATGAAGATGTTGAACTGAGAAAAAATGAGAGAATGGAACCTTGATATTTAACCATTGGGACAAACATCATCAGCTGCAGGTCAGGAAAGCAAAATGTGTGTATTAAATAATTAATTACAGGGATAGAGACAGCAATATATGCTGTCCTTACACTAGATATCAAATAGTTATTAATTAAATGAAAGGGAGATAATAATTAATGTCATGATATTCACTCTGCAGTCAAATGAGGTAAGTTGAGAGATATTAGTGGCAAGTGGAAATGTGATAGAAATGTATAAAGATGGAAAATACAAGAAATAGTACTTACTGTTAGGTTTAGATTAGTGAGAACCGCAACTGTGGAATTTAATGTATGTAGACTGTGCGTGCAAGTCCCCTCTCTTCATTCTGACACAGGGTGAAGAGAGAAAGCTTACCATTGGGGCTTTGGGATTCAGTTGCACAGGTTAGTAATCCTGAAATTAGTTCTTACACAGGGTGAAGAGAGCGAGATTACCGTTGGAGCTTTGGGATTCAGGTGCAATGAGCATTACAAGTTATGGGAATTCAGTGTGTTACCAGTCTCAGACAAAGAACAAACAAGTAAAGAAAGAAAAATACGAGAGACAATATAAAATAATCACAAGAGTCATAAAGTTGTTTAGATACTATAGATATTAAGATCAGGAAATATAAATAAATATATAGACATAAAAATATAAAAAATAAAAAACCAGCTTAATTTTTTTCTTCTTCTCTATTTTTTTATCTTTTTTAATAAAATCAAAATGTCTTATCTTTCTTACTCAAATTGGAGGTCTTGTTACCGTTCATCTGGCCCTACCGCTACATTTTTTTGCTCCTATGGGACTGTTCCTTTCTGCTCTCATCATCAATACAATTCTCATTCCACTACTCCCCCATCTCCACAAAAACTAGATTTTTTTGACCCCTATGCAACTGATCATATGAGTGGGGATTTATCTATATTTTCTGAATTGCAATACTTACCTCAAAAGACTCCTCTTATTGTCAAGGATGATCCTAAATCTCAACAGTTTTAACAGGCATTGGCTCCATCATCCTGAAAGGCTTTGATAACTCCAAATTCACCATCAAAAGAGTTTTTTTCTGCCCAATTGCTAACGGTACCTTAATTTCTGGATCTGCATTATTAAAGTCTGGGGTTTCATTCTATGCCAATGCAGAAAATCATTTTGTTCTAAAAAAAGGTGATACTGAATTAGCTAAAGCAAAGTGGTCTGGTGGAAACAAGTGGTTTCTCAGAATGTGGTACAGTCCTTTTCCTCAATGTAATTCTACCTCTATTTCCTCCTCTCTGTCTTCCAAGCCGCCAGCTCCATTTTTGTCACTTGACCCCACAATTCAGAAGCAACCTAATTCAACTCAACAGCCTAAAATTGAACTCATGAAGTGACATCGGATGCTTGGACATGTCAGTTTACAATTTACGAAAAGGCTTTTTGCTTCTGGTGTTGCCCTTGGTCTTCCCTCCTCTCTTCCTCCTGGAATCATTGATTGTGAAGAATGTCCAAAGACACACACTACTTCCTACTGAACGTGATCCTAAAACTTTGGAAATTATTGTCTCAGATTTTTTGGGTCCCTTTGAAGTGGCAACATTTAATGAAGCACACTATATTGTTTCCTTTCAAGATGTGAAGACAAGCTACTCTGATATTGAAATCATTCAATCAGAAAATGAAGTCCTTGATGCTTTTATATGATTTCATTTAAAAATGGAGCGGTTGACTAGTTTCAAACTGAAGATTCTTTGTTCAGATAATGGTGGAGAATATCTTAATCAGAAGATGCAAAAATATCTATTACAACATGGAATTCAGTGGGAACATTCTATGCCTTATCATTCTGGACAAAATGGAGTTTCCGAATGCTACCACAGGACTATTTCTGATATGGGTAGGACAATGCTTTACGACAGTGTTTTGTCAAATTTCTTTTGGTGTGCAGCATTTTTGTGGGAAGCTTATCTTCATAACCAACTTCCCAATTCAGTTTCTATTTCAAAAACTCCCTATGAAGCAATGTTCAAAAGAAAACCTCAACTTGATTTGTTATAGACTTTTGGAGAAGTGGCCTTTTTTCATGTTGCAAAATCTCAATGATTGAAACTTGATGTGAGTGAAGTGAAATGTTATGTGGTTGGGTATGTGGAGGGTGGTAAAGGTTGGCTTTTCTGGGATCAAACAAACAACAGGCTTATTCAATCTGCTTTTGCTGAATTCCCTTCATGTGCAACAACTCAAAAAGTTTCTGAAAAGCAAAATAACTCTAAATCACCTGATATTTCAGAAGGAAAGCTGCCTCAAGATAAAAGTGATGTGATTTCATCTTCAGAAAATCATGGTCTTCCATTTATTGTGAATTCATTAACTCTTGGTGATTTTGAACTTGATAAAAGACTACTGGATCAAGATGCTGTTGGAACTGAAATTCAAAATACTTTCTTAGAATTGTTCCCTGAAGCACCAAAAACATATAAGAAAGCTATGAAAAGTGAAGACAGTCATCAGTGGTCTTTGGCTTGCAAAAATGAAATTGAAAATCTTGCCAGGAAGAAAGTTTGGTCACTTGTTAAACCTCCACCTGTCATAAAAGTTCTTGGAGTTCAATGGATTTTTGCTATTAAACTGGGACTTACAGCTGATGACCCTAAGCGTTTCAAGGCACATTATGTAGCTCAAGGATTTTTGCAGCAATATGGCCATGATTTTCAAGAAACTTTTGCTCCTACTGCTACCTTCACATCTCTACGATTTTTTTTTACTCTGGCAGCAAAGTTTAACTGGTTTGTTCATTCTTTTGATGTGGTTGCAGCTTATTTGAATAGTCCTATTGAAGAGGAAGTTTATGTCCACCCACCTGAAGGACTTGAAAGAAATGATGGCACTTTAGTATGCCGGTTGCACAAAGCTCTTTATGGTACAAAGCAAGCAGCAAGATGTTGGTGGAAGTTCATTGCGGAAAAGTTGAAGAATTTGGACTATGAACCAAGTCTTTTTGATAATTCAGTCTATATTTTGAAGAAGAATCTGGGTTCATCAGTTATCTGGCTTCATGTGGATGATGGAATTGTGGCATGTGATTATCAAGAAAATTTTAAGAAGTTGGAAAAAGATTTGGCTAGAGTTTTGGAAATTAAGTGGAAGGAAAAGGTGGATCAGATAGTGGGTTTAGATGTGGAATGAGTCAGGGATCGGTTTATTTTGTCTCAAGCTCCTCTTGCTCAGAAGATCAGCAAACTTCATAATCCTTCTCAATTGCATACTAAGGCTCCCCTTCCAAGTAAGTGTAACCTGGTTTCAGCAGATCCATCATCTTCTCCAATCAACCCCCTGGGTTTCCTGTCAATTGTTGGTTCTTTAAGCTACCTGGCACAAGGAACTAGGCCAGATATTGTTTATGCTGTCAATCTATTAGCACACTTTGCCAGACAGCTATCAGAAGATCATTGGAAAGCTTTAGACCATCTTGTGGCTTATGTTTCAGCAACAGCTCATTTCACATTGAAGATATTTCCTTCTCATTTAGATTTGGTTGCAAAAGTTGAAGTCTATGCTGATTCAAGCTGGAGTGGGCATGAAGGTGATAGAGCTTCTCATAGCCATATCATATATTTCTGCAAGGTACCTATTAGCTGGAGTGCAAAACTGCAACGGACCATGGCACTATCTACTTTAACAGCAGTATACATGGCTTTTTCTTCAGGTGTCAAGACTGGCTTATGGGTCAATAACTTGCTTGAGGACTTTGTTAACTATCAAGATGCAGTTCATCTTTATTGTGATAATCAGACAGCAGTGAGGACAGGAAAAGACCATTCATCAAATAAGGATACCAGAAATTCAAAGAGAGATTTCTATTTTGTCAATCAGCTAATTTTCAACAAAGTACTTCTTACTTAGGTGCCTAGTAGAGATCAAAAGGCAGATTGTATGACAAAGCCATTGGGTGGTTTGAATATTCAACATTGTTTGTCTTATCTTTCAGTTGGAACTTAGTTTTTATTTTATTTTATTTTATTTTTTTCCTTCATATTTATCTTTTTCTTTTTTTAAGTTGTAATATTTTACTATTAGGCTATTGGTGGTAAAGGCCTTGTTGAGAGTGGGGGTGTTAGGTTTAGATTAGTGAGAACCGCAACTGCGGCCTTTAATGTATGTAGACTGTGTGCGCGAGTCCCCTCTCTTCATTCTGACACGGGGTGAAGAGAGCGAGCTTACCATTGGGGCTTTGGGATTCGGGTGCACAGGTTAGTAATCCTGCAATTAATTCTGACACGGGGTAAAGAGAGCGAGCTTACCATTGGGGCTTTGGGATTCGGGTGCACAGGGCATTACACTTACAAAAACTATTCTATAAAATGTATTACACCTTGATTAAAATCCAGAAATAACGTTAAGGAAATGCATTGTTAAATTTAATAGAATAAGTTTTTATCAGGCTATGCATACATAGATGTCCAGAAATGGCCACAATTTAACTGATGAATCAATAACAGATACTTCATACAAACAATGTAGGTTTCACAAAATTTAAAACCCCTGAGGACAATTACATTGAAAAATGAATCTTTATCCAAATTAATTTTATTTCTATTCTGATATTTCATTTCATCTATTAAAAAATTGTAATCCTTTTCCACTTACCATCCTTCCCCCCTCTAACAACTCACGCTTCCATGCTATCAACAGGGGGTCACATTTGATTTGAGTCAAGTTGGAGGTCATTGACTATTCTGATACAAAAAGAGAAGTTTTATGATAGAAGTAAAATGTCAAAGATTTTTTTGTGATGAAAAAAATAGGGCTACTAAAAGGCCAAAATGCACCTATATAAAAAAAGAGTGGTGAATGTTCAATTATCAAACAAGATAAATAAAGATCCTCATTTTGATTTGGTAAATTACTTTTGTGAAAATCAGACTGACATTAGAAGGTGGAAACTTATTGCGAGGAAAAAAGCTAGAGGAATACAGATGAATTAAAAAAATGATCGGGGTTTTGTTTCAGGAAAAAATGGATTTCGAAATCAGAGGTAAGCCGTGTTGATGATAATCTCAGTGTAGCCCAATTCACTTTATTTCAGTTTAACTGCAATTTTGCCAGCTACAACATTAATCTTCCTCAATAGAAAAATATCTTATATATATATTGAAATCTAACCCAATAAAGAGGCACAATGGGATTAAAGACACAATGAGCTAACACTGCAACAAATGTTTGCTTCGTCTTGGGGCGCAACAATTACGAAACAGTTATGTAATAATTGTTTTTAGCACTTAAAGTTCTTAAGTGCACAAAGCAATTGTTTCGTAACTGTTTCACAACTGTTGCGTAATTGCTGTGCCTCATGGCAAAACAAAAATGTGTCGAAGTGATACATGCAGAGAAGACAAATAGTAAGGATATATAGGAAATTGGCAGGGCACAAAATTAATATCACTGAGATAAGAGTAAATAATTGAGAAACCTTCTAGATTTAACTAAGAATAAGGAAGCTTGTGTCATAATAGGAGAAGGCAATATGAGACATACAAGCCCAACTTGTGATTTGCGACTTTCTTTGATTTGCATTTTCTGAACATCGGAGTGAATAAGATGTCTTATATTGTCACATATTTATGCTTCATTAATCCTATACTTTGGAGATATCATGAAATCACTACCTAGTAAACCACAAGTTGTACTTGCATATATTTACTATTTAGCCCTAGCTGATTATTTGCTTAAAATCATCAAACCATGGATATTTTGATCTTAAGTATTCATTCTTTTACTTACTTGAGTTAATGTTTTCTTATTATGTAACGTTTTTATCATGATATCATTACAATAATTGCTTTTTCGCAATCTTAAACAACTCTCAATGTTTTGATTTTCGTAAACCCACATCTGCTAGAAACTGGAAAAGAGTATCAGAAATTGTAAACAAAAGCAAAAAACCAGAAAGAAAAACCTCGATTCAAGAAACAAGTAAAAAAAACATCTAGTTAGGTAAATATTTTCATATCCATAAACAATACTCATAATATGATATGATTTTTTTTAACTAACCGATAAAATTATGACAAGTAATAAACTTGGCTTTCTCTCTCCAACATCTTGAATTTACCACCTGGCTCACATGTCCGCTTTCGCTAAATGTGAAATTTTTTTCAAGATAAAAGAAAACGCAAGAGAAAATGCAAACCAACATGCAACAAGTTTGGTTTCACAAAATGAGATAAGATAAGCATAAAAAGAAAAAAAGCGTCTCCAGATAAAATTTCAGAAAAATAAACTAAGCAAACAATAATATAATTTAGTATCAAGGTATCTATTTTGTCGATATGTACCCCTCTAGACAAATCAAATACAGAAAATTCTACGTTAAAACCCAAAAGAAAATATAATAAATAAATGAGAAAAGTAGATAATTTATGAAAAACGGATATCAATTTTGGTTTTTAAGAAATTGTGAAAAGAATTTCAAGTTCTATCACGAGGACACATTAAAAAAGCAAATCAAACAAATTATATGACACTTATCAAACCCGATAATACATGTTATCTGAATAACAAGCATTAACACTACCCCTTATACTTCATCCTTTTATTTTCTCCATATAAATCTCCCTGCCTTTCTCCATCTACTCCTTCTTCTCTTGTCCTCTTAGATTGACCTGAAAAAGATTTAGGCATGTTGAGGATATTTGCAAAAGTCACTGGCTTGGACGATAATTTTTTAGACATTAGAGCATGCCAATCTTCCAGCCCCAATGGTTTCAAGCTCCATTGTACTTCTGACTTTGCCTCCTCTTCTATGCGACGCTCGACAAAATTTCGGAGTGACTTTTTGGCTACGTTATCTGTCACAATAGTCACTTTTTGTCGCTTTGAGCTGTCCGTCACATTAGAATCCTGCTTTCTTTTTCTTAAAAGGGTTTGAGAACCTTGACGCAGCACATTTGATGCGAAATTCAAGTCTTTCACACTTTTATGAGCACAGACCTTATCAAATGTTTCTCGAATCATTTGACATGTTCGATCGCACATATAAGCCTTTCGGAGTGTGGCAAAAAGGTATCGCTGATCACATAAGGGATCAAGGTAAATATCAAATGTTTGTTCTACTCCTTCATCCTGAGGTGCAGATGAAGAAGCCGATGACGATGAGGCTGTTGGAGCAGCCAAGGATACCTTCTTTGGGAACTTGAATTTATCAACTAAATGTTCTGGAACTTCATGGGCACGGAAGGGAGAGAAAAGCGGACGAGCCACAGTGTGTGGATATCTATCAACATAAAAGTAACATTTAGTACTTATTAAAAATTTAATGAAACAAAACAAAATCACGGAAAAAGATAAAACCAAATGAAAAAAACAAACCTGTCGCAAGGATTGGGCCAACAGAACTCCGGAGAAGTCCAGCCAATAGAACCATTTGGCAGTCTTTCAGCTGGGCTAAAACTTGCCCACTTGAAAGTGACTTGAATTTGAGCCGTGATGTCCTCCATTGCTCGGCCTTCGGAAGTAAAGATCAATAGCTTATCGGCATGCATCAACTAACCACAACTCACATAATCAGCATAATGTTGACAAGTACTATGTTCAGAAATATTTAAGACTTACTTCAACAATATCCCCTTTGTACACAGGAATAAAGGGTCCAAAATTTGAAGTCCGGAGCATTGTTGGTGGCGACATTGGCGCCAGTAAAAGACCAACAATACTATCGCAAATAGACTTTCTGAATAGAACCCGATTGCCAGGTCCTGGTCTGCCTTTCTCTACCCAAAGATGCCCAATTGGATCCAGCCCACTTGGCATAGCAACAGGCCACTGCTCATAGTCTCCACTAAATGTGACATTGTCATTTCGGCAGGGCGACTTCATCTCCAAGGACCACACACGGTTAGCAGGAGGCTTATGCAAGTCTATCTCGGAAGTTTGCAGACTCCTACTATCAAAGTCCCCAGGCAGGCCTGCATAGGGTGCCATGGCATCAAATTGGATTGCAATAGGGTAATTCGGAGCACAGCCTGCTTGGAATGACCCATATTTAACTTGGAAAGCTACCCAATCAATCTCCGATTTGGCTTCGAAAAGATTAAATGAAAAAGGAGGGACTGGCTGTAATGAAGGATCTTTTTCATTTGATGGAGGTGCAGGATTGACAGCGGATTGTCTAATCGGTTCAAACCAGGTATACCAGGAGGGGGTACTATCAGTAAGTTTGGTGAATTCAGGTCCACTCGTAAACTTGTGAGGAAGGAGGGCCTCCGCCTTTCGACAAAATTGTTGCAACGTCCAGTCTGAGGTCGCAAAAGTTTCTTCGGCTTTTTTTTCATTAAATGACGGTGATGAAAAGAAGTTGAGAAATTTTTTCACTCTGCCCCATAATCTTTTTTGGTATGAAGCAGGAAATTGATAAGGACCAGGAGTAATAGGCTTATCTTTTAGCGGCACATATGGGGCAGTTGGATCTGTGCTATCACTGCTGCACGTTGGAAAAGGAGTGGAGTCATGGTTGGATGAGCCAGATGGACGGTCACCAGGAGGGGCATTCGGATGAGGGGGATAAGTATTGGGGCAAGGGGGAGGATTATTCGGATGAGAAGGATAGAAATTAGGATATGAAAACCCTTGAGGATAAAAATATGGATTCCCAGTGGTGCCAGGGTAAAAGCCACCAGCGGGATAAAATTGAGGAAAAGCATAAATGTAGGGATTGGAATTGGGATAAAAATTCGGGTTGCTGTTGGCATCAGCATAGAAGCCACCAGCAGGGTGAAAATTAGGATTAGGATTAGGATGAGATTGAAAATTAGAATCAGGAGGAGGTTGAAAATTAGGATTGCCACTGGGTCCAGGATAAAAGCCACCACTGGAATTAGGATTTGGGCAACCATTAGAATGAGGATGAGACATTGTTGAGGGAGAATGAAAACGAGTATTTTAGAGTACTTATATATCAGAGAGGAGTAATAGATAAAGGACTACAGCAACAACTTCAATACTCAACGAACCCTTTTAATTTATGTATTCCTCTCTTACCAATTTATCTCCTCTTGTTCAAAAATTCTCATCATCTTCCCCTTGTCATCCCACCCCCTTCCAACAAATTCCACTTCTAAATTTAAAATCCTTTCTGCTTGCGCTTTTCTTGTTATACATTTGAAGTCAATACCACATGGCTGCATGTTGAATGGTGTCGTGTTGCTATGGATAAAAAAAATTAGTGACTAGCAGGTAAGATGACACAAATATAAACACAATGAGGTGGCAGTTCAAGGGTACCACAGGGGAAATAAGGATTATGATTTGGGTTTAATGAACCGCTTTGTGAAATAATGTAAATCCTTTGTGTAAAGCTGTATTTCAGTTTTAATTCAGATAAATTAAAAGGACGAGTGAGGGGTTTTTATTATTATTTCGCGCAATCTCGCCCAGCAGAGGGGCATGAAGAAAGGGCAAAACAATAAGCATAGTATGCACGTGGGCTAGTAACAATGGGAGTATAGCGTGCCGGGCAATCAAGTAATTTATCTAAGTGAAAAATATCAATAAGTCAGAGGGAGATTATTTGGAAATCTATTGATGTGGACTAGACAAGCAGCAAAAAGGGGAAGAATGGAAAGTGGGGAGAGCAAAGCTGGAGTGCAAATAAGGATCAGGTGTTTTCATGCAGAAGCAATGAGAGCCGCTCTAGAGAAAGAATGGGCTTTACAAGTCAGAAGCACATGTTCCGGGGTTCTCGGTAAGGTTCATTGCAAATGGTACACATTGGAGTGCCCAGAGTGTAGTTTTGTTGTAAGCAAAATGGGATTCTGCGACCAAAGGTAATCCTCAGGGTGATGATTTTTGAGAAACCTCATCTGTTTGGAAGTAATGTTTTATCACAAATTAAGGCGCAAATTTTTATTAGAATTTATATTTGTTTCATATCACCCTACCCAACTAAGGGCAATAAGAGAAGAAGACAAAGGATAACAATTAAGTCAAAGTGAGCAGAGGAGATAAGTGATTTGAAAACAGGGCAATCAGTACAGATAACTAAAAAAGATGCTATTATGTGAGAGGCAAGTTATTAGGAAAACTATTGAAGCGAAAGGGGTAGTTCTAGAGGACGGAATATCCTGATCAACATGGCTCAAACGCAGTTGCGTGATTTCTAGGCAATTTAGAAAGAGATTCAAAAGTTTTATATTTCCATTGCCATAGGGGTATTAATTGTAAAGTTTGGTTTTAATATAGCTTAATTACATGCCCCTTCTTGCTCAAAATCAATTTCTTAAATCACAGTATATATTAGAATAGAAGAATCAACATATATCTTGTGATCAGAGGATGAAAAATTAGTAGACAAGAATGAAGTTAAAGATATGCAGTTGCGTGAGTTCTAGGCAATTTAGAAAGAGATCCAAAAAATTTATATTTCCATTGCCATAGGGGTATTGGTTGTAAAGTTTGGTTTTAATGTAACTTGATTAGATGCACCTTCTTGCTCAATGGTTATTTTTTGTCGGTCATCTGAATATAAACGAACAAGACGGATTCGAGGTAGAAATGAAATAGCACCCTTATGCTGAGTTACCCACTGGCGCAAAAGTAATACATTTTCTGGAGACATCAGATCAGGCAACACTATCACAAAACAAACATTTTTTTTTTTTTTTTTTGGTTGTAGGCGAGGAGTGGGTTAAGTTATTTGAGATCATTTAATTAGCAATTAAATTATACACAAGGGTAAACCTATACAAAGTAATTACCAAAACCACTGAGAAGGTATTCATTTCGCTCATTTGTTTTCTCTATTTCAAGTCGTTCTTGAATAGCGCTTTTGGGTCGTCCAGGTCTTCGAGCATGCTGCTGCTCCGCCAGTTGAGCATTATTTCGATCCAGAAATTGAGTTATCAGTTCATGAACGGAATCAAGAGTTTTGAGACATGGCAACGTGCTGTCAAATGCGTTGCAAAACCATAACAAACGGTTTTCTTTATGAGTCGATAATGAAAACGAAGATAAATCACATCCGCCCCCCCCAAAAAAAAAACCATCAATTTCCGTCAAACCCCATTACATTAAAAAGTATAAAATAAAAAATAAAAAAAAGACTAAAACTAAATAAACGAGTAACATAAGAAAAATAGAAAATTATATCTCACGCCATATAAGGTCAATTTTTTTTCTTTCCTGCTTTGCACTAGTCAACTTTTCACTTCGTAAAGCAACCTAGAAAACCACACAAGAGAGATTTCAAAAAAGAAAGAGCAAAAAACAAAAGAAACAACAAAGAGTGTAAGTCATTTTAATAGATGGGTGAAAACAAAAAAACAAAAAAAAATTACTCTGTTCAACTGCTTAGCCCGCCTTGAGTGAGGATGTAACTTGGATAAAGCTGCTTGACTTTTTTTGCCTTGAAGGGCCTTTGAAGTTTTGATTCTGTGAATACCAAGGGGAGTAAATAAAAATGCACATTATAGACATGAATGACAGGGAATTAAATAACTTCCGAAGTACACCAGTTGTTGGGCTGGTGTACTATGAAATCGTGGCAATAAGCTACTTTAAAAAAGAAAAAAAGGAAGGATTCATAGTTTTGATAGCTTACTTGGCCATATTCAATACCCCCTATTATATGATGTTGAGTAGTAACACCTACAAAAAGCAAAAAATAACAAACAGACATGGCACAAAATATCTTGTAGGTCAATCCATGCAATATGCTAATATATATTGCATACTATTATCATATCCATTTTCAATCTCTGCCATCAAAAAATGTTATCAGTCATTAGCGCAATTACAACTATCACAAGAAAGCTCGTGTCCTTATTTATAATTGAAAAAAAGAAAAAGAAAAAACTTGAAATGAATTTGACACAATAATATTTGAGAACCAAATGATGAATTGTCCCAATGGTCAACTTATTAATCAGCCTAGCTCTGCGAATCTTACAAACCATTGGGTAAGAAATTTGAACTTAGCAGTCAATCAAACTTCGCACCAAGAAGAAACCTGATTTAAAGTGACGAAGTAGATGTGTATACCTAAAATGAAAAACTGAGTTATTTTCGGACATCAAAATATAACGTAAAACAAGTAACGAAGAAAATCTTCAGCAATCCACTTTGTCTATTAAAAATTATTATTAGACAATAAATTATAATCATTGTAACCATTTAGTACCGAAATTTCCTATGGTTTAAAATGTAGGAGAGAAATTGAGAAAATCATTAGCTTTTCAGAAGTGTCAGAAGAGATTTTTAGAGAGAAAGAAGGTTCTTTTGAGAGACTGTAAGCTGAAAAAATACAAAAATAAAAACATGTGGAAGGACAAACCATCTGTTTAGATGACAATATAAAACTTAAAGATAATCAAAGTTCAGTTTTTAGCTGTAATTTTGTGTCAAGAAACACCTTTTAATTAATAACAAATTCATAACTGTACTCCCCTCACCTATTATTATTTAAATATGGGAGTGAATATATATCAAGAGTTATTTAAACAAAAAATGTGATATCCTTTCTGATATTTAATGGACTCTTGAATAAGCCAAGAGACGATAAAGATGCTTCTTTGTTTTAATTTTATTTAGCATACTTGTTTTAAATCCCATCATGCCATTCAAATAAAAAGAAGAATCATCAGAAAATTTCAAACATTGTTACTTACCTAGCAACTTACTTGACATAAATCCATAAATCTCTTCATTGTAAAACAAATACTTTACACATCATCATCACAATCACAATTATTATAATCATTATATATACAACCTTCTCTATTCCCACTTCAATTCTCTTTATAATCCCCACCACCACCACCACCAACAACAACAACAACAACAGCTCGATATAAATTTTAAAAATAAATAACATACTTTCTTTAATTACCATTAATAAAAACAAAAACCTTTTTCCCAACTTTCTTCCACCTCTTCTCAGCCAATTTTTTCTCCATAATCATCATCACCCCCCTACTTTCACTACTACACTCATCATCATTCCAAGAAGGATACCAAGATTCGCAAACCCATCTCCCTACATCCACTACTCCAGGGCTAACACACCAACACATAGCTTTCAAACAAACTCTTTCCATAGGCTTCAAACTACCCACAAAATCCACATTACCTAACCACTCAGTGTCATTACCGGTCCAATTACCACTATCATGTTCTTCATATTCATTTTTATCCAACGACTGCTTTGCTCCTTTTGTTAATGATTTTGATGACGTAACGATCGAGGTTAAAGATTGGCTTGGAAGATTTGAAGAAGCTCCTGCTGGTTGCTGGACTTGTTTATGACTATCAGCCATAGCGTGGGCCCCATACTTCGGCCTGTTTAAATCATTTCGCACCAATTGCAAGTGATAAAAAGCTTTACTAGTCGGCGAAACATTTTGAATACTAATATTAACGGGGATGGTAATGGGACTATCACATCAATGAAGTTATTTGAAATAGAATACAACAACATAAACTTCAGTCAACTAATTCAACAGGAAATGCATGTCAACAAAACCATAAAATTAACATAAAAATACCAACCCATTAGAGTTGAAATCCCACTCAATGAACCGTGGAGGTAGACCCTGACATTCTTCCGCGTCCTTGCTTCTTTCATCGTCACCATTATTTCTTTTTCCAACATCCACATCTACCTTCATGGGATCTTCATTTTTACCCAACTCACTTCTTTTCCACTCAGCAATTAACGCATTTTTGAACAACTGGCTTTCCTCATAGAGGCCACCCGCTATGCCTTTCTGTGAATTCAAGACATCACCAACAACATCACTCATTACACCAACCTTCAGATCAGCGATAAATTGATGTCCCCATCGGACTTGCGAGCCTGCTGTTCTCCAAAAAACAACCAAGTTGAGCGAGCGGGGAAGAGAAAGAGGGAAAACAGAACATGGATCTTCAATCGTATGAAATTGAGCAGCCAGACCGCCAAGCCGGAGCCGGCGATGAGAAGCTTTGAGAAGAGAAAATAAGTCAGGTGCATCTACTTGAATTTGTTGGTCTAATGACTAAAAAAATAATTAAAAAACCATTGGCTGGTCAAAATTTGAACCGTGCAAGCCTTACAGAAAATTCATTATGATATTGGAAGATTTACTACCTTGGAAACATAACATAATATTTGTTTAACAGGGTTGGGAGTTTTATTGCACAAAGGTTCATTAGGATTAGTCATTAGCTGCTCAAGCTGCTGCCGGACAAACTGAATCGAAGGGTTTGAATAATCTCGATCGTCCCAAGGAGCAACAGAAAACGAAATTTGAGCAGTCTGTGTAAATGGTATCTTGATCAAAGATAATAGAGGTTCGGAAAGTGGCTTGATAGTCCAATGAGAACTAAATGATGAAATTTGTAAAATTTCGACAAATTGACCAACAGCTTCGTTCTCAATCTTAGACATATTTGCGCAAAAAGAGAAAATCAAAAATACATAAAGAGTTAATTATAAAAATTTCCAGAAAACCATAAGAATGAAAGCTGGAAGAATTGCAATCACCTCAAGTGTGAGGAAGTAAGGGACAGGACTATGCTCGGCAAATCTTAAGGTGGGAATGACTTTGAGTGACGGGAGAACTTGCATGCAATGGAAAGATCGGAAAGTAAGCAAATCATCTGATTCCTAAAAATGACCATAAATCAACCAAAAAGATAGACATATGTTAACAAATCAATCAATCAGACATTTATATCAACATTAATGTATATAAAAAAACTGAAATCTGGTAGCTAAAGCAAGAATTTAATAGGAACCCACAATAGGCTCATATACAAACATCCATCTGATTAAATGTGTGCCAACAAGATCCCCTCGCCAGGTGATCCGCAGAACAGTCGACTGACCTGGGTCAAGGGATTGTGAATTTTCCCCATACCCAAGGTTAATTTTATGCGTTGGGCTCTGTGTCAATTCATTGGAAACTAAAATGGCTTTTTGGTCATGTTGTTCTTCTGCATCAACGACATAGACTGAATCTGGCAAATTATTGAGCGTATAAAAGCAAATATATGTATGATCAGATATCATCAAACCAAAAGAATCTCAGATAAGTTGTCGAAACTAAAAATATACTTTGATCTAATTGACTGATCCCAAGTATGTTAGGATGACTCGTGATCATTCTCAAGTTCTTTAATCCTGCCATGCCAATATTTTTAATCTTGACATTAATCTTGCCACTCTCACCCGCTAACACTTGAGTAGGGATTTCTTTCAACTGACCCCGCTCTGACTCAACTGAAAGCAAGGGGGAAATAGATCGACTATGAATCCAAAGCGACTTATCAACAGAATAATTCCGCCCAATTCGATCTTCCAGTGTGAGCTGTAATCTTTTCCCCTGTTTGGTAAGAGGTTCGCAAAGATTTACCAAGTCATGAAAGCAATAAACTATTTGAAAAATCTCAAAAGTTATTTCTTTTAAGATCTTCAAGGGCACGCGTATCTAATGAAAAAATAACAGGTATCAAATTTCAATTTCTAGTACAATTAAATTTAGATTTAAAGGGAGGACCATGACTTGCACATTTAGATTCATATGGACTTAAGCTTAGTTCTTCCAGCTGTTCTATAATAACACATTCTGCGAGGTCATCTCTTTGATCTCCAACGGCTTTGATTTTGACGGAAAGGTCACGAAGGACTAAGAATGTACCTAGAGGATTTGTGAAGTGAATCTCAACGTAAATTGTTTCTATTGTCATCATTGCAGCCAGAATACGAAAAATGAGTAGAAAAACAAATCAGGACCATCATTCATTTTATACATTGTCTTGACATAAAATAAAGTTGAGCACACCATTAACTATTACAACACTTCCTCCATCCTTTTTTTTTCTCCAACCCAATTTTCGCTGCGCATCTTGATTTTTTCTTTCATTATTGCCTGCTTGGTTTGCCAAAAACTGTTGGTCCAGCTTTTCCCAATCTTCATCAAATAAATCATCAGACAGATAATCATTTTGGACAAACTTGATTTGTGTTGCTTGACGATTGACTAATATATTCTTATCTGAACAATTGATACCGATTAGATTAATATCAGCTCGATCTTGATCATTGAGATTCTGACATAGTAGAACGGAAACGCAAGACCCAGTAATTGTGGAAAATAGTAAGCCATGACACCATGAGGCGAATATCAAAATTAGGGCACTTACATTCATTGCCTGTTTGAAATTATCCAAGTAAAACTGATGTCCTCGATCTTCCAGCGGTGTGGAAGCTTTTGCGGCAGCTTGGTTTTGGAGAGCCGCACCAACATGGTCAGCATCGTAGACTTCAACGCCGTCTGATTGTGAAATCAACTTGTAGTTTGGACAAGTAAGAGCACTAAATATCAATCCCCAAAAAGTTTCTGCTGCCTCACGGGTCCTGCCCAAATTATAAGCCTGTCGACCAAGCATGTAATCCACATGATGCTGAGATTCATCCCATAACTGATTGCGGGGTACTAATTTCAAACAATGATTTGACAATAATTTTTGTCCTCCAAGTTCATAACGATGTGCAGCCATAAGCAAATTGATAGAGTATTTTCGAAAATGAATAAAATGAGGAAAATGATATAATCTTGCATAAGCAGATTGTTCAATCAAAACAGCGGAGCTTATTTCGTCCAGCTATTTAATTCAACAGGTAAAAATTAATAGGGGTCTTCTGGTATAGTACAACACAATAGAAAAAAGAAACAATTTTACTTCAAATGCCATTTTGAGCAAACCACTCAATAAACTCTGAGGATCACCAATACTTTTGCAGGCCTCGTAATATAATAGGCTTGTTCGCATTACTTCAAACGGCATAGTTGACCGCCCATTTACCACTTTTTGAGCTTCTTCTGATGACATTAGAGTGACAGCAGAAGCTTGATCAAGAAAGAGATTGATATCAAAGGGTAGCTGTTTTGTGTTTGGCGTATGGAGTAAATTGCAAAGACCCATCATCCTCTAGTTGTCATATATAGGGATACAACAAAAAATACAAAATAAATATCAGCTGCGGTCAATTGGAAAGATACGGATATAATTTTTCAGATCAATCAATTCTCACCGTTGCAGAAGCATAATATTTCCAAGCTTTATCTGTTAGGAAATCCTTTCTGGCGTAATCGTACATTTGAGCAGCAAAACGATAGTCTCTCAGCATGAATGCCAAATCGGCTAATTTTCTAGTTTGGGCTTCAGTGCTGAGATAAGGGTATCTGAATCATGTTGTTATGGAAAAATATTTTGCGCTCAGATCTTCATCAATGGAAAAGTCTAACAAGTTAACCCACGTGCCATCAACTGGATTATAAGGATGTTCTGATGCAGAAGAAGGGCGGGTAGAGGCTCCGAAATATTTCCGCCCAACATTAAACAGCCTGTTTGTGAGACCTTTACGAACTGCAGATAGCTACTTTCAAAAAGAAGAAGAAAATGAATTAATTAGTCCAAGAGAAAATACGAGAAAAGTAAAGAGGAAGCAGAAGAAAAAACTGCTGCTTTAGTACACTATCGTTCATTTGCTGAATACATCTTTCCAGATGAGGCACCAGACTTTGCACTGTGAATTCTCTGACAAAAAATTTGATTTTTGTTACATCCTCCTCAGAGAGCTTGGAGCCAATATCTTTGCCCGCACGCTTTTCATCTTCTGCTTGTGATATTTTCAAGTCTGCCCATTCATGTTTAAAGTTGCTCCAGGGATTAGAAGTCACGACGGGTTTTTTACACCGATTATCAAAGGTAGGGGAAGTTATAAGGCCAGGAAGATCAGGAGTTGTATCAGGGAAAATAAAGTGAGGATCAGTGTTTATGACATCTTTTTTTCTACTAGACTCCAACGCCTGAGGATTACTGGGGTCAGCAGTATTTGAATTAATGCAAAGTAATGTACAATGCAATCCATAAGCTCTTTTGACGGCGTCCAGCAAGGCCAAGGCTCTATTTAATTAGATTCCAAGGAGTGAAATTTTTTATTGAAAGCCCTGAATAAGTAAACCCAGATGCAATTATAAAAAACTGACTCTGTAAGGTCTGACTCATCAGAACCTTGTTCATGGATAACGACGTAGTACCTCAAAATGCCAGGTCCGCCACACTCCATCCAGTTGCATGGGGGGCCCCAACCTGAGCCACCTCGTTCAGTTGCCTCATATAACTTGGCAAAAGCATTAAGGGGTTCAGGGTTGGAAGTGCTAACAGCAATGAGACAAGCCACCGGATGAGATGAATAATCATATGGGAAGACAGAGCGTTGATGAAAAATGAGGTCTCTCAGATGAAGGTACCAAGGTGTGAGATGTGCAGGTATTAGAGGTGGATGTGAAGAATGAGGAGAAATCCAATCATTATCGGACTTGAGAATAAAAGTTTTAGAGGGAATCGGACCAGATGGAGCAGAGACAAGAGAGTGCGGAGATTGAAGCCATGATAAAACATTTTGAGGAGTAAAGACAGAAGAGACAACATGGCCAAGAAGGAGATGCTGATGAGTAGGAGGTAGGGAGAGTTCTTGAGCGGGAAAAAAGGAGATAGGGAAAGTAGAGAGGGTGGTGCTGGCATAAGAGGAATTTCGCACGGAAACTGAACCAAAAGAGGAAGTGAGTCAGTGAAGAGGAGAAAAATATGAAGAATGGGAGAGAAAGAACATACTGCGGTCCACCACATCGAATGGACGAAGAAGAGCAGCAAGATGGGGAAGACAGTTTTTGAGACACAGATCATCAACGTCGGGAGTGGCAAAGACAGCCACTCGAGGAGCAAAAGCAGCAGGGATGAGAAGGGTGCGGGCATCCATTGGAGGGAAATGATGGAGCAACCCAAGACTGAGTTGGATGCCAAGCCAAAGACACTAAGATCTTTAGCAAAAGTGAAAATCTGAGAGGGAAATTTGAAATTTTGTCTTGTCGGTGCTATCTATGCAATATGCAAATTGCTGGCTTTAGCATGCGCAGCTTCCTCAGCTTTAGTTGGGCAAAACAACTCAGAAGGAACCCAGTTACAGGGAGACTGAAGAGGTTGACACAAAATCAAGAAATTTTTACTATTGAAGTTGAACTCACCAAATGGCTCCATATAAGCAACAAGGCAGCAAAGAAATTTGATTCAAGGCAGGATCCAATTGCTTGAGCTGGATATGTCTCAACTGTAGCTCACATAGATTCAAATTGGTTGGTTTTTACAGGTGAGAACCAATGTTTTTCTTTTTTTTAATGTTCTAATATTTTTCCTTCCCCTTGATTTAGATGAGTGTGAAATAAGAGCAAAAATTGTTAAACATAACACTGGTTGGGCTCAGATAGGTTATTCCACCCCAAGAATTGAACAAAATCAAGATACACACCAATTAAATGTGCTGCCTGGAATTTCTATTTCTGGGTTAGTTGGATTAGTTGTTCAAGAGGAAAACTTTAATTTCTTCCACCTTGAATTTTTCCTAGAAAATTTATTAGTGAGTTGATTTTTTTTTACCTTTATGTCTTCTTCTCTTTTACTGATTTTTTTTCTCAAGCTTCAATTGATGAGCCCTTTTCCAGGGCCGTGTAGCATCCTTGTGATGGATAATTTTTAGGACCTAAGAAGGCAGACCACTACTAGCACTGATGCTAGCCTAAGATGGGACTGACTATGCTACTTGAGCAGTGAGACTAACTAGACAAACTATGTTGAGGTTACCAACAGTGAGGGTTACAACTATGAGAGACTAAGAAGTAACTTGATTACTATATAAGTTTTCCAATGAGGAGCACTCCACAGCACTTGCCCCATAAAGTCCCATTATGTAATATCCCTTCTTCTGCCTCTTACCATGCATAGATCCCATAGCGCTCCCCCTCCTTGCCCTTCAACCCAAATCCTAACATTACCCCCTCTTTTACCCCTCCTTCCCCCTGTGCTCCTTCACCTGCTACATAAATTTTCAAATGGCTCCTAAGATCTATCTCCTAATGCATAACCTTTCCAGTGCACCAAGTACTGAGCCTTTCCCCTGTACACTTGCTTAGCAATAACAAATTCTACTTCAATCTTTTCCTCATTTCCAATGTAGAGTGGCTGCAGTGGTTATTCTGTCCCTTCCCGTATTGTATCTTCTTGGTGCTTTGTAAGAAATGAGATATTGAACACTGGATGCACTTGTCTCATTGAAATTGGTAACTCCAATTTGTATTCCAAGTCAGATATCTTGTGCTTGATCTTAAGTGGGCCCACCTTCAAGTGATCTAGTTTGGTGCTTGGGAAAAATGTAGAAAGGAATTGTGAGCTTAACCAGACTTTATCACCTACTCACATCACCTGATGTTGAGTCTTCCCTTGATCATGGTGATGCTTCATTGACTGTTGGGATATGTTGAGTGCTGCTTTAAATCCTGATGGATACTCAGTATTCTCTGAATCTGTTCTTCAGCTTCTGGAACTTGCAGCATTGATGGGGTACCAATTGAAAATTTTGGGTTATATCCATAGTTGGCATAGAAAGGTGACATTCCAGCTGCTGCATGTGTCTGGTTGTTGTATGAGAATTCAGCCAATGGTTGAAGCTGCACCCAATTATCTTACTGGTAGTTAATTAAATGGTCCAGGTATTTTTCAATTGCCTTGTTCACTATCTCTAATTGCCCATCAGTCTGCAGATGCCATGCTGTTGATAAAATGGGCTTAATTTTTAGTTTCTCATACATTGCCTTCAAAAACTTAGAGTTGAAAGTACTTCCTCTGTCTGACACTATACTTTCAGGTAATCCATGTAGTTTCCAGACATGCACCACCATTAATTCTGCAATACCCTCTTATGTAAGCTTTGTAGTAGTGGGGACAAATTGTGCCATCTTAGTGCAGCGGTCAACAACTGTGAGGATAGCATTCTTTTCCTGAAACTTGTGTAGCTCCACTATCAGGTCATAAGAGAGATCCTTCCATGGCTGCTTGGGTATACTTAATGGGGTTAGTGGCATGGCTTTTGGGCTGACCTTGTTCCTCTGGAAAGAGTTGCATGCCACTACATAGCATTGGAAATATTCCTTCATGGACTTCCATTAAATGTTGCAATTCACCAACTCCACAGTCTTCAGTGGTTCTGGGTGTCCTACCAATGGGGAGTTGTGCCTTGATTTGACCAACTGCCTTTTTAGCTTATCATCATTTGGCACTAATGTCCTCCCATTCCAATACAGCACTTCCCTTTCCAGGTGATTCTCCTCCAATAATTTCCTTACCAATACCTCCTTTGATAAAAGTGCCTTCACTCTCTCATACTTTTCCTGCCCCCTTCTTACCCATTCTATCAAATCATCATCCACAAATTCCACCTCTTCAAGTTCCCCCTTCAACAACATTGCCCCAAAAGTGTGTAGTTGGTCTGGTGCTGGAAGCAAGTCAGGATGTTGTGATAGCACATCACGTTTGCACTTTTCTTCCCTAGTTAGAATGTAAAAATGAAATTGATGCTTCTTAGCAGTTCTTCCCAGGGTTCTTTCCAGCAAGTCAACTTTTTAGTGGTCACAAAGGTTTCCAAGTTTTTATGATCCATGTAGATAATAACTTTCAACCTGTGAGGCCCCACTTCCAAATATTGGCACCAGGTGTGTACTGCTTCTACTAGTTCCAATAACTCCTTATCATATATTTCATAGTTTAATCTTGCACCTAGAAGTGTTTGTGATAAATAAGCTACTGGGTGCAAGACATTTTCAGCATTGTATTGATATAATACTACACCCAGTGCAAAATATGAGCAGTTGCATTCCAGATCAAAAGGCTTTAATAAGTCAGGGATCACAAGAATAGGGGCTGTCACAAATTGTCTTTTTAGATAGTCAAACAAATCTTGTTGGCTACTTTTCCAGATAAATTTGGTTTCTTTCTTTGTGAGGTGGTGCAATGGTTGGCAAATGTAGGAGTAATTTTCAATAAAACGGTGTTAAAAAATTGCGAAGCCTAGGAATGACTGAAGCTTCTTTATTGATACTGGTGTTGGAAATTCTGCTACTGTTTTTACTTTCTCCTAGTAAATTTGTACCTCATTTTTTGAAATGATCATACCAAATTAGGGGATTTAACTCACTGAGAAGACACATTTCTCTGGGTTTAAAAATACCTGGGCCTCCCTCAAGAGCTGAAAAAATTCCTTTACACGTATCTGGAGTAAATCAAGATGTTGTCCAGGTATAAGCCTACATCTATCCGTATTCTGTCTATGATGATTCTTTTAATGAAGTTTTTGAAAGTGGAAAGAGAATCACATGGACCAAACGGCATTCACAACTATTAAAAATGACCAAATTTAGTGCAGAATGCCAGTTTGTGTTCATTGCCTTCTTTTACATGTATGTTATGGTAACCTACTCCAAGATCTTAAGATGTGAAGATCTCTGCACCTTTAAGACTATCAATTAGCTCACTAGTCAAAGGAAGGGGATATCTGTTCTTTACCTTAAGCGCATTTAACCTTCTAAAATACATGCAAGGTCTTAGTGAACCATCCCTTTTTCCTCCAAAGACTACAGGGGCAGCTGAGAGAGATTTATATTTCCTAATAAAACCATTCTTTAAAGTTTCATCAATAATATCTTTTATCTCTTTTGAATCTAGGGTTGATAATGGGATTATGCAGCTGAATTGAGAGGTTGTTCCTGGTATCAGATCAATGGTAAAATTGTATGGTCAATGAGGTGGTAGGACCTTGACTTCACCATCTTCAAACAGTGGTTAGAATTCCCAATAAGCTTCAGGGATCACTTCCTTGAGGCATTTTGTTGGCTTTAAGGACTGAGCCTTGAACTCAATCTTTACAGATATTTTCCAAGCTTTTGAATTGAATTCCAGTTCCTCCTCTTCTTCCAGAGCCCCATCCAAGTCCTGAAACTTAGCATCAAGAGAAAGTGTCAGTTCATGCAGAAAGTCTACTGATGATTATGAAACTCCAGGAGACTTACTGGGAGGGGTCCCTGACCCCTGAAGAGGCCAGGAGACAAATTCTTTCTCTGCGCCATCCACCTTTTCATTTTCTGCCTTCCCTTTTCTTTGTTCCACCTTCTCCTCTTCTTGGTTCACTTCACCCCCTTTCTGCTCCTCCCTGTTACTTCCCATTGGAGCTCATCACCAGCCTTCTACTTAGAGTCAAGAGGAAGAATCAGTTCTTGTGGAAAGTCAACTGCTGATAACAAAACATCAGAGGACTTTCTGGGACAGGCCCCTGACCCCTTAAGGGGCCAGGGGGCCAATAAATTAGCACCAGAATCCCCTTACCTTCCAATCAATTTGTGGGTTATATTGTTCCAGCCATGTCATACCCAGTACCATGCTGTACAGGTCCTTAAGGTTTTTTGCATATGCCTTGCACTGAGAGCCCTTTCCATCACACCAGAACCTGCAAAAAACCTTCTCTCTTACTTCTACTCCCCCACCTGGGGATCCATCAAACATAATTAGATGCCTAAGGTGGTCTGATTTTTCTTTTTTTTATTTCTCTGTAGAAAATTTTTAGAGATAAAACAGTTTTTTCCCCGCATTCCAGTAGGGCCTGTACATTTGTTGTGGAATCAAGGGTCAATATAGGCAAGTTCAATATAATACAATTATAATTCACTTCAAGTGACTTACACACTGATAGTTCTTCTACTAAATCCTCCTTATCCTTTACCTTCAATTTGCTCAAAGAGGTAACAACCTTCACTCCCAAGCACTTTCTTTTACCTGCACCTTTCCTACGCTATCCTCCACATCACTAAACCTTATTTTCCCCCTACACTACCTTGCCAAATGACCACCACTCCCACATTGGAGGAACAGAACTCTACTCATACACCTCTGGTACTCCTCATCATGAAACCTTCTTCTACCACTAGAACTTCTGTGGCATTCCAAATAAGGGTAGGCCTTATGGTGTCAATTTTCATGTATTATTTTATTTCCTGTATTTTAGACTATTTTAGGTTTATGGGGTCTATTTATATATTTTCATCAAAAGGAAAGGGTTGTTTTTAAAAAAATTGAGTATGGATGTATTTATTATTTTTAAATGTGGTCAATTTTGAAGGATTTTAATTTTAATAGAGGAATATGGTTTTTATGGATTTGGAAATGGTCTTATTGGATTTTTGGAGTGGTTCTCTATCTTTTGGGTATTTTCTGGGGCTCTCTTGAGTTTACTTTTGGAAGATTAGTATCTATTTTCTTGATTACCAGGCTGGATATTTGGAATTTTAGAAGGTTATTTTTATCATTGGATAGCCCAGATTTTTTTTATCTTTCATGTCTTTTTGGTTTTTTATCATATTTTACTGTTTTCTTAGTTTTTTGGCTGATATAGTGTTTTTTGAGTATTATTGGTGGATGTTGTGTGCTCATGGAATGGCCATAGAGCTCCGGTGACCTCTGGTTTTCTCCAGAAATTTTCTGGTGTGGTGTTCCAAAGCTGAGTAGGCCTTTGGAGTGCATATTTGGAAGTATTTGGTATGTAAGGTATAGTTGGAGTTATGGTGTTTTTTATTGGTGTTTTGTTAGTTTTTAGATGTTTAGTTGTGTTTTTGTAGGCTTAATCTAGGTTCAATTATTATGTCTCAGCTTAATGTCCTCTCTTTTCTCATCATTTTGGTATGTGCTATGTGTGATTAGAATGTTTCTACATGTAATTACTGTTGTTTTGTTGTTTAGAGGGTTTTTTTGGGCATTGAAGGCCTAAAAGTGGTTGTCCCTTTTTCAGGCAGCCCCCCCGGCTGCATTTATGGAAGCCTCTAGAGGCATTTTTATGCATGTAGAGAGGTGAGAGAGTTGGGTTTGGCTGGGAAAAAGCCAGGGTGGTCCATGTGTGAGATAGTTAAGCAAGTTTAATAAAATTCTAGTTTATCATCAACCATCTGGTATACCTGAAATGTCTGTGCTTCACTCTTTTGTGTTTTTGTGACATCTTTTGGCTAGGTTGTGAAAAGGTTAGTTCTTACTTGACCTCAACTCTTGTCATTGTTTCCCTGGTATGGTCTTTCAAGCTATATCAAGTATTATTTCTGTCTCTGGTGTGGATTTTCAACCTACATCAAGTATCATTGCTTTCTCTGGTGTGGACATTGGTCTAAATTTCAGTTCTTTGGTCTGGTAGTCTGTCTGGTGACTAATTTCTTGGCTGATAAAGCATTCAATTGTGTTGGAAAGGGGTTTTATAAAACAAGACTCAAATTACTTTAGCAGGTAAATCTCACTCTATTTTTCTAAAGGGAAAGGGGAGTTTCTCTCTGGTTTTTCTCCAACTCCCTTGGTCAAGGCCTATAGCTAGAGCTATAATATTGTCTACATTTCTGGCACCCAACATGGGGCAAAACCTGCTAGTTCTTTGGAGTTTCTGTTTTATTTCTTTGGCCCTTTTTGGTGATTTTGGTCTGGAGGAATGGCTTCTGGTTCCTCTATTCCTATGGTGACTGTCAGTGGGGAAGGAGGTCCTCCTGCTGTTATGGTTAGGGACTGTGTTAGGTTCAAAACTTTGAATGGTACCAAGCTTAATGGTGAAGATGTGAAGTGGTTTCTGGAGAAGTATGAGGCTGCTTCTGGTGTAGATGGTTTTTTTTACCTGGATATGGTGAAGCAAATTATTTTATTCATTGATAAAAGAGCAGTGTAGAAGGAGGCTGTATCCATGTTTGGCTACAAGAAGAGGGATTGGAAGTTTTTGTGCAGGGAGATGGTGGATAGATGGGGTGTCAGGTTCACTATGGTGGATCTGAATAAGTTTGTCAGTGAATGTAAATCTTATGGTGGCATTGGTAACTTGCATAGTTACAGGAAATTTCTGCTAAAGTTTGACCCTGTGGTGGAATATTTTGTTGAAGTGGAGGAGATGGCACATAAAAATTCTTCCAAAGATGTTTTTTGGTCTGCCCTGGCTAGGGATATCAGGATAAATGTGTTGAAGGAACTTTCCAGGAAGGACATGATGAGGACTCTGGCTAATGGGGAAAAGAGGTTGCCTGCCTTGGACAGGGTGAAAAAGGCTTTGGAGGCCCATTTAAAGTTATTGGCTGTGGACACCTATCAGGAGGGGTGTGCCAAATATGTCAGAAAAGTCAGTGAGGCTTTTTCTGAAGAGGAAGTTAAGATGAAGAATGAAGAAAAGAAGGTGGTGAAAGCTTCCAAAGAGGAGAGAGACCCAGTGATGGAGCAACTTGTGGACTTGATCAAGCAGTTGCACATCTTTTTTCAGGACACTCAGAAGGTGAATAGGGTTTCAATGTAGCAGGCCAAGCCTTTTGAGAGGAGGGAATATGGTAGCAGTGATCCTTGGGTGTGCTCCTATTGTAGCAGTAGGGGGAACAGGTCAAATGATTGTTGGGCTCTGAACAGAGATGTGTCAGAGGGAAAGGTTGAGTTTTATGGCAGGGTGTTCAAGTTACCTGATAGTTCATTTTTGAAGCCCAGTGAAGGTCAGGCTCCTGTCAGTTTGGTCAGGAGAAGGGGTGGTCTCAATCAGAGGAGGCCAAGGTTTGAGGAGATTCCTGATCAGTGGAAGTCTTCTGCTAAGGAAGGTGTTTATGTCAAGTGGAAGGGGAAGGAGGTCAATAAGGTATCTTTTTCTATTTCTTATGGTGGTTTAGAGTTGTATTCTTGTGAAGCACAGTCAAAGAGGGAATTTTTGGCTGGTGTTTATCATGTTGATTATGGGAGAGTGGGTAGGCCCAAGAGCACTTGACAGGCTTAGCCTAAGCCCAAGGCTCCTAAGGCGGATTCAAAGATGGATTCCAGAAAGAAGGTTAGTAAGGAGGAGTTGCACAAGATGCAGAAGGGAATCAAAGATATGGGCCCACCAAGTTTTGGTGCTTATGATCTGAATGGGGATCCAATGCCAATGGATTTGAATTCTGACTCTGAGGAAAATGTTCCTTTGTCTTCCTTACCAAAGCCCATTGGGTCCAGGGTCACAAGTGATAGTTCTGGTTTGGTTCCTGTTGTCAGGAAACCTGTGGATAAAGGTGCTGGACCTCAAGAGGCATCAAGGCCTAAAGTGGTGAAACCAAAATCCTATTTTGAGAGGACATTGGTTGAAAGAAGAGCTGATGTGATGAGCTCTGTGTTGGATAAAATGAATCAAGGAACTATATCCTTGACTTATGGGGAGTTTGCTATCAGTCCTGGTTTGGCTGAGAAGCAAAAGAAGATGTTGACTAGAAGAAAGGTCTCTTCTGGGGAGGTGAAGTTTGTTTGTGATTCTTCTGAGAAGTTTGGGGAGAATTTGGAGACTCATTTCTCTGCTCCCTTGGGGTTTGTCAATGTCACTCTGAATGGAAAGGCCATCAGAGCTTGGGTTGATTCAGGTTCTCAGATCAATCTCATTTCTTTTTCTGAGGCAACTCAACTGGGCCTCCGCATCAAAACAGATATTGGTGGAGACTTGAGAGGAATTGGTGGACATGTGACTGAGTTGGTTGGGACAGCAGAGTTTTTGAAGCTGGATGTTGGTGGAGCTTCTGGGAAGGTGCAATATTATATTTCAAAAGGCACTGTTAGGGCAGTTTTTGGTGGTTCATTTTTGATGGATTTTGCAGCCAGGATTGGCTATCAACCTGGAGTTGGCATTAGCTTGGAGTTGAAAGGGGAGGATGAAAGGACCTTGAATATGAGGTTGTCTTCACCTGGTGAAGAGGGCTGGGAGACTAGACCTGGACTTAGCTCTATGTGCCACTTTCCAGATTGTTGTGAGAGAAGAAGTGAATATAGGGCTGCTTCTGGTTTTTTGGAAGGTGGCTCAGGATCTGATGGAGAGCCTTATTTTTTAGAGTAGATGGGGCTGATCACCTAAGTGCTGCAACATCTCCCCTTTCAGTGGAAATCCCAGGTTGTAGTAGGTCAGCTCATTTGGAGATATTCCAAGTGGATTTTCAGCTTTCTTTGTATAATTTTTCTCTTCTCTGAAAGTATTCTTCATGTTTTTTATCAAGTCTCTGTTCATTTAATGGTTTCAAGATTAGTTTTATTTAAAGTTCAAGAGGAAAGATGGGATCTATGTCTGTAGAATGGAAATGCTTTGGGGCATTGAGATTGGGGTCTAAAAGTAAGTCCTCCCAATTTTGCACTCCTAGTGTTATTTCTACACCTTACAAAAAACATTACCTTGGCTGCACATGTGAGAAACTGTAAAACCCTGGTTTCTTTTTTAGGAAAGGTGCCCCATTAAGAAAAGAAAAAAAAATCTCAAGACAATTGAAGATAATCAAGAAAAAAATCTAAAAATAAAGAAGAAAAAAGATCAAAAAATCATTTCAAGATTATTTGGCTGAAGAGGTAAAGAGTGGTGGAATGGAGGTTGATAGTGAGAAGGAGAATGAGAGTGTGGAATGGAAAAGCTTTGGGGAAGTGTGGTACACATCTCGCAGTAACACAGCAAGTGCAACAAAGGGGTTGTTAGGTAGGATGGCTACAGAAGTGCAACAAAGGGGGTTTCAATAGTGCAGAAAAGGTAGACTCTCTGCACACAGTTTTTTTTTGTATTATGGATTTATGATCTGCGGCAAGAAAAAGGTCAGGGTAAGTACATAGCGGGCTAAAAGACAAGGAAAATATGGTATGCACTTGCAAGAGTCATGGGAAGCTCTAGACACATGATATATATTTACAAGGCAGCAACAGAGATGGCATGAAGTGTATGCTTAGATAGCAGCAATGATTTTATGTGAAGCTATTTCCTCCCATGAAGACAAAAAACACATCAGAGAAAGAAGGTAGCACTAGGAATGCAAAAAGGTTGAAAGTAGCACTCAAGAAAAAGATAAGAAGGATAAGACTTGAGATAAGAAAGTCATTTTCTGAAGCACAAAGGGTTTCACAATTAGTGGATACTCATGTTTCCAGAATTGCTCATTGAAATAGGTATGAAAGGTGGTGCAGTGACTATTATTTAGTCAGGGATCTCAGGAAGCATAGGGTATGTACAAAAAAGGTAGTGTGTTTTAGTGCTAATGGCTGTAAATCCACAAAATTTTCAGGCGCTATTGGAACCGAAACCCATACTACTAGATGTACATAGATTGTTGAGATACTTTGATACTGTTTTACATGCTTGTATTAGCGCTGAACTTGTCTAAGAAAACCCATAGGGAAAGGAAACATAGGAAAGGGGCTCTGAACATACAAATGTATATAAGCACTCACTTTTAAATAGTAGAGGGGTGTGTGTGAGCTAGTAAATAAATAAAAATAGATATTTTTAAGATAGAAAGAATAGATATATTTTACTTTTTTTTTAAATATTGGGTGTGCATACCAGAAGTAGTGCTGTAGAGTTATTTTATTACTACAGTAAGGATAGTATTAGATAGAGCGCTTCAATAGGGAGTGACTAAGAATACTAGCGCTTACTGAGAATGGATCTAGCCACAAGTTTTACTGCTTATATTAAAATATTTTTTTCTTTTTTTCTTTAAAAGGACTTCTATAAGTTATTCTACTTTCTCCTCCATAGTAAAAATAAATAACTACACTTACACTATGTGCTTACACTGTATTTAAATATTAGAGTGGCAGGCCCTTTATTTTTAGAATTGGATTTAGAAAGGAGAAACAGCCCATCTCAGAATTGTGTCTATAGCTTAGTAATATAGAACTTTTTATTTTCTACAATTAGTGTCCCAACAGTGGCAGCCAGATTGTAAGTATGGTTATTGTTTTCTTTTTTAGGGTTTTTTCAAAAATGATGTAATAGAGCTGGAACTTCAAGGGAAGAGTTGTAGGGTCTACAATGAGTGGATCAAGCTGTTATCAGAGGATAGGGTAGGGCTGTATTAAAAGAATATAGTCAATATAAGCTTTTAGTGCTTATCTGTTTCTTCATAATTATAGTAGTTAAAAAGGTAGAATGGATCCTAAAGCTACTACATCTAAAGTCACTCAGGAGAGGGCAAAATTGCCTAACTCTAAAACATCGATTCCACCTAGGGTTTAAACAATTATTAGGTGCAAGGTTGAAAGCTTGAAATTTACAGGAATCAAAACTCAGAAGTTTTTGAGGAGGTTTGAGCAAGCAGAGGAAGTACATGAGGCACCAGATTATGATATGGTGCTTCAAGTGTTATTCTTTGTTGCAAATGAAAGTAAAGATAATCTAGAAGAACTGGATGGTCATGAGAAATTCAACTGGACAGTGTTAAAAGCGCAAATGTTTAAAAGATGGCCTAAACTTACTGAAGAAACTAGGTATACAATAAAAGACCTGGATGTCTTGGTGAATAAGGCAAAGGCTAGAGAAGGTATCAGAGACCCTAAAGATTTTAAAGTTTTTTGACAAAAATTTGATGAGGTTGTAGATTAGTTGTTCAGTAAGGAGGATTTAGTGATACTAGTGCGTCATTACCTTGGTTTTGTGAGGCACTAGCACCTGAGGTTGAAGATTGGGTGAAAAGGTGCCTTTATAATAAAGGAAAACTAGTTAGAAAGAGGAATGGGAATTTTAAGTATCCAGGGTTGGAGGAAGTGGAAACGGCTGTGGAAGCAGAAATGAACCTTTATTGGGTAGAGAGCCAAGAAGCTAGGGTGTATTTACATGATGTAGAGGTAATAAAGGTTTCACCTAGTACTGGATCACCTTCCTCAGCTTCAACTTTGAAAGTTAAGGCAATTTCACAGAATTCAAATTCTGTAATGGAAAGAATTGAAGAGTTGGAGAAGAAGTTGAGTGAAGCAGCTAAACCCAAGCTTAGATTTACTTCTCAACCATTGCGTTTTTCTTCATTGGTATGTTATTACTGTGGTAAAGAAGGTCATATGAGGATGAGGTGTAATGCACTGCAAAAAGATAAAGAAGATAAAGTCATTTTTGAGTAGGGTACAGCACTGATGTTAGAAGATGGAAAAAAACTTGTTATGGATAAGAATAGAGGGATGCAAGCCAAGGTCATTGATCATATTAATAATTAATCTATGGAGTCCAAGTCTTGTAAAGGCAAGGAGCCTGTAGAAAAAAACTCAAATTCAGTAAATTTTGCAGTCACTTGTGCCATATTAGATTTCAAGGTCAAAGAGGGAGCAATTGCAGCACCACTCACTACAGTGCAATTGGAGATGTTTGCAGAAAATCATAAGAAAGTGGCTCAACCAACTGTTAGTAGGCCAAGAAGGGCTGGCACCAAGTATGCAAATCCTGAGGATATTGAGGAAGTAGGTTATACTACAAGAGAGAATACACCAATACCACTTGAGGATGTGGAAATAGAAGATGATTCTTCAAACAAAATGGATTATGATATGGATCAGCGTGTTGAAGAGCAACCATTAGAGGAGCCAGAGGTAGTTCAGAAAAGAGCAGTACTGGCAGAAGGGATGCCAGGATCTAAACACAATACTCCAAAAAATTTGCCAGGTAGGGCCAAAGCTGGAGCAAAGGTGACTCAACCAAAATGGAGGATGTAACACCCAGATCATGCAGAGTATCCTAGGGCAGCTGAAGAATTAATTTCAGAATGTCTTAAAACAACAGTTTCAGTGCCTTTGGGGGTGTTAACAGCAGCAGCGCTGTGGTCTTCCAACATTGGCAGAGGCTTTTGGTGGGCTTTTTAGTGCTGTTTGTGTATGTCTTAATTGAAATTGGTTGAAGAATTAGGTGTTTTTTGTTTTATTCAGTGAATATTGGGACTATGGGTATGTGGGTACTACCATTGGATAGCCCTGGGTTTTTCTCTATATTTTATGTCTTGATATAATTTTACATATTCCAAGTTTTAAGGTGTCATTTCCCCATTTTTCATTTCTAAAAGATAGCTGTTTAATTTTTTTTTTCCCGTTTTACGGGCTAGAATTAAGTCTTAGGTTTAAGTGCTTAGTACCATTAAGTAGGGCTAATTTGGCTCTATTTTTTATGTCTCAATGTTGTCATAGCTGAATTTTGGGTTTTAAGGGTTTTAGTAGTTGTAGTGGATTTTTCTAAGTATTTGGGGCTTTTTAGATTTTTTTTAGTGGTTTTTTGGCTTCAGGGAGGTCCACCAGCCTCAGTCCTAGAAATCTGGGAAGTGTTTCTAGAGGGTTTTTATTCAATTTGGCTGTTAAAGGTGCCAAATTAGTTGTTGTGCATGGATTTTAGATGGGTGGTCTGTGTGTACATACTGAATAAGACAGTTTGGGGAGCTTTAATTATCATACATCCATCTGGTAGTTATATCATTGTTTCTCACTCAGTTTTAACTGTTTTTTGGTCACAATTGGCTATGTTAGTTGCAAGGTTAGTTCTTCATTTAACTTAAATCTGGCAACTGATTTCTCTGTTGTAGCTTTGCAACCTACATCAAGTATTTTTGCTGTGTTTGTGCAACAAGTGCACTGTGTCTTTGGTGTCTGATGTGGATTTCTCTGCCTTTCAGGTTTTCTGGTTCTTTGGTTTTCAGCAGTCTGCTTTTGGATACTGTCTTAACTTGTAAAGCAGTCACGAAGTGTGTTGGAAGGGGTATTGTAACAGTCTCTAATTTGCTGTAGTAAATAAATCTCACCTGGTATTTCTCAAAGGGACAGGGGTTTTTCTCTTCAGTTTTACTCCAACTCCCTTGGTCAAGGCCTATAGCTAGTACTATAGGATTGTCTAAATTTCTGGCGCCCATTGTGAGGTGAGGATTTTCTAGCTTTTAGAATCTCTGTTACTGTTGGACTCTCTTCTTTTGTGGACTCTTTGTGGATTTTGGATTTTTGGTGCTGTATCTCTCTGTGGTTTGTCTAGGGGGTCTTCTCTCTAGTTGGATTTGGTCCCTCCTAGGTCTCTGAAGGCTATTTGGGGGACTTTGGTTATCTGTGATGGAAATTTGGGGAGGTGTAATTAGAAATAGTTAGAATTGTCATGATAAAGTCATGGAAAGGGCAAATTTTCTTTGGAGAGGAGGCAAGGTTATTTTTGGAGATCTTTGAAGCTGCTGCTGATGTGGATGGGGATTCTGATTTGGATAGTTTAAAGCAGGTGATCTTCTTCATTGATGATAGAGAGGTTGTGAAGGAAGTTCTTAGGATGGAGGGATAAAGGATTCAGGATTGGGGAAAGTTAAAGATGGAAATGATAAGGAGGTGGCCCACTGTGTTTTCAATGGATAATCCTTATGGCATTGCTAGGAAATGGGAAATGGACGGTTTTGTAACTTCTCTGGTTCAGTATGGTAAATTTATGGAGGAATTTGAAGAGGTTATGGATTATCTGGATTATAATGGTATGTCCTCTCATGAAATGGAGGCCAAGAGTTTATTTAGGGGTACCATGGGTCTGGAGGTCAAAAAGGAGGTTCAGGGATTTCTGTTAAAGGCTGGGCTGATGAAGACACTTCTAAATGGAGAAAGTAGGATTCCTACTATAGGTGTTTTGAAGATGGCTATTCTGGGGCATCTTGAAAACCTTGTTTCTTAAGAGGTGGAACCTAAAAATGAAAATTTAATGGATGGAAAGCTTCAGGAAGAAGTGGTAAAAAATTCAGCTACAGTGGAAATTTTGGAATCAACCACTTTGGGAGATGATGATGCTTGTGATGTTTCAAAATCTTTATTTCTTTAAGAGATTATGTCAATTGATCTCAAGAATGTGCTTCATTTGATGTTTTTGATATGTACACACTGAATGATCAGTGTATCTTTTCAAAGGTGGATGAGCTCTGTGGGAAGGAAAAATTGGATGTTCATGATGATATGGTTTCTTCATGTTTAGATAATGGAGTTTTGGATGAAGATGTTTCTTTGAGATCTGTTGATGGTCAGAAAGAGTCTGTGTTGGATCTATTTCTCATAGAGGAAGATTATTCTATGGTTGCTCCATTTAAGTTCAGAAGATGAATTTATGGTGGAGGATGTTAATTTTGACATTATGAACTCTATTCTGGAGGATCTTTTAGATTCTCAGAGTGATTCTGAACTAAATGATTTGAAGCCTCATGAAAAAGATTCTCAGTTTCTTCTTTCACATTCAGAGGATGGAAGAAGTGGTGACAATCTCTCTATGGAAAGTTTGGATCTTCAGAATGATTATGTTCTGGATGTATGTTTGTTGCAGGAATATAATTCCAAGCTGGTTCCCTCAAGATCAGAAGATGGTTGCTTGAGGGAAGATGATTCTTTAAGTGTTCTGGGTCCTGTTTTGAAGGATTTTTTTAAATTTCAGAATAATTTTGTGATTGATGATTTGGAGTTAGAGACAGTAAACTCTCAGCTTCTTCCCTCAACTGGAGAAGACTTTTTTAGAAAAGAGCATAAAATTATTTATGCTTTAGATTGCTCTGTTTCAAAGGATGTAGGGTGGATTGACTCTGGGAATGAAATTGATGGTAAATTCAGTGTATGGAAAAGGATGGGGAATTTGTTTGGAGGTCTGATTATGGGATATCAGAATTGGAAGAGGGGCTTAGCTTTTTATAGCCCAGGGAGAAAGATTATTGGTTTAAACCAGAAGGTTTCAAGAATCTGATTCCTCTGAAATGAGGATAAACTACTTTATTGGTCTTTTGCTTTGTGTGGCTGGATCTTCAGGATCCATTTTTCTCAACTTTTGGTCTGGCTATTTTTTTAGGTCAGAAAAAAACTCAAGAAAATAAAATAAAAATTTCAAGTTAACTCAAGATAATCAAAAAAAAAAATCTGAACATAATGAAGATAGAAGATAAGAATTTATTTTTTGAAGACCAGAAAGGTTTTTTCTCCTCCCCCATGAAGCTAAACTGGAAGATTTTTTAACCTCCCCCAAGAGGTTAAACTGGCTGGCGATAATTGTGTTTCTGTTAAAGTTCTAAACCTACCTCAAGAGGTTAACTGGCTGAATCTGATCTTGATTCTGGTAATCAGGATATTTATGTTGATGAAGAAGGGGCTGCTGTTTGGGGAGAAATAAAATTGGAAAATGGTGTTTTGTTAGTGAACTGGATTCTCTCTAAATTTTGGATTTTGGTGATGCTGTGCATCTATTTGTTGGAAAGTTTTTTGTTGTTAGAAGGTACCCATGGGTGGGGCTTCTAGATTTGATCTTGGAAAGTGTAGGGGTAACTGATGGACTGGCTGCTCTATCAACAGTTACCCCAGATTGTCTGTTTCCAACCCCTTCTCTGAATTTGGTTGAACCCTAGTATTGGTTTCTCTTCACAGGTTTTTTTCCTCTATGACTTTTAACTGGAAATTCTTTTGGTCTTCAAGTGCTGGACTCTTCATGCTTATTGGTTTTGGTTTATTGTGTTGGATGTTGTGTTTTTTGTTAGAAGGTACCCAGGGGGGCTTCTAGATTGTATTTTGGAAAGTGTGGGGGTAACTGATAAGCTGGCTGCTCTGCAGAGCAGTTAACCCATAATGTCTGTTTCAAGTATTTTGTTTGTCCTAGTTGAATCCTAGTTCTGATTTCTGTTATTCAGGTTTCAGTCCACTATAGCTTTATACTGGCTTGGGACTGGCTTCTTTATCTTTGGTGCTTTGGATTGATGGTGGATTACTGGTGGTCTCCCATCATTTTTACTTATTGGAGGGAGCCCACAAAGTGATCTTTTCTGTGGACCTGGACCTGGCTGTGTTATGTGGTTTTAGGGTGTTGGCTGTTAAAGTGGTGGATTTAAGATTATTTTCTTTTTTCTCTTTTTTTCTTTTAATTTTTTTATGGAGACTATGTTTGTTTGAAGGCTCAAGATAGAGCTCTGGCAATGTTTTTGGTAGAAGAGGAGAAGTCATAATAAAAATTATTTTTCTTAGGTGTGACCACATCAAGGTGCACTTGGATGTGGGTAAGGTATCAGGGGATCAGCTCATCAATTGTCTGGGGGATACAATTTTTTTTTATTTGTTAAAGGAGGTTTAATATTTTGGACTTGATGGTTTTTGGTGTTGGATCCAATGGGTTGTATCTTCAGGTTTTTCAGGCTCTTCAGGGAAGGTTTAAATGTTTTGGCTTTGATGGTTTTTGGGTTTTGATTCTATGTGTTATTTCTTCAAGGTTTTTTTGTTTTGGAAAGTCCATTAAGACTTTAAACTGAACGCTGTTGGAAGTCCATCAAGAATTTAAACTGAACACTGTGGACAGTCCATCAAGACTTTAATATGAAAAATGGTATAGTCCCCCAAGACTATAAAATGAGGATGGTTTGATGGTTGAGTCCTTCAGGACTATAAACTGATAATGTGGTGTTGGTGTGACTCTGGAAGAGGGCATCCAAAGGCGGAGTCTCTGAATTTAGTTAAGGCAAGTGTGGGGGTAACTGATGAGCTGGCTGCTCTGTAGAACAGTTACCCCAGAATGTTAGTTTATTGCTTTGGTCTTTAATGGTTTGATCTCTGGTTCTGTCTTTATGATATAGGTTTTGAGTCCCCCAAGACTATAAACTGAGGGTTTTGAGTCCCCCAAGACTATAAAATGAGGGCTGTTAGTCCCCTAAGACTTAAAACTGAGGATGAGTCCCCCAAGACTGTAAACTGAGGAATTTCTTATAATTGGCTACATTCAGGAATTCTGGAGGGTTGTCAAGAATTTTCATCTCTAAGTCAAAAGTTTAGTAAAGAGTCAAGTAACAGAAGAGAATCAAGAGATGAAACAAAGTGTTCAGCATTAGCCTTGAACTGGTGGATAAGGTGTTTCCTTTTCTCAAGGTCCTGTGGATTTCTAGCAGGAGTGGATTGGAAGTAGCTTAGAAGGAGGTATTTTTGTTCAGAGGAGTGTTGTTGGAGCTTGGCCTTAATGATGGGCAAGTGGTTAGGTGTTGGTGGTTCAATGGATCCTACCTTGTCATCATCACTGTCAGAAGATGGAGGAGCTGAGAAGTAATCAATTTTAAAATTAGAAGGAATGAATAAAAGTTTTTACCATCAGATGGACCAAGCATGGTGGAATTGGCTGCTGTAGTGGTGTTGGAACTCTTTTTTGAAGGGTGTAGTTTTTTGACTAATCTGGGTATCAGGATGGATGGCCTGGATCCTTTGGTGCTGGTGAAAGATGGACCAGGTTGAGGTGGAGGTGAAGCTGTTGCAGATGATAATGAACCAGGTCTGTAGCAAGTCTTCTTTCTGGATTGGCAGGCATAACAAGAGGTTCTGTATGGATGAGCTGATGGTGTGATGGCACAGATCAGATTATTGTCAATGCAGTATTGGCAAGGGCCTATGTCAGAGGCAGATTTTGAAAGAAAGTTGAACATGGTGTATCTGATGAAGAAGAATGTGGACATTCTCAATTGGAGGGAGGATTTGGTCTTCCAAAATTGGAAGAGGCCTTTGTTGGGCTGTTTGGTGCTATTTGTGTATGTCTTAATTGACATTGGTTGAAGAATTAGGTGTTTTTTTGGTTTTATTCAGTGAATATTGGGACTATGGGTATGTGGGTACTACCATTAGATAGCCCTGGGATTTTCTCTATATTTTATGTTTTGATGATATCTTTCATATTCCAAGTTTTAAGGGGTCATTTCCTCATTTTTAATTTCTAGAAGATAGCTGTTTAATTTTGTTTTGCATTTTACTGGCTAACCTTAAGTCTTAGGCTTAAGTGCTTAGTACCATTAAGTAGGCCTAATTTGGCCCTATATTTTGTGTCTCAATGTTGTCATAGCTTAATTTTTTGTTTTAAGGGTTTTAGTAGTCGTGGTGGATTCTCCTAAGTATTTTGGGCTTTATTAGATGTTTTTGGTGGTTTTTTGGCTTCAGGGAGGTCCACCCACCTTGGTTATAGAAGCCTGGGGAGCATTTCTAGAGGGTTTTTATTCAATTTGACTGTTAAAAGTGCCAAATTAGTTGCTGTGTATGAATTTTTAAATAGGTGGTCTGTGTGTACATTCTGAATAAGACAGTTTGGGGCAACTTTAATTATCATACAAACATCTGATAGTTATATCATTGTTTCTCACTCAGTTTTCACTGTTTTTTGGCCAAAATTGGCTGTGTTAGTTACAAGTTTAGTTCTTCATTTAACTTAACTTTGGAAACTGATTTCTCTGTTGTAGCTTTGCAACCTACATCAAGTATTTTTGCTTTGTTTGTGCAACAAGTGCACTGTGTCTTTGGTTTCTGGTGTGGATTTCACTGCATTTCAGTTTTTCTTGTTCTTTGGCTCTCAGTGGTCTGCTATTGGCTACTGTCATGACTTGTAAAGAAGTCAAGGAGTTTTTTGGAAGAGGTAATTGTAACAGTATCTAATTTGCTGTAGCAAATTAATCTCACCTGGTGTTTCTCAAAGGGACAGGGGTTTTTCTGACCAGTTTTACTCCAACTACCTTGGTCAAGGCCTATAGCTAGTACTATGGGATTGTCTACAGAATCCAATGGCTCATTAATTTAGGCAGGTAGATTATCATATATGACTAGTAAAATTTTAATTTGTGAAATAAGAATAAAAGCTGCCAACCTATATTACACCCCATCCTTTTTTTTCTACCTAATGTTTTTTGTTTTACCTCACCTTTTTCTTATATCTTATCAATCCTATTGACCAGCTCCCTATTAATTTGAAAAAAACAGCCAAAGTGAGTAAATTCTTTACAGGATTCTAAGTAAGGTGGTGCTTTAGTTGTCTGAAATTGGATGAAGCTTACCTAAAAAGCTCTCCTCAAACTGCCTGAACAAAATAGTTGAAAAAATTGCCAAAAAAGATTACCAAAAATTCAACAAAAGAGCCCCAAAAGTTGCCAAAAAAGTGTCCCAAAAGTACACAAAGAGTGTTTCAAAAGTTTCTAAAAAATTTTCATGAAAGTTCCCTAAAACCTCCCCAAAAACTTCCAGAAAAGTGCCAAAAAGTCCAAAAAAAGTTCCAAAAACCATCCAAAAGAGGTTCCAAAATGACTTAAAAACACTTTAAGTTGCTTATAAAATGTTTCTGAATGGTTTCCAAAGGCTTCTGAGCCTTGATGAATTGATTTAGTAATAAAATAGACCTAAAATAGCCCAAAAACAGCCCAAAAACACCTAGTATTCACTGAGAAATGCTTGGAAAATGTTTCTGGAAGGTTTTAACTAAATAAAATAAAAAAAACAGGCCAAAAAACACCTCAAAGTGAAAATTTCAGGGAAAAAATTTCTAAATTATTTCCAAATGATTCCAAAGAAATTTAGCAAAGAAAAAGACAAAAAAGTGAAAATGCCTAAAAATGACCAAAAAACACCAAAAATTCAATAAATCAAAAATAAAAATGATAGAGAACAAGAAAAAAAGGAAAAAAAGGGAGTGAAAGGGAAATAAGAACAAAGAAATCAACAATCAAACATAAAAGATGATAATAAAAGAAACAAAAAAAAGAGACAGGAAAAAAGACATTTCAATTAGCAATTAAATTTAAAAAAATTAGAAAGTGACTTACTTTGAGTGCTGTGAAGTGAGAAGTATAAGAACCAACAAAGAATGATGGAAATTAGAGAAGAAGAGAAGTTGAAGTATCTTAGTGAGACAGAATCTTAGAAATGTTATGCATTTGAAAATCTTATGCAATTTAAAGTCTGGGAGCTGAACCAAAACAAATGAAACTGAGAAACTGGGGAATTTCATTGGAAAAAATTATTACACCAAAAAAAATGTAAATCAGTTAAGCTAGGCCCTCAAAATGAGAAGCTGCAGCAGTGATCTTAAGTTGATGGTGGACTGAAAGTGGCATGTTATGTTAGTGAAAAGTGGTAAAGATTAAGAGTAAGTGTATGATTATGGGATTGATTAAGTTCTGGTAAGTCATATACCTTGCTCATATGAATAAGCCCTTAAGGATTAGGTGAAAAAAAATCTATGTGTTGGTGCTTTTGTACCTTGTGTTGGTGTCTTTGTACCTAGTGATGACTAATCATAATGATGAAGGGAAGTGTTTTGATGACTTGTTTGACCTAAAAGAAAAAGTGTTTGGGGACAAATATGCTGTCAAAACACACCTGTCCAGGGTAGGTATATTTCATTTTTTGATGGCAGGTTTGGTACCTTTTTTGAGGCATGTTTATTAGGTGTATTTGGTAATTTTTGAGACCCCCTTTTGTATACTTTCACTTATTTCCCCTATGTGTGATACATGTGTCTAGCATATTTTCTATACATATTTTACTCAGTCCTGGGGATATCCAGGCTGACAGGTATTTTCTTAAAAAAATTCTACCACTATATTTTTTTTCTTGTTAAAATATGGCATATATATATATTTTGAAAAATTGAACCTTTAACAAAAATTATTTTAAATTCATTTTGAAGAGTTCTGTACCTTTCACAATAATTTCTAAGTTGATAAAATTTTAATAAAATCTATTTATTTAATGAGATCATATATATATATTTGTAGTTTTACTGTTAAGAATTTGACAAAAAATTTGACTTCAATAAGCATTTATATCATAAATAATTTTGTATTATAGTGTATTATTTCAGCATATATTCATAGGTGAAAAATATTATTAAATTATCTGTAATATATAATAATGAAGCTTATATTAGAAGCTTATTATTATTAAAGAATGAAAACAAGACATAATATTTTAAAATATTATACATCAGCAAGCAAAGTTTAGTAGTGCAGTTCACTTTTTCAATATTCCTTGAAAATCACTGTAATTCAAGCCTCAATTTTTTTCGCACTATTGATAACCTGTCCTTCAATAGATTGTCAGATCTGATTCATGACTTGTTGAATTTTTTTAATCACTGTATCAGTGTATGCTCAATTTGATATGATTTTTGTTTCAAGTTTTGGGACTTGCTAGAAAGTTCACCCCCCATATTCCATGGTGTATATAACATATTAATTAAAGTATTATAACTCATATTATAAATTTCAACATTTTATTACATTAAAAATAATTTCACTCAAAAAGTTATAAAAATAGACTTGTAGGATACCATTGAAAATTTCTCATCTTTGGTAACTCAAAAATAAAATTTATTTTAGAAAAAAAAAACTCTTTAAAAACATATAATAGGGGGCAAAAAAGTTGAGGGATCCACAATTAGGGATCAGGAATGTTTTTCCCCAGATCAGAAATTATTAATGGCAGAAGATTCTTATCCACTAGCCCCAGGTCTAGTGGATAAGGAATCCAAGATAATGCATTATCCCACCTCTTATACCCCAATTTCGATTCCTAATTCATGATCCCAAAATCATCACATCCATGATGGATTTTTACAAAGGTCACATGACTTATAATTGCTGATGCCATCCTTAAGTCTTTCCTCACTCTATGCTACTTAATTTTGGTGGCAAACACTTTAATTTTCTTTCTATCTACACACCCCAGCATTTGGTGGTGAATTCCCACTTTCCTCATCACATAAGCCTTCCACCAACAATTATGAAACACCTCTCTACTAGGCAGCTACTTCACTTGTTGGCGGGTTGTCTAGAAGAAGGAGAAGAAGGAGAAGAAAATAAAAAGGGGTAGCAGGAAATAGGAAGTAGGGATTATAAAGGGAAATAATAATAGGTAAAACTTATAAATTTAAGAAAAATAATAAAAAGGATAGAGAAATGCAATGACACTTTCTGAGGGAAGACACAACAAAGAGGTTTTATTTATTTATAAAATATTTATTTTTAAGTAAGTCAAATTTTTCTGTGCGGCTAGCACTTATTATTAGGAATAGACTTAAGGCAACCTTTAGGTAATTATTTAATATTTAAATTAGAATTTTAATACTAATAAAATAACAAATAATGTGTTTTGTATATATTGTAAAATATGTTTAGAATGTGAGTAATAAGTGATGATGCTACAGGGAGTTACCATGGCCTTTATATAGGCAAGGGGCTGTTTGAAGCGCCACATTAATGTATATAGAATTAAAAAATAAAATAAAAATAACACGTAACAAAATATGAGTAAGTGCAAGGGAACCTATGAAAAAATTAACTAACACACATGAGTTAGAGCCTAAAATTCCCCAAATTAGTCCCAAACATTTACAATAATATTAGGAATTAATTAAATAAGTTTGAGACACAATAAAACAATTATTTTAATTTAAAACATGTCTGATAACTCTTTTAAAGAAACCAATTTGAAGTGAAACATAAAAAGGAGTTAATTTTAACACATAAAAGTAGCGTAATTAAATAATTTAGTATAAAAAATGAGTAATTAATTATTTTAACTACTATTATTAGTGTAACAATTATTTTAAGTTAAAAAAAATACTTATTATAACAAAATTACTAATTTTTTAGAATAATACATCAATAATTTATTTAATAAAGTGTTTTAACTTGTTCAATACTTTGATGACACAATTAAGAGTCGAAAAATTGCCCAATATTATTGTTTAATAAGATATGTAAGGCTTTATTTAATATATAAATTTAATTAATTAATTTAATTACATTATAAGTTAATTTTACACTTATAATTATAATATATGTTTATAATTAATTAATTATTAATTTATATTTATTAAATACATAAAAATGCGCCATAATTTATAGAATATAAAATATATCATGGTTAATTTAAATGTATGAATAATTTGTATAATAACAAAATTAATATAATACTTATTTTACTTATATTTAATAAGATACTTATATAATTTTAATATGCAATAAAATATTAATTTATATACATAACATGCATATTTTTACACACTCTTTCAGGTCCAATAAATTAACATAACATATACTGGGCTCCTGGTACAGCCTGGCTGACATCACTCAACTATTAATGCTATCACTTTACTTTTAGTTCTTTCATTTGATTTCTTTCACCAGATCAACATGAAATTACATATTTTTTCAGTGTTTCTTTTTTTCATTCATCATTAATATCTTTTTCCTCTTCTCCTCAAACATCCCTAAAATATTTTGGTTGCACTTTTTTTAACTCATCTTATCAGGTAAGTCATTTTTTTCTTTTTGTTGATTTTTTATTTCAAAATCATGAATTTTTTTTGTAAGTGCTTCATTTATTCTTCTTCAAGGTTAAACTAATTTTTTATTTATTTTCCTCTCCCTCTTTTCTCTCCTGTCCTGCTCATTTCCCCTGCTTTCCCCCCTTTCCCCCCTTTCCCCCCTTTCCCCCCTTTCCCCCCTTTCCCCCCTTTCCCCCCTTTCCCCCCTTTCCCCCCTTTCCCCCCTTTCCCCCCTTTCCCCCCTTTCCCCCCTTTCCCCCCTTTCCCCCCTTTCCCCCCTTTCCCCCCTTTCCCCCCTTTCCCCCCTTTCCCCCCTTTCCCCCCTTTCCCCTCATTACTCACCTTTCCTCACCTTTCCCCCTTTTTATCCCATCTATGAGTTCTTTTTCCTCCCTTTTGACACCCCTTTTGAACCCTTTAGGCTGCCTCATGCACAGCACTCATAAAAATGATTGAATGAGTGGGGTAGCGCATTTCAGATTTGTTGGAAGTAAATGAGGAGAAATGCTGCTGTTGTAAGGGATTGAGTTGGATCAGCCAAGAGATTAAAAGGCTGGAGAGATATTATTTTTTAGTTTTTGATACTAAAATTGTCAGCCAGGCTGTCCCAGGAGCCCAGTAAATAAACATACAATTTATTAGAGTTAAATAAAGACATAATAATTACAGAGTATGCATTTAAAATTAATATTATATTACATAATAAATTTATATTAATATTTTATTTATATAAATAAAGTAAATATTATTTTGATTTTATTATAAAATAATATAAAGGCATTTAATTCCATAACAAAGGGCACATTGTTTATTCAATAATTATAAATTAATTAATCAAAAACTTATAAGATAATTATATTCAAGTGTTTATCTTATATTGTAATTACTTTAATTAATTAAATTTAATTATTAAAATATACCTTTTTCATATACTATTATCCATAATTATTGCCGCTGTTTTTTGGACCCTTAATTGTGTCAATAAAAAATCAAATTATAATACTTATTTTAAAAAAATAGTATTAAATTTCTCAACTTAATTTAAGAATAAATTAATTACTTGTTTCATTTAAATTAATCATTTAATTACATAGTTGGAACAATTAATTAATTTCTTTATACTAAATTGAAATTGATTACATATTTTGTTGCGTCAAAATATTTTTTCTTGTTTCACTTAAAAATCCTTAAATCAGACTGTACCATCTGTTTTGAATTATTTTTCTCATAGTTCCTATGTCCCAGGCTTGTTTAGTTATTCACTATTTTTACTTACTGATTTGGGAATTAATTGTGGGAAAATTTGATTCTTATTTGGGGTTTTAATTATTTGTTTCATATTTTTCTTTAAATTGTTATGTTTCACTTATTCTTTTATATTCTTGTTTCATCTTATTATGATTCTTGTATTTACAAATATAGTGGCGCTTCAGAGGACCTATTGCCTAAAAAAGGGCCCTGGATAATCCCCTGTAGCCTCATCACTTACTATACACTCCAAACTTGAACATATTTTAATATAACTGGTTTATTATTATTTTTATTAGTATTACAATTCTAATTTAAATTTTATATAACTAACTACAGGTTGCATTAAGTCTAATAGTAATAATAGTGTTGGCCGCACAGAGAAAATAATACTTACTTTAAACAAAATATATTATAATTTAATAAGCCTCACCATTGTGTTAACTCCCAAGGAAACTCGTTGCCTCTCTCTATCTCAGAATCATTATATTTTAATATTATTTTTATTTCTTTATTTTTTATTATACTTCCCCCTCTTCTTCTTTACCTTTCTTCTTTTCCTCACCATCTTCTAGACGACCGGCCGACAAGTGAGGACCTTTCCAAACGACGACAACGATCGAGACTTGTGACAAACGACATAGCGCACGGACCACCCAGCAAAAAAGAAACTTTTGCCGCGACCGTGTTTTGAAATTGGGTTCGATCTTTTAGGTTTATATTAAATTATTACATCTATTATTTTGAAGTGATTTTCCGATCACTATAGTAAGTTAACCTTTGCACCTCTCACTAATATTACTATATTTTTACTGCAATAACAGTGATAGTGGCTTAATTGCTGATTCACTGAGTGTAAGTGTTCATTTATTATATTTTTTATTTCCTAGTTGACCATTATAGAGTGTGAAATTCCTCTCAGTCCTAGAAGAATTAACATTATTATTAATAAAAATTGAATTATTAAATTAATTTTTTATTATTATTAATTTTTGTTTAATTTTGGTTGACTTAAATAGTACTTTGTGCTTAGTCCCATATATTGCCATATTTAATATTGGTAATTTAATTAATTGGTTGAAGCAACTTAATTGTTTATTCCCAATTTTTTCTTTGCAGTCCATTTTATTAATTATTTTTTATAAATATTACTTTATATTAAAAAATTTTTTTTATATAATTTAATTAATAATTTTTTTTTATATTTGGAGCAAATTATTAACTGATTTTTATTAATTTTTTTTAAGAATTAATTAATCTTCCCACTATTATGCCCAACAATTTGGCTGAGAAAATGGATAACATGCAAGTGGATGAAATTGAAATTGATTATGATGCTGATACTGTGAGTTCTTCTAAAGTTGAACATAAAAAATCTTATGCAAACAAGAAAAATTCACATAATTCAGGATGTGGAAATGACAGGAGAAGTAAAATCAAACCCCCTTCCCCCAGCACAACAGAAGGAAGTAAAACCTCCAGTACCTCAAGAAGGTCTTCCAAAAGGATTCAAAATAAAAAAGCTTCCTCTGCCCCAACAAATCAGCAATCTGTCCAGTCATATCAAAGAACTGAGGTCAGAAAACATGAAATACAAGGCAAAAGTAGACACCTTGTGGGATCAAGTTCAGGAACTCAGGAACCAAAATCAGGCCCATGCCCCTCCTCAGTTGCCTCTCAATCAGCCTCAGTTTCAGGCTCAACCTTCACAGCCCCCCAGCTCCTTCACACAAAATCAAAGTACTATGGAAGTAGAGCAATGGAAATGGGATTATCTAATGAGTCACTACCAGCAGAATGTGCAACATCCTCCTCATCATCAGCCTGGCCCATCCAGAACACCCGATTTCCATCCTCCTCCTCATCCTTACCAACCAAGCAGGAGAAAGAAGGCCCAAGAACAATCCCAAACTCAGTCTCAGGGGAAGTTTCCTCCTCTGCCATGGAAAGTAATTTGGTTGATAGCCACTTGGGAATGTTTTCTAATAAGACTTCTTCTGCAGGTAATATTATTGAGAGTGGTGAAAGAACAGTTAAACCTGTTAAAAGACAGCTTCCTGTAACTAGTAGCCCTATTAATGTAATTAGCAAATTGTCATTTGATGAACCTCTACATTTGACTTCTACTTCTTTAATTAATCCTTCTCTTGCAATTAAGAATGATTCTGTTTCCCCTGAAGTCTATGACTTAATTGAGAAAACTTCTGAAGAAATATTGAAAGATACCCTTGATTTTAATGTTGTGAAAGACAAACAATTGAGAGATGTGTTAATCCATGAAATTTATAGATTAAATAATTTGCACTTGCAATGTAAAGTAAGTTCATCTGTACAGGATACAGCTTATTTTAAAATCAAGGAAACCTTGAATTTTGTTCTTAGCCAACAAAAACAAATAAGGAGTGACCATAGAGCTATCTCAGATAAAAATATCAATCTACATAAGACCTTGAGTGAATTGAAACCCCTTATTGAAGAAAATTATTCATTGAAAAGTGAAATAAAATCTCTACAAAATGAGTTTAAAAAGCTAAAGAATGATTTCCATGCACTAAGTGCCAAACACACAGTTTCTGAGGACAGAAATGTTCTATCTCTTGCAAAAGTAAATGACCAGATGTCTAAAATTCCAAGAATAAGAAACTATGTGTCTGACCTGCAGGAAAAATTCTCAACCTTAACCATCAATAATGGTATGAATGAGAATGCTGTCCATAAGCTGCATAAAAATAAAGAAAAAGAACCTGAGCAGAGTTCCTCTTTTCTTCCTCATATTTCAACCATTAAACAAACTGACAATGAGTCTGTAAAATCTTTTGCTACTAGCAAAAAATATTGTTATGGTCATGCACCAGCTGTTTCTGTAAATAATGAAATTTCTGAACACCTGGCTAAACTTCAGGAATTATTACTGAAGAATAATTCAAACCAAAAAATGGACCATCCCAGTAGTCAGAAAAATTGGCCTAAGTTGGACCAATATCCTACCTTTAATGGTGATTCTTCCTCTGATTGGCAACACTTTATCCAAGGAATTGATAATTTAAAGAGATCTTATAAACTACCTGATGAGGAAACTGTTTCTAAGCTAATTTCTTTATTTTCCAATGTAGCCTTGATGTGGTATGAATCTGTCCTTTTAGATAACAATCATTATACATGAAATGATTGGAAATCCTTGATTGAGAATCAGTTTGGTGGTTCAAAATTCAGGTTAGCTCAGCAAAGACTGTATGAGAATACTAAATATGTATCCTCCTCTGTTGAAAAGCCCATTGTTTCTCTTATGAAAATAACAAAAATCCTAAGAGCAATTGATCCAAAGATGGATTATGATATTTGGAGAGATAAAATCTTGTATAAATTACCAAATTCTCTTAGAGACTTGATTGTGGCTAGAACTGAGCATGTAAGGGAAAATTCTTCTTTCATTAATATCTGTAATGAGGTACTACTCAACCATAGATATGAACCAAAGAATTACCTTGGTAAATCTTATAATGATCAGAATAAACCTTCTTCAAAGCTCCCAGAAAAATCTGGTAAACACTCTGCCCCAGTTGCACCTAAAAAATATGCAACAAATACTTGCTATAAATGTAACAAACCATGGCAAAAGGGTCATGTTTGTGACAAGAAAATTCATCTTGTTGAACAGAATGAAGACACTGATGAAGCTGAAATTGATGTCAATAATTCTTCTAGTGATTGTGAGAGTAATATCTCCTATGGCAATGACTCTGTTAAAGATGTTTTAATGTTAGAACAGGATGTCCATTATTTAGATAATATATCTGAAGAATGTGTATTGGATTTATCTTCAGTGGAAAATGCTTAAATAATTAAAGATATTACTAACAATTCTATAGCCATATCCCCCTTGAAAGCACCTGTTATCATTAATGGTAAGAATGTTGATGTGGTTCTTGACTCTGGTGCTGGAGGAAGTGTAGTCTCTGAAAAGGCTTTAGCTTCAGTAGATAAGGATTATTTGAGTAAATTATTACCTATAACTTCTGAAAAATGGAGAGGGTACGGTTCTACCTTAATTCCTATTGGCAAATACAAAACCTCTGTATTCTTCAAATATAATGGTAGTTTTTGTCAGAGATATTTGTGAATTTGTTGTCATGCAAAATGATAATTTAAGCAATTTGTTTATTATGGGTAATGATATTTTAACCATGTTTGGTGTGAAATTGGACCCAGCAAATAATTGTTTCACCTTGGGATTGAATGGCAAAAGGAAATTGAAAATTTCCTCCTCTAGAAAACCTTCTGGGCATCTGTTAAGGTCTTTTAACTCACTAATCCAGTGTAATGGCAGAACAACAATTGAAATGGATGATTTATTAAATGAAATAAATACTGCATCTTTTGGTGATCAGTTAACTAGTGAACAAAAGGATTCTATTATTACCTCAATTACCTCTTTCCCTATGGCTTTTGCTCATGGTTCTCATGTCTTACGAATTGTTCAGGAAGAAATGAAAATTACTTTATCCTGTAACTTGAGTGATATCCCACCTAGTCTTAAGAAAAAACCATATCCTGCTTCTCCAACAAAAATAAAGGATATTGAAGATAATATTGCCACATTATTAAAAATGAATATCATTGAGAAAGTGGATGTCACCCCCAAATATTGTGTAATCTCCCCAGTCTTGATTTCCTATGAAAAAGATAAGGCTAGATTATGTGGTTATTACAGAGCATTAAACACTTATACTGTTGATGATATTTATCCTTTGCCCAGAATTAATTCAATACATGCTACCTTGCAAGGTGCAAATTTTATTAGTTGTCTTGATGGTAATAAAGGATATCATCAAGTTCCAGTTGAGAAAAATTCTCAAAATTTTTTGCTTATTGCTACTCATATGGGAATATATAAGTATGTTAGGATGCCATTTGGCCCTAAAAATGCTCCTTCAGTTTTTCAAAAAGTCATGGATAACACTTTCCATCAAGAAATAATTGAAGGATGGCTCATGGTTTATATTGATGACATTATAATTTTTTCTAAAACTTTTGATGAAAATATGATTCACTTAAATAAAGTTTTCCAAAAAATGGATGAAATCAATATGACCTTGTCCTTAAAAAAGTGTAAATTTGGTTTTCAATCCTTGAAAGTCCTTGGCCATGTTGTGTCAGGCTTACAAATTTGTGTAGACCAAAACAAAGTTGCTGCCACTCAAAATGTGAAAGCACCAACTTCTGTAAGAGAAATCCAAAGTTTTTTGGGTATGTGTGGCTATTATAGACAATATATTAAAAATTATCAGGTCATAGACTTGCCTCTTACAAAACTGACCAGAAAAGATGTTGCCTTTCTCTGGAATAATGACTGTCAAAAAGCTTTTGATACATTAAAAAGTTGCTTAATGACAGCCCCTATATTGGCTCTTCCAGATTTCAACAAACCTTTTGTCCTATACACAGATGCTAGCTTTGTTGGTCTGGGTGCTGCCCTTCACCAGAAACAAATTGTAAATGATAAATCCTCAGAGGTTTTAATTTGTTATATTTCAAGAACCTTGAGAAATAATGAATTTAATTATGGTGCCACTCAATTAGAGTTCTTAGCAGTTGTTTGGGCTCTTGAGAAACTTCATTACTATCTAGATGACCAAAAGTTTGAATTGGTAACTGACTTTAGTGCTGTGAAGTCCCTCTTAAACCTGAAAACACCTAATAGACATATGTTCAGGTGGCAACTTTCTGTTCAAGAATACAGAGGACGGATGACAATTATCCATAGGGCTGGAAATGTTCACTACAATGTTGATATGCTGTCTAGATTGCCTCTGCCAAATAATGACTCAAATCCTGCTTATGTACCTGAAGATGATACTGTTCATATCCATGGTATATTTATAGTTGATATGGAAGAGGAGTTGTTACAATTAATACTGGATTCATATGATAAAGATTCTGATTTAAATAAATTGGTTACTATCTTAAATGATCCTAAGAATGCTTCTATTCAAGCATTGATAAAAAATCTTCCTGCCAAGTATCAAAATGCTTTGAGTAAAGGAAAGTTTTCTATTGAAGATGGATATATTTATTATAGAAGAAAGCTTACTAATGTAATTGTAATTTCTCCTTCTATGAAAGAAATTATCCTCAAAATTTGTCATGATGACATATTAGCTGGTCATTTTGATCTTGAGAAGACACTGATTAGACTCAAAAACACTGCTTGGTGGGCTAATGTCAGTATAGTCTAGTATATAAGTATGATATAATAGTGTTATTTTATGGTCCTACTACTTATTAATAAATGATTTAGTGATTAAACCTCAGGGGAAGACTAATAGAATAGTTATACTCAAATAAAACTCACAATACTTGGATTTAAATGCGTGCTAGTGGTGGAAAATAGAAGAATAAAATATAGTTATAGCTATTATAAAGATAATATCAATTTATAAGGGCTTTATAATATATTTCTGAATACTAGTAATTGTATTGTAGTGTTTTTTTGAAGTGTAGTAATTGAATGATGATAATAAACCGTCAAAATCCCTTCTTACTTATACCCAAATTCACTGGAGTGCACAGACCTTCAATCCAGATGATGTCACTGCTATCCCCGGCAATTACAGCACTGTGAGGGCCCATCACCTCCCCATGGCGTCCACTTCAAGCAATTTCAACACCCAGACCTCCAGTAAGGACCCTCCATCACTATTAATAATAACACAGAGTCATACCATAAATAGAAAACCCAGATAAAAGCGGATACCATAAAGAAACAGGTAAAATAAATGATCAAAAAGAGATTTAATGAAACTAAAAGCATATAAAGGAAACAAATAAAATTTCCAAGCCCCCAATAACATCCCCAAGCATCCACATTAACCCAAAAACATCTTTCCAACCCATAAATCCGTGAATAACCATCCAAGGAAGTAATTTTAGTTGTCCAAACTGGGTGTATGCGCCTGATATAGGTGTCTATGCTTCTGTAGGCGTTGTGAGTCCACTGATTTCGTCCATATGACCTAAAATAAGCAGAAAAACAAAGGTTATAGGCTATTAAGGGGCTAAAACCCACTTATATACCTAAATATACATAATATACTGCATATTTTACTGAATATGAGATTTATGTATACATATAAGCTTATGTATGTCAATAATTACTTCATATCACTTAAGATAAGTATATTATGACTCCATTAACACCTTAATAAGTATTATTAGGCCATGGATAAGCTATTTAAACTATTATAAATTATATAATAGAATAATAATTATATATATATATAATAAAATAATATATATTATTATTTTAACCTTATTTTTAAGATATAAGCTTAATCTAGTTAAGGTTATCTTATTTTAAGCATAAGAAATACTCAGTCCTAAGGATATTTAGGCTGACACTCCCTCACCCCAAAAAAAACAATAAAAAAATGTTAAGACATTTTAATTAATCTTAAGGAATGAAATAATAAAATAAAAAAAATAATTTTTATAATACATATACTGAATGAACAGTATTATTTAGATTTAAATTTTTTCAAGAGATTTTAAGATCAGAGATTTCATTTTCTGGAATCCACTGGTCATATTCACTTGATTTATTTTTAAATCTTAATAGATACTCAACTCCCTTTTCTTTAGTAAGGTGTCTCTTTTTAAGTATCTTTTCAATTTCTGCTTTTTCCACTATTTCTTCAGGTTGCTGTTTATGCCTTCCTGATCTTCTTTGAAAGAGAGCAGTATCATTAGAATGGTATGGTTTTATAAGAGAAATAGGAAATACTGGATGTTTTCTATCATAAAGTGCATATAGAATAACCTCAACAGCATTATTACCAACCATCTTTTTAACTACAAATGGTCCAATGAATGGATCCTTCAATTTAACATTACCATTTAAATTGAAATGTAGCGTTGAAATAAGGACTTCATCACCCTCTTTGAACATTTGTTCTTTATGGGCTTTATCCCATCTTTTCTTTTCATACTCAAAAGCCTTATTTATACATTCTTGAGCATGTTTTCTGCATAATTCCTGCATCTGAAGAAAAGATTTAGTACCTGGATGAATATCTAATCTAGGTAACTTATTAAGAGTTTTAGCAGGGGTATTAGGTACATAACCCAACCATAACTCAAATGGCTTTTTGCCAGTGACAGAATGTACTGTACTATTATATGCAAATTCTAAACCTGGGATAAGGGTTACCCAATCATGCGTGAATTTGTCATTGTCTTTAAAATTTAGACCAAAAGCACAATATCTTCTTATATATCCTTAATGATTTTAACATCCTCAAAATCCATTAAAGATTCATTTGAGTCTATATTTAATATTGGATTGTAAAAGATGGACAAATCATCTTCCAACATACAGACTTCATTTTCATCACTATATGAGATATTGCTGTCATAATCACTTGATTCTTTACTTTTTTCAGTTTCAGTTTCAGATTCACGTTGATTTTCAACAATATTTATGTTTTTCTCACATTTGTGACCTTTGACCCAAGGTTTGTTACACTTATAACAAGTATTTGTTTCATACTTTTTAGGTACTACAGGTGCAGTAGGTTTTTTCTGCTTCTCCTGAAGTGTTTTTGAATTCTGAGTTTTTACAGGTTCAACATTTTGCTTATAAGTGGAATACCTTGATTCATACTTATGGTTTAATAATATTTCATTGCAAATATTAATAAAGTCAGAATATTCAGTAACATTTAATGTTCTAGCTACAACAATGTCTCTGACAGATATAGGTAATTTTTATATTATCTTATCTTTCCATAAGTTAAAATCCATATGAGGCTCAATGGCTTTTAATATTTTGTTTAAATTCATTAAAAATACCATAGGTTTGTCACCATTCAACGGATTATACCTAGTCTTCTCATACAGTCTCTGCTGAGTAAGCCTGAATTTAGAACCTCCAAACTGTTTTTCAATAAGTTGTTTCCATTCAGCCCAAGAGTAGTCTCTACCCTCACTTAAGACAGCTTCAAACCATAATAAAGCAACATCCTTAAATAAAGAAATTAATTTTGATGTTATCTCTTCATCTGGTAACTTATATGAGAATTTCAAGTTGTCAATTCTTTGAATAAAATGTTGCCAATCAGAGCTGGCTTCCCCATCATAAGTTGGGTACTGATCTATTTTAGGCCAGTTCTTCTGATTGGATTTTATCTCACTAATCTTAGGTAAATTCAACAACTCATTCACTTTTGATAAATGGTCTTGTATTTCTTCCTGCACGGATTTGTGACTTACATTTTCAGATTTGACACTACCACCAGATGGTTTTAATTGTGGTGGTACAGGGAAGGAATGAGATTCACTTTTGCCAATGAAAGGATTATTATTATATTGATTAAACTTATGATTATCCTGGTTCATCAGTAGATTGGCAGTTTCAATCTCAACTTTAGTTAATATTTGTAGCAGCTCAGAGACACTTTGATTTGTCTGTGCAAAAGATAACTTTGTTCTTGATTCAGTCTTTAATAAGTGTGTTTCATATAATTTTTCTAACTCACAAAATTTGTTTGAAAGGTCATTATATTTATTACTCAATGAATCATATTTAAGAGTTAGAGACAAATGTTCTTTCTCTAATTCTTTATTACGTGTTGCTAATTGAGAAATGTTCAATGTCAAGGATGAAATTGTATCACTAGTGAGCTTAACTGTCTGTTCCTCACAATCAGTCATTCTATTCCACAATGCTGAAACAATTCTATGGACAGTTGGATTATTGTTAAAATATTCCATGTCCTCCTTTTCAATTCTCTCACTCTCCTGTGAACTTCTCATCTCACTAGTAGGTGGTTACAACTGAGGATTAACTGTATTATCATTGTATATAGTACTGTTATTATGGACAAAAGACAAGTCAGGTGTATCTACTCTAAAACCTAAATTTCATAAATCCTCCTCTATTTGTTGTACAGATTTAACATCAATAGAATTACCTATATTGTAATTATCAGTATTATGTCTAATCTGAGAGGGTAAGTTACTTACCAAGGGATGGTTGCCAGTCCTGATTTTTGGCGCTTTTTTCCCTGGTAAGGGTGAGCTGAGGAAGTCAGATGAGGGGGCGGATCCCTGTTGCAACTGTGGCTTGTCCACTGTTGGTGAAACCAGTCCCATTTCCATTTGTCTACCAGGATTTTCTCCTGGGAGTGAGTGGACCCTCCTTGGGTAGGGGGTTGCTGATTTGATTGACTGGGCTGGCCTCCCTTTAATTCTGCCATTGCCTGATTCATCTGCTGAAACCCTACCTTGCAATTGTTTTGCAACTGCTCTACTTCTTTGAACATGAGAGATTTTGATTCCTCCAACTTCAGAACCTGTTTGGCCATGTGGGACAGTTGATCCTGAAGAGGAGGAGACGTCTTTTTTATAGTTATCTTTTTTAAGAGGGCGTCCTTTTCCTCTATACTCATGCTTTCTGGCTGGGGGTACTGTTGTCCCTCCATGGTGATGTCCTGGAAAGTTTTTGTTAGCTTTAGACCTGGTATTATAAGCAGGCTGTTCACTTACACTATCCTGGGGAGCACTCATATTGTTCAGAATAACAATATTTTACGTCTACAAAAGGAAAAAACTCTGTGGAATTTGTAGACAAATAATATTAGCAATTATATTACTAATAAAAAAGCAATGGAGCTTACTGTCACCGGACGACCTACGCACAAGGTCGAGGATGTTCCTGTAAGTGAGATGAGGGATTTTAGAAACTTCTTCGAAGCACAGAGGAATGATTCGAGGAAATGATTCAAAGGTCACTCGAAGTAATAGCTATAGGTTCGAGGTTCGATCGAGAAGAATTATAAACTAGTTCCAAGGTAATAATAATTCTTAAAATCTCACGAAGGGTTGGAAACTCAATAATCAAAGATTTAGGATTTAGAAATGAATATTGAGAAGGTAAAAGAAAGATACAATAACAATGATTTAACTTTTAAGGATTTACCACTATTAATGTAAATACGATATTATAATTTAATTCTAAGGAATATCGAACCAAATACCCAACTCCTTTTATATCCTTTGTTCCTCCTCGCATTGACCTCCCTTCCATCGCAGCATTCCCATTCCATTGACCATTACTAACATACACTTAGACCCTCTCCACTAAATATCCGTCCATGCTCAATTTACCCCTTTTAATTAATTAACAAAACTTTAATGAAAAAAAACTACTACTATACTATTTCGTTGATCCTAGCGCTGTGCGTCGCTTATTGAAAAGGACTAAGGTACCCTATTGGGAGATTGACTAATTTAGATTTAGAGTTTAGGCTAGCGCAGTTAAATAGCAGTACACAAAGGAAAATCGCAGTTGCTATGGAGAATTGCTTTCTGTGCTTCGAGTATAGATTTAGGACTCGATATTATTGATTTATTGAGTTAATTTCGCTTCGAGTGTCACGTGGCGCGTGACAGATGCCCGGGTATAAAAAACGCGAACTCCGTTGAGCTTGAACCATCTTCCCACACTAATTTACCTTGTCTAATACTTTTTCCCTCATCTCTCAATTATTTATTTTATAATGAACTGCCCTACTCCCACACCCACGCCTCCACACCCTAAAGCGGATGGGGGAATAATCACACGACAGTTTTCACAGACTTGCACGGCTTGTGAAAGCATGGAATATTTCTGTGTCGAAAGTACAGTGACTCGAGGCCCTCGCCAGAAATGCGAGTTTTGCCGTTGGTGGCGAGTGGCGTGCGATGCGTTGACAAAGAACGCGGAAATCGAAAAACGATTTACAAAAACAAAATTTTGGGTAGTTCCGAAGACCAAAGAGGTGGTTGAAGACATTTGGGATGTCTCAATCGAAGATGAACAATCGGTGGGGGAAAATGATAAGGAGATGAACAACGAGATCTCAACCTGGGTAACCCAGGCCACGAGCTCGAAGCGAGGTGTCAAGGAAGAGGTCGATGAATTGGTGGAGGAGGATGAAGATGAAGTCCCTGTTCCAGGGCGGGCACCCAAGAAACGTCGGGTGATCATTGAGGACGATGAGGAAGAGAGAGAGGTAGAAGTCGAAGTGGCGCCCAGGTTATTTCTGGAGCCTGATCCCATCTTCAAGGTAATTTTTAATTGTTTTATTTCAAGGATGAAGTTACTGATGAGTCTTGTTTTAGACATCGAATAACCTGGAAGAGCCGATTGCGGAGCCTGCGCCGGTTATACCAACTGAGGCAAACCCTCCAGCCACGGAAGTAGTTGAAGAGCCCGAAGACACCCTGGACCAGGTGTGGTCGAAGAAACCTCGTCAAGGTCGACGAGTAAGGTTCGCCGAAGAACTATGTGGGGAGGTCGACGCTATTATTGACGCTGCTTCCTTCGATGTGGCGGAGGAGCTCTTGGAGATTGGAGAGGTGGTTCCGGTAGGAGAGGAGGAGGTATTTGATAAATGCAGGAAGGAGATAAGGGTAGTTTTGGAGAAAATGAAAAGATTGGTTCGAGAAAAATTAAAAGAAAAAATTTGAAATGAAAAGGAGATGGAAAGAAGTAGAAAAAAAATGTATTTTAGTTTTATTTTATTTTTATTTTATTTTATTATTAGTATTATTTTTTTTATTGTAGGTGAATGTTGTTAATTTTACAAGATTTGAGAGAGAGAAAGAAAAGAGAAAAAAAAAAAGAAAAAGAAGTTTTAAATAAAAAATTTTAGAATTTGAAAGAAGAATTTTAAAGAAAGAAAAAAGGTTGTTTTAATTGAAGGAAGTTTTAGTGTTTTTTAAAGGAAAATTTTTATGTAAGAAAAGAGAGAGAAAAAGAAACGGTTTTGTGATTGAGATGAGTTTGTTAAATTGAGGATTTAAATTTTTTTTTTTTTTTTAAGAAATTTTAGTTTGAAAAAGAGGAGAAAGAAAAGAAAAAAAAACAAAGTGTAGAATTTAAGAGAGTTTGAAAAGAAGATTTATTTGTTTCGAAGAATTATTATAGGGAGATTCAGGGGTTGAAGTTAAGTTCGAGGAAATGGTCGTGCCATACAGGATTTGATGATTCAAAGGAAAGAAAGTCTTTAAAAGAGAGAATAAATTTTTTGAAAGAGAAATTTTTGAAGAGAATTTTAAATTTAAGAAAAGAATGTATTTAAAGAATTGAAAAAGAAAAGAAAGAAAATATTTAGAGAGATTTATGAGTTTTTTTATTTTATTTTATTATTTATGTTTATTCTATTTTATTTTATTTTATTTTATTTTATTTTATTTTATTTTATTTTATTTTATTTTATTTTATTTTATTTTATTTTATTTTATTTTATTGTATTTAATTTTAATTTTAATTTTATTTTTAGTTGGTTTTGGAGGAAATTTTATAGAAAGAGAAGAAAGAAAAAGAAGAGAGAAAAAAGAAAACAAGGCTAAGAAATTTAAGAGGTGTTTTAGATTTTAAAGAAAGAAAGAGAAAGAAAAAAAATTTTAAGTAAAGAAATTTTAAGGTTTTGGTTTTAAAGGATATTTCGAATGAAAAGATTTTAGGAGTTCAGGAGCGTTAGAAACATTGATGGCTGGTTCCCAGGATGTTTTGTCTGAGTCATTGAGGAAGCCTTCCCATTCCACGAGGTATTGAAGTTTCCCCTTGCGTATTCTTGAATCAGGATACGACTTACTTCCCACTCTAGATGATCTTCTACTTCGACCGGTTCCGGAGGGGGTTGGTTCTTGCCCGGGTATATTTCTCAAGCCAGTTCCAGGAGAGATACATGGAAAACAGGGTGAATCACCTGCCATTTAGGAGGTAACTTGAGTCGAAATGCAGTTTTAGAGACTTCAGAGTCGATTTCGAATGGTCCCAAGCGCTTTTCAGCCAGTTTCTTTGATGGTCTTGTTGTTCGGATGTTTCGTGCATTGAGCCATACTTTGTCGCCTGGTTTAAATGAAGGAGCAGATTGTCGATGTTTGTCGGCCTGTTCCTTGTATCTTCGAATCGCTGATTCCAAATTTGTTTTAAGTTCTTCTTGGAGTCATGATATAGTTCAAAGATAATGTTCCGCAGGATGATTAGTTCCTACATGAATTGAGTTGAATCGAGGATGTCGTCCATAAATGGTTTCGAAGGGAGATTGTCGTGTCCAAGAATGAGTCGAGTTATTATAAGCAAATTCGGCCAATGGTAGCCATGTGGTCCAATCATCTTGTTGGTAACTGACATACATTCGAAGATATTGTTTGAGGATTTGGTTAACTCTTTCTGTTTGACCATCGGTTTCAGGGTGATAGGCCGTGGAGAGATTCCTCGTGATATTGAGTTGTCGACACAGTTGGGTCCAGAATGTGGATACAAACAATGAGCCTCTATCTGAAATAATATCATTTGGTAAGCCGTGTTTAGAGAATACATATTCTAGAAACAATTTTGACAAATCTTCTGCTGTAGCAGTAGTAGTGGTTTTAATAAAAATAGACATTTTTGAAAATCTATCTACTATTACTAATATAGCATCAAAATCATTAGAAATAGGAAGTTGAGAAATGAAATCCATCGATAAAGATTCCCAAGGTTTAGAGGGAATAGGAAGTGGTTGAAGCAACCCATGCTTCCGGTGACGGGGAGCCTTATTCCTATTACATTCGTAACAAGCTTTTATATAGGCCTTGATTTCCTTGGTCATACCTGGCCAGAAGAAATCCCTCGCTATTAACTGGTAGGTTTTATCAACCCCAAAATGACCAGCTAACGGAGAATCATGTCGACTATTGAAAATCCATAATTTTATCTCATTGTTGTCGGGTATGACTACTCTACCTTCGAAGACTAATAGACCTGATTCAATACTAAATCTTTTGGCCCCTTGCTTCGAGAGTATTTTGTCTTTTAACCCTAAACAATAATCGTCCTTTGACTGAGCTTCGAGGATGTTGGATAGTGGATTTTGAAAAGATTGAATTGTCATCGAATTAAGTTGATGAGTCGTTAACATTGATTCGTTGAAGATTGATTGCACATTTGCTGGGTTATTGTCAGCAAATGCGTCCCCCCGCTGTGGGTAAACGTCGTCCCGACGTGACAAGATATCTGGGACAATGCAGTTTTTTCCTGGGCGATAGGAAATAGAGAAAGAAAATTCAGACAAAAATTCAGCCCACCTGGCTTGACGCCTGGTTAACACTTTAGAAGACATGAAGTATTTCAAAGCATTGTGATCTGTTAAAATTTGAAAAGGACTATCTAGGCTGAGAAGAAAAGAACGCCATTTTTTAAGACAATGGATAATAGCTAAAAGCTCTTTGTCATGAATTTCATAATTTAATTCCGTGGCTATGAGTTTGTGTGACTCAAAAGCAACAGGATGAAACAAATTTGTTTCAGGATTTAATTGGGAGATGACCCCTGCAATAGCATAATCGCTCGCATCTGTCTCAACTATTGTCAAGGCCGAAGGATCAAAATGCCGAAGAATTGGGGCTGTGGTGAACTCCGTTTTTAGTGCTTCGAATTCCTTTCGTGCTGTAGAAGTAAAAACAAAAGGAATATCTTTTCTAAGAAGAGAAGTAAGATTGGAAATAGTTTTAGAGTAATCTTTAATAAATCTTCTATAGAAGTTTGCAAAACCCAAAAATCCTTGGAGTGATTTAATGTTTTTGGGCTCAGGCCATTCCAGGATTTTCTGGACTTTTTTGTCATCCATGACTAAACCGTCAGTGGACAACGTAAAACCCAAAAAATCAATTGATTTGAGGTGGAATTCTCATTTATTATGCTTGGCGTAGAGACCATGATCTAGAAGACGATTTAGGACCTGTTGAACATGATGAATATGTTCATCCAGTGTTTTCGAGAATATTAAAATATCATCTAAATAGACGACTACAAATTGTTCAACAACATCTTGAAAGATATCATTAACAAAAGTTTGAAAAGTTGAAGGTGCGTTACATAATCCAAAAGGCATAACTAAATATTCAAAACTACCAAATCTAGTGCGCATTGCAGTCAGTGGTTCATGACCTTCCGCAATGCGAATAAGATTGTAAGCGCCTCTAAGATCAATTTTAGAAAAGAAATTAGCACCATTGAAAAGGGTAAGAAGTAATGACATAGGAGGAACAGGATATGCATTCTTCTTTGTGACTGTGTTGAGCTTTCTATAGTCAACACACAACCTAAGACTACCGTCCTTCTTTTTTACAAAGAGGACTGGTAAGCCGGTTGGAGATTTACTGGCTCTGATGAAACCTTTGGCTACATTCTCTGCAATGTAGTCTCGAAGAACTTGAGATTCGTCCTTCGATAAACAATAGACAGGACCTGCCGGAGGTACTGGGCCTATTAACTCTATTTGATGGTCGTAGGGTCGATGAGGTGGTAACTTATCGGCCTTGCAGATTGAGAAAACATCGAGGAAATCGTGGTAGATTTCCGGTAGAGTTGATTTGATGGCTTCAACGTTAATTTGGTCGTCCTCTTCATCTTCGAGAGAATTTGTCGAGGTGATACCTGTATTGAGAGAGCATAATTCGATTACTTCGAGGCAATTTAAATCCTCTTCGAGTGAAGTAATTGAGCTAGAAGGGTTAGCCAATTGCTCATTTAAAGAAGGTACAGATGCTTGCAAGTCATCTGGCAGAGATTTGTCCTCTAGCAGGACGTTGTCAGGCGGGTTGTTTAACTCCCTATTGACCTGCATTAAAGAATCAGAAATATACTTAGAGCGTGGGGTGATCAATCCCCTAGTCCAATCAATTTCGGGATTCCAATGCGTTAAAAAGTCATGGCCAAGAATGGTATCGTCCATCCTTGGGGCGTCCAAGACTGATAATTCCCACTCAAAGGGGGGAAAATTCGGAAAGTTGAAAACCCATAAAACTTTCTTACTTACCCAATATTTGGGTTCCTCTGATTCGACCAAATAGATGGGAGTTCGATCGATATCTGTAAATGTTAGTTGAAGCTTCTTGGCAAAAGATAAACTAACAAAAGAAATTGAAGCTCCAGAGTCTATAAGACAACTGAAGGGGATATCCTCCTTAAAAAGAATGAATCTCAAGCGGTTTAAGGCAACTCCAGTCCTTAAGACATGGAGGTTCTGTGCACTGGGAGAGATCAGATAGTTTGCTTTGCACACAAGTAAACTATCTACTAGTTTTTTGACTTCGAACTAGTACCTTCTCTTTCCTTCAACTTGTTCTTACCCCCACAATACATACATAACCCATTATCTGCTCTTCTCTTCCTCTCAGCTTCTTTAAGTTCCCCTTTAGGATCCAGTACTTTGCTGATATTGCCTGGGGTCGAGCCTTTTGGTCGAGGTTTATCCTTTCCCTTATTGGGTTTGGATTGAGTCGAGGAGGATTGATTTGGTCGTGGGTGTGAAGAAGGTCCCGATTTAAAATTTAGGCCTTGAGATTTGTTGGCATATCGACGATGTTGAAGTCGTCCTTGATAAACGCCGTCAAGTTCGAGGGTTCGATCCATTAAATCCGTTAAAGTAGTCATCTTCTGACCGTGAAGATTTAATTGATCCAGAATCCTCGAAGGAAGTCCTTTCTTGAAATGATACTTAAGGGCAGCATCATTCCAACCTACTCGAGTTTGAAGTGCTCTGAAGTTCGAGATATATTCAGAGGCTTTACCATTATCACTCATGCGAGGAAAATCAGGTTCAATTTCTGCATTGTCTGTTTCATTAGGGTCCCCAAACAACGTAAAAAGTTGGTCTTCGAACTTTTCCCAATTATTGATAAGTAAGTGGGTTTCTGTCAAAGAAAGCATGAGTAGATAAGGTTCGAACCATCTTGCTGCTTTCCCGGCTAGGAATGAAGAAGCGTAAAAAACCTTTGATCGGTCGCTGTTAAAGGTTCGAGGGTCATTATGGAACAGTAGCTTGCAGGTTTGCAAGAAGGGTCGCAATCTGTCGGGGTGATCTCCGTCGAATTTGTCAGGAGATTTCATAGAAGGAGTTTTGAACTTAGATCCCTCTGAAGATGTTGGATTTGAAAGGGTTTTCATAAAAAGTCTCATGAAATCTTCCAGAGAGTTAGATGGTCCCGGTTCTGAGGATTGGCCAGAAGGGTGATTGGCAGGGGCGGATGGTGCCTCATGCATTGTATCCTCTCCTTCTTCTTCATCACTAGAATCCTCAAAATCTTGTGGAATGTCTTCTACAGATTGAACTGAATGTTGCCGTTCCCTAAGGTCGAGTGGTTCCAAAGAGTGAGTGCGAGAAACAGACCTTGTGGCTGTTGGCCTGCCTCTAGCGCGAGCTCTAGTAGTAGCGCCCGTAGGAGGAGTGCGTTGAACAGGTGCCATTTAAAATTTTAGAAGCACCTAAAAAGACGTAGTAGTGCAAAGAATGAGAACTACGGAGAATTAAATTATACTGTCACCGGACGACCTACGCACAAGGTCGAGGATGTTCCTGTAAGTGAGATGAGGGATTTTAGAAACTTCTTCGAAGCACAGAGGAATGATTCGAGGAAATGATTCAAAGGTCACTCGAAGTAATAGCTATAGGTTCGAGGTTCGATCGAGAAGAATTATAAACTAGTTCCAAGGTAATAATAATTCTTAAAATCTCACGAAGGGTTGGAAACTCAATAATCAAAGATTTAGGATTTAGAAATGAATATTGAGAAGGTAAAAGAAAGATACAATAACAATGATTTAACTTTTAAGGATTTACCACTATTAATGTAAATACGATATTATAATTTAATTCTAAGGAATATCGAACCAAATACCCAACTCCTTTTATATCCTTTGTTCCTCCTCGCATTGACCTCCCTTCCATCGCAGCATTCCCATTCCATTGACCATTACTAACATACACTTAGACCCTCTCCACTAAATATCCGTCCATGCTCAATTTACCCCTTTTAATTAATTAACAAAACTTTAATGAAAAAAAACTACTACTATACTATTTCGTTGATCCTAGCGCTGTGCGTCGCTTATTGAAAAGGACTAAGGTACCCTATTGGGAGATTGACTAATTTAGATTTAGAGTTTAGGCTAGCGCAGTTAAATAGCAGTACACAAAGGAAAATCGCAGTTGCTATGGAGAATTGCTTTCTGTGCTTCGAGTATAGATTTAGGACTCGATATTATTGATTTATTGAGTTAATTTCGCTTCGAGTGTCACGTGGCGCATGACACTTACCCTGAATTTATATCTTTATTTATTTAAATAAAATATAAGAAAAATTCGAAAAAATCTGTTAAAAATATAATAATAAGTTTAACTAGACCTCTATAAGGGTGAATAATTAGCTTACCAAGCTTTAGCCAAATACCAATTTTATTGGGTGTTATATTGGTGTCCAAATACCAAGTGAAATTGGGTTTATATTGGGTACAGTTACTACTGTAAATATCTAATTCTTATGATAAAAAATTAGTACAATTATTATAATGGTTCTTTTCCGCAATAAATGAGTTATGATGACCCACTAATATGCAGCAGACCCAAATATTTGGTTAATTTTGAGCTGTACTAAGGTAAAAATCACGTCCCAAGGCTTATACTAAATAATAAGTAAAATATAAGGAAAGACCCCCAATTGTCAGTATAGTCTAGTATATAAGTATGATATAATAGTGTTATTTTATGGTCCTACTACTTATTAATAAATTATTTAGTGATTAAACCTCAGGGGAAGACTAATAGAATAGTTATACTCAAATAAAACTCACAATACTTGGATTTAAATGCGTGCTAGTGGTGGAAAATAGAAGAATAAAATATAGTTATAGCTATTATAAAGATAATATCAATTTATAAGGGCTTTATAATATATTTCTGAATACTATTAATTGTATTGTAGTGTTTTTTTGAAGTGTAGTAATTGAATGATGATAATAAACCGTCAAAATCCCTTCTTACTTATACCCAAATCCACTGGAGTGCACAGACCTTCAATCCAGATGATGTCACTGCTATCCCCGGAAATTACAGCACTGTGAGGGCCCATCACCTCCCCATGTCGTCCACTTCAAGCAATTTCAACACCCAGACCTCCAGTAAGGACCCTCCATCACTATTAATAATAACACAGAGTCATACCATAAATAGAAAACCCAGAAAAAAGCGGATACCATAAAGAAACAGGTAAAATAAATGATCAAAAAGAGATTTAATGAAACTAAAAGCATATAAAGGAAACAAATAAAATGTCCAAGCCCCCAATAACATCCCCAAACATCCACATTAACCCAAAAACATCTTTCCAACCCATAAATCCGTGAATAACCATCCAAGGAAGTAATTTTAGTTGTCCAAACTGGGTGTATGCGCCTGATATAGGTGTCTATGCTTCTGTAGGCGTTGTGAGTCCACTGATTTCGTCCATATGACCTAAAATAAGCAGAAAAACAAAGGTTATAGGCTATTAAGGGGCTAAAACCCACTTATATACCTAAATATACATAATATACTGCATATTTCACTGAATATGAGATTTATGTATACATATAAGCTTATGTATGTCAATAATTACTTCATATCACTTAAGATAAGTATATTATGACTCCATTAACACCTTAATAAGTATTATTAGGCCATGGATAAGCTATTTAAACTATTATAAATTATATAATAGAATAATAATTATATATATATAATAAAATAATATATATTATTATTTTAACCTTATTTTTAAGATATAAGCTTAATCTAGTTAAGGTTATCTTATTTTAAGCATAAGAAATACTCAGTCCTAAGGATATTTAGGCTGACAGCTAATATGTCTGAAGATGCAAAATTATATGTTGAATCTTGTGATTCATGCCAGAAATCCAAAATAAATACTGGTAAGAGAGCAGGGTTATTACAGCAAATTGAAGCACCTGATGCTCCCTGGCAAATCATTAATATGGATTATGTAACTGGTCTTCCTATTTCAGGTAAAGATAATTATAATTCTTGTTGGGTAATAGTGGATAGATTTACTAAAATGTGCAAATTTGTTCCCACCCATAAAGGTGTCTCCACCAAAGACTTGTCTTTCTTATGGTGGTGTAACATGTTCAATATAGATGGATTCCCTAAAGCCATTATATCTGACAGAGATCCAAAATTTATATCTGAATTCTTGATGTCTCTAATGGATATATGTGGTTGTGAATTGAAATTATCTACTGCTCACTATCCCCAAACTGATGGTCTAGCTGAAAGAATGATTCAAACTCTATAGGATATGATTAGAAGGTATTGTGCCTTTGGATTGGAATATAAAGACAATGACAGATTTACTCATGACTGGGTCACCTTATTACCTGGTCTTGAATTTGCTTATAATAGCACTGTTCACTCTGTTACTCAAAAGAAACCTTTTGAGCTTTGGCTAGGTTATGTCCCTCATACTCCTGCTCAAATACTCAATAGTAAATTACCTAAATTGGAATTACACCCTGGTGTCAAATCTTATGTTTATGTGCAACAGCTGTGCAGAAAACATGCTCAATCTTGTATTGATAAAGATTTTGAATATGAGAACAAGAGATGGGATAAATCCCATAAAGAACACACATTTAAAGAGGGTGATGAAGTGTTGATATCTACTGTCCACTTCAGTTTACAGGGTAATAACAAATTAAAAGATCCTTTTGTGGGTCCTTTTGTTGTGAAGAAAATGATTGGGGATAATGCAGTTGAAGTTGTGTTATACTCTCCATATGATAGAAAACATCCTGTTTTCCCCATTTCCCTGTTAAAACCTTATACTTCCAACAGTGACTTATTTCGAAAAAGAAGAGGTAGACCTAAGAAAAACCATCAGGAAGTCACAGAAACTGCAGAAATTGATAAAATTCTCAATGATAGAATTATCACTTCTGAAAGAGGTACTGAATATTTATTGAGATTTAAAAATAAGTAATCTGAATATTATGCATGGATACCTGGTAAAGAAATTTTAAACCTCCCTACTCTATTAAAAAAGTATAAAAAGAAAAAATCATAGAATTTTTTTTATTGTTTTTTTTTGGAGTGAGGGAGTGTCAGCCAGGCTGTCCCAGGAGCCCAGTAAATAAACATACAATTTATTAGAGTTAAATAAAGACATAATAATTACAGAGTATGCATTTAAAATTAATATTATATTACATAATAAATTTATATTAATATTTTATTTATATAAATAAAGTAAATATTATTTTGATTTTATTATAAAATAAATTAAAAGCATTTAATTCCATAACAAAGGGCACATTGTTTATTTAATAATTATAAATTAATTAATCAAAAACTTATAAGATAATTATATTCAAGTGTTTATCTTATATTGTAATTACTTTAATTAATCAAATTTAATTATTTAAATATACCTTTTTCATATACTATTATCCATAATTATTGCCGCTGTTTTGTGGACCCTTAATTGTGTCAATAAAAAAATTAAATTATAATACTTATTTTAAAAAAATAGTATTAAATTTCTCAACTTAATTTAGTAATAAATTAATTACTTGTTTCATTTAAATTAATTATTTGATTACATAGTTGGAAAAATTAATTAATTTCTTTATACTAAATTGAAATTGATTACATATTTTGTTGCATCAAAATATTTTTTCTTGTTTCACTTAAAAATCCTTAAATCAGACTGTACCATCTGTTTTGAATTATTTTTCTCATAGTTCCTATGTCCCAGGCTTGTTTAGTTATTCACTATTTTTACTTACTGATTTGGGAATTAATTGTGGGAAAATTTGATTCTTATTTGGGGTTTTAATTATTTGTTTCATATTTTTCTCTACATTGTTATGTTTCACTTATTCTTTTATATTCTTGTTTCATCTTATTATGATTCTTGTATTTACAAATATAGTGGCACTTCAGAGGACCCATTGCCTATAAAAGGGCCTTGGATAATCCCCTGTAGCCTCATCACTTACTATACACTCCAAACTTGAACATATTTTAATATAACTGGTTTATTATTATTTTTATTAGTATTACAATTCTAATTTAAATTTTATATAACTAACTACAGGTTGCATTAAGTCTAATAGTAATAATAGTGTTGGCCGCGCAGAGAAAATAATACTTACTTTAAACAAAATATATTATAATTTAATAAGCCTCACCATTGTGTTAACTCCCAAGGAAACTCGTTGCCTCTCTCTATCTCAGAATCATTATATTTTTTTATTATTTTTATTTATTTATTTTTTATTATACTTCCTGCTCTTCTTCTTTACCTTTCTTCTTTTCCTCACCATCTTCTAGACAACCATCTGACAAAAATAGTGGCTGCAGTAATACCTCTTCCTGAAAGAATTCATTCCCTTCCTCCCCTTTACTCTTGAAGTCTTGTATTTATTCAATGACTCGCAAAAATCCTATCAAATGCAAAAAAACTAGCAAGCCACCTTATCCTTGCTCCTACCCTGCCTCTGATACTACTGACCTTTACCTCCTCTTTACTCCTTATACCCTACAATCTCTCTCCTCCTCTCTCCTCACTTCCCCCAATCATTTATCTCTTTGTGTCTTCTGCTTTGATCTTTATCTAACAACCAGTTTAGTGAGTGATACTTTTAAAGATGCTCAGAAAGCTGTCAACATATCTCCAAAAAAATTTACAGCTTGGAAAGCCCTGGCACAGGAGCTTTAGGTATCCATTTTGCACTTTTTCATCCACATTCACCCTTTGTGTGTGTGTGTGTGGCAAAATTATTTTCCCATACACAATATTGTGTATTATTTACTCCCAAAGAACACAACTGATGTTCAACAAATAGAGGTTTCTTTTGAAACTTATTCAAAAGCTCTGTCTTTTTCTACAAAGAATTCACGTGAACAAAAACAGATTGAGGCTGCATTGAAATGACTCAAAACACATCAAAAACTTTCCAAAGATTGTCCATTCATTGTTCCTTGTCATCTTCTATCTCTTTGTCAGCCTAGTTATCCTCAGAAATGGGTAATTCTTATTTTTAAAATAATATAACCTTAATTAAATTAAGCTTATAAGTTAAAATTAAGGTTATAATACTTATATATATGGTTATAATACATATATATATAATTATTACACTATTATATGACTTGTAGTAGTTTAAATAGCTTATACATAGCTTAATAATACCTATTAAGGTGTTAATGGAGTGATAATATACTTATCTTAAGTGATATTAAGTAATTATAGACATACATAAGCTTATATGTATACATAAACATCATATTTAGTGAAATATGTAGTTATATTATGTACATTTAGGTCTATAAGTGGGTTTCAACCTCTTAATAGCCTATAACCTTTATTTTTCTGCTTATTTTATGTCATATGGACGTATTAAGTGGACTCACAATGCCTACACAAGCATATACATCTTTTTCAGGTGCATATATCCAGTTTGGACAACTTAATCTGCTTCCTTTGATGGATTTTCACAGATATATGGGTTGGGATATCATTATTGGGTTAATATGGATGCTTGGGGATGTTATTGGGGGCTCAGAAAGCTGATTTTGCTCCTTTATATGCTTTTAGTTTCATTATGTACTCTTTGGATAAATATTTTACCTGTTTCCTTATGGTATCTGCTTTTATCTGTTTATTCTATTTATGGCATGGATCTGTGGTATCATTAATTGGGATGGAGGGTCCTTACTAGAGGTCTGGGTGTTGAAACTTCTTGAAGTGGACGCCATGGGGAGGTTATGGGCCTTCACAGTTCTGTGATTTCTGGGGATAGAAGTGACATCATCTGGATTGAAGGTCTGTGTACTCCAGTTGATTTTGGTATAAGTAAGGGAGGATTTGACAGGTTATTAGAAATCACTTACTTACTAAACATCAAATAAACACTATAACACAATTATTATTATATATAAATATATTATAAAGCATTTATAAATTGATATTATCTTTATATAAGCTATAACTATATTTTATTTTTCTATTTTCCACCACTAGCATGCATCAAAATCCAAGTATTGTGAATTTATATTGAGAATAACTATTTTATTAGTCTTCCCCTGAGGTTTAATCACTAAATAATTTATCAATAAGTAGTAGGACCATTAATATTTACTATTAAATCATACTTAGATACTAGAACACACTGACAATTGGGGGTCTTTCCTTAATTATTACTTATTATTTAGTATAAGCCTTAGGACATGATTTTTACTCTAGTATATCTCATAAAAACCAAATATTTTGGTTTATAGCACATTAGAGAGTCATCATAACTCAGTTTTTATGGAAAAGAGCCCTTATAATAATTGTACTAATTTTTTATAATAAAAAATAGGTATTTACAGTAGTAACTGTACTTAATATAAACCCAATTTCACTTGGTATTTGGACAAAAATATAACACCCAATTAAATTGGTATTTGGTTAAAGCTTGGTCAGATAATTAACCACCCTTATAAAGTTCTAGTTAGACTCATTATTTAATTTTTAACAAATTTTTTTGAATTTTTCTTATATTTTATTTAAATAAATAAAAATTTAATGTCAAGGTAAGCTCCAGTGCTTTTATTAGTAATTATATTGCTAATAATTTTTGTCTACTAATTACCATACATGTTCTCTATTTTTTAGACATGAAGAATAGTTACTTAAGTTATAATTATTGCTCCACAGGAAAATTTAAGTGATAAACCTGCTTTTAACACCAGGTCTAAAGCTAAAAAAACTGCTCCAAGACATCACTATGGAAAGCCAATCCTACCCACAGCCAGAAGCAATGAGCATAGAGGAAAAGGAAACTTTATTAAAAAAGATAACTATAAAAAAGACTTCAACTCCTCTTCAGGGTCAACTGTCCCATCTGACCAAACAGGTTTTGAAACTAGATGAGTCAAGATCTACCATAACAAAGGAGGTAGAACAGCTGCAAAACAACTGCAAGATATGATTTCAGAAAATGAACCAAATTTTGGCTGATTTAAAGGGAGGGCAGACAAGCCAACAACCCCCTACCCAAGGAGGATCAAATCAGTCCCAGGAAAAGAACTTGGTAGAGAAATTGAAGTGGGATTGGTTCCATCAGCAGTGGTCAAGCCACAATTGCAACAGGGATTCACCCCCTCACCAGAAAACCTCAGTACACCCTTACAGAGGAATGAAAAAGCAACAAAAGTCAGGGATTTCTCCTATCCCTTGGTAAGTAGATTAACCTCTCAGATTGAACACAATAATAATGATTACAATGTAGATAATGTTATTGATGTGATATCTGTCCAGAAAATTGAGGAGGACTTAAGACAAGTAGGTTTTGATGTAGATACACCTGATATATCTTTTTTTGATAACAATAGTACTATTTACAGTAATAATACAGTTAACCCTCAGATGCCACCACTTATTAGTGAGATGAGAACTTCACAAAATTGTGAAGAATGTGAGAAGGAAGATGTGGAGTATTTTAATAATAACCTAACTTTTCATAGAATTGTTTCAGAATTACAGAATAGAATGACTGAGTGTGAGGTTCATACAATTAAGCTCACAAGTGAAAAAATTTCATCCTTGACATTGAATATTTCTCAACTGGCAACAAGAAATAAAGAATCTGAGAAAGAACACTTGGCTCTAACTCTTAAATAAGATTTTTTGAGTAATAAATATAGTGACCTTTCAAACAAATTCTGTGAGTTAGAAAAATTGTATGAAGCACAATTATTGTAATATGAATGTAGAACAAAGTTATCTTTTGCACAAACAAATCAGAGTGTCTCTGATCTGTTACAAAGATCAACTAAGGTTGAGATTGAAACTGATAATCTACTAATGAATCAAGATAATCATAAGTATACATAGTATAATAATAATCCAATCATTTGCAAAAATAAATCTTAATTATTTCCAATGCCACCACAAGTAAAACCATCTGGTGAAAATTTCAAGTCTGAGAAGACAAATGTATGTCACAAATCCGTGCAAGATGAAATACAAGACCATTTATCCAGTTTGAATGATTTTTTGAATTTACCTAATATTAGTGAGATTAAATCCAATGAGAAGAGCTGGCAAAAGATTGATCAGTATCCAACTTATGATGGGGAAGCCAGCTCTGATTAGCAGCATTTTAGTCAAAGAATTGACAATTTAAAATTCTCATATAAGTTACCAGATGAAGAAATAACATCAAAACTGATTTCTTTATTTAAGGATTTTTCTTTATTATGGTTTGAAGCTGTATTGAGTGAGGGTAAAGATTACTCTTGGGCTGAATGGAAACAACTGATTGAAAAACAATTTGGAGGCTCTAAATTCAGAATATCTCAGCAAAGATTATATGAGAAAACTAGGTATAATCTGTTGAATGGTGACAAACAAATGGTATTTTTAATGAATTTAAATAAAATATTGAAAGCCATTGAGCCAAATATAGATTTTAAATTATGGAAAGATAAAATAATATATAAATTACATATATCTTTCAGAGACATTGTTGTAGCTAGAACAATATTGGTTAATGAATACTCTGAATTTATTAATATTTGTAATGAAATATTATTGAACCATAAGTATGAAGCAAGGTACACCACTTATAAACAAAATAATGAACTTGTGAAAAATCAGAATTCAAAAACACTGCAGGAAAAGCAGAAAAAACCTACTGCACCTGTAGTACCTTAATATTATGAGACAAATACTTTTTATAAGTGTAATAAGCCTTGGGTTAAAGGTCACAAATGTGTGAAAAATATTAATATTGTTGAAAATCAACATGAATCTGAAAATGAAGCAGAAAAAAGTAGATATTCAAGTGATTATGACAGTAATATCTCATATAGTGATGAAAATGAAGTCTGTATGTTGGAAGATGATTTTTCCATCTTTGAAGATCCAATATTAAGTATGGACTCAAATGAATCTTTAATGAATTTTGAAGATTTTGAAATCATTAAGGATATACAAGCTGATAACTTAAAAATGACACCTATCATGGTTCCAGCTATCATTTCTGGAGAAAATGTAAATATAGTATTGGAAACAGGAGCTGATGGTTCTGTTATTTCTACAAATACATTATAGAAAATTCATAGTGATTATAAGTCAAATCTTGAACCACTTCAAGGTAAAAATTGGAGAGGTTTTGGATCAGTACTACACCCCATTGGTAGATAAAAAGCTTCTGTTTTCTTTAAACATCAACATGATTATGTTAGAGTAACTTGTGACTTTATAGTAATGATTAATACTAATTTTAGTAGCTGTTTTATCATTGGAAATGACATTCTGACTAATTTTGGTGTGAAATCAGACCCTGCTAATAACAATTTTACAATTGGAATGAATGGTAAAAGAAAACTTAAAATAAATTCTTTTAACACAGTCTTACACATTGAGTCAGTAACAAATTCCCCGTCTAAAGGAAGAGAATACAATGAGATGGAACTTTGGGAAACAGAAACTTTTTAAGCATCATTTGGCACTCAGATAAGTGAAGCTGAGAAGAAAAATATTTTGGACTTAAGTAAAGAATTTCCAATGGCTTTTGCACATGGTACCAATGAACTTGGCCTTAGTTTAACCTGTGATATGGATAATATTCCTGCTAGTATTAATAAAAACCATACCCTTCTTCACCAATGAAGAGGAAAGACATAGAGAATAATATTAAGATGTTAATAAAAATGAACATTCTTGAGAAGGTTGAAACTACACAAAAATATTGTGTAATATCACCTGTGCTAATTTCTTATGAACGAGATAAAGCAAGACTGTGCAATGATTATAGAGCATTAAATACATTTACAGTAGATGATATTTATCCCTTTCCAAGGATTGCCTCTATACATTCTACCCTTAAAGGTGCTAAATACATAAGTTGCCTAGATGGAAATAAAGGGTACCATAAACTCCTGTTGATAAGAATTCACAAAATTTTTTGTTGATAACAACTCATATGGGAATATATAAATATGTCAGGATACCATGTGGACCAATAAATTCTCCTTCAGTATTTCAGAAGTTGATGGATATAACATTCCATAATGAAATGATTGAGGGATGGTTAAGGGTATACATTGATGACATTATATTTCTCTCTAAGACATATGATGAACACTTAATCCATTTAAAGAATGTGTTTCAGAAGATGGATGAATTTAAAATGAACCTTGCATTGAAAAAATGTAAATTTGGGTTTGAGTCTTTAAAAGTGCTTTGTAATATTTTACCTGGCTTAAAAGTATGTGTAGACCAAAATAAGGTGGCTGCAATAAAGAATATTGGAATTCCTTAAAATTTAAAGGATGTAAAATCTTTTCTTGGTATGTTGGTTATTATAGATAATATATAAATAACTACCAATTAATTGCTGCACCATTGACCACACTAATAAAGAAATAAGAAGCTTTTATTTGGAATAATGAAAGACAACAGGCTTTTGATAAGTTTAATGAATGTTTTTTATTGACAGCCCCCATCTTGGGATTACCAGATTTACAATTACCTTTTGTATTGTATACTGATGCAAGTTTTATTGGTTTGGGTGCTGTTTTGCCTCAAAAACAACTTATTGAAGGAAAAATGTCAGAAGTAGTAATTTTCTATATTTCACATACTCTAAGAAGTATTGAATTGAAATATGGTGCTACTCAACTTGAATTCTTGGAAGTAGTATGGGCTCTTGAGAAGCTACATTATTACCTTAAAGTCCAAAAATTTGAGTTAATAACTGACTGTAGTGCAGTTAAGTCACTCTTAAACATGAAAACCCCTAATAGGAATATGTTTAGATGGCAATTGGATGTACAATAATATAGAGGAAAGATGACTATTACATGTAGATCAGGAGCTTTACACTCTAATGTAGATTTTTTATCTAGAGTACCTCTACCTAATAATGATGATAATCTAGCTTATGTTTGTGAAACAGAGATTATTAACATTTATGGCATTTATATTGTAGATCTTGAGGATGAATTTATGAATTAAATTGTTGATAATTATGCTTCATATCCTGACTTGAGTAAGCTTACTAAAATATTAAATGATCAATCTAATGCTTCAATGAGTGTTTTAATAAAGCCATTACCACAAAAATATAGGGAAGTATTAGAAAAAGGAAAATTTTCCATTGAGGATGGTTTTATATATTACAGGAAAAAATTAAGGAATGTAATTATAATTCCCCCTTCAATGAAGGTGTTAATGTTAAGTATATGTCATGATGATATTTTAGCAGGTCATTTTGACTTCCATAAAAAATTAATAGCTTGGTGGATTAAAATGTCTGATGATGTTCAAAAATAATTTAAGACATTTGATTTTTGTCAAAAATCTAAAAGATTAACAGGCAAAAAGCTGGTTTATTATAAAAAATTGAGAAACCAAAAGCTCCAGGGGAAATAGTTAACATGGACTTTGTAACATGTTTTCCAATAGCAGGGCATAAGAGTTATAACTCCTGCTGGGTAATTGTAGATAGATTTACAAAAATGTGTAAATTTATTCCTACCCACAAAGAGGTTTCTGAAAAGGACTTAGCTTTTTTATGGTTTACACAAATGTTAAATACAAAAGGATTCTCAAAGAAATAGTTTCAGACAGAGATCCAAAATTTACTTCTGAGTTCTGGACATCACTTATGGATGTTTCAGAGTGTCAATTAAAACTTTCTACAGCATACCATCCACAAACTGATTTGCTAGCAGAAAGAATGATACAAACCTTAGAAGATATGATAAGAACATATTGTGCTTTTGGTCTTGACTTTAAAGGCAATGACAAATTCAAGTATGATTGGGAAACCCTTATCCCAGCTTTAGAATTTTCATACAATAGTACAGTACATTCTGTCATTGGCAAAAAGCCATTTGAGTTATGGTTGGGTTATGTACCTAATACCCCTGCTAAAACTCTTAATAAATTACCTAGATTGAATATCCATCCAGGTACAAAATCATTTATTCAGATGCAAGAATTATGCAGAAAGCATGCTCAAGAATGTATAAATAAGGCATTTGAGTATGAGAAGAAAAGATGGGATAAAGCCCATAAAGAGCAAATGTTCAAAGAGGGTGATGAAGTCCTTTTGTGCACACTACATTTCAATTTAAATGGTAATGTTAAATTGAAGGATTCATTCATTGGATCATTTGTAGTAGAAAAGATTGTTGGTAACAATGCTGTTGAAGTTATTCTATATGCACCATATGATAGAAAACATCCAGTATTTCCTATTTCTCTTATAAAACCATATCATTCTAATGATACTTCTCTATTTCCAAGAAGATCAGTCAGGCATAAACAGCAGCCTGAAGAAATAGTTGAAAAGGCATAAATTGAAAGTTACTTAAAAAGAGATACCTTAAAAAAGAAAAGGGAGTTGAGTATCTATTAAGGTTTAAAAATAAATCAAGTGAATATGACCATTGAATTCCAGAAAATGAAATCTCTGATCTTAAAAATCTCTTGAAAAAATTTAAATTTAAGTAACAATGTTTAATTCAGTATTGGTATCACAGAAAATTTAAAAAAAAAATTTCTATTCACTCCTTACTTATTAATTAAAATTTCTTAACATTTTTTTATTGTTTATTTTGGGTGAGGGAGTGTCAGCCTAGGTATCCCCAGGACAGAGTAATTATTATGTTTAAAATACTATAACCTTAATAAAATAAGCTTATAAGTTAAAATTAAGGTTATAATACTTATATATATGGTTATTATACATATATATATAATTATTACACTATTATATGACTTAAAGTAGTTTAAATAGCTTATCCATAGCTTAATAATACTTATTAAGGTCTTAATGGAGTCATAATATACTTATCTTAAGTGATATTAATTAATAATAGACATAAATAAGCTTATATGTATACATAAACCTCATATTCAGTTAAATATGTAGTTATATTAGGGGGTATCAAAGCTAGAAATCTTCTGTTTCAAAATACCTATTTTTTCCACCAACTCAACCATAATTATTTTTTAAAGTATGCTATCTTGCACCCCTAAAACATCTTTTCACTGAGAATTAATTTTGTGCTTGTGGCTCTCTTTTTGTGTTGTGAAATACATTTTAAATAATTACTAATTTCTAACTTTGATACCCCCTATTAGGTATATCTAGGTCTATAAGTGGGTTTTAACCTCTTAATAGCCTATAACCCCTATTTTTCTGCTTATTTTATGTCATATGGACATATTCAGTGGACTCACAACACCTACACAAGCAAATACACCTTTTTCAGGTGCATATATCCAGTTTGGACAAGTTAATCTGCTTCCTTTAATGGATTTTCACGGATTTATGAGTTGGGATATCATTAATGGGTTAATATGGATGCTGGGGGATGCTATTGGGGGCTCAGAAAGTTAATTTGGTTCCTTTATATGCTTTGCGTCTCATTATATACTCTTTAGATGAGTTATTTTACCTGTTTCTTTATGGTATCCGCTTCTATCTGTTTATTCTATTTATGGTATGGATCTGTGGTATCATTAATTGGGATGGAGAGTCCTTACTGGAGGTCTGGGTGTTGAGACTGCTTGAAGTGGACACCATGGGGAGATGATTGGCACTCACAGTGCTGTAATTTTCATGGATAGCAGTTACATCATCTGGATTGAGGGTCTGTGCACTCCAGTGGATTTTGGTATAAGTAAGGGGAGGATTTGATGGGTTATTAGACATCACTTACTTACTACATATCAAATAAAAACTATAACCCAATTATTGTTATTTATAAATATATCATAAAGCATTTATAAATTGATATTATCTTTATATAAGCTATAACTATATTTTATTTATCTATTTTCCACCACTAGCATGCATAAAAATCCAAGTATTGTGAATTTATGTTGAGAATAACTATTTTATTAGTCTTCCCCTGAGGTTTAATCACTAAATTATTTAACAATAACTAGTAGGACCTTTAATATTTACTATTAAATCATCCTTAGATACTAGCACACACTGACACTCTTCCTCCTTTGGAAGCACATGAATCTGAGAATGTTACTCCTTGGTCTCAAATTATCAAACTGATTTTACAGCACCAAACTGTGTTTGCTGCCAATTCCTCAGCATATCATATCATAAACTTTTGGATATCTTGGTCTGATGGACTCCAGAGACTAAGACAGTAAGTTTCAGATTTTTTCTTGACTGTCTGTATAAAATTTACAAGAGTGTTAAACCATTATTCTTCTGCATTTGCTTCAACACTTGGCACTTTTTCAAAAAGATTTAATTTGTCTACTACTGAATTTCATCTACTCACTATCTGTAGTTTATCTGATGCTACTCTCAGAGATATTCATGTCTTTGGCTTCAGTCACTACGCAATATAGGGGGTGGACTTGCTAGCAAGTCCTCAACCTGAACTCAGATGGAACTCAGATGGAACTCAGACTGAACTCAGAATGAACCCATACTGAACTCTACTTGAACACCCACCTAAAACTGTTCTGCTGAGTGGTGTTCATCCCTGATTGTATGGTTCCTTTATCAATAGCTCAATGTGTGTTCAATCTATGGTGAGTTTGGGTCCAAGGTTGCGGACTTGCTAGCAAGTCCGCCCCCCATATTGTGTGGTGAGTCAACCCACTGATATAGGCAGACTGATTTCCAGAATGGAAGCTGATGCTGCTTTAGTGGGTGGTGTCTTGATGCCATCTTGTCTTTTTTGCTCTTTAAGAAAACAAGCCAGAGCTTTTGTTCAACTTCAAGGGTGGGATATAGCTAGAATTTGATTTGAACTAATAATAAAAATTTCTTTAATTGCTGGAGCCTTGTCTTATCTCACCACTTGATGTCTTAATTTAGCTCAGAAACACTTGGATTGGGTTATAGGATTTATTGACTGTGTAAATTCCAAATGGTCAGAAGTTCCTCTTACCAAACATGGAGTGAGTTTTAGTCAGGTATCCTTAAGAAACATAATTCTCCTGCCACTGGAGAATCTTAAGGATGTAAGTTTTTCATTTTCACTATCCGCATCATATTTTATCATTTTCATATCCCCCTTGTTATTTTTCTTTTTCTTTTTCTTTTTTTTGGGGGAGGGGGAGTTATTAGTGTTTCCTTTACAAATAAAAAGTTAAGTTACTAGTGCCTATTACTGGCCTTGCTTCAAGAATCTTATCTTCAGCCAACAATTATCCTTTGAAACCTGGTGACCATACTACTTTTACAATTAGCTAACAAATTGCTTAGTGATTTGTTAGCTAGGAAAGGGGGGTGAAGGCGAGGTGATGGGGGAGGTTGTGAGGGGGTGGAAAGGGAAAAGGGGGGAGGAGGGAAGTGGTGAAGGGGATGAGGGGGGGGGAGGAGGGGAAGTTGTGGAGGAGATGAGGGGTGAGGGGTGTGAGGGGGGGGGGGGGGGGAAAGAGGTGCCTAAAGGGGGGGAAAAGGGGGTAAGGGGGTTTTGAGGAGATTAAGAAGGGGGAGGGGGGGTTGAGGACACCAAAAAGAGGGAAATGAGGCAGACAGCAAGGGTAACTATGGGAGTTTGTAAAAGATAATTTTCATTATTTTTATTAACATTATTTTTTTTTGTTTTTTTTTTACAAAATAATACAAAAAAAATTTATGATTCAAAAAAAAATTTGGTGTGTTTATAATTTTGATTATTTTTTTTTTGGGAATAATTTTTCTGATACAATTTTTTTTTGTTTTAAATTTTTGATTTTCATTTTTTTCATCATTTTTTTTCAAGGGTCTTTAAGTAGTATATCTAACCCCAAATACTTTTAAAATTCATTTTTTTGGCAAATAATTTTACTGATGTTTTTTTTTTTTTGGATACTCTTTATTTTGGTTCAATTTTTTTTTTCAAGGAAAGTTTTAGTATTTGATTTATTTTCAAAAAACAATTATTTTAATTAATTTTTATCAAGAAAATTCTTAAGTTTTAATGAACTAAATTTTGTGAGTTTTATTTTTTTGTCATTTTTTTTTTTGGTTTTTGACACAATTTTTATTTTGTTTAGAGAAAAAAATGTCTATTTCTTCAGAATCACCTCTTAGTTCTCTATCATAATCCTCTTTATCATTTTTATCATCTTCTTCAAATTCAAATTCATTTAGATCATCATCCAAAATATCAAAAAAAATAATTATAATCAAACTCAGAAGAATAAAAGAAGTTCAAAAAAAGTTCATTTGGATTGTTTATTTGGCCATATATAAAATATTGTGTAGTATAAAACTAAAGTGGAACAAAAAATTCTTATCAAAATGACTTACCAGAAGATTTAAAGTATTTAATAAAATCATGAGACAATGAAATTAAAGCAGTTATCAGTAGTTCTTTTAAACCTCAATTTATTTATGAAAATCATTCTTTTAATGGTTCAAAAGATGAAACCTTTAATCAATGTTCTGATGTGGTGTTTAAAACATGCATAGGCCCTTGGAATGTGTATTTTGGGGGATTTGGTATGTAGGGTTTAGTTGGGTTGATGGTGCTTAGTATTGGTGTTTGGTTATTATTTAGGTGTTTAGTTGTATTTTTTAGGCTTAATTTAGGGTCACTTATTATGTCTCAGCTTATTTTCCTTTCTTTTCTCATCATTTTGGTGTGTGTTATGTGTGATTAGCTAATTTTTATGAGTAGTTGTGTTGTTTTGTGGTTTTAGAGATTGTTTGATTCTTTTGGGCATTTGCAGGCCTAGAAGCGGCTTCCCGCCTGCAAGCAGGAAAGTCTCTAGAGACTATTTTATGCATGTAGATAGCTGGGAGAGCTAGATCAACTGGGGATCTGGTTAGGGGATCTGTGCATGAGGAAGTTTAAGCAAGTTAGAAGAGATCATCTACCATCTGGGATATCTGGCTCTCTGGCTTCACTCTTTGTGTTTGTTTGGCTGAAGTGTGAAAAGGTTATTTATTACTTGACCTTAACTATTGTCACTGCTTTTCTGGTATAGTCTTGCAAGCTATATTAAGTATTATTGCTGTCTCTGGTGTGGATTTGCAACCTACATCAAGTATCATTTCATTCTCTGGTGTGGCCATTGGTCTACATTTCAGTTCTTTGGTCTGGTAGTCTGTCTGGGGACTAATTTCTTGGCTCACCAAGAATTAAAGTGTTTTGGAAAGAAGCTTTATCAAATAAGACATAATTCACCACGCAATATAGGGGGAGGACTTGCTAGCAAGTCCGCAACTTGAAGTCAGATGGAAATCAGATGGAACTCAGACTGAAGTAATACTGAACTTTCACTTGAAGTATCACACAAATAACAATGGATCTATATTGAAAACATAGTGAAAGTGTGAGGATAGCTGAATGGAAGCCAGAAAAAATCATTCCATGAGTCTACTCAATGCAAAGTATTTTTTGAAACAGCTTATTAAAATAATACTTTATTAAATTAATTTGATCAATAAAAATTGATTGACAATATTGCAATTCTTAAATACAATAATTTTATTAAAAAATTTCAGATTAAATATAAAAAAAATCAGTGACTTTTTCTATTACTTACAACTTTTTTTACAGAATTGAAAACTATGTTTCAGCTAATATTTTATGGAAGTGAACTCTGTTCTTCGCCCGAAGAACAGAGTTCATCCTCCTATTTTCACACTCTGTTTGCACCAATCTCCATCCCTTTCAATTCTATCAACACATGCTTGTCTTCCCTTCCCATGCCTTTCGCTATCCTCCCAGCCCCATTGTATGCCATCCTCTTTTGATCCCCATTTCACCCCTCTCAACCTCTCCCAGACCCTTTTCTTCATTTAAAATGCCTCGGAACCCTTAATCTTCCCTTCCAACTCTTTCCCAACCTTTTCGCTACCCCATACACCCTTCCTCACCCCTCTCTCCAGCCTTTCCAGCCCTTGTAGCCCCATTTGTGTTCACATGAGCTTCAAGGTGTGTTCAAAGTAAATTCAATACTTCTTCATGATGGTTTCATCACTTCCTCAATGTGTGCTCAAAAAGATATGAATTAGGGTTCAAGGTTGCGGACTTGCTAGCAAGTCCGCCCCCCATATTGCGTGGTGATTTAACTAGCAAGTAAATCTCACTTGTATTTTTCTAAAGGGACAGGGGCTTTTCTTTCTGGGGTTTCTCCAACTCCCTTGGTCAATGCCTATAGCTAGTACTATAGGATTGTCTACATTTCTGGAACCCAATGTGGGGTAGCTGCTAGTTCTTATTTTGATCTGGAGGAATGGCTTCTGGTTCCTCTATCCCTATGGTGACTGTCAGTGGGGAGGGAGGTCCTCCTGCTGTGGTGGTCAAGGAGTGTGTCAGGATCAAAACTTGGGATGGTACCAAGTTTAAAGTGAAGATTTCAAGTGTTTTCTAGATAAGTATGAAGCTGCTTCTGGTGTTGATGGTGCTTCCCACTTGGATATTGTGAAGAAAATTATTTTCTTCATTGGTAATAGGCCAGTGGAGAAGGAGGTTGTGGCCATTTCTGGCTATAAGAAAAGGGATTGGAAGTTGTTGTGTAGGGAGATGATAGATAGATAGGGTTTCAGGTTCACTATGGTGGATCTGAACAAGATTATCAGTGAATGGAAATCTTATGGAGGTGTTGGTAACTTACACAGCTACAGGAAGTTTCTTCTACAATTTGATCCTGTGGTGGTATACTTGGTGGAAGTAGAGGAGTTGGAACATGAAAATACTTCCAAAGATGTCTTTTGGTCTGCTCTGGCTAGGGATGTCAGAATGGATGTCTTAAAGGAGATTTCTAGGAAGAAATGATGAAGACTCTGGCTAATGGTGACCAAAAGTTACCTTTTTTCAAGAAGGTGAAGGAGGCTGTTGAAGCCCATCTGAAGTTATTGGCTGTGGACTCCTATCAAGAGGGGTGTGCCAAGTATGTCAGCAAAGTCAGTGAAGCTCTGGCTAAACAAAAAGCTAAGGTGAAGAAGGAAGAGAAGAAGGCGGAGAAGGTTCCCAAAGAACAGAGGGACCCAATGATGGAGCAACTGGTGGACTTGACCAAGCAGCTGCACATCTTTGTTCAGGAAACTCAGAAGGTGAATAGGGCCTCAAGTCACCAGGCCAAGCCTTTTGAGAGGAGGGCAGGAGGTAGCAGTGATCCTTGGGGGTGCTCCTATTATAGTATGAGGGGTCACAGTTCAAATGATTGTTGGTCTCTGAAAAGAGATGTGTCAGAGTGAAAGGTGGAATTTGATGGCAGGGTGCTCAAGTTCCCTGATGGTCCATTTGTTAAGCCCAGTGAGGGGCAGGCTCCTGTTGATTTGGTCAGGGGAAGGGGTGGTCTTAATTAGAGGAGGCCAATAATTGAAGAGATTCCTGATCAGGGAAAATATTCTGGGGAGGATGGAGTTGATGTGAAGGGGAAAGGAAAAGATGTAAATAAGGTCTTCTTTTCTACTTCTTATGGTGGTTTTGAGTTGTACTCTTGTGGAGCACAGCCAAATAGGGAATGTTTGGCTGGTGCTTATGATGCAGATGCTGGAAGAGTGGGAAGGCCAAAGAGCAATTCAAAGGCTCAGTCTAAGCACAAGGCTCCTAGAGTGGATCCCAAAATGGATTCAAAAAGGATGGTTAGTGGGGAAGAGCTGCACAGGATGCAGAAGGGTATTTCAGATATGGGTCCACCCAGTTTAGGGGCATATGATCTGAATATGGATCCAATTCCTATGGACTTGGATTGTGACTCTGAGGAAGATGTTCCTTTGTCTTCTTTTCCAAAGAACAGTGGTTCCAGAGCCACTAGGGATAGTTTCAGTTTGGTTCCTGTGACTAGGAATACAGTGGATGGAGGTGTTTGACCACAAGAGTCATCAAGGCCTAAGGTGGTGAAGTCAAAGGGCCATTTTTAGAGGCCATTGGTTGCAGGAAGAGTTGATGTGACTGACTCTGTGTTGGAAAAGATGAATCAAGAAACTATTTTCTTTATTTATGGGGAGTTGTTTGCTATCAGTCCTGGGTTGGCTGATAAGCAGAAAAAGACATTAACCAGAAGGAGGGTCCCTTCTGTTGAAGTGGAGTTTGTTTGCGACTCTTCTGAAAAATTTGGGGAGAATTTTGAGACACATTTCTCTGCTCCTCTGTGTTTTGTTAATGTCACTCTGAATTGCAAGACTATGAGAGCTTTGGTTTATTCTGGTTCACAGATCAATCTTATTTCTCCTTCAGAGGCTACGCAATTGGGCCTCCCCATCAAAACTGGAATTGGTGGGAATCTGAGAGGAATTGGGAGGCATGTAACAGAGTTATTTTGAACAGAAGAGTTCTTGAAATTAGATGTGGGAGTAGCTTCTGGAAAAGTGCTTTTTTACATTGCAAAAGGCACTTTCATGGCAGTTTTGGGTGGTCCATTTTTAATGAATTTTTCAAAAAGAATTAGGTACTAACCTGGAGTTAGTATTAGCTTGGAGTTGACAGGTGATGATGAGAGTACCTTACACATGAGGCTGTCTTCACCTGGTGAAGAGGGTTGGGAGACTAGGCCTGGGCTTATCTCTATGTTTCATTGCCCTCAATGTTGTGAAAGGAGAAGGGAATATAGGGCTGCTTCTGGTTTTCTGGAAGATGGCTCAGGCTCTGATGGAGAGCCTTCTTTTTTAGAGTAGGGTGGGCTGATCACCCTAATGCTAAAACCTCTCCCCATTTAGTGGAAATCCCAGGTTGTAGTAGGTCAGCTCATTTGGAGATATTCCAAGTGGATTTTTAACTTTCTTTGTATAATGTTTCTCTTCTCTGAAATTATTCATCAAGGCTTTAAGTAAGTCTCTGTTCATTTGATGAGTTCAAGATTAATTTTACTTCAAGCTCAAGAGGGAAGATGGGGTTTATGTCTGTGGAATGGAAAAGCTTTGGAGTTGTGATATTGGGGTCTAAAAGAAAGGCCCCCCATCAAGAAAAGAAGGAAAAATTTCAAGATAAGTGAAGATAATCAAGATAAAAAATCTGAAGATAAAAAATAAAGATGATTAAAAAGAATCACCCAGAAATTATTTGGATGAAGAGGTGAAGAGTGATGGAAGTGAGGTTGATGGTGAGATGGAAAATGAGAATGTGGAATGGAAAATCTTAGTAGTGGTGAGATTGGGGTCTAAAAGTAAGTCCTCCAAATTGTGCACCGCTAAGGTCTGTTCTACACCTTTCAAAAAAATGACCTTGGCCACACCCGTGAGCATTTGGGAAACCCCTCTTTGTTTTTATAGGAATATTGAAGAAGTACCTGTTGAAGAGGAAGATTTGGAAGTGGATGCTTATAAGTACAAGAAGGTATCAGTGAAGGTTAGGACTATCAATGAGCTTATTCAAGTTGGGCTGAACCCAACTTTGAGGAGGCCTCCTTTGTCAAGAGATCCTTATGTGACACCTTTAGTGAGGAATACACCTGATTTTGTGGAAATTTCGAGGATTAATAAGGAAAGGTTGGGGGTGGTGAATTTTGGTCCTGATGGGTTGTTGTCTGAAGAAGAGATGATGTTGCTGTTGTATGTGATCTTGTTGAGGGAAAAGGCAATTACATTTGTGGAGGATAAAAGAGGTGTTTTGAAGCATTATTATAGTTCACCTTATCTGATTCCAGTGGTTTGTCATGAACCTTGACAAATCAAACCAATTCCAATTCCCGCTGCTATTAGGGATAATTTTTTTGAAATTGTCAGGGAAAGGGTCAGGACTGGGTTGTATGAACAGTAAACCTCAATTTGCTCTAGTCGTGTGTTCTGTGTCAAGAAGTAAAATGGCCAGCTTAGGGTGGTTCATGATCTCAGGTCCTTAAATAGAGTGACTATCAAGGATTCTGGAATGCCACAAAGTGCAGAGGATTTTGTGGAGGCTTTTTCTGGAAGAGTGTGTTATGGTTTGGGTGATATTATGGGTGGATATTATGAGAGGGAACTCCGTGTGGACTTTAGGCCTCTCACTACTTTTGAGACTCCTTTGGGAAGGTTCCAATTGACCAGCTTACCTCAAGGAACTACTAATTATGTGGTTGTTCATCAGGCACAAATGGCTTGGATTTTGCAAGATGAAGTACCAACTTATGCTGGTATTTTTATTGATGATGGTTTAATCAAAGGGCCAACTTCGGATTATGGTAATGAGGTTCTGAAGGAAAATACTGGCATTAAGAAGTTTTTGTGGGAATATGCAGTAATTCTGGAGAGGATTTTGTTTAGGATGGAGGAGGAAGGTTTGACTGTCTTGGGATCAAGGTTTTGCTGTTTTCTACAAGCATTGGAGATTCTGGGTTATGTGGTGTGTAAGGAGGGTAGGATTATGGTAAAGAAGAAGGTTAATAAAATTCAATCATGGCCAAGACCAAAGAATACCACTGAAGTCGGGGGTTTTTGGGTGTTTGTGTTTATGTGAGAATATATATTAAAGACTTTTATTTTTTTGCTGCTACTTTAAGGAAGTTTATCAGGAAGGATGCTGATTAGGAGTGGGATGATGCTTGTGGAGAGGCATTTGTGAAGTTGAAGAAGGTGGTAGGTGAAGATTTTATTCTTCACAAGTTGGGTTATGGTGTTGGTGCTGGTAAGATTTATTTGGCTGTGGATTCAAATTATATTGCTTCTTGTGCTTTTCTGTCTCAGGAAGATAAAGCTTGGAAGTTCAGGCCAGTCAGGTATGAATCTGCGGTGTTTAATGAGGTGGAATAAATGTATTCTCAGCCAAAATTGGAGCTTTGTTGTGTGGAAAAAATATTGAAGAAGTTTCAGACTATTTTTTGGAGGCAGCATTTTGAGCTGCATGTTGATTCTAAATTGTTGGTGCAGATGATCAAAACTCCTAGTCTCCCTAATGCTCCTATGACTAGGTGAGTTGCATTTATTCAGAACTTCTCTTTTGATTTGGTGCACCAGCCACACAAAACTTTCACAATTCCAGATGGATTGTCAAGAAGACCACCAACAGATAAATATTCTGCTTCCAAAGAGTTTGATGAAGATAATCCAGTGTTCAAGGCTATCACAAGAGGTGTGGAAGATTTTTTTAACCTCACTCATGAGGTTAAACTGGCTGGTGATAATTGTGATTCTGATGAAGGTTTAAATCTCCCCCAAGAGGTTAAACTGGCTGAATTTGATCTTGATTCTGGTAATCATAATGTTTTTGTTGATGAAGAAGGGGCTGTTTCTTAGGATGGCTCAAATTTAAAGAATGGTATTTTTGTTGGTACACTGGATTCTCATAAAGTTCAGTGGAAGGAGAAGAATATTCCAAAATTTAAAAACTGGTGTTCTTGATGGACAGGTCAATTGGCTCATGTGTACTCTGGTGATTTTGATGACAGTGTTGTTCCCTTGGTTGTCATTTTGTTGGATTTTCAAGATGAGACCTGGGGTCAGTCTGGATTTTATTCTTTTATGGTGGAATATCTGTTGACCTTGGAGAGGCCAGATAGTTGTGATGATGATACTTGGTTCATTTTCAAGAAGAAGAGTCCTGGATTTTATTTGTCAGGGGGAAGGTTAATGAGGAGGAGGTATCCAAATCCTCATTTTGTGGTGACTCAGAAGAAGGGTTAAGAAGTGGTGTTGAAGTCTTTGTGTGAAGATATTGGTCATAGAGGCTCTGGAGAGAGTTATAGAAGGTTAGAAGACAGATTTTGGTGGCCTGGTATGAATTGGGCTGTTCAAATCTGGGTTCAATCTTGTGAAGAATGTTAAAGAAGGAGCCACTTGAAACCAAAATAAATTGGTCATGCTACTGTTAAATCAACTGTGTTTGGAAGAGTCAGTTTAGATGCTGTCCACATTAAAGAGGGCAGATATAAATACTTGATTGTGGCCAGAGATGATTTATCTGGATGGGTTGAGGCAATGCCCCTAGTTAATTTTACTTCCAAGAATGTGGCAGAATTTTTGAAGAAGGAGAGGATTTATAGGTATGGTCTGATGAAATTGGTCACTGCTGATGGAGGACCAGAGTTTGGAGCAGACTTCAAAGAATCTGTTACTAGTTTTGGTTCAAAAGTAAGAGTGGCTACTCCTTATTAACCTGAAGCTGAAGGCATGGTTGAAATAGGGCATCAAGTTTTAAAGGATGCTTTGGTCAAGATGTGTGGGGATAATTCTGAAAAGTGGAGGCATTATCTACCCTTAATTCTGTTTGCTTACAGAATTACTTTCAAAAGGACTACTGGATATTCACCTTATATAAAAATTTTTGGTCAGAAGGTAGTCTTACCAGTAGACTTGGAAGCAATTTCTTATTTGTGAATTGATTGGGGTGAAGTTTGTTTAACTAAAGATTTATTGTGTGCCATAATGAAGCAGATTGAAGGATAGGAAGAATTTCATGAAAAATTCTATGAAAGAATGATGATTATCAGGAATAAGTAAGTAATGTCTTGGGATTAGAGATTGGCACATAGGCTGAGGAATCCTTTAAAGCCTGGGAGTTTGGTATTGGTGTATAATAGGAGTTTGGAGAGTCAGTGGGGAAAGATGTTGTCTGAAAAGTGGAATGGTCCCTATAGAGTCAGATCTCAACTCTCAGGTGGATCATATAAGTTAGAAGAGTTGGATGGAGCAGTCTTGAAGAAAAGAATGGTTGCTGGCCAGGTGAAAAGATTTTATCCCAGAGGCGCAAGAAGAGAAGAAGACTAACTCTGCAATGAGGATAAACTATGAATCATTCTTTTAATTAGATTGTTTTGTTGGTGATGATGTGCATCTGTTGTGTTGGAAACCTTTTGTTATATGTTACCCAGAAGGGGCATCTAGATTTTATCTTGGCAAGTGTGGGGGTAACTGATGGGCTGACTGCTCTATCAAAAGCTACCCTAGATTGTCTGTTTCCAACCCCTTCTCTTAATTTGGTTGAACCATAGTATTGGTTTCTTTTTTCAGGTTTTGGTCTTCTATAACTTTAAACTGGAATTCTTTGGTCTTCAAGTGCTGGTCTTATTCTGGTGTTTTGTGTTGATTGGTTGAATTATGTGTGTATGCATGTTTCTTGTTAGATGGTACCCATGGGAAGGGCTTCTAGATTTTATTTTGGCAAGTGTGTGGGTAACTGATGAGCTGGCTTCTCTGTAAAACAATTACTGCAGAATGTCTGTTTCAAGTCCTTGGTTTTATTTAGCTGAATCCTAGTTCTTTGCTTTTTTATACAGTTTTTTAGTCCACTATTACTTTAAGCTGGATTGGACTGGATTATTGGTTCTTGGATCTTTCTGGATGGTGGATCACTGGTGGTCTCCCATAACTTTTACCTATTGGAGGGAGCCCACCTAGTGATCTTTTCATTGGACCTGGATCAGATTCTATGAATTGTTTTGATGGAATGATTATATTGATTTTGGATTATTTTCTTTTTTTTCTCTTTTTTTCATTTCTTTTGTTAGTGAAGGTTGTTTTATAAAACAAAAAAGTTGTTGGGTGTACCACATCAGGGTCACCTGGATGTGGGCAAGCATTGGTGGAGAAAGGCTCATCAATTGGCCGGTGTGGTACGTGTCTCACAGTTAATCTACTTTTTGGACCAATCAGATTGTGTGTTTCAAAAGAATAAAGGGGAATCGTAGTGCAGAAGATAGTGCTATTATAACTATGTAATTTTGTGTTCAGAAGAACAAATGAAAAGGGAAGCGTGGAAGAAGGTTTAGGGTCTGTGCGCTCAAATTTCACAACAAGATGTGCTGCACAAAGGGAATTGTGTGCTATCAACTTAGGAGTGCAAACACTAAACATTATGGATTTGGACTTTCCAATAATTGTGTATTATGTGCTGATGAAGAAATTATGCCTCAAGGAAAGCCTCAAGTACATAGTATACTGCACTTCAGCTAGTGTGGTAACTTACTGAAACTGGTAAGGTAAGTTGCAGAGGCTAACTAGTTAGGTGGATTGTAGAAATTATGGACTCAGTAATGAAGCAAGGAGAATGGGGGCTTGATCAAAAAAACTACCCAAGAGTTGAAGAGGCAAGGGTCAGTGCTAAAAGGTGTCAATGTGAGAAGTAGCGCTGAAACAATGAAAAGTTATAGTCATAAGTGTGCATGTGGAACATGAGTGAAACAAGTTAGTACTAGTATTATTAGGCATAGGATATTTTTAGGCACTGTAGTTGTTACAAGTGGTAAATTTAGTTTACTTATGAATTAGTTGTTGTTTTAATAATGTGGGGCTAAAGACAGCGCTAGAGATACACTAGGGAACCGTGTCTGGAGTGCTGAAAAAGAATAAGAAGGAAAAGGCTATCTAATGGAAGAGAGTAGTAAGCTAGGTAGAAATATTCTAAGTCTTTAGAGCTTGTGCATCAGTGTGTGTATTTCATACAGTATAGTGAAAACAAAAAATAAAGTGCAACATAGAGAGAATATAGATTCAGTCACTATGCAATATAGGGGGTGGACTTACTAGCAAGTCCTCAATCTGAACTGAGATGGAACTCAGATGGAACTCAGACTGAACTCATACTGAACCCAAACTGAACTCTACTTGAACACCCACCTAAAACTGTTCTGCTGAGTGGTGTTCATTCCTGATTGTATGGTTTCTTTATCAATAGCTCAATGTGTGTTCAATATGTGGTGAGCTTGGGTCTAAGGTTATGGACTTGCTAGCAAGTCCACCCCCCATATTATGTGGTGAGTAGGATAAACTATTATTAGAGTTATTTTATTGCTATAATAAGGCATATTCAAAGAGAGCGCTTCAAGAGAGAGTATCTGGGGATAATGGTACTTATTAAGAATAGAAATATCCAGATAGTAATATTTGTTTTTCCTTATCTTCTAACCCATTTCTCAAACTTACAAAATATCTAGTCAGATATTAGAGTTACACATTATTGTGCTGTCTTTAAAAATAAGAGTTGCAGGAGCTTCTTTTTAGAAATTGAAAAGAAGAACCAACCCATCTCACATTGTGTCTACTGCTTATTATAGTAATACTCTTCACAATTGGTGCCCCAACAGTGGCATAATTGTAACTAGTGTTTTGATTAGATTTTTTTGGTTTTCAGGGTTTTGTCAACAGGGTGTAATCAAGCCAGCACTTCAGTGGAAGAGGCATAGGGTCTACAACAAGTGGATTGATAGCCGTTATCAGAAGGTAGTGTAGGACTGTATTGTGGATATAGTGGGGTCAAGTTATCAAGTGTGTGTTTATTTTTGTGGATTCTGTTTCAATTTTTATTTCAAGAATGGAACTTACTGCTACTACATCAAGGGGAGGTCAGGAGAGGGTTGAATCACCCAATTTGTCAGCGTCATTTACACAGAAGGTAGCTACGATTATTAGGTTTAAAGATGAAAGCTTGCTTTTTTCAGGAATTAATATCAAGAAGTTCATATGTAGGTTTGAACAGGCAGCTGAAGTTCATGGAGCAACCAAATTTGATATGGTGCGCCAAGTATTGTTCTTTGTATCAAATGAGTGCAAGGACAATCTGGAGAATCTAAAGGGTCACAAAGAGCCTGATTTTTCAGAGCTAAAGGAACAGATACTTAAGAGATGGCCAAAAATTACCAAGGAAATTAGGTACACAATTAAGGATCTAGATGTCTTGGTAAAGAAGGCCAAAGCTGGAGGGGGTGTTCAAGACCCTAAGGAATTTAAAATTTTCAGGGAAGAGTTTGATCAAATGGTTGAGTATTTGGTAAGTAACAAAGATTATAGTGATAATAATGCATATTTACCTTGGTTTTGTGAATCATTAGCACCAGAAGTGTAATACTGGGCAAAAAGGTGCTTGGATAAAAAAGGAAAGTTAGTCAAGAAGAGGGACAGTAACTATAAGTACCCTGGATGAGAGGAAGTAGAGACAGCAGTGGAAGCTAAAATGAGGTTGTGTCAAGTTGAGTGTGGTGCAGTTAGAATTGCTTTGGATAGTGAGGAAGTGGACCAGGATGCGTCTGATGTGAAATTATCTCCTCAGGTGTTGTCTTCTAAAATTAAAGCTTTTATTAAAGAGCCAGATTCTGTTATGGCTAGGATTGAAGAATCGGAGAAGAAAATAATTGAAGCAGGGAAAGAAAAGGAGGTGTTTATGCCCAAGAGTCCTCCCAAACATTGAGTTTTGCTACTGTGGTATGTTACTATTGTAAGAAAGAAAGGCATACTAGGATGAGGTGTAATGCGCTTCAAAAGGATAAAGAAGACAGGGTAGTTTACAAGGATTGAACTACACTTATGTTGGAAGATGGGACTAAGCTTGTTAAAGACAAGGGTTGAGGGATGCAAGCCATGGTCATTGATCATATTAATAAGAAGTCCATGGAGGGCAAGTCAAGCAAGAGTAAGGAGCCTGAAGCTAAAGAGAAAGGCAAGGATGTGAAATAAGTCAATTTTGCAGTCACTTGCGCAGTATTGGATTTTAAAGTGAAAGAAGGAGCGCTTTCAGCGTTACTTACTGAAGCACATTTGGAGATGTTTGCAGAGAAACACAAAAAAATGGCCCCACCAACAATTAGAATGCCAAGAAAAGCTGGTGCTAGGTATGCGAATCCAGAGGATATGGAGGAAGTAGGGTATACTACTAGAGAGAATACACCTGCACCTATTGAAGACATTGAAATGGACGGTATGGAACCTGGCGGGTATGGTGTGGTTCATCAGGCAGACAACAGCCTGTGATGATGGAGGAGGATCCAGAGTTAGTACAGCAAAGGGCAATACCGGCTGAAGGAATGCCAGGAGCAAGGCATAATTCTCCAAAAAACCCACCTGGAAGAGCGAAAGCTGGTTAAAAGGGGACACAACCAAAATATAAAATGCAGCACCCAGTTCATGTGTATTTTCCTAAAGCAGCTGAATATTTAGTTTTGCAGTGCTTAAAAGCCACAGTTTTGGTTCCATTAGGGGTAATGACAGCAGTAGTGCCAGATGTAGTGAATGGAATTGTCAATAAGTGCAGGAAGCAAAGGATTGCTAATTGCACTGAATTTGATGTTGGGGAGGAGTCATTCCAGCCAGTAGTTGGATTGCCTAGGGCTTCACATTACGCAGGTTTCATAGGATATTTGACAATTATTGTAAATGGTAAGCAGATTAGAGCATTAGTGGATACAGGTTCACAAATCAATGTGGTTTCAGTGGATGATGATGTGGAGTTAGGTCTTCCTGTAAAAGATGGTGAGGGCACTGTCACAGGAATTGGTGGAGGTAGGTTTCCTGTAATAGGTGTAGCAGAGTATGTATGCACTAGGGTTGCAGGAGAAACGAGAGATATTGATTTTTATGTTCAAATGAGTGTAGTTAAACCAGTTTTAAAAACGCAATTTTTTTAATGGATTATTCTGCAACTATTGATTTTTTTTGAATAAGACTATTGGAATAATTATTATGGGAGATGATGGTATTCCAGTGACAGCAGTCTTAGTAGCGCCTAAGGATAGTGGCTAGGAAACTAAGTACTCTGGAGCTGCAAGATTGGAGAAAGAAAGAAAGGTTTATGAGGAAGTCTCAGAGGATGAGAAGAGGAAACCACTAGGAGGGCGCCAAAATTTTCATTAGGGAATGGCATTTTAGGTGTTACTATCTCTTAGGATCAGAGGAACCTGGATAGTGACAAGTCAGTCTAACAAGAAGGGATATGTAAAGTGGTACTTCATAGGTGTCTTGGTAATACTACAGTAGAATGTATTATACCCAGGCTTTTTAATTTCTTTGATTATGGATTTTTTTATCCTTATATTAAAAAGAAAAGACAAAAACAGGATGTAGTTAAAGCCTGTATTTATATTAGAAAGGGTTTAATTTTAAGTAATGAAGGAAGCAGCAAGCGCTGTTTTGCATCAGAGTATAAATCAGTATCTGTCAAGGTTAAACCAGGAAATATACCAATGTTGGATTTGAATCCTTCTTTGCAGAGGCCAGCGCTGACTAGAAATCCTTATGATACTCCTTTAACAAAGTTTCTTCTTGAGTTTATGCTTACTAGTAGAATCACAATGTAGAGGCTTCAGATGGTTAATTTTGGACCAGAGGATTGGTTATCTCAGAAAATAAAAGAAGTTGTTGTTACATGTCATGGCTCTTAGGGAGAAAGCTATTGCATTTTCCAAAGAGGAAAGAGTTTTGTTGAAACACTCTTATGGTAAACCTTATATTGTTCCAGTTATACCTCATGCACCATGGTAAAAGAAGGCTTTTCCAATACTGGCAGCTATAAGAGAAATGTATATGGAATTTATTAGGGAAAGTTTAAGGTCTGGCTTGTATGAACAATCAATGTCTAGTTACTCAAGCCCAGTTTTCTGTGTTGTCAAGCATAATGGCAAGTTGAGGGTTGTTCATGATTTAAGGGAGATGAACAAGGTTACGCTAAAGGATGCAGTAATTTCACCAATGCCAGAGGAGTTCGTGGATTTTTTTGTGGGACACGCATGTTATGGATTAGGTGATATCATGAGAGGATATGATGAGCGTGAATTGGACAAATCTTCTAGGCCCATGACTACTTTTGAAACACCACTGGGACGTTTCAGGTTGACAAGGTTACTGTAAGGTGCAACAAATTTTGTGGTGGTATACCAAGCGCAAATGATGTGGATATTGCAGGAAGAAATTCCAGAGCATGTGGGAATCTTCATTGACAATGGCGATATAAAAGAGCCAGCCAGTGATTATGATAGGGAAGTGTTAGAGGAAAATCCATATATTAGAAGGTTTGTTTGGGAATATATGATTACCCTAGAAAGAGTGCAATTTAGGATAGAGGAGTAAGTATTAGCAATCTCTGGATCCAAATTTTCTTGTTGTGTTCCAGTGCTGGATATAGTGGGACATGTGGTATGCAAGGAAGGGAGAATAATTGCTGAAAATCAGAGGAATAAGGTACTTACATGGCCTAGACCAAGAAATACTACGGAAGTTAGAGAGGTTTTAGGCATTTTTAAATATGTAAGAATGTTTATTCAAGATTTTACTTTTCCGTCTTCACCTTTAAGACGCTTAACAAGGAAAGATGTTGCATGGGATTGGACAGAGGAATGTGAAGAGTCACTTGAGTTATTAAAAAGGATTGTAGGAAAAGATATCCTTTTGAAAAGACTGAAATATGGACCAGGCACTGGGAAAATTACTCTAGTGGTAGATTCTATGTGTCTGAAGTAGGCACAGTTTTGATGCAGGAGGATTAGGAAGGCAATGATAGGCCTGTCTTTATGAATCTAAGACTTTTACTAAAGTGGAGGCTAGGTACTCTCAGTGTAAGCTGGAGTTATGTGGTGTAGAAAAAATTCTCAAGAAGCTACAATGGATGCTTTGGGGGCAACATTTTGAGTTGCAGGTTGATGTGCTATTGTTGGTGCAGATGATTAGTAGCCCCAGTTTTCCAGATGCGCCCATGACTAGGTGGGTGGTGCAGATTAATATATTTTCTTTCAACTTAGTGCATAAGCCAGGAAAGTCTTTCACAATGCCAGATTTGTTATCCAGAAGGCCATTGTGTGAAGAAGACTTGGAAGCTGAGGAATTTGAAGAGGATAAAATATTGTTAAATGGGATTGACTATTGTTATCAAAAGTTTAGGAATAAGGACATCTGCAAAGACATAAAACTAACGGCCAACGTCTACGAAGACAATAAAATAGTAACTTTACAAGGTGTCCGTGAAGACAAAAAACTAGGTGATTATGACATGAAGAATGTTTGTAGCAAAGGTAGTCTGCAACTGGATTTAGGGGGCACTGATGCCAATGTAACAACAAGGATTGTGCTGGACAAGATAGCGGAAGAATCAGATGAAAAAGACAACTCAAGGGGAAGTCAAGATAGTAATACTCATCCAGAGAATGGGGAGTATTCTGAAGATGATGAGCTTGCTGATAAGGAAGAAGAACTGTTAAGGTAATATCTGGAAGGTAGAAGTTGACCAGACTTTTGTGGTGAAAAGTTTTGGTGCAATATTGAGAAGCACACTAAAAATTATTTTATTAAAGATGGGAAGTTATTGAGGAATCAGTATTTTTTCCTTGCTTAGTCATTCAAACTAGAGAAAGGAAGGAGAATATACTCAGGGAGTTTCATGAGAATTTAGGACATAAGGGTCAAGATGAGACGTATCTCTGAGTCAGGGAAAGACTCTGGTGGCCCAATATAAAGAACAAGGTGAGAGATTGGGTGAAATCTTGTCTGGAATGTCAGCATGGGAGTTACAGAAAGCCAAAAGAGAAAGGTAAAGCAACGGGCAAAGATACTGTTTTTGGCAGGATCAGTTTGGACGCAGTTCATATAAAAGAAGGACGCTTTAAATACTTGGCAGTAGACAGAGATAATCTATCAGGATGGGTCAAAGCAGCGTCGTTGGTAGACCTTAAACAAGTAATGTAGATGATTTCTTAAAGAGAAAATGGATTTATAGGTATGGGGTAATTAAAATGGTAACTGTGGATGGAGGCGCTGAATTTGCTGGAGAATTCCAGGATGTAGTCAAAGATATAGGCACTAAGCTATGAGTGGCAACACCATATTATCCTGAAGCAGAAGGAATGATCGAGAGAGGGCATCAAGTAATAAAAGATGCGCTGGTTACGTTATGTGGAAATAATGGTGTGAAGTGGAAGAACTACTTGCCATTAGTTTTGTTTGCAGACAGGATTTAAGTTAAAATGACAACTTGGTTTTCACCATATCAACTTATGTTTGGTCAAAGGGTGGTACTACCTATTGATCTAGAAGCTGGATATTTTCTAGGATGTGATTGTGATCAAGTGCGTTTGACTAAAGATTTAATTCTAGAAAGGGTAGCCCAACTTGAAAGGAAAGAAGAGTTTGTGGAGAAGGCATATGATAGAATGATGAAGATACAAGATAAATCAGTTAAATATTGGGATGAGCGCTTAGGGCATAGGTTGAGAAAGCCATTAAAACCAGGTGATTTGGTTTTGGTCTATAATAGAAGTCTAGAAAGCCAATGGGGTAAAATGTTTGCTGACAGATGGAATGGTCCTCATAGGATAAGGAAGAAAATACCTGGAGGGTCCTATTTACTGGAGGAATTGGATGGTACTGAATGGAAGAGATGTGTAGCGGCAGATCAGATCAAAAGATTCTACCCAAGGGGTGTTCCAGTGGTATAGAATAACCTCTTGAATGAGGGAAAACTACAAGAATAACCTCTGGGAAGAGGTTAAACTAACATTTTAAAGGTTTTTTTAGGGGACTCACAGGAGGCTTTGACACAGTTGTGACAGGTAGAGAGGGCTAACTAGAAGTTAGGAGGACTATGGCTGAACAGGCAACAGGCATAAGTGCGCAGATGAGGGCATAAAAAAATGGAATCTTATATTTTTTTGTTGTTTGAGGAGACATGACAAAATAGGCAAATTAATTGAGAGAGATGCAAACCATATAAACTAAAAAGAAGCTGGTAATTTAGCCAATGGGTTAATCAACCAGGAGTGGAATATCATTTATAAATGGGGCGCTCTAAAGTTTAATACTTATATACATCATGTATTTTTGTATCACAGTAAAGGCTGTAAAATTTTTGAAGTTTATTTTATGATTTTTTTACGGGGTCTATAGTCTTTTAAAGAAAGTAGAGGGAGAAAAGTTAGGCGCTCCAAATTTAATAGACAACTAATATTGAAGACAGCTGTAAAAGAATAGTGCCGTATCTAGGATGTTTATTTAAAGGCATAGTTAAAGATGGAGACTATGTACAGGAATATTGGAGAAAGAAGGCTTATAGGGAAAGCACTAGTGGATTATTCAGTTTTTCTGTTATAACTATTAGGATATCCTTTCCATTCTTAAGGCATGATGAAGAAATGAGGATCTGCGGGGAATCCAAGAATAGTTGAAGAGCTGATTTCACTCATTAGCTGGCCTATCATTTCTATATGGGTATAATGAGCTTCGAGCTCAGCATCGGAAAAGGCTGGTGCTTGATTATAGGATAGAGACATAGCATTGTATATAAGGTGAAGTCAAGAAAACATTCGCATGGAATGTACAAAAGGTAGTGGAATAGGAACCCATCCCAGGGAGATGGATTAAGTGAAGTCTAAAGGATAGACCAGAAGTTAGTAGAGAATGAAGGCATAATTGTAATAAAAGGAAATTACCTGCTAATAAGTTATGGGGGCACACTGATGGCAAGGAGACAGCAACCGCATCAGGAGCAACTGTAGAGGAGCCTTAATGCATAGAAGCATTGGAGCTAGGGGCAGAAGAAGGTGCAGCGCTGAGCTGAATGGATATTTCACACCTGAAATAAGTGTTAAGTGATGAAGATTTGTAAGGGATATCAGTAATAGGAGAAGAATTAAGGACGGTAAGAGTAGTAGTGGTTATTATAGGAGCACTACAGGTGGAACTAGGTGGGAAACAAATGTAGCCAGTAGGCTGAGGGCTATTTTGATTTAGGAAGGTATTAAAGGTCTTATGACATCTAAAACAATTATTGCAGGCAAGTCTAAAGGAGGCATAACCATGAGGTTTAGAAAAGGTGCAATGGAAATTGTGACATTTGCAAAAAAAGCACGCTTGATCCTTGGGAACAGTGCAATATTGAGTCATAATACTATAATAATGGAAATTTTGATTATTAGATGGTCTATTTATAGGCTAAGAATGGCATTACAGAAAAGGCATAAGTTGCACAATATCTAACTTGAGCACTGAATGGTCTCTAATGAAGATGTGAAGGATTTTTGTCATAGAAAAAGAAACCCAAGGGAAGAATGGAATCTTTTGCAGTCAAGGAGAAGTCATATATTTTAAAGATCTGAAGATTTTAAGGGAACTCATGCGTATATGACGCAGAAGATATATTTGCTGCTATGAGGAATAGCGCTGATATTAAGTTTTCTATTATTATTGTTTCATCTTTAATAAGCACTAAGTAAAAAAGTTGTGCAGGCAAGTTTGGAAGAAGGAGAATTTTTTTGGCAACTCATAATGTAGTTGAAGGGCTCTCACAAAGAATTTAAGATGAGAATATATGATACTTTATTACTTTTACAGACTATTTACACATTATAGGAAGTGGGGTACAAGGATAAAGAATAAAAAGAAGATTTTTTTTAGTATTCTGTGTCATCAAAGATTGGGACGCAAAAAGCCCAGTCATTAACAGCCTCTTGCATATTTTGTTGCAAGGTAGTGATTAGCTGTGTACGTTGATTATACTTGGTGCGAGTATAGACAGGGATGGCCTTCAGAAATTCCTCGACAGCAGTGAACATGTCATTCATTCAACACATGGTTGCGTTGTATGGAGCACAGGCAATATGCTCTGCAAATTCCCAGTTTCAAGCTATGGAGGGCTCTTCCTTGTTGCTGAGAAGAGAGGTATTGATGGGTCAATCATCCGGGATGATGGCATCTTCAAATAGTTGCATAGTAGTCCAGTAAATACTTGGTGTACAAGGTATGGACTCTGGAATAGCAGTGGCATCCCAGGCAGGATCTTCTTCAAGACCAGAAAGGAAAATTGAATTGTTTGGAGGAGGAGGCGTCTCAGAATAAGGAGTTTCTGGTGCATCCTAAGAAAGAAAAGAAGGAAATTAGTGTTAGGTCAGAAGAGTAAAAAGAAGAAAAAAGAACTTACGGTATGAATACTCTCTTCTGAAAAGAGCAATCTAGGAATTGAATTGACATTACTGGGAGTAGGCGCTTGAAAACCAACCTTGACATGTTTTTTGTTAGGTGGAGTAGAAGGTGCAGGCGCAGGACGTTTGAAGGACATTTGACTCATAATGTCAGTAGTCAAGGCGTTTGGATCTAAACGCACAAAGGTGGGCGGCCCATTTTAGCTACATTTCTTTTTGCAACTTTTGCAAAAATTGCATGACTAGGAAGAAAGAGAAATGGAAGTTAGCTATGATAGGATTAAAGGAAAGGAAAAAGAAAAAAAAGGGAAACTTATGTTAAAATAAGTGTTGCCATGGTGGGCTTTTGGCAAGTGGCAGGAGGATATGCCATTTTTGATGCAGCAGGTGCATCTTTTCTTACCCATCAGAGTAGTGACTGGCATCATGGGAGGAGCAACAGGGGGCTGCTTGTGCACAAACTGTCAAATAGCATCCGCAACATTGGTGGTATTCTGGGTATTAATGGTAATACTTTGTGTATTCATTGTTTAGAAGATAGAAGGATATACAAGGAAATAAGAAGGTATAAGAAGAAGAAGAAGATGATGATGATGATTTATTAGAAAAGTAGAGAAGAAGTTGGAAGATGGAGTAAGGAAATTCTGCAAGGCACAAATTATTTATAGGCTCCTGGGGACAGTTGAAAGTAGAGGGAGGATGTGGTATGTGTCTTGCAGGTACTCTACTTTTTGGACCAATCATATTGTGTGTTTCAAAAGAATAAAGGGGAATCATAGCACAGATGATAGCGCTATTATACACCACACAATATGGGGGGCGGACTTGCTAGCAAGTCCGCAACCTTGGACCCAAACTCACCATAGATTGAACACACATTGAGCTATTGATAAAGGAGCCATACAATCAGGAATGAACACCACTCAGAAGAACAGTTTTAGGTGGGTGTTCAAGTAGAGTTCAGTATGGGTTCAGTATGAGTTCAGTCTGAGTTCCATCTGAGTTCCATCTGAGTTCAGGTTGAGGACTTGCTAGCAAGTCCACCCCCTATATTGCGTAGTGATAACTATGTAGTTGTGTGTTCAGAAGAACATTGGAAAAGGGAAGCGTGGAAGAAGGTTTAGGGTCTGTGCGCTCAGATTTTGCAGCAAGATGTGCCGCACAAAGGGAATTGTGTGCTATCAACTTAGGAGTGCAAACACTAAACATTATGGATTTGGACTTTCCAATAATTGTGTATTATGTGCTAATGAAGAAATTATGCCTCAAGGAAAGCCTCAAGTACATAGTATACTGCACTGCAGCTAGTGTGGTAACTTACTGAAACTGGTAAGGTAAGTTGCAGAGGCTAACTAGTTAGGTGGATTGTAGAAATTATGGACTCAGTAATGAAGCAAGGAGAATGGGGGCTTGATCAAAAAAACTACCCAAGAGTTGAAGAGGCAAGGGTCAGTGCTAAAAGGTGTCAATGTGAGAAGTAGCGCTGAAACAATGAAAAGTTATAGTCATAAGTGTGCATGTGGAACATGAGTGAAACAAGTTAGTACTAGTATTATTAGGCATAGGATATTTTTAGGCACTGTAGTTGTTACAAGTGGTAAATTTAGTTTACTTATGAATTAGTTGTTGTTTTAATAATGTGGGGCTAAAGACAGCGCTAGAGATACACTAGGGAACCGTGTCTGGAGTGCTGAAAAAGAATAAGAAGGAAAAGGCTATCTAATGGAAGAGAGTAGTAAGCTAGGTAGAAATATTCTAAGTCTTTAGAGCTTGTGCATCAGTGTGTGTATTTCATACAGTATAGTGAAAACAAAAAATAAAGTGCAACATAGAGAGAATATGGATTCAGTAGGATAAACTATTATTAGAGTTATTTTATTGCTATAATAAGGCATATTAAAAGAGAGCACTTCAAGAGGGAGTAGCTGGGGATACTGGCGCTTACTAAGAATAAAAATATTCAGATAGTAATATTTGTTTTTCCTTATCTTCTAACTCATCTCTCAAACTTTCAAACTATCTAGTCAGATATTACAGTTACACATTATTGCACTGTCTTTAAAAATAAGAGTGGCAGGCGCTTCTTTTTAGAAATTGAAAAGAAGAACCACCCTATCCCAAATTGTGTCTACTGCTTAGTATAGGAGAGCCCTCTACACTGGGCAATGCTATCTTTCTTATTCAATATTAAATTTCAAGCTCTTTTATTTTTTCATTTTATTTTCTTTCATTTTCAAGTTTTTCTTTTTATTTTAATCTTTAAATTTATTAAAGGTGTATCCACATCAAGGTGCACTTGGATGTGGGTGAAGTATCAGGGGATCAGCTCATCAATTGGCTGGGGGATACCTTTTGCAATTTTGTTTTTTTTATTAATGCTTTTCACTTTTTTTTAGTATGTTAGTAGTTTTAAGTAGTAATTGTTATATAAAAAAATAATAATAAAGATAAAGATAAAATAAATAAATAAAATAATAATAAAAATAATAAAAAAATATAAATATGTTTTCTCTATTTATTAATTTATATTATGTTCTGTTTTCTATAATTCAATTTATTGAAGAAGAAGCTTCTGGAGGCTGGTTTGGGATGTGTTGCCATTTTTTTCTTTTTGGGATTGGAGTATGCACTGTGGTTTTTAAAGTGCAGTATGCTGTTGAAATTGTGGGGGTGAAACTGGTTAGGAACTGGTTTTGAAGGTAATTTTTGGGTGGAAGAAGAAGAGGCTGGGATCAAGTGTTGGAAGGTGTGCTTAATTATCCTGGACATCTTCCAGTGGTTGTCAAGAATTTGCTTTCCCAGGTTATTCTCAAATTTATTCAGTGGCCCATGAAGAGTAAAGGCCTTAAGCATGTTGTAACAGATCATACTTAGGTTTTGCTTCATATCTGCATAATCCAGTGTCAAGGTGGTTTCAAGAGATTGGAAAAATCCAATAGTAGATTCAGGAAGAGGGGTTCTATCTAACTAGAAGAATGTTAGTTCAGAATTTGATTTTTTGGTTAATGAAATTGATGAAAATTTATGATGCTTACAGATAGGAAGCTCTTCAAAATTGTATTCTTAGGAAATTGGATGTCACAAGGACTTTGATGATGTGTTGGAGAAGGATAAACTAAGGATAAATAGGAATTGTCTTGGTCTTCTTCTAATAGATTCTGAGAAGGTGAACTAGGAGGTGACACTTCCTGGGGCCTAGTTAAGGAAGTAGAATTGTTTTTATTGTTGTCCTTCCCAGTGGGTTTGGTTTCTGGTGACTTAATTTTGTTATTGGATGAGGCAAGTGAAGGTGATCTAGGGGCTGACTTTTGCCTTCTGGAGGAATTGTTGGCAGAGAAGGAGCTTTTAGAAGAGTAGTCTGCAGGAAGAGGGGAGGTTTAACTTCATATTTTGGAAGGAGAAGAAGGTTATTTTGTCTGTTGAGCATCCTTGGAAGCTCTGGTAGTCCTTTTAGAAGTTTGGGAGCTTTTGTTGAGGTTTTAATCTGAAGTTCTGGTTTTCATTTCTCTGGGAGCAAGAGGAGAGTCTTGTGCAAAGGTGTTTCTGGTGGTTTTAGGAGAGTTTTTCTGGGTTTCATGGTGTGTTTGCATGTTTAGAACTTAATTTCTGCTTCCAAGAAAGCCAGGCAGGCTTGCTGAACGCGATGCAGAAGTCTTTCAGTGGAATTTTATAAAATTTTAGTATAATTGGAGGTTATAAAAGCTGATTCTTGAGAAGCAAGAGGTGGTATTTTTGATGGAGCTCTGGTGGAATTCCTTCTTGATCTTTTGGAAGGAACTGAGAATAAAAAGAAGAAGCAGTATCAAGTTCTGGAGATCTGGTAGGAGATCTGGAGATATACTTATGAGAAGGTGAAGGTGGAGGAATAGTATAGTTAGGATCTCTGTCACATCTTTTCTTCTTTGAGTTACAAGAGTCACAATCTCAATTGTAAAGTTTGGCTTCTGGAGTTGGAATATTGAATGTGAAAGGTCTGCACATGTGAATACAATACTTTCAAGCATAATCCTTAGGTGCAGTAAAGAAAGGAAGGTTAGAAGGGTTGAAGGCAGGTGATCCAAAGTCTGACATTATCTGTGTTGATGAGAAGGAGAAAGAGACAGGTAAAAGTTTCTTTATCAGTAATGGGAAGATGATTAAGTGAAAGTGGAAGTTCAGAAGGGGAAGTCAGCTGAATATGTGTAGTCCATCAAGACTTTAAACAGAAATATGCATCAGTCCATCAATACTTTAAACTGAAAACTGGTAATACAGTCCCCCAAGACTATACACTGAGGATTTTTTAGTCCCCCAAGACTATAAACTGAGGAATAGGTGTCATTTTTTGGTATTTGTTTTTTGGAGTTTGGAGGAAGGATAAATAGGGGGAGACTCTGAATTTAGCAAAGGCAAGTTTGGGGATGACTGATGGGCTGAAATCACTATATAAAGTTGCCCCAGAATGTTAGTTATTTCTCTTTGTCTTAATGTGGTTGATCTCTGGTTCTGTGTTTATGATTTAGGTTTTGAGTCCCCCAAGACTATAAACTGAGGGTTTTTGAGTCCCCCAAGACTTTAAAATGAGGATAGTCCTCTAAGACTTTAAACTGAGGGTTGTTTGGTGGTGAAATCCTATAGAGTATGTGATCATATTTTCTTTTCTAAGTCAAATTCAAGATCTAGTGTAATTACAGAAGGGTATCAAGGGAGGAAGCAAAATGTTCTGAATTGGCCTTGAACTTTTTAATGAGGTTCCTTCTCTTATCAAAGTCTTGTTGGTCCTTGGCAGGAGTTGATTGGAAGTAGGAAAAGAGGAGCTGTTTTTGTTGTTGGTTATGATGTTGAAATTTTTCTTTGGAAAGAGGAATTGAGTTTGGGGGTGGTGTTTCAATGGCTCCTACATTGTCATCATCATCAATAACTGGTGGAAGGGAGGCTGAGAAAATGGTCAGTCTAGTTTAGCAGAGAGAAAAGGAGTCTTTCCTTTTGAGGACTCAAGGTGATACGAGGAAGAAGAGGCTGAATGAGTTACAGGCTTTCTTCTGGAGGAATGGATTCTGTTGATTATATTTGGAATGATGATAGAAGTTCTGGACCTTTTGGTAGAAGAGGATGGACCAGGCTGAGCAGAGGAGGAAGCTGAAGAAGTGAATAGTGGGTCAGGTCTATGGAATTGTTTCTTCCTGGAATGGCAAGCATTACAAGAGGTTCTTTAGATATGTAGTGGTCCAGTAATTTAACAGAAGAGATTGTTGTCAATGCAGTATTGGAAAGGGCCAAGTTCAGAGGCTTGTCTGAAGAGGTGTGTGAAAATGGTGGTTAGAGGATGAAGAATGAGGATGCTCTAGATTGGAGGGAGAATGTGGTGTTCTAAAGATGCATAGGCCTTTGGAATGTGTATTTGGGGGTATTTGGTATGTAGGGTTTAGCTGGGGTAATAGTGCTTAGTATTGGTGTTTTGTTATTATTTAGGTGTTTACTTATATTTTTGTAGGCTTAATTAAGGGTCACTTATTATTTCTCAGCTTATTGTCCTTTCTTTTCTCATCATTTTGGTGTGTGTTATGTGTGATTAGATTTTTTCTATGAGTAGTTGTGTTATTTTGTGGTTTCAGAGGTTGTTTGGTTGTTTTTGGGTGTTTGCAGGCCTAGAAGTGGCTTCCTGCCTATGGCGGCCCACCTGCCTGCAAGCGCAAAAGTCTCTAGAGACTATTTTATACATTTAGAAAGCTGGGGATCTGGTTAGGGGGTCTATGTGTGAGGAAGTTTAAGCAAGTTAGAAGAGATCATCTACCATCTGGGATGTCTGGATCTCTAGATTCACTCTTTGTGTTTTTTTGGCTGGGTTGTGAAAAGGTTAGTTCTTACTTGACCTCAACTCTTGTCACTATTTTTCTGGTATAGTCTTGCAAGCTATATCAAGTATTATTGCTGTCTCTGGTGTGTATTTTCAACCTACATCAAGTATCATTGCTTTCTCTGGTGTGGCCATTGGTCTACATTTCAGCTCTTTGGTCTGTTAGTCTGTCTAGGGACTACTTTTTTGTCTCATCAAGAATTCAATTTTTTTGGAAAGAAGCTTTATCAAAAATGACTCAATTTAACTAGCAAGTGAATCTCACTTGTATTTTTCTAAAGGGACAGTGGATTTTCTCTCTGGGTTTTCTTCAACTCTCTTGTTAAAGGCCTACAGCTAGAACTATAGGATTGTCTACAACAATCTCATAATAACACTACATAAAATGCCTTTATTTTCCTTACCAATAAGGAATACAAATTTTTTTGGTGGTATCACCATGGTGTAGACAATCCTATAGTACTAGCTATAGGCCTTGACCAAGGGAGTTGGAGAAAAACCAGAGAGAAAATCCCCTGTCCCTTTAGAAAAATAGAGTGAGATTTACTTGCTAAAGTAAGTTGGTTCCTGTTTTGCTAAAGCTCCTTTTTAACAAACTTGACTGCTTGATGAGCCAAGAAAGTAGTCCCCAGATAGACTACCAGACCAAAGAACTGAAATGTAGAACAAAGTCCACACCAGAGACAGCAAAGATACTTGATGTAGGCTGCAAATCCACACCAGAGACAGCAATAATACTTGCTATAGCTTGCAAGACTATAACAGAGAAAACAGTTGCCAAAGTTAAGTTAAATGAAGAACTCACTTGCAACAAACACAGCCAATAGTGGCCAGAAAACATTGAAAACTGAGTGAGGAACAATGATATCACCTCCGGATGGTTGTATGATGATTAAGGTTGCCCCAAACTGTCTTATTCACTATTTACACACAGACCACTAACTAAGAGCCCATGCGCACCCACCAATCTGGCGCCTGTACCTGCCAAATTGCATAAAAACCCCTCCTGGAGCGCTCCCCAACCTCCTAAAACAGAGGCAGGTGGGCCACCCAACGTCGGAGATGCCGCCTGAAGCGGCCTGGCCTCCCTGAAGCCAGAAAACCAATAAAAACCACTAATCTACTTAGAAAAATTAGCTACAACTACTAAAACCTTTAAAACACGGAATTTCACTATAACAACATTGAGACATGAAATATAGAGAAAAATTAGCTCTATCAAATGGTACTAAGCACTTAACCCTAAGACTTAAAGTTAGTCCATAAAACACGAAAAAAAAATTAAACAGCAATCTTTTATAAACAAAAAATGAGAAAATGACCCCTTAAAACTCAGAATATGAAAAATTTCTACAAGACATAAAATATAGAGAAAAACCAGAGCTATCCAATAATAGAACCCACATACCCGCAGACCCAATATCCACGGAATAAAACCAGAAAAATACCCAATTATTTAACAAATGTCAATTAAGACATGCACAAACCGCGCCAAATCACACAACAAAGGCCCCTGCCAATGTGGAAGACCACAACGGGAAATCAGGGGGTGAACTGCTAGCAGTTCCCTATCTTTGAAACTTTCAGGAAGAGGTTGGAAAATCATTGGGGAAATGTTTTGAAAGAATTAGGATACTGTTTTTAAATTATATGAGAAAATTTTGAAAAAAAAGTTGGCCCTAAATTGAGCCTCAATTTATCCCTTCTTAGGAAGAGCTTTAAATTTAAGTTGAGCATCAGTTGGACCAAATTTAAGCAATGGTTGAGCCACAACACTTAACATACCATAATATTCAATTTTATATATAGATCCATTTAATGTTGGGAGGTCAGGTTTGATATTAGTAGAAATATCTTAAATGACACATATTATACTAGGTCTTGAATATTATTTCAATTATCAATTTTATTTCAACAAATATATAAAAAAGAATACTATTTAAGTCCTTTTTAAAAATTTTATTAATAAAAATATAACTCTGTAAAAATATTTGCACATAATTTTAAATTTTCTAGACACAAGTTAATATTGAGCCCTTATCAATAGAAATTTCTCATTGTTCCTTGGAATAAAAAAGTATAAGACAATGTTCAAAAAATTTAATGTCAGAGAAAATATATATATATATATTATAAGGGGAAAAAATAGTAATGTATTTTTTTTTAAATTTACACTATTAAAGAAACTAATTTTAATATATTGGCACAAAACGTAGGCTCTAAAATAATGCACTTTTTTTAATTATTTATCTGTATTTAGTTATTATTAAAATGTGAGTCAACATTAATTATTAACATACATGAAAAATTCAATTTTGAATATTCATCCAATATTATATATATTCTCTACTTTATTCTCTTTCAAAACTTTGCTCTTACCCTCTCTTTATTTAAACTACCACCATCACCATAAAATTCCTTTAATTAAAATGTGAAATTTAAGATGCATTGGACAATTCTCTTTAAATTTTAAACCTATTTTTATAAAAGAAAGATCTGTATTTGATGAAGTATTGACTCCAGTTATTATGCAATGAGGAAGATCTTTAGTTCATGTTTTTGGATTATTCAAAGAAGGAAAAGCAAAACCTATTGGTGATCTTTCTAACAAACAGAGCAGCCAAATTGGACAACTACTTGGAGTAATTGGATATGGATCTCAAATTTTAACTGAGGAAAGGGCTTTAAATCCCCAAATACCTTATTATTTTTGCTCTTACTTGGTTCTACTTTTAAAAAGGAAGTATAGAATTTGTGGCCTCCTTTTTGTTTGACTTATTTTATTAGTCTGGCTAAAGAAGTATTTTTAAATGCTCAAATTGATTTGACACCAATTCCACACTACAATCCAAGCGTCTTCTTCAATATTCCTCATTCTTGTATTCACACAACCTCTGAAATTTCTGGGACAAGGGATAATCAAATGGCAAATCTATCTATACGTGGTATCAAAAAAGCTCTGAAAACGCATCAGATTCAAGCTATCTATTTTATGATAGACAATGAAAATAACTTATCCAAAAAGTTAGAAAACCTGTGGAGGCATGCAGACAACAGCTGGCTGAGAGTATGTTCAAATAACTATTATGAACAATTTCTTGAAGAAGAGTTATCCTCTGCAGGAATTGGTTCAATTCTAGCTGATGATATGGGCTTGGGAAAGACCCTCTCAACTCTTAGCCTAATTAATGCAGCTCAAAGTGAAGCCAGACTATTCCAACTCTTGGGTGGTGCACAAGAGGAAGATAGGACATCAGAAACTCTCATCATTTTCCCACTTGCAACATTATCAAACTGGGTCAATGAAATAAGAATTCACTTTGAAGATAATGCATCACCTTACTAGGTTCTTTATGGGAAGGATTCAAAGAAAATTAATTTTGAGGAGCTTCAGAACCAACTAGTTGTTTTGACTACCTATGAGACAGAAATTCCATATTCTTCAAAGAAAACTCCTCAACCTATTCCGCCAGTAACTCATAAACTCTTTTAGTACAGAATAGTTTTAGATGAGGCCCAGTAAGCATTCATTTGAATTACTAAAATTTTCAAACATAATATTATAAAAGCTGATAAAATGTTTAAAATAATTTAAAAGTTTAATCAAGAATACCCAGTTTCAGAAGAATCAGAATATATCGGCCTTGGAGGCTGAGTATTGACTATGCTTGACAGGGACACCACTTCAGAACCAGACATCTGATCTTCAAAGCCTTATATCATTCCTCAGAATTGAAAGATGGCAAGAAAACTGTTTGTGGATTAATTTTCATATGAATGGCTTAAAAAGAGGAAGCTCTAGCTCAATGAAATTGATAAATACTGTCAAGGTACGCTTTTGGTCTAGAAGATTTGGTACGGAGTTTTTCAAGGATTTTAAAGGTTTTAAATGAACTCTCAAAAATTGGTACGTATTTCTTAATCTAAATGATATATTACTCAAAAATAAGAGGTAGATTTTTAAATATTAATATAAGTTATTGATTAGAATTATGCTCTTGTAACTACTAATGTGATAAAATATAAAAATAAGTATGGTGTTGTAAATAGTAATACTAAAGTAAGGTGATAAAAAAGAATGGTTTGAAAAAGCACAAAATCAGAGGCCTTTTATAGGCAAAATATGAGGAAATAAAATGTAAGGAGTTTACACCGTCTACTGTGAGTGTGAGAGAAAAGAATGACAAGAAAAAGGAGTACATAAATGACATAAGAAAGTAATAAATTAGTACGTCAACAAGAGCATCAAATTTATTAGCAACAAAGTTTGAATTCCTTGGACTGTCACAATTATTACATAATAAATAATCAATTACATTAATTTCACGGGATTCCAGATCTCTCACTGAGGTAATATAATTGTTTTTAAGTTTTTATATTATAAATTTATTATTAATTTTACTCCCTTTGACATATACTTTTGAGCACGGTGTTAGGGAGTAAAATTGTAAGGGACATTTTATATTATTTATTCACCACAGGAAATCTAGGGGTGAATTGCTAGCAATCCCCTCTCTTTAAATTTAGAGTGTCCCTTAAATATGCCAGGTTTATGAATACTTTATAAACATAAGTAAATTAGAGTTAGATTTACATTTATTCTCAGATTGATTATAGACAGAATATCAACTGATTCCAAATTATGCACAAGTTGATCCTCCAGAACTTGATTTTGGTCCTCTGATGAGAACAAATTGAGCACAAATTGATCTAACCTAAGCTTATGCATATATAATAATTCAGGATACTTGCTCTATTAAATTTGATAATAATAAAAAATATTGATGAATTTATATAAAAAAAATTATTATGTAAGATATTAAATTATAAATTTAGGCATCATAGGAGGGTACGTAATAGAACTTAATTATACTATGTGACACCTTAATACTGTATCACACAGTTTGAAACATTTAAAACAAAATGAGTCATGATGGGCAATGAAATTGCTTGGACAGACTCTTTCAAAATTAATACTGACCATAATACACAAGTATGAAACCTTGGCATCTATCCAATAAAAGATTTTCCTTCTGATAAATGGATTTTTCTCAGTTACTACCTGCTAAAAAGTGTCCTTCTGAGGTTTGTCTGACCTTCAGGGGGGTAATTTGGCCACATCACACTACTTCTATTTCCATGATTGACCAAAACATCATCCTCATTCCCATCTAAAGAGTTGATCTCATCTGACTGTGGCTGATCAAAGGGGTCCACCACAAGTTTAGCCAAAATTTTGGTGAACACTTTTTTGATGGATAGTGACTAACTGGTGCTTTCCGAAATTGTCCACCTCAAGTTAGGATAAACTTCAGGAGGATAAATTTATTATGAATACCAAATTAACTGAAGAATACTTTTGCCCTAGCTACTCTGCATCATAAAAGTGTCCAACTGAGGTTTAGCCATAATTCAGGTAGACACTTTTGGAAAGGCACAGTCTGATGGGTTTAATATCTATATATGGCAATAAGTATCAGATTTTATCAACATGGAACTAGAATTAATTTAATATGGCCAAAGTGTCCACCTGAAGTTTGGCTAAAATACAGGTGGAAATTTTTATGAGGATTACTTGATGAAATGAAGAAGACTTGCAATTACTTTCCATCATAAAATTTTCAAACTTAAGTTTATCAAAAATTGTGGTGACACTTTTGCCAGATCCAGTCATATGGGATCAACTCTCTATATGGCAATGAGAATAAATTTTTAGTCAATCATGGCATTAGAAGTAATTTTATATGGAAAAACTTTCCACCTGATTTTTGGCCAAAAAGAAGTTGGAAATGTTTATGAGGAATACTAGATTAACTAAAGAAGACTTGCACCCTACTACTGTCCATCATAAAAGTGTCCACCAGAAGAATTCTCAAACTTGTGGTTGACACCTTTGGCCTGGTCCAGCCATATGGGATCAATTCTGCATATGGAAATGAGGATTTAATTTGGTAAATCATGGTACTAGAAGTAATTTGATATAGATAAAGTGTCCAACTAAATATTGGAAAAAAATCAGTTGAAAACTTCATTTAGTTTTTCAAAAAATCAAATTAAGTAAAATTTTATTCCTGATGATGCCCATTTTATCCAACAACTCTTCTGAGCCTTGAAAGTAGTCTTTTAGCTTGAATTTTGAATTTCATATAAAATCTCTATTATTCAACCTATTTCTTTTTATCCCTTTTTTTTCTTTTAGATATCAATTAATTTTATGTAAAACAAATCATTTTCATAATTTTTTACCTGTATTTAATAGAATTATTAAAGGTTTAACATCACCCTGTAAGCATTTGGCACATGTTTTTTTGCTATACTAATAAAAATAATAATATACTGGTAACAAAAAATTGATCAAATGATAAAATATTAATAAAACAGAAAGATCAAATACCAGTGGATATGTTTTAAAAAAATACCAGTTGCACTGAAGAATAGCTGCATCCTAGATACTCACCATCAAAAAAGTGTCCAGCACAAGTTCGGCCGAACTTGTGCTGGACACTTTTGGTCAGTTGCAGTCATATGAGATCAATTCTCGCTATGGCAATGAAAAAAATTTTTTGGATAAAAAACTTCACTAGAAGTAGTTTTACATAGCCAAATTTTCTACCTAGATTTCATCCAAACCACAGGTGCACAATTTTTTATCTTTGATAAAAAGTCAATTTAGTACAATTTATCCCTGATGGCTCTCATTCGCTTCAACACCTCTACTGGCCTTTGATAGTAGGAATATTACTTGTATTTCTTTTTTCATATTTGATCCCTTTAACTTAATTTTTTATTCCTAATATTGCTTTTGGATATCAATTAATAATTTTTAAAATAAACTATTTTCATATTTTTATACATTTATTTAATAATATTATAAATGGCATAACATCACCTGGTATGCATTTGGCACATGAGTTTTTTCTATACTTATAAAATTAATAATATAATGGCGACCAAAAATTAATCAAATGATATTAATGAGTGAGGAACAAATATAAAATACCAGTAGACATGTTTGTAAGAAATACTAGATGAACTGAAGAAAAATTCTACCCTAGCTACTCTACATTAAAAAAGTGTCCAGCACAAGTTCGGCCGAACTTGTGCTGGACACTTATGGTCAGGTGCAGTCAGATGGGAGCAATTCTCTCTATGGAAATGAAGATAAATTTTCGATATAATATTACACTAGAAGTAGTTTGATATGGCAAAATTTTCATGCTGAAGTTTTGGTAAAGCTCAAGTGGATTTTTTTTTTATTTTTACAAAAAAGAAAATTTAGTGCAAGTTTAGCCCTGATTGTTCTAATTTAATTCAACATCTCTTTTTTCTGTTTATGGCAGGAATATAACTTGGATTTTAATTTTCATCTTTGATTTCTTTTATTATACTTTATTCCTCTCATATTGCTTTTGGATAGAAGTTTATTTTTTGTAAAATAAATCATTTTCATATTTTTTTACCTTTATTTAATAATATTATAAAAGGTGTAACATCAACAAGTATTCATTTGGCACACAATTTTTTGCTATACTGATAATATTAATAATATAATGGTGAGAACAAATTAATCAATTGATAAATATGAGTGAGGCACAAAGATTTAATAACAGTGGAAATGTTTATAAGAAATTTCAGATGATTAAAAATGACTTGCACCCTGGATACTCTTCATGATAAAAGTGTCCAGCACAAGTTTGGCCAAACTTGTGATGGACACTTTTGGTTGCATGCCGTCAGACGCAATCAATTCTTTTTATGAAAATGAGACTGAATTATCACTCCATCATTGCACTGAAAGTAGTTTTACATAGAGAAATTGTCCCCTGGAAGTTTGTCCAAACCTAAGGTAGACAATTTTTTCCTTTGGTAAAAAGTAAATTTGATCCATGTTAATCTATGATGGTGCCCATTTTTTCTGAAGCCTCTACTGGCTCATGATAGCAGAAATTATACTTAATATCTTTATTTCATGTTTGATCTCTTTAATTTTAATCTTACCCTTTTATTTATCCTTTAGCTTTTAAATATCAATTTTATTTTGGTAAAACTGATAACTTTCACATTTTTTTATATTTATTATATTATATTATTAAAGTTGTAAAATCATCCAGTGTACATTCATTACACATTTTTTTGCTATACTAAAAACATTAATAATATAATGGTGACTAAAAAATAATCAAATAATAAATATGGATGACACAGAAAGATCAAATACCCATAGACATTTTTAAAATGAATATAAGATTAACTGAAGAAGACTTGCACCCTAGCTACTCTCCATCATAAAAGTGTCCAGCACAATTTCAGCTGAGCTTGTGCTGGACACTTTTGGTTGCATGCAGTCAGATGGGATGAATTTACTAAATGGAAGTTAAAATGAATTTTTGCTCAATCATTGCACAAGAAGTAGCTTTATACTGCTATACTAACCTCCTGATTTTTTGGAAAACATTAGGTGGACACTTTTATTAATTTTAAAAAAAAGAAAAAATATTCCAAATCTAGAACTGGTGGTGCAAATTTGGTCTGAAAAGTCAAATTATCTTTGATGGCAGAAATTTTATTTGAATGTTTAATTTCATATTTAATCACTTTTATTTTACTTTTTTATTCCTGTTCTTGCTTTCAAATATCAATTTATTTATTGTAAAACTAATAATTTTCATATTTTTTCTACTTTTATTTAATAAGATTATGAAAGATGTAGCATCTCCCAGTATGCATTTGGCTTACAAATTTTTTCAATACTAATAACATTAATATTATAATGGTGAAAAACAATGAATCAAATGATAAATATGAATGACACAGAAAGATCATATACAAGTGGATTTGTTTATAAGGAATACCTGATGAACTGAAGAAGAACTGCACCCTAGATACTCACCATCATAAAAGTGTCCAGCATATGTTCAGCCGAACTTGTGCTGGACACTTTTGGTTGCATGCAGTCAGATGGGATAAATTTACTCTATGGAAATGAAAATGACATTTTGCTTAATCATTGCACAATAAGTAGTTTGATATTGCCAAAATGTCCTCCTGATGAATTTTCAAAACTCATCAGGACACTTTCTTTGTTTTAACAAAAAAGAAAATATAGTGCAAGTTTAGCCCTGGTGGTGCACATTTGATCTAACACCTCTACTTGTTATTGATAGTGGGAATTTTCCTTAAATTTTTTTTTCTTATTTTATCCCTTTTATTTTACTTTTTTATTGCTCATACTGCTTTGGATATCAATTTTTAATTTTTAAAATAAATAATTTTCATACTCTTATACCTTTATTTAATAATATATGATTAAACGTGGAACACCACCTGGTATGCATTTTTCACACAAGTTATTACTATAGTAATAACGTTAACAATATAATGATGACAAAAAATTAATCAAATGGTAAATTTAAATGACACAGAAAGATCAAATTCCAGTGGAAATGTTTATAAGAAATCCCTTTTGAGTTTAAGAAGATTTGCTGTATGCCTACTCTCAATTATAAAAGTGTCCAGCACAAGTTCGGCGGAACTTGTGCTGGACACTTTTGGTTGCATGAAGTCATATGAGATAAATTCTCTCTATGGCAATAAAAAATGATATTTCACTCAATTATTGAAGTAAAGAATGTTTAATATTGTAAAATTGTCCCCTGGATGTCTGTCCAAACCTCAGTTCAAAATTTGTTAGCTATACATAAAAGTAAGTTAGACCAAGTCTTGACCTAGGGGTCCCCAACTGTCCCAACACCACTTCTGGCTCTTGATAGTAAAAATTTTACATGTATTTTTTATTTCGTATTTGATCCCATTTATTTTCATTTTACTTTTCTATTACTCTTTTTAATTTTAAATACTAATTTATTTTTTTAAAAACTAAACATATTCATATTTTTTTAACTTCATATAATAATATTATTAAAGTTGTAACATTGCCAATTTTTCATTTGGCATGCAGGTTTTTGCTATACTAGAAACATTAATAATATATATGGTGACAAAAAATTAATTATAAGATAAATATGAATTATAAAAAAAAGTTAAAAACCCAATAGAAATGTGAAAAACAAAAAACTGATGTACTGAGAAACACTTCCACCCTAGCTACTCTCTATCATAAAAGTGTCCAGCACAAGTTCGGCCGAACTTGTGCTGGACACTTTTGTTCAGGTGCAGTCAGATGGGATCAATTCTCTCTGTGGAAATTAAATTAAAAAAATAGCAAATTATTACATTAGAAGTAGTTTGGTATGGCTGAATTATCCACCTTGAGTTTTTCCAAACCTCAGGTGAAATATTTTTTATCTTTAAAAAAAATTAATTTTTATCAAATTTAGCCCTGATGGCACCCATTTGTTTCAACACCTCTACTGGCTCTTGAAGGCAGGAATTTTTCTTGAATTTTTTTATTTTCATATTTGATCTCTTTTACTTTACATTTTTATCACTCATGTTACATTTTGATATTAATTTATAATTTTGGAAAAGAAATCATTTTCATATTTTTTTAACATTTTTTAATAATATTATAAAAGGTGTAATATAACATGGCATGCATTTGGCTCACAAGTTTTTTCTCTACTAATAAAATTAATAAAATTCTAATGACAAAAAATTAATCAGATAATAAAATTTGAATAACACAGAAAGATCAAATACCATTTGACATGTTTTAAAAAAATAACAGTTGCACTGAAGAAGACCTGCACCCTAGCTACTCTCGATCATAAAAGTGTCCAGCACAAGTTCGGCCGAACTTGTACTGGACACTTTTGGTCAGGTGCAGTCAGATGAGATCAATTCTCTCTATGGAAATGAAAAAATTATTTGATAAGAAACTTCACTAGATGTAGTTTGATATAGCTGAATTATCCACCTAGAGCTCATCCAAACCACAGGTACACAATTTTTTATCTTTAAAAAACAATCAATTAAGTACAATTTATCCCTGATGGCTCTCATTTGCTTCAACATCTCTACTGGCCTTTGATATTAGCAATAATACTTGGATTTCTTTTTTCATATTTGATCGCTTTAAATTAATTTTTTATTCCTCATATTGCTCTTGGATATCAATTAATAAATTTTAAAATAAATTATTTTAATATTTTTATACATTTTTTTAATAATATTATAAAATGTGTAACATCACTCAGTATGCATTTGGCACACAATTTTTTGCTATACTTATATAATTAATAATATAATTAAGACAAAAAATTAATCAAACAATATGTATGAGTGAGGCACAAAGATAAAATACCAGTAGACATGTTTGTAAGAAATACCAGATGAACTGAAGAAAAATTCTACCCCAGCCGCTCTCCATCATAGAAGTGTCCAGCACAAGTTCGGCCGAACTTGTGCTGGACACTTTTGGTCATGTGCAGTCAGATGGGATCAATTCTCTGTATGGCAACAAAAAAATTTTTTTATCAAATTTCACAAGAAGTAGTTTGGTTTAGCTGAATCATCCACCTGCTGTTCTGCCCAATATCAGGTGTATAATTTTTTATCTTTAAAGAAAAGGTCACTTATTACAATTAAGCCCTGATGGCTCCCATTTGCTTTAACACCTCTACTGGCTCTTGATAGCAGGAATTTTACAAGTATTTTTTTCATATTTGAACTCTTTGACTTTTATTTTACTCTTTTATTCCTCTTTTTACTTTTAAATTTCAATTTAATTTTTGTAAAACTATTCCTTTCCATATTTATTTACATCTATTTTAAAAAATTATTGAACGTATAACTTCACATGGTATGCATTTGGCACACAAGTTTTTGCTATACTAATAACATTAATAATATAATGGTGATAAAATATTAATCTGATGATAAATATGAAAGATACAGACTGATCAAATACCAGTAGACATGTTTATGAGAAATACAAGATGAACAAACTGAAGAAAATTTCCACCCAAGCTACTCTCCATCATAAAAGTGTCCAGCACAAGTTCGGCCGAACTTGTGCTGGACACTTTTACTCACGTGCAGTCAGATGGGATCAATTCTCTATATGGCAACAAAAAAACATTTTTTTATTATACTTCACTACAAGCAGTTTTGTTTAGCTGAATCATCCACCTGTTGTTCTTCCCAACCTCAGGTGTATAATTTTTTATCTTTAAAAAAAAGGTCACTTATTACAATTTAGCCCTGATGGCTCCCATTTTTTTCAACTCTTCTACTGGCTCTTGAGAGCAAGAATTTTACTAGTATTTTGTTTTTCATAATTGATCTCTTTGAGATTAATTTTACCTTTTTATACCTCATATTGCTTTTGTATATCAATTTATTTTTTTTAAAACAAATCATTTTCATATCTTTTTACCTTTATTTAATAATATTATAAAAGGTGTAACATCACCTGGTATGCATTTGGCACACGAGTTTTTGCTATACTTATTATATTAATAATATAATGGTGACAATAAATTAATCAAATGATATATATGAGTGAGGCACAAAGATCAAGTACCAATGGACATGTTTATAAGAAATACCAGATTAACTGAAGAAAAATTCTACCCTAGCTACTCTCCGTCATAAATGTGTCCAGCACAAGTTTGGCCGAACTTGTGCTGGACACTTTTTGTCACATGCAGTCTGGTGTGATCAATTCTCTCTCAATCATTGAACTAGAAGTTGTTTGATATGGCTAAATGGTTATGCTGAAGTTTTTTTAAACCTCAGATTGGCACTTTTTTGTTTTTCAAAAAAGCAATTATAGTCCAAGTTTAGCCTCACTGGTGGAAATTTGCCCCAACATGTCTACTTGCTCTTGATGGCAGTATATTTATTTTAATTTTTTATTTCATATTTGATTCCTTTAATTTTACCTTTTTATCCCTCATATTGCTTTTGTATATCAATTTATTTTTTGTAAAACAAATCATTTTCATATTTTTTTACCTTTATTTAATAATATTATAAAAGGTGTAACATCACCCGGTATGCATTTGGCACACGAGTTTTTGCTATACTTATAATATTAAAACATAATGGTGACAAAAAATCAATCAAATGATAAATATGAGTGAGGCACAAAGATCAAATACCAGTGGACATGTTTATAAGAAATACCAGATGAACTGAAGAAAAATTCAACCCTAGCTAACCTCCATCATAAAAGTGTCCAGCACAAGTTCGGCCAAACTTGTGCTGGACACTTTTGGTCACATGCAGTCTGATGTGATCAATTCTCTCTATTGCAATGAAGATGAATTTTTCTTCAATAATTGCACTAGAAGTTGTTTGATATGGCAAAATTGTCATCCTGAAGTTTTGGTAAAGCTACAGTGGATTTTTTTTTATTTTTACAAAAAAGAAATTATAGTCCAAGTTTAGTGCCACTGGTGGGCGTTCACCCCATCATGTCTACTTGCTCTTGATGGGAGGAATTTCACTTTAATTTTTTATTTCATATTTGATCCCTTTAATTTTACCTTTTTATCCCTCATATTGCTTTTGGATATCAATTTATTTTTTGTAAAACAAATCATTTTCATATTTTTTTACCTTTATTTAATAATATTATAAAAGGTGTAACATCACCTGGTATGCATTTGGCACACGAGTTTTTGCTATACTTATAATATTAATAACATAATGGTGACAAAAATCAATCAAATGATAAATATGAGTGAGGCACAAAGGTCAAATACCAATTAATCAATAGTTCTTTTTAATATTATAAATTCTTTGATTAAATAAAATGGTAATAATGAATTATATTTTTCATCCACAATTCCACTCTAATGATTCCCACTGCACAAAAAGGGTTCACTTGGTCCTTTCTTTACTGCTTGTGCATATATTTTATTGCCCACAGTACTACAATTTTTTGTAGTGATTATCCCACATCTGATTCAGGAATATTTTTAAACAATATAAGTTTTTTTTACAAAAGACCTTATCATATCCAATATCCCACAAAAAATACAACCTGTTTTTGTATTAAAGCCCGTTAATTATTAAGAAATTGTTAAAATAATTAGATTAGACCCTGGCACAGCTAGATCCATACCAACCGACCTAAAGTCTTTTCAATATTGAAAACAATTAAATAAAATTATGATATCATACTAAATTATGGGCACCAACCATAATTCAGCACTTCTCATTTGCTCTGCTACAAAATGAGTGCATGTAGCATTTTTCTAACGTTGGACTGTTTTTCTTCCTTCCCTCACACCTTTAGTCCAGAATGAAAATTTAGTATGAGTTTTGGTCAAAATGGTTTGCCAGTGTTATCTGTATGCAATATGAATTCATATTGCATATTTCTATTTATGCATAAAATATACTCGTTAAGCATCAATTTTTTTGCATTTTTCAATCATTATGCATATTTATGCATATTCATATGCATATTCATTATACAGATTTATATGCATATTAATATATTTTATTCATATATGTATATGCACCTTTTTTTGCATATTCAATATGCATATTTTTAATGCATATTCAATATGCATATTTTTTATGCATAATCACTATGCATATTTTTTATGCATATTTTTTGCATATTTTTTGTGCATATTTATTTTTCATAGTCATTATGCATACACTTTGGATAGGCAATTCACATCAATTTTTAGCATGCAATAAGTATCCACCATGCAAATTCAAATGCATATGCATCTATATCATACACGCAACATATATTCAAGTTTAATATTTGAATATTAAGGTATGCTAAGTGATGTTGTTCAACCTTTTGCCAAACCTGAGATTAACTGATGTTCAATGTGGTTCTTAAGCTCTGCTCAAGGAGGGATTGTTCTGGATTCAATCTGTGACAGTTTATTTTTTCAATGTTTTTTCATCAGATTTAAAAACATCTTTCTGACAGTTTCAGGATGGTTTCCCAACAGTTTCCTGACAAATTCCTAATAGTTTCAAAAAGAGGGAACTGCTAGCAGTTCACCCCCAGATTTCCCATGGTGATTTATACTACTTATTATACTTAACTTTAGTTAATTGTAAGTACTACTTAATTAAATAAATAAATAATTATTATTAAGAAGAAAGGCGTGGCTTCAACTCAGTAAAATAATTAATTATTTTACCGGGTAAGTCTAGTAGCCTGGCTGACACTCCCTCACTCTAAAAAAAACAATAAAAAAAATGCTATGATTTTTTCTTTTTATACTTTTTTAGTAGAGTAGGAAGATTAGATATCTCCTTCCCAGGTATCCAAGAATCATATTCAGATGATTTATTCTTGAATCTCAATAAGTATTCTGTACCTTTTTCAGCAGTGACTATTCTGTCATTTAGAATTTTTTCAATTTCTGCTGTTTCAGTGATTTCATTTGGGGTTTTCTATAGTCTTCCCCTCCTTTTTGGAAATAAATCACTATTGGATGTGTAAGGTTTCAAAAGAGATATTGGAAAAACAGGATGTTTTCTGTCATATGGAGAATACAGAATAACTTCAACTGCATTATCTCCAATCATTCTTCTGACAACAAATGGACCAACAAATGGATCTTTCAATTTGTTATTACCTTGTAAGTTGAAGTGGACTGTAGAAATCAACACTTCATCACCCTTTTTAAAAGTGTATTCTTTATGGGATTTTTCCCATCTTTTCTTCTCATATTCAAATGATTTTTCAATAAATTTTTGAGCATGATTTCTACATAGTTTTTGCATTTGAAGAAAATATTTTACACCAGGATGTATATCCAATTTAGGTATTTTGTTATTGAGAATTTGGGCAGGAGTATTGGGAACATATCCAAGCCAGAGCTCAAAAGGCTTCCTTTGAGTAACAGAATGAACAGTGCTATTATAAGCAAATTCTAACCCAGGAAGTAAGGTAACCCAATCATGAGTGAATCTGTCATTATCTTTATACTCAAGGCCAAAGGCACAATATCTTCTTATCATGTCCTCTAAAGTCTGAATCATTCTTTCAGCTAAACCATCAGTCTGAGGGTGATGGGCAGTGGAAAGTTTCAGATCACAACCACAAACATCCATCAGAGACATCCAAAATTCAGAAGTAAATTTAGGGTCTCTGTCAGAGATTATGTATTTAGGAAAACCAGCAGTATTAAACATATGAGACCACCATAAGAAAGCTAATTCTTTAGTGGAAACATCCTTGTGAGTAGGGATAAATTTACACATTTTTGTGAATCTGTCCACAATAACCCAACAAGAGTTATAACTGTCTTTACCAGCAATAGGTAATCCTGTTACAAAATCCATGTTTATTATTTGCCATGGAGCATCAGGAGGTTCAATATGTTGCATTAATCCTGCTCTTTTACCAGTTAATCTTTTTGATTTTTGGCAAGAATCACAAGATTCAACATATAATTTTGTGTCTTCAGACATATTAGCCCACCAAGCAGTGTTCTTAATTCTGATCATTTTTTTGTCAAGATAAAAATGTCCAGCTAATATGTCATCATGACAAATTTTCAAGATGATTTCTTTCATAGAAGGAGGAATAACAATAACATTACTCAACTTTCTTCTATAATATAGATATCCTTCATCAATTGAAAATTTACCTTTTTCCAAAGCTTTTTGGTACTTTGGTGGAAGGGTTTTAACTAATGCTTTTATTGAAGCATTATTTGGATCATTTAATATGGTGCATAACTTTTTCAAGTAAGTGTCCTTATCATATGATTCCAGAATAAGCTGTAATAGCTCTTCCTCCATATCAACCACATATATCCCATGTATATGAATAATTTTGTCCTCAGGATCATACGCAGGATTAGAGTCATTATTTGGCAAAGGTAACCTAGATAACATATCCACATTTGAGTGAACAATACCAGCCCTATGAATAATTGTCATTCTCCCTCTGTACTCTTGAACAGCCAACTGCCATCTGAACATATGTCTGTTAGGTGTTTTCAAGTTTAAAAGGGATTTAACTGCACTTCAGTCAGTGACAAGTTCAAATTTCTGGTTATCTAGGTAATAATGAAGCTTTTCCAGAGCCCATACTACAGCTAAACACTCTAATTGAGTAGCACCATATTTCAATTCACTATTTCTCAGGGTTCTTGAAATATAACAAATTACTACTTCTGAAACATTATCATTTATCACTTGTTTTTGATGGAGGGCAGCACCAAGACCAATGAAACTGGCATCAGTGTACAAAACAAATGGTTGATTAAAGTCAGGTAAAGCAAGAATTGGTGCTGACATCAAACAGTGTTTCATAGTGTCAAAGGCTCTTTGTCTTTCACTATTCCAGACAAAAGCAACATCCTTTATAGTTAATTGGGTAAGGGGTAAAGCTATGACTTGGTAATTTTTAATATACTGTCTATAGTATCCACACATTCCCAAAAAACTTTGGAGCTCTCTCACTGTTGTAGGAGCCTTCACCTGTTGTATGGCTGCCACTTTGTTCTGGTCAACACATATCTGTAAGCCTGAAACAACATGACCAAGAACTTTTAAAGAATGGAAACCAAATTTACATTTCTTCAAAGCAAGTGTCATATTTATTTCATCCATTTTCTGGAATACTTTACACAGGTGTTTAAGATGGTCCTCAAATGTTTTTGAGAATATAATGATATCATCAATATAAACCATCAGCCATCCTTCAATTATCTCTTGATGGAATGTGTTATCCATTACTTTTTGGAAAACTGAAGGGGCATTTTTAGGGCCAAATGGCATCCTAATATACTTATAAATACCCATATGAGTGGCAATCATCAGAAAGTTCTGAGAATTTTTCTCAACAGGTACCTGGTGATATCCTTTGTTACCATCTAAACAGCTGATATATTTAGCACCCTGTAAAGTAGCATGTATAGAGATAATTCTAGGTAAAGGGTAGATATCATCAACAGTATAAGTGTTTAGTGCTCTATAATCACCACATAACCTGGCTTTATCTTTCTCATAAGAAATTAGGACAGGTGAGATAACACAATATTTAGGTGTTTCAACTACCTTTTCAATAATATTCATTTTTAAAAGGGTAGAGATATTGTCTTCAATATCTTTTCTCTTTGTGGGAGAAGCAGGATAAGGCTTCTTCTTTAAACTAGGTGGTATATCAGTTAATGGGCAAGACAATGAAATTTTCATTTCCTCTTTAACTAATCCGAGTTCATGTGATCCATGAGCAAAGGCCATAGGAAAATACTTTATCAAGTTAATGATGGAATCTTTATCTTCACCAGAAAGTTGTTCTCCAAAAGAAGCATTGTCAATTTCAGACATAAGGGCATGCATTTCCTTTGTAGATCTTCCTTTATATTGAACCACAGAATTACATGTGTTCAATTCTGGTTTTAATAATTTTTTAGGGGAGGAAATCTTAAATTTTCTCTTCCCATTCATCCCCATTGTGAAACATTGGTTTGAAGGATCCAATTTTATGCCATACTTGGTTAAAATATCATTCCCTACAATAAACCATTGCTCAAGTTATCATTTTTCATGACAACAAAATCACAAATAGCTCTTACAAAACCATGGTTATATTTAAAAAACACTTTGGCTTTGTATTTACCAATGGGGGACAAAACAGAGCCATACCCTCTCCAATTTTCAGAAATGATAGGCATCAGTTTAGATTTATAGTCTTGATCTACTGAAGCAAGTGCTCTTTCAGATACTACACTTCCTCCAGCTCCAGAATCCAGAACAACTTCAATGCTGGTTCCATTGATCAAGACTGGTGCCTTGAGAGGGGCAATAATAATTGAGCTATCCTCAATGTTCTTTATGATCTCAGCATCTTCAACTGTATATAAATCATTATTATCAATGTCAATAGTATTTAAATAATGGATATCCTCTTCCAGCATCAAGATTTCTTGTTGAGATTCATATGAAATATTGCTGGCACAATCACTTGATGTATCATCCAGTGCCACTGTGTCATCAGCATGCTCCTCTGTTTGTTCCACAAGATTTATCTTCTTGTCACAAACATGGCCTTTCTGCCAAGGCTTGTTGCACTTGAAGCAAGTGTTTTTTGCATACTTCTTTGGTGCAACAGGGGCAGAAGGTTTACCAACCTTTTCCAGAGGTTTCTGTTGGTAAGTGGAGGGTTTCTCCAAAGGGGTCCTAGGAATGAATCTTCTGGCATCATACTTATTGTTTAGAAGTATCTCATTGCAAGTATTAATGAAAGAAGAGGGTTCTTTGGAGAAATCAGTCCTAGCCACTATCAAGTCTCTCAGAGACATTGGTAATTTATAGAGGATCCTGTCCTTCTATAAATCAAACTCCATATTTGGGTCCATTGCCCTTAAGATTTTTACAAGTTTCATTAAAAACTCAATAGTTTTATCAGTAGAAGAGCTATATCTAGTTTCCTCATAATGCCTTTGTTGAGCCATTCTGAACTTGGAGCCACCAAATTGTGCTTTAATTAATTTCTTCCAATCCTCCCATGAGTAGTCATTCCCATCCAGGAGAACAGATTCATACCACATCAGGGCAACATTAGTGAACAAAGAAATTAACTTGGACACAATTTCCTCATCTGGGAGTTTGTAAGAATTTTTTAAGTTATCAATTCTGCAAATAAATTGTTGCCAATCAGAGGAAGAATCACCATCAAATGTTGGGTACTGGTCAATTTTTGGCCAATTCTTTTGATTTGAAGGAGTCTCCTTAGTACTAGCTTGTTTCTGAGTAAGAAGCAGCTGTAATTTCTCTAATTGGGCTGAAATCTCATTGTTTAATCCTTCTGTTGCAGATCCTGGTGCATCATCAGTTTTTGATGGAAGCTCAGTGTTATCAACAGGTATCTCTGGAGCTATTTTTACTTTAGATGAACTAGCCACAGGTACTATTTGAGCATCCTGCACTATATGTTCCTTCACAGAAATGTCAGAATATTTTTGGTCATTTAACAATGAGTTCAATTTTTCTTCAATGGTTGTTAGTCTTGTTTTCACTCTTGGAAGACTAGATAAACTCTCATTGATAGTTGCAAAAGATAACTGATTTTTATTTTGAAAAGATGACAAATGGTCATTCAATCTTTTCAGATTTATCTTATCTATCTCTACCTCCTGGCAACAGGCAGATACAGTATCTTTTAGCTTAGACAAATCATTTTTTATATTTTTCCATAAAGCAACTTTCTTTTCATGGGTTGCTTTGTAATGAGACAATTCATCAGAGACTCTCTGTGATTCACTTCTTAATGCTTGGTAACCCTTATCAGTTAACAAACTATTATATCTCTGAGTCAATTGCATATTGTTCATTATATGATTTTGCTTGGCAATAATATCTCTAAAGTGCTCATAATTAATTCTTGCTACATCTGGAGTGTTTCTCAATAAGGAAACTGAGTAACTTTCCAGACTCTCATAGAACTCAGGGTCAAGAGTTTCATCAATCACAGCCATATCAGGATTAGTCATTGAGGTAGCAATTAAAAGTAAAGGATTAGATACATGAGTGATTTGTCTACTACTCCCAGCCTCTATAGGTCTCAAGGTTTCATCCTCCCTTCCAGATTTACCTGAAGTAACAGAGTCAGCCACAAGAAAAGGCACTTGAGAATCAATAGAGGGACGTACCAGGGTTTGCTGGGTATCACCATATTTGGCTTTCTTCTTCTTTTGCCTCCTTGATAAGGGTGGGGAGGAGTGGGGTTGACCTGGTTGGGCCTTGATGGACCTGCCTGAGGTAACTGATGCTGGTTTTGAGCCAGGTAGTCCCACTGAGTGTTTAGCCAGTTCCACTGCCACTTGGACACTTCCACCTTCTATTGGGACTGGGGAGCCAATTGTTGTTGATCCCTGGGAGGAAGAGGTTTCTTCTTCTCTTGGAGAAAAGTATCTGTTCTTCTCACCGTTTCTTCCAAAGCATCTACCCTTACCTTTAGTCTCAAGCTTTCTGTCCTTAACTCCTTTATGTGAGTAGAAAGATTCTTTACCTGCTGAGACAATGGCATCTTTTTTATCCTGAAGCCTTTTGGAAGCTCTTCTTGTGGGTTTATCATAGGCTTCTGATCCAGAGTTGTGTCCACTAGGATTTCTACTTCTTCCCTCTCTACATCCTGTTTGGGGAAAGGATTTATTAGTTTGAGAAATTCTTCTTGTTAAAGGAGAACTTACAGAAGTAGGCTCATCATAATCAATTAAGTCTAGTTCTTCTTCACGTGCAGCAGAACCACTTTGGTCAGTCATTTTAAGATTTTACTGAAATGAAGAAAAGAGACAATAAGATTAATTAGTCTTTATTTTTGATTTTTTATTAAAAAATAAAATAAAATAAATAAAAAAATCTTTTTTCAGGATAAAAATCAACTTAAATAAAATTAATTTATTAATAAAAAAAATTTAAAACCAGGATTATAATATAATCAACTGTAGAAATAAATTAGAATTTTTATTAATAATTTATAATTAATTATTTTCAGGATTTAAATCAACTAATTTATTACCAGGACTTATTGTCAACTGAAGTAATAAAATATGAAACTTTATTAATTTAACAAAATTTTATTAAACTGATAACTTAACTACCAGGACTTAATGTCAACTGAAGTAATTAAATATAAATTTTTATTTTAAAATTTTATTAAGCTTGATCACTTAATTACCAGGACTTAATGTCAACTGAAATAATTAAATATGAGTTTTATTAATTAAAATATTTATTGAATTACAAGGACTCAAAGTCAACTGAAGTAATTAAATATTAATTATATATTAATTAAAAATATTATTGTCAGGAAAATTTGTCAACTGGAACAATTAAATTAATCAGGACAAATGTCAACTGAAAAATTATAATAAATAATATTAAAATATAATTATTTTATTACCTCTGGAACTAAGAACACTTATTGCACTATTATGGTCTACCAGGAAAAAAAATATAATAATAAAAATAAAGTCCAATTACCAGACACCTCCCCCTGAAAAATGAGCAAATTAATGCCACTTACAGAGTGCTGAGTAAAAGGAAATACGTAGCAAATGAAGAGTGAAGAGTAACCCACAAATAGTAATAACAATAATTACCACGATATATACAACGTTTAGTCAGTATATGAACTTAATTTTTGGAGCGCGGTTCAATTCCCGTTTGCAGCAAAAAATTTTGTCACGTGACGTATGACGTTTGTTGTTTTCTCGCTTTCTCGTCCTTTACAGGTACTCGCACACCGATGGTCCCCTTGATTATGCCTCAAATATTGTTGCGCCGTTGATAATTCGGAAAGCCCTCAATTTTCAAGGTACGCTTTTGTTCTAGAAGATTTGGTATGGAGTTTTTCAAGGATTTTAAAGGTTTTAAATGAACTCTCAAAAATTGGTACGTATTTCTTAATCTAAATGATATATTACTCAAATATAAGAGGTATATTTTTAAATATTAATATAATTTATTGATTAGAATTACGCTCTTGTAACTACTAATGTGATAAAATATAAAAATAAGTATGGTGTTGTAAATAGTAATACTAAAGTAAGGTGATAAAAAAGAATGGTTTGAAAAAGCACAAAATCAGAGGCCTTTTATAGGCAAAATATGAGGAAATAAAATGTAAGGAATTTACACCGTCTACTGTGAGTGTGAGAGAAAAGAATGACAAGAAAAAGGAGTACATAAATGACATAAGAAAGTAATAAATTAGTACGTCAACAAGAGAATCAAATTTATTAGCAACAAAGTTTGAATTCCTTGGACTATCACAATTATTACATAATAAATAATCAATTACATTAATTTCACGGGATTCCAGATCTCTCACTGAGGTAATATAATTGTTTTTAAGTTTTTATATTATAAATTTATTATTAATTTTACTCCCTTTGACATATACTTTTGAGCACGGTGTTAGGGAGTAAAATTGTAAGGGACATTTTATCTTATTTATTTATACTACTTATTATACTTAACTTTAGTTAATTGTAAGTACTACTTAAGTAAATAAATAAATAATTATTATTAAGAAGAAAGGCGTGGCTTCAACTCAGTAAAATAATTAATTATTTTACCGGGTAAGTCTAGTAGCCTGGCTGACAAATACTCTCATGAATGTCATATGCCTGTGGAGGGCTAACAAAGCAATCTTATCACTTCCTCAAAAAATTGAGCAAGGAATATCTGTAGAATTATCAGAAGCTTGGCACTCAAAACTTACGAAGCTTCAAGAACTTTTTTCTGAGTATTATGGGCCTTCTCAAAACACCAACTTCCCTTGGGACTCAGCTGAGTTTCTCCTAGAACTGTCAATTTTACGGCAACTTTGTAACCACCCTGTCTACAAAAACCCAGATCAACCTCCAACATTTCCTTTCACAAGGAAACATTCAGAAAAGATTATACATCTAATCAGTCTTTTAGAAATTTTATCAAGGGGAGAAAGGGGGATAATTTGTCCCAAGGCTGTTATATTTTCAGAATATGCAGACTTTTTGAAATGTAAGTATAATTCTATTAATTATCTCAATAAATTATTTTTAGCTTAAACAAAATTTCAATACTCTATCCATTGAAACAGTATAAAAAAGGCTTTAGATGACCATGGAATTAGCTACACAGAGCTTGTAGGAAAGTTGAGCATGAAAGAAGGGATGAAAATCTGGACAAATTCAAAAATGATGAAAGATGTCAAGTTTTGCTTGGTACAATCAAGGCTGAAGGAGTTGGAATAGACTTGAGTTGTGCACAAAATGTATATATAATGGTAAGTCAAAGAGTCTTATATTGAAATAAAAAAGGTTGAAAAGAGAATTTGTTTAAAATATTGAAACAGGAGCCTAATTGGAATCCAACAGTTGAACAGCAAGCAGTTGATTGTCTGTATAGAATGGGCCAACAAAATGAGGTTCATGTACTCAAGTATTTTGTAAGCAGAAGTATTGAATTCAGCATTTATAAGATACAAAGAAAAAAGATTGAGCTATCAATGTAGGTGAAATTTTCTTTAAATAGAGTTGCATCATAGCTAAAAATATTTATCTGTTCTAATTTTTTAAGGCTAAGTGTCCCAAACATTGGAAACGAGGAATATTAGTCTGCTAGATTATTGATTAGGGAATTCATCAATAACTCACATTAGAGTTTGAAATTTGTTCTAGTATGTAGGGAACGTTTATTGGGGCTTGACAATTAAGAAGTCTTAATTGTTGAGGATTAAGAGAAGCGAGATATAATGAATAATAGCAGTCACTTAGCAAACCCCTGGGGACTGGAAAAAAATTAAAGTGAGTCTTGATTGAGAATACCAAATTTAATCTATCATATAATGCCAAGTTCTTAAGTATTTCTCCTGAATAAGAGGAATTTTCTTGGATTTGAATGTGTTTCTGGTCAAGATTACATGCAAGTCTTGAGAATAATTCAGATCTCCATGGCAATAAAATCCGCTTAAAAGAACCTTCATCATCAATTTCGGTGTCTGAGCAACATTTTAAGTTTTTGAAAAGATTCTCATAGGTTTCACCACTTGGAAGTTGTTTAAGAAGATGAGTTTGGTTAAAAGAATTCTGAAAAAGATTGTAAAATTTATATAAGCTTGTGTAAAAAATAAGATAAAAATATTAGTTCTAACTTTCTTATTTTAACTATTTCACGGAAACTATCAGAATCTTTTCCAACTCGTAATTTATCAGCATAACCTATAAACCAGCAGTGAAGAACACCCATTTTATTTAGGCAGGAAATATGAGTAGAGTCCATTGAATAAGAAACCAAATAATTAGTTTCCAAATCTTTATGCCAGTGCTTAATGATAATTTTTGCCAAAACTTGATTCCACTGGTGAAACCAATCAAGATTCCAAGCAAACATTTTTCCAGGAAAGTTGCATTGATGAAGAAAGTGGATAAAAGCATTGTGGAATATAGCAGGGATTTGCTCAGAAACACAGTAATTTTGTTCAGGATATGGCAAATTAATATCAATTTTGAGAGAGCTTATATTGAACAATGAAAACCTATGTAGTTGTTCTTTGGTGGGTTTCAGCTTCCATTCATTAGACTGAGGTGAAATATTCAAAAGCACATGACAGAAATTGTAAATAGACCTGAAAAAATGAGAATTTGATCAAGGGAGTATCTTATTGAATCTTTTATTAAGTACACGGGTATTAGTAGGTATTTTTCCCTGAGGAAAATAAGAACAACTAGAGCTCATCATATACATTATGAAAAGCAAAATGAACAAAAATATAAAATTTTGAAAGGATATGGCAACAAAAACACTACTATAATAAATATTTTATTTTGAAAATAATTAATAATGAAGAGTTGAGGGGAGGGACAGATGAGCTTTCTCATGAATATCTTTCTCTATAAAATATGGATATTTATGTATGCTCATAATTAATTTAAAAGGAAATAACTCAGCTGTAATAGAAAATTATTGCATGATAAACAGGTAAAAATGTAATGCAGAATCATTTTGATTTTCCAACTTATTTTGATAATATTTTGATGCAAATATTGACCTTATTTGAGCTTGTTGATTGTGCTGACAAACTTATTTTAAAAATTTATATTAACAACTTATTAGTATTTATATAGTTTATTTACCAAGATTACTCAGAAACCATATCAATTTTTAAGAGTTTGGAATAAGCAACTTAATGTAAAAATTAAGTTTTTTGGATTCTGGAAGCTTTACTTTGATGACCTCTTAGATTTGAAAATTTTAAAATAATATATTTTGTTGAAAAAATATTTAATTTTCAGACTGTAATTCTATATTGTAAAAAATAAATATTATAAATTTTTTTATATCTTTTAGTGGTAATTAGTGAAAACCTTTCTGTTACTTGGCAGAATTTTAATAATGCAGGTGATTGTAGAAAAAAAAACTGCAACACTTAAATAACTTTATTATTATAAATTACATGGTATTATTTTGATTCAAGTTATATCATAGTTTCTCCTATATTTAAAAATGTGATCAATTTGTATTCTCTTATAGTGTTATGCTTTGTGCAAAATAAGCTGTTTGATAAACATGTATGCAACATTGTAAAATGTAGCGAGTCTGAAACATTTTGCTGATGCACAGTATGGAAAGCTACTTAATGCATGGTTGATATGCATGAAACAAACATTCAAAGAAATCATGGTAACCAACTGGTTGATAAACTTCTTGAGACGTAAAAATTAGCTTTTTTTAGTAAGTGCTTCACAATAAATAAATAGTTTGTTCAATTGCTACCATCCAGTAACATATCTCTTATATCCAGAAGTCTTAAAATGCAACCATTTTTTGCGTTCGTAAATTTCAAGAGCTTGGATGTTCATCAAGAAAGCATCAGACCTCATTGGGAAGCTTTGAAGTTGGTGTAGCTTTCAAAACATCTCAGTCATACTCCAAACGTGAAGAGGAAAGAAATTGCAAAGTACAGATGGCTGGTACATCCAGTGCTTCACCTAACTTAGTATCCAACATCCAAGATCTTGTAAGACATAAATATTTGGTAAATAAAGAGAAATTATGTTTCAATTAATCTCTATTTTTTTCTTTGCTTAGGGGAAGCCTGTTTTGGAAACAATTCAATCTCTAACACGGTCAAACAATTTGAATTTGGAAGAGCTATATAGCCAAAAGATAATGTGGCAAGCAGAAAAACTTTCTCTTATCCATCATTTAAGCAAAGAAGGTTGTTCTGAATTTTTGCATTATGAATTCAACAAACTCAAACTTCTTAGTGACGTAGGTATACTAGATGCTAGTAGAATCATCAGCCTGATTCCCCTTTCTATAGAGACAGTTTTTAGTCAATTTCAACTCAATCCATTATTTATCACCAAGACATGCTGTGCTAAGTGCCTTGCTCTTTATGAGTATATCCCCAAACACCAACCATCAATCTTATCTTGTACTCAACCTTTTTATTCATCCTCAAAGTGCTATTTGAAAGATTTAGGACAGAGAGAAGAAACTTTCAATTGTGATGAAAGTTTGTATTTGGCTAAGTAAAAACAAGAAGAAGCAATCTACCATCCTTGTAAAACATTTCATCACAACAGTTTGGTTGAATGGCTTTCAGGAAAGCTTAAACTAATCAAATTTGAGACACTGATTGAGAAAAAAAATGATTTTCTAGAATACATGGAAAGGGATGTGATAAAAGATGTATATGATGGTTTTGTATGGAAAAACTTTCCAGATATTTCTACGACTCAAAATAGAAGTGTTGATGGATATACTAAAACACAAGGTAATTTAATGTTTAGTTTATATGTTGACTGGTTTAGGCCGGGTGGCTATTGTATTGGAGGTCATCAGAAATCTGTGGGTAATATCTTGTAGGTGTGTATGAACTTGCCTACAGAAGATCAATACAAAACCAAAAATCTATTTTTTATGCTATTATTCCCAGTCCAACTGAGCCAACGAGTGAACAAATAGATCATCTTCTGAAGCCTCTTGTTGATGAACTAAAGACTCTATGGGATGGATTATTTATTGAAAAAACACCTCACTATCCACAAGGCCAAAAAATAAGGGCTTCATTATTCTCTTTAATAGGAGACCTTCCAGCGATGCAAAAGATTGCTGGTTTTGCAAGTCACTCAGCCACTAAGTTCTGCTCTGTCTTTCATATTTCAAAAGATGAAATCAGTGAGCATCAAGTCAAAAAATTTTCCTTGCATACTCATGAGGATCATATGCACTGGGCAGAGAAGTGGAAAACATGTCAGTCACATTGGGAGAGGGTATCTATTGTTAGGAGTCATGGGGTTCAATGGAGCAAGCTGAATAACCTTGTACATTGGCATCCTATGGAATATTGCTCAATTGAATTGATGCATTCACACATGCTTGGAAATCTTAAAGATCACATTCTAACTTTTTATCTAATACAAAATGCCACAATTGACCTAGAAAAAAAGCTGAAAGAGGAAAAAAATTGGCATGTAAGAAGAGACAATAATGAGGCACGTTCTGATATATTTCTAAATAAGAAATATAAAAAACGTAGAAGCAGCTTAATCAGCACTGATGCCGATAATATTGAACCAGTGGGACGGCATAAAAGACTACAATATACAAGTACAACGAGACCGTCACAAACATATCTTAGAATGGATAGTGGAGGAGCTGAATTGGAAGGATCAAACAGCAGGACAAAGTCATCAAGTTCTGAAAATCACTTTCAAACCTTAGAGTTTGGCTCCGAACATGCTTCTGAAAGTGGAAGTCAAAATTTGACCTATAAATTAAGGCAAAAAAGTATTAGTATATCCAAAAGTGAAAGATCTAATTCATCCCTTGAGACTATTAGAAGTAAGGAAGACAAAAAGAAGGGCAAAGAGAAAGAAAGTAAAAGAACTAGAAATCCACGATTGTCAGCCACTGAGCTAGAGGCAGTGTGGAATGTGATTGAGCAAACAAAAAAACCTTCCTGGATTTCACGAGTGCCGAAACAAGTAGGATCTAAAAATTCAGGCTCCCTCAAAGCTGCAGAGTGGCATGTACTTTATGCTGTTTACTTTCCTTTGTCACTTATCCCCCTTTGGGTAGAAAAATTAAATCAAGCCGAGACATCAGTGACATCAGACCACAAACCTAGAGAATATTATCTTCTCAAATCACTCACCACTTTAAGTTCAATTACCAACTTTTTGACTTTAAAAAATGTGTCCACAGATGAAGTTGATGAATTAAAACAACTTTTATTGGAGTATTGTAACTGCTTGGAAGAAGGTTGGAAAAATATCAGCTTTAAGCCAAATCTGCATTTCACTCAACATTTTCCAGAAATGATTAAACATTTTGGTCCACCCGTAGGAATGGCTACTTGGGCTGCTGAAAGAGTTAATGGTATATTATTGGAAATTCCAAAAAATCATCATTCAGGTATTTAGTTTGGTAATTGGGTGCTTAAAAATACAAATGAGCTAATTTATTTTTATTGAACATAGAATAAATACCACAGACCATTCTCAAGCACTGGCATCAGAAGTCTAGGGTATTGGAACTAGGTGAAGCTGAAGATGATGCTCAGTATGGATCTAATATTAAAAATATTGAGCATGATACAAAAAAAAGACATTTCCATTTAACTGAGGCATTATTTACAAAATGGGTAAGGGCATGCTTAAGAAAAAAACATCTAAACAGGCTTTGTTACCATCAGAGAAGGTAGGAGACCAGGTAGTTGAAAATATAGCAAGCATATTGGTCTATGGAAAGCGTTATAGGACTCATGAACAGAATCTTGGTAATTCTACCATTGAATTCTACTTTGGAAAAGATAGTCAGTTTGGGCATATTGATCAGCTTTTTAGTTCAAAGGACAATAATGAAAAAGTTTATCTAATTGTTAGTCCATTTAAAGAGCTTATACCAGAAGATACAAAAAAGGATCCCTATGAGGCGTTTCAACAAGTGCATTGCCGTTTAGTAAGAGTAGAAAAAGCGACACAAATTTTGATTAATCAAGATTCAATTATTGGACATGCCGCCACTTTACAGCACCAAAGGGGAATGTTTGGAATAAAGTACGATGTTAACACTGCTGTTGGACTTCAGACACTAGTAAGTAAAAAATTAAACAACATGGACATTTTATTTTCATTAATAAGTTTGAAATTATTTAGGATTGGTAAGAATTTGGGGGATTTTAAAAGTTTGTAATAGATCTTTGGAACAGCTAGATGCAAGATTAATAAATAAAACTTTTTGAGATTTTTCCTAAATGCTTAAGCAAACAATAGCAAGGGCATTCTTTACAGTTTAAAAACCCTGCTATTAATGAGTGACATTTTATTGTAAATGTAATTCCAACTAAAAGGAATTCAATGTACTATACAAAGTCTACCTATACTTGAAAAATAGTATAAATAGTTCAGAACCAGGGTTAAAAAATCTAAGGACCATATTTTTCAAGCCAATAAAACTGAGTTTTCCACTAATTTTTTTGCTTGAATATTTTATTCATTAAACTCACAATTAAAATGTATAACTAATTTCTCTTTAATATTATCTTGTTTATATTCTGAAAGTTAATAATTTTTGTTTTATTTTTTATAAAGCACAGAATGTCTAATACTGGTGATGCCATGAAGGTTGATTCTCCATTAGCAAGTAATGTTGGAGGGCAAAATAATCCTCCCCCTAAAAATCCTAGAACGCCTCAATTGGGTCCTGCTCCCTCTGAAAATTCTAGTGAAAATCTAGTTAAACCCTAACCTCCTCCTCAGTCTTCATCAGATCACCAAATTTGATCAACTGATTGCTCTTCTAATATCACAAATACAGATGGTCAATCCGCACCTGGTAATTTTCAGCAGCAAGCAGAAAGTGTGGGTAATGATTGGGCTAGTATGTTGTTGAATCAGTTTCTTGGAAGCAGTGGGGGATTCACTTCTACTAACACAGAAACCAGTACCAGTGGACCTGGTGAGTAAACTTTTTCAACATGCTTTTATGTTTTAAAATAGGTTTACCAATCTTTTATTTTCAAAACTTTGCAGTTATTCCCTCTCTTATAATTTGAGCTACTGATTAGCGCAGAATACTTGATGCTGAGTCACTTCAAAATGACTGAAACTTGCAAATGGTTAGAAGCATAGTTACAAGATGTGATGTACCAAGGAGCTCATATTCTATTAACCAAAATTTCTATCACTTTTTAAAGTTCTTTCTTGGTGGAGCCATTAATATATCTGAGTTTCCTATACGCCAAACAAATGAAGAACTTACAGATTGGAAAAACTGGCATAAGTACAAACTATTGACAATTGAAACAGCATTAAAACAGGTTCAAAACGCACCACAGGCAACTTCAGCTGCTGCTCGTCTATTTATTTTAACAAATACTGCTATATTCTTATGTTCCAAAATTCATCTACCAGATTTTATTTCAACACCTGAGCCCCAAGGACTAAAGGGTGGAGCTGCTGTAGCAATCTCTGTAAAACAAAATTCGGAACAAGAGCTTCAAGAGAAAGGATTTTGTCGACTCGCTTTTGATTGGAACTGTCGAAATTTTTTTGAGTCACTATGGAATCAAGTAATGGGGAGTGTAGTATCAGACCATTGTACTAAGTGGCTCTCAACATTGAAAAAATTTGATTCAGCAAAACTCAGGTTTACACCAATCATTGTTGAGCAATGGGTGGTCAACAAGGGAAAGGAGATTTGAAAGGTGGCTAGTAAAAACAGTGAGGTGATTGAGGAAAGTAGAAAGGAAAAGAGATCAAGAGCACAGATGAAGTGTTATCAAAAAAAGGTATTTATTCAAAGCATGATAACTAAAGAAAGTCTTTCACTAATTTGATTTTATTTTAGATCTCAAAAAACCGCTAAGACATGGCAAGAAAAAAGTGCATTGATCAGCCAGGCTTTGTAGCACTTTTTCATGATACAAGTCTCATGTCTGATTTAGAAGAAGCCCCACCCCATCCAGAAGAGAATTGTCCTAAACGAGTAGTTCCTGGATGGAGAAATACAAAACTCGATGAAATTTTAGATAAAATGGACAACTTGACTAAAAGGACGGCCCATTCAAATGTTGAAAAGGCTTCAATGAAGAAACTTTATGATTGCTCAACTAAAAAGACAGCTTCAACAGATACAATCTTGAATGTGTCCAAATTTCTGCCAAAAAACTGCTATTCACCTGGATATTTAGAAAATTTGTTGGTTAATGAGAGGGAGTTACTTGAGGTTTGAGAAGATATAGATTTTGCCAAATTTAATAAAGAACTGGATTGAGAAGCAGCACCTTAAGTTTTTAACCCACTGGTAACCATGTATATAGAGTGATAGTAATCATTTTATAAAAATAACATTATAATTCTTTTTTATAAAAAATTCCAATTGATGTATAAGATAAAAGAGAGCAAAAGAATTAACGATAATAAAAATATTGAGGATAGAAAAACAGATATATATTTTTATAAAACTTTAAGACATGATAATCGTTTTGATTAAATAAATGTGAAATTTTTTTATGCACAATATATGAACTTGAAATAAATTAAATTGAATATCTTCTCAGATACTTATGACAAGATCAAATTAAAGCCTAAAACAAGAATAGAATTAGACTCTGAATTTCAATTTAAAATACCTGTTTTTCAAAAATAATAATTGCTTTTTTATTGGCTAAACGCCACCAATGATTAGTATAAAAATGCAAATGTGAAAAAATTTATGAAAGTGAACACCATCCCTCACAAAAAAAGAAACATCATTAAAGGCACTCAATAATCCATTACCATAGTTAATAAACAAAATATATACAAAAAATTAAAGCACTCAACCAATGGGAATTCATTTTCACAAGGATCTTAAGAAATTTTTTTTTAAACTTCACTTATCGCAACAATAATTGAAAATTATTAATCATTAAAAACCAAAAAATCATCAATTTATATTTGGTTTTCATGCCTTAATAAAATAAAAGAGGCTTTAATAACATGTAATTGATAAACATACTTCAGTAGAATTTAAGTATTGTGCTGGACACTCTGGCCAAGACAAGTGACTAAAAATTGCAAAGAAAACCAAAAAAAAATGGCCCATATAATTAAGATAATTGATGACATCAAATTGTTTTTTGGTAAATATGTCCAGCACAATTTCGGCCGAACTTATGCTGGACACTTTTCCAAATTTAAGTTGGTAAGTTGCATGTTTTTTTAAGAGAATTGAGCTTTTCCTCATAAAAGTGTCCAGCACAAGTTCGGCTGAACTTTTGCTGAACATTATGGTCAAGGAAAGTAACTTATTACTTCAAGGAAATTAAATAAAAAAATAGGCTATAACATGAAGATATTTGATGGCATCAAATTATTTTTTTGGTAAACGTGTTTAGCACAAGTTCGGCCAAACATGTGCAGGACACTTTCATGAGGAACACTTCATTTCTCTTAAAAAAACATACACCTTACCCACTTCAAATTAGAAAAGTGTCCAGCACAAGTTTGGCGGAACTTGTGCTGGACACTTTGGCCAAGACAAGTGACTAAAAATTTCAAGGTAAACCAAAAAAAAATAGCCCATATAATTAAGATAATTGATGGAATCAAATTTTTTTATGGTAAAGTGTCCAGCACAAGTTCGGCCGAACTTATGCTGGACACTTTTCCAATTTGAAGTTGGTAAGGTACATGTTTTTTTAAGAGAAGTGAGATTTTCCTCATAAAATTGTGTAGCACAAGTTTGGCCGAACTTGTGCTGGACACTTTGGCCAAGACAAGTGACTAAAAATTTCAAGGAAAACTAAAAAAGTAGCCCATATAATTAAGATAATTGATGGCATCAAATTGTTTTTTGGTAAATATGTCCGGCACAAGTTTGGCGAACTTATGCTGGACAATTTTCTAATTTGAAGTTGTTAAGGTGCATGTTTTTTTAATAGAAGTGAGGTTTTCCTCATAAAAGTGTCCAGCTCAAATTCTTCCAAACTTGTGCTGGACACGTTTACCAAAAAATATTTATTCCATCAATTAACTTCATTTTATAGCCTATTGATTTTTGGTTTTCCTTGCAATTTTTAGTAACTGGTCTTGGCCAAAGTGTCCAGCACAAGTTCAGCTGAACTTGTGCTGGACACATTTCCAATATGAATTTGGTAAGTTGCATGTTTATTTAAGAGAAGTGAGGTGTTCCTCATAAAAGTGTCCAGCACAAGTTCGGCCAAACTTGTGCTGGACACTTTTACCAAAAAAAAAATTGATTCCATCAAATATCTTCATTTTCTAGCCTATTTTTATTTAATTTCCTTGAAGTAATAAGTTTCTGTCAATGACCAAAGTGTCCAGCACAAGTTTGGCCAAACTTATGCTGGACACTTTTCTAATTTGAAGTTGGTAAGGTGCATGTTTTTTTAAGAGAAGTGAGGTTTTCCTCATAAAAGTGTCCAGCACAAGTTCGGCTGAACTTGTGCTGGACACTTTACTTAAAACAGTTTGATGGAATCAATTGTCTACATATTCCTTACCATTGTCTTTTGGTAAAGAGGGAAACCTTCAACTGTTTGTAGTTATTTTGAGTATATTATGAGTAGTTGATATTTCCATTTTAAGGTAAAAGAGTACAATATTTTTTGTGATTACTAGTAATTTATTTTCCTCAATATTTCTAAGAAATTGGTTATAATTTTTATAACACCTATTCCTAATATTCCTTTTTGATTTGATTATTTTTTTAGTCCTGATTTAAAGGTTTTTACTATTTTATCAACCAAGCTTTATATCAATGTAAAAAATACCCTGATTAATCCTGCTATATTTTTTTTGACTGTTCCTATTTAATAATAGCTCAATTTAGAAACATATATCCAGTATCTATTTTCTTTTTCAACTTAGTTATCTCAGTAGAACATGTTCATCAATTGCTATTGAATGATTTTTACAGTACGGAACCTTGTACAAATCTGTAAAATACTTTTAAAAAATTGTGACTTTGGTACTTGGTTATTGGATTTTACAAGGCAATAATTTCAAATAATTTTATACTTTATTCATATGCTATGATTATTAAGTGTTTCTATTTCTTATTTATTATATAAATTTAACTTAAAATAATTTTAGACTAGGTTTGTGCCAGGGGGTACCAGCGAAGCCCAAACGAGCTCCTATCATAGAATAAATTAATTTTTTTAATAATTTTATATAATACTATATAGTTTTAACTATTTTTATCCCCTTTTTTTAAATTATCTTTTTCATTTGTTTTTGTCCCCCATTTTTTCTAACACATAAAGATGCTGAAATTTCCAATAATAGATCCCTTTGTCATATTGCATGATGTTGATATTTACATATTAATTTAAATATTTAAATTAGTTAAACTTACATTCTCAACTATTTAACCTTTGCTATTTTCAAATTGTAATTTGGAAATTTTCTTTGTTTGTCATACTTTGAAGCCCCCAATGTTTATGTCTAGTTACTTCCCTTTCCCAATTAACCCCATTATTATCATCAGACTATTTTCCAATATGCTTGCTAGCTTGATCTTATTTTAAAAGAACCCCTATCAAAAACCTGCTTCTGGTAATATATAAAACCTCTTGTTTTGTACGACATTTCTCAATTTGTTTATTTCTCTCAATTTTACTACTATTATCTTTTGGTTATCACATTTATCTGTGTTTGTAAAGCTTGAAAATACAAAGAGTAATTTATAATTTTTATCTTTTTATTACCTTGATATAAGAACTTTTTATTTTATTCAAGTAATAAATCATTAAAATGTCTCGTGATAAACAGACACCTCCTTTATGTAAGATCTATTGCTTTATCTCTTATATCTTCTTAGACTAACTTTTCTTTTCCATTAATATATTTGATATATTAGCACCAAGTATTAATTTGACAAAATCTCATCAGGATCCTCGATTCAAATCCTTCAAACTCAAGAAACAACCACCTCTAGGCATGTCTCCAAACCCCCCTTCTCTTTCCAACAAAAGGACTGAAATTACCCGATCTCAATATGGCAAGATATTTGAATTCGCTAAAGGCAAAACTGAAGAACTACTGTCAACTCTTAGTGAGAAGCCTTTTCCATCTTATATTTCAAATGCCTACAACAATGTGCTTGAATACATTGATGACCTAGAAAAATGTAAGTAATTATTTTATATTAAATTCTTTAAACTCAGTAGGATAGATTATTAACCCTTTTTCTTTAAAAATTATTCAAATTCAGCTTATGAAAAAGTTATCATTCCTCCTGATGTCATTATCATCAAAGATGATGATGATAATGAAATACCTGACGCTGAAGGCTATGCATCAACATCTCGAGGGGGAGATAAGACTATTATTTGACATTCAAAAAGAATGAGACTTTCTAGGGGCTCTAGTTTTGTCAGTGCTACTAAAACTCTTCCTTCCAAGGATTCCTCTTACTCAACATCTCAAAAATCTAAACAAACTATCCAAAATGTGTCAAAAGGGTATGTCATTTATTTCATGAGTAATATAGCAATCAATTTTATATTAGTGTTTAAAGCTATCTCCAAATTTTTTACTTTCTTATTTATTATTTCTTGTCTTTTTCTTATCTTTTAATCCAGCTCTAAAAACGACAATCACTCCAAAGCATCAACTAATAGCAAATCTTGCTCTAATGAAGAAGAAGTAGAAGATGATGATGATGAAGTTTCAAAATATGAAGCTTCTCTAACTCAAAAAGATGATGAAGCTACTTCTGCTGATAAGGTTGAGAAAACACCCAATGAAGAAATAGATCCACCTAGCCAGCCATACAAAAATCCCTTAAGTTCAAAGAAACAGCTTATAGTTGCTGTTGTGGTCTTCCAACATTGGCAGAGCCCTTTGTTGGTCTGTTTGGCGTTGTTTTGATATGTATTAAATGGCAGTGTTTAATAATTGGGTGTTTTTCTGGAATTATTCGACGAATATTGGGACTTCGGGGATGTGGGTATTACTATTGGATGGCCCCGGTTTTTCTCTATATTTTATGTCTTGATGACATTTTTCATATTCTAAGTATTTGAGGGATTATTTCTCATTTTTCATTTTAAAAGATAGCAGTTTAATTTTGTTTTTTGCATTTTACGGGCTAACCTTAAGTCTTAGGGTTAAGTTCTTAGTACCATTAGAATGGGCTAATTTTTCTCTACGTTTCATGTCACAATGTTTTTGTAGCTTAATTATGTGTTTTAAAGGTTTTAGTAGTCGTAGTTTATTTTTCTAAGTATTTTGGGTGTTTTTGGAGGTTTTTGGTGGTTTTCTGGCTTCAGGGCGGTCCTGCTGCCTCAGGCGGGCAGACTGCCTGCCTTGGTGCTAAAAGGCTGGGAAGCGTTTCTAGAGAGGTTTTATGCAATTTGGCGCTCAGAAATGCCAAATTCGTTGGTGTTCATGGGCTCTTAGATGGTGGTCTGTGTGTATATAGTGAATAAGAGAGTTTGGGGCAACCTTAATTATCATACAACCATCCGGAGGTGATATCCTTGTTCCTCACTCAGTTTTCACTGTTTTCTGGCCACAATTGGCTGTGTTTATTGCAAGGTTAGTTCTTCATTTAACTCAACTTTAGAAACTGTTTTCTCTGGTGTAGTCTTGCAAGCTATATCAAGTATTATTGCTGTCTCTGGTGTGGATTTGCAAACTACATCAATTATCATTGCTTTCTCTGGTGTGGAAATTGGTCTATATTTCAGTTCTTTGGTTTGGTAGTCTGTCTGGAGACTACTTTCTTGGCTGATTAGGCAATCAAGTGTATTGGAAAAGGGGCTTTTAACAACAGGAACCAATTTACTGTAACAGGTAAATCTCACTTATATTTTTCTAAAGGGACAGGGGATTTTCTCTCTGGGTTTTCTCCAACTCCCTTGGTCAAGGCCTATAGCTAGTACTATAGGATTGTCTACATTTCTGGAGCCCAACGTGGGGTGGGACCTGCTAGTTCTTTGGAATCTCTGTTGTCTTTTGTTGGTCTTTTTTGGTGATTTTGGTCTGGAAGAATGGCTTCTGGTTCATCAATTCCTGTGGTGACTGTCAGTGGGGGGAAGGTCCTCCTGCTGTGATGGTTAGGGAGTGTGTTAGGATTAAAACTTAGGATGGTACCAAGTTTAATGGGGAAGATGTGAAGTGGTTTCTGGCTGCTGGTGTGGATGGTGCTTCTTACCTGGACATGGTGAAGCAGATCATTTTCTTTATTGGTGATAGGGCAGTGGAGAAGGAGGTGGTGACTATGTCTGGCTACAAGAAGAGGGATTGGAAGTTGCTGTGCAGGGAGATGGTAAATAGATGGGGTGTCAGATTCACTATGGTGGATCTGAACAAGGTTGTAAGTGAATGGAAGTCTTATGGTGGTGTTGGTAACTTACTCAGTTACAGGAAGTTTCTGCTGCAATTTAATCCTGTGGTAGAATATTTGGTGGAAGTAGAGGAGCTGGAACATGAAAATGCTGCCAAAGATGTTTTTTGGTCTACCCTGGCTAGAGATGTCAGGATGGATTTTTTGAGGGAGTTGTCAAGGAAGGACTTGATTAAGACTCTTTCTAATGGGGACCAGAAGTTGCCTGCCTTGGACAAGGTGAAGGAGTCTGTGGAGGCCCATTTGAAGCTGTTGGCTGTGGACACCTATCAAGAGGGGTGTGCTAAGTATGTCAGAAAAGTCAGTGAGGCTTTGGCTGAAGAGGAGAGTAGGATGAAGAAGGAAGAGAAGAATATGGTGGAGGTTCCCAAGCAGAAGAGGGACCCAGTGGTGGAGCAGTTGGCTGATCTGACAAAACAGCTACATATTTTTGTTCAGGAGGTGAAGAAGGTCAATAGGGCTCCTTCTCAGCCTAGAGATTTTGACAGGAGGGCTGGTAGGAGTGATCCTTGGGTCTGCTCTTATTTCAGCAGGAGGGGGCACAAGTCCAATGATTGTTGGACTCTGAACAGAGATGTTTCAGAAGGAAAGGTGGAGTTTGATGGCAGGGTGTTCAAATTCCCTGATGGTTCATTTTTAAAGCCCAGTGAGGGGCAGTCTCCTGTTGATTTGGTCAGGAGAAGAAATGGTCTCAATCAGAGGAGGCCAAGATTTGAGGAGATCCCTGATCCGGGGAAGTCTTCTTCTAAGGCAGATGAAGATGTCAAGGGAAAAGGAGAGGAGGTTAATAAAGTCTCTTTTTCTACTTCCTTTGGTGGGTTGGAGTTGTATTCTTGTGGAGGACAGTCAAGTGGTGAATTCTTGGCTGGTGTCTATGATGTTGAAGCTGGAAAGGTGGGAAGGCCTAAGAGCAGTTCTCAGACACAACCAAAGCCTAAGGCTTCAAAGGCGGATCATAAGCTGAGTGCATCTAGGAGGAAGTACAGCAAAGAGGAGCTGTACAAGATGCAGAAGGGGATTGCTGATATGGACCCCCCCATTTTTGGTGCATTGGACATGAACGGTGAGCCAATGCCAATTGATTTTGATTCTGACTCAAAGGAGGATGTCCCTTTTGATTCATTTCCAAAGCCTTCTGGAGTTAGAGGTGCTGGTGAGGGATCTGGTTTGATTCCTGTTGATGGAAAATCTGTTGGTGGTTCTGGTCCTCAGGAGATATCTAGGACCAAGGTAGTGAAGCCAAGGGCTCACTTTGAGAGGCCAGTAGTGTCTGGCCAATCTAATGTTATGGACTCGGTTCCTGAAAGAATGAATTAGGGTCAGGTTTCCCTTTCTTATGGGGAATTGTATGCTATCAGTCCTGGGTTGGCTGATAGACAAAAAAAATTGTTGACCAGGAGAAGGGTTTCTTCTAGGGAAGTGGAATACATTTGTGATTCTGCTGAAAAGTTTGGTGAGGGGTTGGAAACTCATTTTTCTGCTCCTCTGGGTTATGTCAATGTCACTCTGAACGGCAGGGAGGCTAGGGCATTGGTGGATTCAGGCTCTCAGATTAACCTGATTTCTTTGTTTGAGGCTACTCATCTGGGCCTCCCCATCAAGACAGGAATTGGTGGGAATTTAAGAGGCATTGGTGGCCATGTCACTGAGTTGATTGGGACAGCCAAATTTGTAAATCTGGATGTTGGTGGAGCCTCCGGAAAGGTTCATTTTTACATTGCCAAAGGTAATGTAAAAGCTTTTTTGGGTGGACCATTCTTGATGGATTTCCAGGCAAGAATTGGTTATCAGTTTGACATGGGAATCAGTTTGGAGTTGACAGGTGAAGATGAGAGGAGGCTTCACATGAGGTTGTCATCTCCTGGAGATGATGGTTGGGAGACCAGGCCTGGCTTGTCTTCAATGTGCCAGTGCATGGATTGTTTTAGGAGAAGGAAAGAAGTGGGTTCCGCCTCTAGTTTTTTGTAGTGTGGCTCAGGCTCTAGTGAGAGTCTGTCTTTTTTAGAGTAATAAGGGCTGATTGCCCTGGTGCTACAACCTCTCCCTAAGATGAGGAAATCCCAGGTTGTAGTAGGTCAGCTCCCTTGGAGATATACCAAGTGGATTTTCAACTTTCCCTTTTTAATGTTTCCCTTCTCTGCAAGAATTCTTCATGTTTTTTATCAAGTATCTGTTCTCTCTCAAGATTTTCAATTATTTTTAATTCAAGTTCAAAAATGAAGATTGGTTATATATCTTTATTGAAAGATATGCGGAAAAGTTTTGGAGCGGTGAGATTGGGGTCTAAAAGTAAGTCCTCCCAATTGTGCACCGCTAGGATTTCTTCTACGCCTTTCAAAAACATTACCTGGGCCACGTCTGTGAGCATTGGGGAAACCCCTGGTTATTTTTGTAGGATGGAAGAAAACTCAAGAAAAGAAGATCAAAATTTCAAGATAACTGAGGAAAAGCAAGAAAAAAATCTGAAGATAATTAAAAAAGAAGAAAGGAATTATTTTTGCAAAGATCGTCAAGATCAAGTTTTGGGCCTCCAGCATGAGGTTAAACTGCACAAATTTTTGAAGAAAGAAGATTGTCAAGATCAATTTTTGGGCCTCTGGCATGAGGATAAAATACATAATTTTAGAAGATGTGATTCAGAAGATGAATCAAGATTTGAAGATTTGGAAGATGGAAGTGAGGACAAAGATGTGGAATTGCGGGAAAGTTGTGGAGTGGTGAGATTGGGGTCTAAAAGTAAGTCCTCCCAATTGTGCACTGGTAGGGTTTCTTCTACACCTTTCAAAAACATTACCTGGGCCACACATGTGAGCAATGGGGAAACCCTTGGTTTTTGTTCCAGGTCTGGTGGTGAAAACGTCCTGAAGATCCCTCAAGTTGACGGTGGAGCTGCAAAGTACAAGAAAGTAGCACAGAAGATTAGGCCTGTAAATGAGCCTATGCCTGTGGGTTTGAATCCTCCTTTGAAGAGGCCTTTGTTATCAAGAGATCCGTACTGTACTCTGCTGGTGAAGAATCCTCCTGATTTTGTGGAAACTGCTTGGGTGACTGTGGAAAGCTTAAAAGTTGTTAATTTTGGTCCTGATGGGTGGTTGTCTGATGAGGAAAATAAGTTGTTGTTGCACGTTATTGTGCTCAGGGAGAAAGCTGTGGCATTTGTTGAAGAGGAAAGGGTGTGTTGAAACACTCTTATGGGGAACCTTACTTGATTCCTGTGGTTTGTCATGAACTTTGGCAAATCAAACCTATTCCAATCCCAACTTCTATTAGGGACAATTTTGTGGAGATTGTTAGGGAAAGAGTCAGGACAGCATTGTATGAGCAATCAACTTCTAGTTACTCAAGTCTGGTTTTCTGTGTTAAGAAACAGAATGGGAAGTTGAGGGTGGTGCATGATCTTAGGGCCTTGAATAGAGTCACTATCAAGGATGCAGGGATGCCGCCAAGTGAGGTGGACTTTGTGGAAGCTTTTGCTGGATGGGTGTGTTATGGTTTGGGTGATATTATGGGTGGTTATGATAAAAGGGAACTTCACACTGATTCATGGCCACTCACAACGTTTGAGATTCCTCTGGGAAGATTTCAGCTCACTAGGTTGCCTCAAGGAGCAACTAATTCAGTAGCAGTATATCAAGCTCAAATGGCTTGGATTTTACAGGATGAGGTTCCGACTCATGCTGGTATTTTTATTGATGACGGTGGAATTAAAGGACCCTCCACTGATTATGGAAATGAAGTGCTGAAGGAGAACACAGGTATAAGGAGATTTGTTTGGGAATATGCAATTACTCTAGAGATAGTATTGTTTAGGATTGAAGAGGCTGGTTTGACCATTTCTGGGTCAAAGTTCTGTTGTTGTGTTCCTTCTCTGGAAATCCTGGCTCATTTTGTATGTAAGGAGGGAAGGATTATGGCAAATAAGAAAGTTAATAAAATTCAGTCATGGCCAAGGCCCAAAAATATTACTGAAGTTAGGGGATTTTTGGGAGTTTGTGTGTACGTCAGGATTTTTATTAAAGATTTTTCTTATTTGGCTTCACCCTTGAGAAGGTTGACCAGGAAAGATGCGGAGTTGGTATGGACTGAAGAGTGTGAAGAGGCCTTTCAGAAACTGAAGAAGGTAGTAGGTGAAGATATTATTCTTCACAAGTTGGATTATGGAAGGGAAGCTGGAAAAATTTATCTGGCAGTGGACTCAAGTTATATTGCTGCTGGTGCTGTTTTGTCTCAGGAAGATAAAGCTGGGAAGGTCAGGCCAGTAAGATATTAGTCTGTAGTCTTTAATGAGGTGGAATCTAGGTATTCTCAGCCAAAGTTGGAATTGTGTGGTGTAGCAAAAATTTTGAAGAAGCTACAAACAGTTTTGTGGGGGAAGAATTTTGAGCTGCAGGTGGATGCTAAATCTCTGGTTCAAATGATCAACACACCTAGTCTTCCAAATGCTCCAATGAAAAGGTGGGTGGCATTTATTCAACATTTTTCTTTTGACCTGGTGCACAAGCCAGGTAAGACTTTTACAATGCCAGATGGAGTATCAATTAGACCACCCACAGATGATGATTCTGATTCCAAAGAATTTAATGAAGCTGTTCCAGTTGTTAGGGCCAGCGCAAAGGGTGCTGAAGATTTTTCTCTCCTTCCCCAAGAGGCTAAACTGGATGATTGTTCTCGCCTCTACAAAGAGGTTAAACTGAATGGTTCTGATCTTGATTCTGGTGATCAGGATGTTTTTGTTGATGAAGATGGGGCCATTGTTTGGGATGGCTCAAAATTGGAGAATAGTTTTTTTTTGTTGAACTGGATTCTCTCAAGATTCAGTGGAAGAAAAACAAGGTGCCAAATTTAAGGGATTGGTGTCCTGGATGGGCCGGTCCTGTTGCTCATGTGTACACTGGAGATTTTGATGACAGGGTTGTACCCTTGGATATTGTTTTGTTGGATTTTGAAGATGAGACCTGGGGTCAGATTGGGTTTTATTTTTATATGGTTGAATATCTGTTAACCTTAGAAAGGCCAGATACTTGTGATGATGATACATGGGTGGCAATCAAGAAGAAGAGTCCTGGCTTTTATGTGTCAGGAAGGAGGTTGATGAGGAGGAGACATCGGAATCCTCAAGTGGTGGTGACTCAGAAGAAGGGTCAAGAATTGGTTTTGAAGTCTTTGCATGAAGATCTTGGTCATAGAGGCTTTGGGGAGACTTATAGAAGAGTAGCAGATAGATTTTGGTGGCCATGTATGAAGTTGGCTGTGCAGGGTTGGGTTCAATCTTGTGAAGAATTTCAAAGAAGAAGTCACTTAAAACCTAAAGAGGTTGGCTTTGCTACTGGTGAAACAACTGTGTTTGGAAGAGTCAGTTTGCATGCTGTCCATATCAAAGAGAGCAGGTATAAATACTTGATTGTTTCTAGGGATGATTTTTCTGGTTGGGTTGAGGTGGTGCCTCTGGTTAATTTGACCGCCAAAAATGTGGCAGAATTTTTGAAGAAAGAATGGGTCTTTAGGTATGGGTTGATGAAGTTGGTGACTGTTGATGGTGAGCCAGAGTTTGGAGATGACTTCAAAGAAGCAGCCACAAGTATTGGTTCTAAAGTCAGAGTGGCTACACCTTATTATCCTGAAGCCAAGGGAATGGTTGAAAGAGGCAATCAAGTTATCAAAAATGCTTTGGTGAAGATGTTTGGAGATAGTGATGAAAAATGGAGGCATTATTTACCCTTGGTGTTATTTGCTGATCGGGTCACTGTGAAAAGGACAACTGGCTATTCCCCTTATGAATTAATTTTTGGGAAGAAAGATGTTCTACCAGTGGATTTGGAAGCTTTCTCTTATCTTGGAATTTATTGGGATGATATATGCTCAACAGAAAATTTGCTCTGTGCCAGGATGCAACAGTTGGAGTGTAGAGAGGAATTTCAAGAGAAGGCATACTCTAGAATGATGAAGATTAGCAATCAATCAGTCAGATACTGGGACAAGAAGTTGGCTCATAGACTCAGGAATCCCTTGAAACCTGGTTGTTTGGTTTTGGTGTATAATAGAAATTTGGAGAGTCAGTGGGGAAAGTTGTTTTCTGACAGATGGAATGGGCCTTACAGAGTCAAATCTAAGGTTTCTGGAGGTTCTTGTGTTTTGGAGGAGTTAGATGGCGCAGTCTTAAAGAAGAGAGTGGCTGCAGATCAGATGAAGAGATTTTATCCTAGAGGCAGGAAAAGTGAAGAAGATTGACTCCGCAATGAGGATAAACTATGGACCATTCTTTAATTTTGGATTTTGGTGATGCTGTGCATTGGTTTTGTTGGAAACTTATTGTTAGAAGGCACCCATTGGTGGGGCTTCTAGATTTTATTTTGACAAGTGTGGGGGTGACTGATGGGCTGGCTGCTCTATCAACAGTTACCCCAGATTGTCTGTTTCCAACACCTTCTCTGAATTTGGTTGAACCCTAGTATTGGTTTTTCTTCACAGGTTTTAGTCCTCTATGACTTTAAACTGGAAATTCTTTTGGTCTTCAAGTGCCGGACTCTTCAAGCTTATTGGTTTTGGTTTAATGTGTTGGATTTTGTGTTTTGTTAGAAGGTACCTAGGGGGCTTCTAGATTTTACTTTGGCAAGTGTGGGGGTAACTGATGAGCTGGCTGCTCTGTAGAACAGTTACCCCATAATGTCTGTCTCAAGTATTTTTGTTTGTCCTAGTTGAATCCTAGTTCTGGTTTTTGTTATTCAGGTTTCAAGTCCACTATGACTTTAAAGTGGCTTACTGGCTTGGGACAGGCTTCTTTCGTCTATTTGGTTTGGTGGGGGATCACTGGTGGTCTCCCATCATTTTTACTTATTGGAGAGAGCCCACCCAGTGATCATTTCTTTGGACTGGACTTTCTATGGAGCTGGATTTTTTTTTCTTTTTCTTTTCTTAAATTTTTCTGTTTATAGTTAGATAGTAGTTTTAGATTATTTTCTTTTTTCTCTTTTTTTCTTTTAATTTTTTTATGGGAGTTATTAGGATATAAAGAGGGAAAAATCACAAAATTATATTATATGGTGTCACCACATCAGGGTCACCTGGATTTGGGCAAGCATTGTTTGGGAAAGGCTCATCAATTGGCCAGGCAATGCTATTTTCTTTCTTTCTCTTATTATTCTCTCAATTTCTAATTATTTCATCTTTATTTTTTATTTCAATTCAATTAAAAATAATAAAAGAGTGTATCAACATCAAGGTGCACTTGGATGTGGGTAAGGTATCAGGGGATCAGCTCATCAATTGGCTGGGGGATACCATTAGTAACTATTATTTGTCTCATGTTATTATTATTATTCATTTCATTTTAATTTTTCAACTCTCATATTTTTGGTTAATTTTGTTATTTATTTTCAAGTTTTTTTTAGTATGTTAGTAGTTAAAAATAAATAAATAAAATAAAATAAAATAAATGTAAAATAAAATAAAATGAAATAAAATAAAATAAAATAAAATAAAATAAAAATAAAAATAAAACATATTTTTTTTGTATATATATCTGTTAATTATTATTGTTCTCTCTATTTAGTGACTTATTAATTTCTTTCTTGTTTATTTTAATGTCTGGAAGAAGAAGCCTCCGGCGGTTGGTCCCAATTATGGTGGAATTTTTGCTTTTTGTTAGGATTGGAAGAAGAACTGTGTTCTTTGTGGTGTAGGCGGCTGGAAAGAGTATATGGATTGTAATGGTCAGGTACCGGAGTGGATGGTAATTTTTGGGAAGAAGTGGAAGAAGCGGGGATCAAGTGTTGGAAGGTGTGCTTGATTATTCTAGACATCTTCCAGTGGTCATCAAGGAGCTACTTTCTCAGATTCTTTTCAAAGTCACTCAAAAGACCATGGAAGGCAAAGGCCTTAAGCATGTTTGAACACATCATGCTTAGGTGTTGTTTCATGTTGGTGTAATCCAGAGTGAAGGTAGTTTCTTGAGGTTCGCCAATCCCAATTGTAGTTTCAGGAGGCGGGGTTCCAACTACACAGAAGAATTAGATCAGTAATTGTTCTCTGTTAAAGAAATTGGATTTATTAATTTGGTACTTACAGATTGGAAGCTCATCGAATTTGTAAGCGGCCAGGATTTGAGCTGTTGAAGAAAGCTGAATGGATGTTGAAGGAGGATCAACCAGATAGAGGTATGGATTCTCATGATCATTCTCTAAATGGTGTTGAGAAGATGAAGGAGAAGAAAGGAATTCCTGTGGCCTAGTTGGAGCAGCAGGGCTTCTGTTGTTGTTGTGGATATTATTATTGCTTGGCCCAGTTGGGTTAGACACTGGTGGTGGAGAACCAGGGTTGTTGAAGGACTGATCAGGAGGAGTGACCTGGAAGCTGATTGTGATTTGCTGAATGAAGATCTTGAAGAAAGGGAATCATCAGAGGAATAATTGGCGGCCAGAGGAGAGGTGTAGTTAGTTCTTCTTAAAGTAACTGGAGATTTTTGTTTGGAAGCAGCGTTGCGTGCTCTGGTATTTTCAGAAGGTCCTCTGGCAGGTTTTTTAGAGTTGTTGGAATTTTTGGGGATGTCTGGGGAAGAAATTTGGTGTGTACACATTGCTCTGGGAGCACTAGGAGGTGGTTGCGTAGAGTTGTTGGTGTTTAATGGTGTATTTTGGCTGTTATCTGGCTGAATTTGGGAGTTTCAAGCCTGATTTTTGCTTTCTGGAAAGGCAGGCGGGCCGCCTGGACGCGGTCTAGCAGCCTGGGAGCTGATTTTGAAGCTGATTTTGCCAAATTTGCTGAGATAAAAGCAGATTCTTGAGAAGAGAAAGCAGGTCTTTTAGGGAGTGATTTGGGAATAGAGCAGTGTGATTTTCTGGAAGGAGCAGAAGATAAAGAAGAAGAAACAGGTCCAAGTTCTGGTGACCTGGTAGGAGATCTTGAAATATATTTGTGTGAAGGTTGAGGTGGAGGTATTGGATAGTTGGGGTCTCTGTCACATCTTTTCTTTTTAGAGTTGCAAGAATCACAGGCTCTGTTATAGAATTTGGCTTGAGGAGTATGAAGAGTGAAGGTACAAGGCCTTCACATGTGGATGCACTGTTTACAAGCAAAGTCCTTTGGAGAAGTGAGACAGGGAAGGTCCGATGGGTCAAAGTCTGGAGATTCAGCCATGATCTGTGAAGGAAAAATAATGAAGAGAAAAGAGATAAATGAAGATTTTGTCAGTGATGTGTAGATAATGAAGAAAGAGTGGAAGTTCAGCAGGTTGGCTGTGGAGCACAGTGCATGGAGGTGCTCTGCCCTTATATGCAAAATGTGGTTTGTCCGTAAAGACTTTAAAGTGAACACTGGAAGTCCATCAAGACTTTAAACTGAGAAATGGTACAGTCCCCCAAGACTATAAACTGAGGATGGTTGTTGGTTGAGTCCTTCAGGACTATAAACTGATAATGTGGATTTGGTGTGATTCTGGCAGAGGGCATCCAAGGGGGAGTCTCTGAATTTTGTTAAGGCAAGTGTGGGGGTAACTGATGAGCTGGCTGCTCTGTAGAACAGTTACCCCAGAATGTTAGTTTGTTTCTTTGGTCTTTAATGTTTTGATCTCAGGTTCTGTCTTTTTGATTCAGGTTTTGAGTCCCCCAAGACTATAAACTGAGGGTTTTTGAGTCCTCCAAGACTATAAAATGAGGGCTGTTAGTCCCCCAAGACTTAAAACTGAGGATTAGTCCCCCAAGACTTTAAAATGAGGAGTTTTTTATTTATTTTTATTTCTAAATAAAGATTTTTGGGCAAGAAGTAATTACAGAAAAGAATCAAGAAATGTAACAAAATGTTCAGCATTGGCTTTGAACTGGTGGATGAGGTTCTTCCTTTTCTCAAGGTCCTGTGGGTTCCTGGCAGGAGTGGATTGGAAGTAATCTAGGATGAGATGCTTCTGTTGAGAAGAATTTTGTTAGAATTTATCTTTGATAGTTGGAAATGGATTAGGTGGGGGTTCTTCAATGGTTCCCATATTGTCATCATCACTGTCTGGATGGAAATGAACTGGAAATTGGTCAGGTTGAATTTCAGTATGAAGAAGTATTGGGCTTACCATTAGAAGGACCAGGGATGGAAGAGCTAGTGTTTGTAGCGGGGTTGGAACTCTTTTTTGAAGGGTTTAATTTGTTGACCAGTCTGGGTTTCAGGATGGATGGTCTGGATCTTTTGGTGCTGGTGGAAGGTGGACCAGGTTGTGGAGGAGAAGAAGATGTTGAAGAGGACAATGGAACAGGTTTGAAACAAGTATTCTTCCTAGAGTGACAGGCATCACAGGAGGTTCTGTAGGGATGAGCTGGAGGTGTTATGGTACAGATGAGATTGTTTTCAATGCAGTATTGGCAAGGACCCATGTCAGTTGCAGATTTGGAGAGGAAGCTGAACATAGTGATTGTGAAGAAGGAGAATGTGGAAATTCTCTATTTGAGGGAGGATGTGGTCTTCCAACATTGGCAGAGCCCTTTGTTGGTCTATTTGGCGTTGTTCTGATATGTCTTAAATGTAATTGTTTAATAATTGGGTGTTTTTCTGGAATTATTCAATGAGTATTGGGACTGTCGGGATGTGGGTACTACCATTGGATAGCCCCGGTTTTTCTCTATACTTTATGTCTTGATGACATTTTTCATATTCTAAGTATTTGAGGGATTATTTCTCATTTTCCATTTTAAAAGATAGCTGTTTAATTTTGTTTTACGTTATGGTAAGGTAAACTCTTACAGTCGCCTTGCTGTAAGCAGAATCCGGAGGAGATATGTGGATTTAGCTGAAAACCCCGTCCTTCCAATAAAAATAACAAAATGGGTGTTCTAAATCACTAAGCTAACCAATCTACTTAGATCTGATTGATAAAAATAATGAAACTCTAAAATATTTAACGCTTATTGAGATTTAAAGAAAGTGGCTGTTGATAAAGAAATACTGATAACAACAATTAAGGTGTACCAGTGAAAGATCTGAAAAGATTGACTTTTATGTTTTTATAATAATTTAAATTTTTATGAGACAGCAATAATCAAGTCCCAGCGACGAAGACCTTTCTAAAGATACCCTGTATGAAGTGCGTTTTAAATTGTTGAGTAGTATTTCTAAAATGTTATATATAAAATATAAAGTTATAAGGGTATTACAAGTTTATTTAATTTGTTGAGTAATAAAAAATGAGACTGTGGTAGTTAATGATTAAGCTGTATGATCTGTCCCCCCCCTCAATTTCGAGTTTGAGAGTCGCTTAAGTATTCCTAGTCACGTGCCTAAGTTTTCACCTCCAGAGCTCTTCCAGAGTCAATCCGGAGCCCGTACGGAGTCCGTACGGAGTCCGTACGGAGTCGAAACGGAGTCGAAACGGAGTCCGTCCGGACTTCCGGACTCAATTTAGAACCTTAAAACTATAATAAAAAATCTAGAAAAATTACACATAATAGAGCTACTTCCCCTTTACATACCAAACTAATTTTCGTAGCCTGCGCAGCTCTAATTACCCCGTGAAAATTCATCAAAGTTAAGTAATTTTTGAAAACGTAAATATTTCTATAAAACTTTAAAATTCATTTAAAAATATAAGAAAAATAGTAAAAATTCTGGGAAAATTTCCCAAGGTTCTTGAGTGACTCGACTTAATACTTATAAATTTTTTAGACCGTAAAAATAAGTTTTCTCCGTAAAATAAATTGTTTTCGTGTAGGCATTTGCTCGTGACCAATTTCTTCATATTTTAAACTCCAATAAATTAAATAAAACCCTTTTATAAAAAATAATAACACCAATCTTGCATTCCGTGATAACTCCATTTACATACTTAGGTGCCGTACTAAACTTTAGGCTACCACATCCTCCCTCCAATCGAGAATGTCCCCATTCTTAAAACTTTGCATAAGTGGTTGAACACAATATTCATCTTTAACCTTCAACCACCATCTTCTTTCATCAACTATAAAATTCATCTTCATCAATATGTCTTCCAAAGAACTTGTCGCTCCATGTGAACTCTGCGCTCGATACCAGGTACCTTGTTTAATGTCCAACCCTAATCTTCCTGGCAGAACAGCTTGCGACTTATGCCGTGTAAAAAAAGTCAAATGCAACCGGCCAATAGTTCCTTCTAAAACAAACGTATATTTAGGACCAGCAGCTCTCCCTGATCCCTCAACTTCTAAAAAGCGATCCAAAATTCCTGTCTTCTTAAAACGAATAAGAACAAAAACAGCTTCAAAAGTTCAATCTTCATCAACGGATCCCGGCCTAATTTTGCCTTCACAAGATCCTATTCCTATAACGCCAGTACCCCCAACTAAGTTTGCTGAGACTATGTTTCCTGGCTCTAAATGTAAGACCCTATTTATCTTACTAAAAAAAACTTTTAATCAAAATTGACTAAACCTATGACTTAATAACATATTTGAACTTCTAGCTGTCGAAATAACCAACACTGATGATGTTGGTAGAGTGAAGACGGACTATATCAATCATTACCCAAACTTTCATCGCTATCTTTTTCTTGACTTTACTAATGAGTTGAAACGAAAAATGCTGGCCTATTTTCAAGAAACTCCAGCTAATAACCATGAAGACCTCATGAAAAGAAGAATTTTAATGCAAAGCTTTGATAATGATGTTGAACAATTTCAAAGAAATTATCTTTTCTAACAGTATAACTTGATAAAATTTTGTTTTTGCTTGGTCTTCTTAAACTTTCAACATAAATGATGTTTTCTTTCTTCTCTGGCTTGATATAACATAAAATAAAATAAAATAAATCTTGTGATGATTCCACTACTGAGAGCAAGGTTTGAATCCCTTCAGACTCCCATATACCAGTCTTCCTTCTTGTCACAGCATTGAGAGAGTGGATCTTCCTATGAGCCGAATACTCCTGATTCCAACCTCATAGGGCCCCCCACTGAGCCGAATTCTATGATTCCAATCTCGCCATAAGGTCCTCCAAGCTTCACACCAAAAAAAATGGCCTAACTATGAGGCACTAAAAAAAATCATTCCCTAAAATCCAACTACCATCCTAACTTCTGATTCCTTCATCACAATTTTCAAACTTTGCTATACAGCAAACCCATAAAATACTTTTGCCAGGCTTCCAATAATAATATTAACTTTAGACCATGTTAAAGCGCCACAAATTTCATCTAATTAACCATTATGCTTTCCATAGCATCATCACCACCTAAAATTTTAACCTCCTAAAGCTTATCAGCACCCAATTCCAGAAATAGTTGAATAACCAGTTTAGAGTCATAATGGACAGTGATAAATTAAAAGATTGAATTGAGTTATCCAAACAAGATTGACATTCCAATTTAAAGTCTTGGTAGACCAAACATATAATCGATTGCCAGTTTATGGTCTTGGTGGACCAAAGATCGTTTAGGTGCATAAATAACTTGAAATATTCCTAAGTAAGGCCTAGGCTTGACCAAAGATTGAATAAATTTGTTAATCCAGTTTAATGTCATAGTGGACCAAACATTTGATCGACAAGTAATCCAGTATAAGGCCATAGTGGTCCAATGAATGTTGAATTATCCTGCAGATATTAATTTTCCAGTTTAAAGTCATAGTGGACTAAACAATGAATGAACTACCAGTTTAAAGTCATGGTGGACCAAACATTTAATCGATAAGAAATTCAGTTTAAGGTCATGGTGGACCCAACAGCTTGATAACAGTCCAGTTTAAGGTCTTGGTGGACCTAACAACTTCTCTAAAAAATTTTAACGATAGTCTTGAAAATTAGCCAGTTTAAAGTCTTGGAGGACTAACAGCTCCAATATAAAATCTTTAATGACAGTCTTGAAAATTAGCCAGTTTAAAGTCTTGGAGGACTAACAGCTCCAAAATACGTGTAAAAAAAAAAAAACCTTAAAGAACGTCTTGAAAAGTAGCCAGTTTAAAGTCTTGGAGGACTAACAGCTCCAAAATTCGTATAAAAACCTTAAGGAAAGTCTTGAACAGTAGCCAGTTTAAAGTCTTGGAGGACTAACAGCTCCAAAATACATGTAAAAAACCTTAAAGAACGTCTTGAAAAGTAACCAGTTTAAAGTCTTGGAGGACTAACAGATGCAAAATACGTATAAAAAACCTTAATGAACGTCTTGAACAGTAGCCAGTTTAAAGTCTTGGAGGACTAACAGATGCAAAATACGTATAAAAAACCTTAATGAACGTCTTGAACAGTAGCCAGTTTAAAGTCTTGGAGGACTAACAGATGCAAAATACGTATAAAAAACCTTAATGAACGTCTTGAACAGTAGCCAGTTTAAAGTCTTGGAGGACTAACAGATGTCTTGAAGTAAAATCCCATTGGTATTGAGTTCTCCTAGACCCTGCTTCCTGTCTAAACTAAATGAAAAAAGCTAAAAAGTATGAAAACTAAAAAAAATAAAACTTAGAAATATAATAATAATTTTGATTTAATTAATTAATTTTATTTTTATTTTTTTTTTTTTTTTTTATTTTTTTTTATTTTATTTTTTTTATTATTATTTTTATTTTATTTTTTTTTTTTTTTTAAATATTTTATTATTTATTTTATTTTTATTTTTATTTATTTTATTTTATTTTATTTTTTTTTTAATTTTAATTAATTTTTTTTTTTTTTTAAATTTAAAATAAAAGATTTTAGAATAGATAGTTTTGAAATAAAAGTTAAAATTTAATTTTAAAGAAAGATAAATGAATGTGAAAAGAAAGATAAAAAAAGTACTTAAAAAATTTTAAAATAAAATTTTAAAAGATGCCCCCCGGCCATTTGATGAGCCGTACCCTCGACATCATACCCACATCCAAGTGCAACTTGATGTGGTTACACAATTTTGAGAAATTGAAAAGAAAAGAAAATAAATGAAAGTTTTTAGAAGATGATTTTTATAATGATGATCACTGGATGGGCTCCCTCCAATTTATAAAAATGATTAGAGACCACCAGTGAGCATCACCTTTAATAATTCATAATATAAATTAAAGAAAAGAAATCACAATCTACATAAAAAATCAAAAACAAAATAAAATAAAAAGAATCTTGAATCCGGCGTTGAGAGCGGTGTCTCTTGATTCGTTCCAGTTTATAGTCTTAGTGGACTTCCTAAAATTAAAAGACAATGCCAGGATTCAACTAGAAACAGGGAAAATTTTGGAAACGAACATTATGGGGTAATTGTGTATAGAGCAGCCAGCCCATCAATTACCCCCACACTTGCCAATATTAAATTAAGAAGGTTCCCCTGTGAACACTTCTTCCAATAAATTTTAAAAATTTTCCAACACTATCTTCACCCATATTTTAAGAATTTTAAGTTTTCGAAAATTTCAAAGAAGGTCTTTTTAAATTTCGTTAAGTTTCATCACAGTTTCATTGCCCATATGCAGTGTAATGATAGTAAATTATTTGATAAAAAAAAGAAGATAGTTTATCCTCGTTGCGGAGGTATAAATTTAATAAAAGTCATTAAAATTGTAGTTTATCCTCATTTCGGAGTTCGTCCATATAATTTCATAAATGTCATAGTTTATCCTCATTGCGGAGGATCCATAAAATTTAAGAAGTTTCATAGTTTATCCTCATTGCGGAGGAAGACTTCGGCACTCCTGGTGCCTCTAGGATAGAACCGTTTCACTTGATCGGCAGCTACCCTCTTCTTCAATACTACTCCATCCAACTCTTCTAGCACATATGAACCGCCGGAAACTTGCTCCTTGATTTTATACGGTCCATTCCACCTATCTGCAAACATCTTTCCCCATTGACTTTCCAAACTCCTATTATACACCAGGACCATATCACCTGGGTTCAAAGGTTTCCTTAATCGATGTGCCAACCGCTCATCCCAATATCTAACTGATTGATTTCGGATCTTCATCATCCGCGAATATGCCTTTTCTAAATATTCTTCTTTCTTTTCTAGCTGCATCATTCTTGCACACAATAATTCTTCAGTAGTTTTGACCGTGTCCCAGTCAACTCCAAGATATGATTCAGCTTCTAAATCAACCGGTAAAACTGCTTTCTGTCCAAAAACAAGTTCATAAGGTGAAAATCCGGTCGTCCTTTTGGCAGTGATTCGATCAGCAAATAAAACTAAAGGTAAATAGTGCCTCCACTTTTCAGCACTTGTCCCACACATTTTAACTAAAGCATCCTTAATAACTTGATGCCCTCTTTCAACCATGCCTTCAGCTTCAGGATAATATGGGGTTGCTACCCTAACCTTTGATCCAACTTTCAATACGGCCTCTTTAAACTCTGTCCCAAATTCAGGACCTCCATCTACCGTCACCAACTTCATCACCCCATACCTATATACCCAATTATTCAAAAAAAATTCTGCCACATTTTTGGCAGTTAAATTAATAAGAGGCGCTGCCTCTACCCAACCAGATAAATCATCTCTGGCCACAATTAAATATTTATACTGTCCCTCTTTTATATGAACGGCATCTAAACTAACTCTTCCAAAGAGCGTATATTCACCGGTCGCGCGTCCAGGTTCTTTTGGCCTTAAATAACTTCGTCTTTGACATTCTTCGCATGACTGAACCCACTGTTTAACAGCCATCTTCATGCCAGGCCACCAAAATCGATCAGAAATTCTTCTAAATGTTTCTCCAACGCCTCTATGCCCGAGATCTTCATGCAGTGATTTCAAAACTAATTCTTGCCCCTTCTGTTGAGTTATAACTACTTGAGGATTTGGATACCTCCTCCTCATTAAGCGTCGACCAGATAGGTAAAACGTAGATGACTTCCTCTTGATAGCCACCCATTCATCGTCTTCACAATCTTCTGGCCTCTCTAAAGTCAACAAATATTTGACTAACAAAAAATAAAAACCAGTCTGACCCCAGACTTCATCTTGAAAATCAATTAATATAACATCAATAGGGACTTCTCTATCACCAATATCACCTGCACATGAATGAGCCAATAATCGTTGACCCCTAAATAAATTTTTAATCGAGCTATGTCGACGTTTTTCTTCTGAACCTTTGGATCCTTCGAAAACCGTATTTGAAAATACCTCTTTCTCTTTATCCACCTTTTTATTTAAATTCTCTAATTCTCCAACATATACACCATTCCTTAATTTACTACTATCCCACACTACCAATCCATTTTCCTCTACATACACCACATCTTCTTCTACCTCCTCTCTGCCGAATTTATCTACACCTTTTCCAACACCTTTATTAACATATAAACTATTTTCCAGTTTATCCTCTTGGTGGAGGTCATCAACATCATAATCTAAACACAATAGTCCTGCCAGTTTAACCTCATGGGGGAGGTATGGAAAGTCTTCAGCTCCTTTAGTGCTGGCTTTGATAATAGGTATATCTTCATCGAACTCTTCTGAGTCTGAATCTTCTTCAGTGGGTGGTCTCCTTGATAAACCATCTTGCATAGTAAAAGTTTTGCCAGGCTTATGAACTAAATCAAACGAAAAATGTTGGATAAAAGCTACCCATCTCGTCATGGGTGCGTTCGGTAAACTTGGGGAATTAATCATCTGGATTAACGATTTCGCATCCACTTGCAACTCAAAATGTTGCCCCCACAAAATATGCTGAAGTTTCTTCAGTATTTTCGCCACACCACATAATTCCAATTTTGGTTGAGAATATCTTGATTCGACCTCAGTAAATACTACAGATTCATACCTAACTGGCCTGATGTAACCAGCTTTATCCATCTGAGACAAAACCGCCCCAGCTGCAACCTGACTTGAATCAACCGCTAAATAAATTCTACCAGCATCTTTTCCATAATCTAACTTGTGCAGGACTAAATCCTTCCCTACAACCTCCTTCAACTTCACAAACGCCTTCTCACACTCTTCATCCCACTCCCAGTCTGCATCCTTTCTCGTTAACCGTCTCAATGGAGCTGCCAATGAAGAAAAGTCCTTGATAAACATTCTAACATATACGCAAACGCCTAAAAACCCTCTAACTTCGGTCGTATTCTTGGGTCTTGGCCAGGACTGAATTTTGTTAACTTTCTTCTTGGACATAATCCTACCCTCTCTACATACCACATGGCCTAATATTTCTAAGGCTGGCACACAACATGAAAATTTTGAACCTGAAATAGTTAAACCAGCCTCTTCAATTCGAAACAAGATTCTTTCTAAAGTAATTGCAAACTCCCAAATGAATTTGCGTATCCCGGGATTCTCTTCCAACACCTGGTTATCATAGTCGGTTGTTGGTCCCTTAATTCCTCCATCATCTATAAAGATTCCAGCATATTGTGGAATTTCATCTTGAAGGATCCAAGCCATCTGAGCTTGATAAACTGCAACCGAATTTGTTGCTCCTTGAGGTAATCTTGTTAACTGTAAACGTCCAAGTGGCGTATCGAATGTAGTGAGTGGCCTTGAGTCCGGATGTAACTCTCTCTCATCATATCCACCCATAATATCTCCCAAACCATAACACACTCTCCCTGCAAATGCTTCAACAAACTCCTCAGCACTAGGTGGTATCCCAGCATCCTTTATTGTAACCCTATTTAATTCCCTAAGATCATGAACAACTCTAAGCTTGCCATTCGGTTTCTTGATACAAAATACCGGACTAGAATAACTTGATGTTGATTGCTCATACAGTCCAGTGCGTATCCGTTCTCTGACAACTTCGATATAAGCTTCTTTCAATGCAGCCGGAATAGGAATTGGTTTCTGCTGCCACGGTTCATGACATACCACAGGAATCTTGTAAGGCTCCCCATAGGAATGCTTCAACACACCCCTCTCCTCTTCTTCAAAAGCAATGGCCTTCTCTCGCTTGACCATCACATCCAACAACAACTTCTTCTCTTCTCCAGACAACCAACCATCAGGTCCAAAATTAACAACACCCAGTCTCTCAAAAGTGATTCTTGACGTCTCAGAAAATTCAGGCGGATTCTTTACCAAGGGACTTTCATAAGGATCTCTTGATAACCTTGGTCTTCTCAAGGGTGGATTTAATTCAGCAGGTAGCGGTTCATTAATAGGTCGAACTTTATTTGCTACTTTCTTATATTTGGCTGCGTCCACATCTAAATAAACTTGAGGTAAAACATCGCCATTAAAACTCTCATCAAATGAATCTTCTTCATCGCCAGAATCAGAATAAGAAAAATTAGAAAAATATTTTATTTCGTTTTTAAATTTTACCCTTTTCTCCTTTCCCTCGTCTAATTTATAAACAGATTTTCCAACACCTTTGCTTCCCTTATCCAACATTAAATCACCCGTAAAGAAAGTTGGCAGTTTAACCTCTTGCTGGAGAACCGGAAATGAATTTTCACAAATATTATTTTTTTGTGTTTTAATTATACTAAGATTTTTAATCGGGTTTTGATAAGATATTTGCAGTTTACCCTCTTGCTGGAGGTCCAAAATAGAAGGAGATAATTGCAGTTTAACCTCTTGCTGGAGGTCCGGAAATGAATTTTCACAAAAATTATTTTTTTGTGTTTTACTTATACTGGGATTTTTTATTGAGTTTTGATGAGTTAATTGCAGTTTACCCTCTTGCTGGAGGTCCAAAATAGAAGGAGATAATTGCAGTTTAACCTCTTGCTGGAGGTCCATATACATACCCTTCCAATTTTTATCCAACCTAATTTGGCCCATTTTGCCTTTTTCACCGTTTTTAAATTTAATAGAAAAACAGGGTAAATCCAATAAACATATAGAAAAGTCCATAACGTTTTTGCACTCCAAAGTAATATTAACAGAAAATAATTGAGAATCCACTTGAATTATCTCCAAGTGAGCTGACCTATTGCAATCCGGGATCTCATCCTGAGGAGAGATTACAACGTTTGAGCGATCAGCCCCTGCTACCCCAAAAAATGAGGGCCTTCATCCCTTTCCAACAAACATAATTCACCAGAAGCCGTCCGTTTTATATGCCGCTTCTTGGTGCAAACACAACACTGGCACAGAGTAGTAATCCCTGGCCGTGTTTCCCAACCTTCATCTCCAGGAGGTGCTAACCGCATATGTAACCTCCGCATATCTTCACCAGTGATCTCCAAACTAATCCCCATGCCAGCTTGATACCCTATCCTGGCCTCAAAATCCATCAAAAAAGGGCCACCAAGAACAGTTTTGACTGCTCCTCTGGCCACATAAAAGTGAACCTTACCAACAGATCCACCAATGCCTAACCTGACATGCTCAGCAGTACCCATCAGCTCTGTTGCATGCCCTCCAATACCTCTGAGGTTTCCCCCAGTCCCACTTTTAATTGGCAAGCCTATACTCGTCGCTTGCTCCAATGAAATTAAATTAATTTGAGACCCTGAATCGACCAAGGCCTTTACTTCTTTACCGTTAAGAGTTACCACCAGGTAACCCAGGGGAGCGGAAAAATGTGTATCTACATCTTCCCCAAACTTTTCAGCATTTTCACAAATATATTCCACCTCTCCAGTGGAAACCCGACGCCTCGTCAAATGCTTCTTTTGCTTTTCAGCAAGCGCCGGACTAATCGTAAATAACTCCCCCAAAGATAAGGGAATCTGAAGTTGATTTACCCTATTCAAAACTGCGTCCATCGCATTAGCTTGACCAGAAACTACTGGCCGCTCATACTGGACCTTTGATTTAACAACCTTGGCCCTGGGTACCTCTTGAGGTCCAACCGAGCCATCTTCACCCCCCATTATAACATCTTCACTTTCTATAACCCTAACTCCGTCACCAGCTTCTTGCACTAATCCTGATCCATCGCTAGTCCTTCTTACACCCTCCTTTGGGATGGGACCGCTAAAACTTGGTCTGGGTAGAGACGCCAACGGTACGTCCTCCTCAGAATCCGAATCATCCTCTGGCATAGGCTCACCATTTAAATCAAACTTGCCATAACTAGGGGGCCCCATATCAGCAATCCCCTTCTGCATTTTATATAATTTGTCCTTAGAGTAAGGGTTCAATTTGTTGGCGGCAGTTTGAGCACTAGAAATCTTGTCCTTAGAGTAAGGGTTCACTTTGTTATTGGCCTTGCCAGGATTAGCCCTCAATTGGCTCTGAATGCTACTTTTCGCCTTAGTAGCGGCTGCTCTTCTAGCAGCATTAACATCATATTCGCCAGCCATACAGCTGCCCTCCACCTGGGCAACCGTCGCCAGCTCTAAACCACCAAAAGAAGTAGAAAATGTGGCTTTACTGACCTCTTTCTCCTTGCCCTTGTCAGCTTTACCACCATTACCATTACCATTTTTGCCACTCTTGGCATTAACATCTTCATCCGTCACCTCTTCAAATCTGGCTCTCCTTTCAGCCGTTAAACTTCTTCTGACCAAATCAGAAGGAGACTGTCCATCACTGGGCTTGATGAACGAACCATCGGGAAATTTATAAACTTTACCATCGAATAAAACTCGCCCAGCATCCATATCCTTATCAAGAGCAAAACAAACTGTTGCTCTGTGCCCTCTCCTATTACAATAGGAGCACACCTTTGGCTCATCATAGCCACCTCTATAATTACTACCACCATTCCCACCATTTCTCCCATTGCCTGGGAAGCGGTTACCATTGTTATTGCCATTATAATTTCGACGTTCATAACCTCTAGACTGATAAGAAGTCGACGTCGACGAAGAAGCGATTGGGGCCTTATTGGCCTTCTGGGTTTCTTGAACAAATATTTTTAATTGTTTAGTTAAATCGGCCAGGTGATCGACCATCTTATTATCCACATTACCCTCAACTTTAGCAGCAGGTAATCCCATTTGAGCCTTCTTGGCCTCCTGGGCTTTGACCATAATATCGTTATTTTCGGCCAAAACTTCGCTAACCTTGCTAACATATTGAGTGCATGACTCTTGATATTTGTCCAACGCCAATAACTTTAGATGGGCTTGAATGTTGTCCTTGATAACCTCCAGAGCCGGCAGTTTCTGCTCACCATTAGGCAGTTCCTTCATCAAATCTTTTCTTGAAAGATCCTTCAAGACGTCCATACGAATATCCCTGCTGCATGCTGACCAAAACAAATCTTTTGCTTGGTTCTCATGCACTAACTCGTCCACCAGTATAAGATATTCCACCACTTCATCAAACTGAACACAGAGCTTTTTGAAGTCAGCCATAGAAGAAACTCCACCTTTTGCTTGCCAGTCTCCAACAATTTTATTGAGGTCCATCATAGTAAACCTAACACCCCATCTATCAATCATAGCTTTAGAAAGCTTAACCCAATCCTTGTCCTTGAATGCCTGCATAGCAATAACCTCTTTTTCCACCTCCCTATCGGCAATAAAAAATCTAACTTGCTTCACCATATCCACATGGGAAGCACCATCAACAGCAGCAGCAGCTTCATACCTGCTAATGAACCATTTAACCTCCTCCCCATCAAACTTTGGGCCATCCCAAGAAACAATTCTAACTGAGGGAGTAAGAGGGTTAGAAGATCCAGAAGCAACAGCAGAAGAAGACATCCCAATAAGTAACGAAAAGCGTTAACAATCGATAAAATAACAAGCCTCTTGCAGGCCAATAACAAAAATCCAATTAGAGTTCCAGAAAATAAGCCTCTTGCAGGCTAAGAACGTTCTTGATCCAAGTAAGTCTTTAAAGAAAGCTAGAGAAATCGAACCCCACGTTGGGCGCCAACTATGGTAAGGTAAACTCTTACAGTCGCCTTGCTGTAAGCAGAATCCGGAGGAGATATGTGGATTTAGCTGAAAACCCCGTCCTTCCAATAAAAATAACAAAATGGGTGTTCTAAATCACTAAGCTAACCAATCTACTTAGATCTGATTGATAAAAATAATGAAACTCTAAAATATTTAACGCTTATTGAGATTTAAAGAAAGTGGCTGTTGATAAAGAAATACTGATAACAACAATTAAGGTGTACCAGTGAAAGATCTGAAAAGATTGACTTTTATGTTTTTATAATAATTTAAATTTTTATGAGACAGCAATAATCAAGTCCCAGCGACGAAGACCTTTCTAAAGATACCCTGTATGAAGTGCGTTTTAAATTGTTGAGTAGTATTTCTAAAATGTTATATATAAAATATAAAGTTATAAGGGTATTACAAGTTTATTTAATTTGTTGAGTAATAAAAAATGAGACTGTGGTAGTTAATGATTAAGCTGTATGATCTGTCCCCCCCCTCAATTTCGAGTTTGAGAGTCGCTTAAGTATTCCTAGTCACGTGCCTAAGTTTTCACCTCCAGAGCTCTTCCAGAGTCAATCCGGAGCCCGTACGGAGTCCGTACGGAGCCGGAACGGAGTCCGTACGGAGTCCGTACGGAGTCCGTACGGAGTCGAAACGGAGTCGAAACGGAGTCCGTCCGGACTTCCGGACTCAATTTAGAACCTTAAAACTATAATAAAAAATCTAGAAAAATTACACATAATAGAGCTACTTCCCCTTTACATACCAAACTAATTTTCGTAGCCTGCGCAGCTCTAATTACCCCGTGAAAATTCATCAAAGTTAAGTAATTTTTGAAAACGTAAATATTTCTATAAAACTTTAAAATTCATTTAAAAATATAAGAAAAATAGTAAAAATTCTGGGAAAATTTCCCAAGGTTCTTGAGTGACTCGACTTAATACTTATAAATTTTTTAGACCGTAAAAATAAGTTTTCTCCGTAAAATAAATTGTTTTCGTGTAGGCATTTGCTCGTGACCAATTTCTTCATATTTTAAACTCCAATAAATTAAATAAAACCCTTTTATAAAAAATAATAACACCAATCTTGCATTCCGTGATAACTCCATTTACATACTTAGGTGCCGTACTAAACTTTAGGCTACCACAACGTGTTTTACGGACTAACCTTAAGTCTTAGGGTTAAGTGCTTAGTACCATTAGAACAGGCTAATTTTTCTCTACGTTTCATTTCACAATGTTTTTGTAGCTTAATTATGTGTTTTAAAGGTTTTAGTAGTTGTAGTTTATTTTTCTAAGTATTTTGGGTGTTTTTGGTGGTTTTTGGTGGTTTTCTGGCTTCAGGGCGGTCCTGCTGACTCAGGCGGCCAGGCTGCCTGCCTTGGTGCTAGAAGGCTGGGGACCGTTTCTGTCAGTACAGTCTAGTATATAAGTATGATATAATAGTGTTATTTTATGGTCCTACTACTTATTAATAAATGATTTAGTGATTAAACCTCAGGGGAAGACTAATAGAATAGTTATACTCAAATAAAACTCAAAATACTTGGATTTAAATGCGTGCTAGTGGTGGAAAATAGAAGAATAAAATATAGTTATAGCTTTTATAAAGATAATATCAATTTATAAGGGCTTTATAATATATTTCTGAATGTTAATAATTGTAGTGTAATGTTTGTTTGAAGTGTAGTAATTGAATGATGATAATAAACCGTCAAAATCCCTTCTTACTTATACCCAAATCCACTGGAGTGCACAGACCTTCAATCCAGATGATGTCACTGCTATCCCCGGCAATTACAGCACTGTGAGGGCCCATCACCTCCCCATGGCGTCCACTTCAAGCAGTTTCAACACCCAGACCTCCAGTAAGGACCCTCCATCACTATTAATAATAACACAGAGTCATACCATAAATAGAAATCCCAGATAAAAGCGGATACCATAAAGAAACAGGTAAAATAAATGATCAAAAAGAGATTTAATGAAACTAAAAGCATATAAAGGAAACAAATAAAATGTCCAAGCCCCCAATAACATCCCCAAGCATCCACATTAACCCAAAAACATCTTTCCAACCCATAAATCCGTGAATAACCATCCAAGGAAGTAATTTTAGTTGTCCAAACTGGGTGTATGCGCCTGATATAGGTGTCTATGCTTCTGTAGGCGTTGTGAATCCACTGATTTCGTCCATATGACCTAAAATAAGCAGAAAAACAAAGGTTATAGGCTATTAAGGGGCTAAAACCCACTTATATACCTAAATATACATAATATACTGCATATTTCACTGAATATGAGATTTATGTATACATATAAGCTTATGTATGTCAATAATTACTTCATATCACTTAAGATAAGTATATTATGACTCCATTAACACCTTAATAAGTATTATTAGGCCATGGATAAGCTATTTAAACTATTATAAATTATATAATAGAATAATAATTATATATATATATAATAAAATAATATATATTATTATTTTAACCTTATTTTTAAGATATAAGCTTAATCTAGTTAAGGTTATCTTATTTTAAGCATAAGAAATACTCAGTCCTAAGGATATTTAGGCTGACACTCCCTCACCCCAAAAAAAAACAATAAAAAAAATGTTAAGACATTTTAATTAATCTTAAGGAATGAAATAATAAAATAAAAAATTTTTTATAATACATATACTGAATGAACAGTATTATTTAGATTTAAATTTTTTCAAGAGATTTTTAAGATCAGAGATTTCATTTTCTGGAATCCACTGGTCATATTCACTTGATTTATTTTTAAATCTTAATAGATACTCAACTCCCTTTTCTTTAGTAAGGTGTCTCTTTTTAAGTATCTTTTCAATTTCTGCTTTTTCCACTATTTCTTCAGGTTGCTGTTTATGCCTTCCTGATCTTCTTGGAAAGAGAGCAGTATCATTAGAATGGTATGGTTTTATAAGAGAAATAGGAAATACTGGATGTTTTCTATCATAAGGTGCATATAGAATAACCTCAACAGCATTATTACCAACCATCTTTTTAACTACAAATGGTCCAATGAATGGATCCTTCAATTTAACATTACCATTTAAATTGAAATGTAGCGTTGAAATAAGGACTTCATAACCCTCTTTGAACATTTGTTCTTTATGGGCTTTATCCCATCTTTTCTTTTCATACTCAAAAGCCTTATTTATACATTCTTGAGCATGTTTTCTGCATAATTCCTGCATTTGAAGAAAAGATTTAGTACCTGGATGAATATCCAATCTAGGTAACTTATTAAGAGTTTTAGCAGGGGTATTAGGTACATAACCCAACCATAACTCAAATGGCTTTTTGCCAGTGACAGAATGTACTGTACTATTATATGCAAATTCTAAACCTGGGATAAGGGTTACCCAATCATGCGTGAATTTGTCATTGTCTTTAAAATTAAGACCAAAAGCACAGTATCTTCTTATCATATCTTCTAAGGTTTGTATCATTCTTTCTGCTAGCCCATCAGTTTGTGGATGGTGTGCTGTAGAAAGTTTTAATTGACACCCTGAAACATCCATAAGTGACGTCCAGAACTCAGAAGTAAATTTAGGATCTCTGTCAGAAACTATTGCTTTGGGGAAACCTGCTGTATTTAACATTTGTGTCCACCATAAAAAAGCTAAGTCCTTTGCAGAAACCTCTTTGTGGGTAGGAATAAATTTACACATCTTTGTAAATCTATCTACAATTACCCAGCAGGAGTTATAACTCTTATGCCCTGCTATTGGCAAACCTGTTACAAAGTCCATGTTAATGATTTCCCATGGAGCTTTTGGTTGCTCAATTTGTTGTAATAAACCAGCTCTTTTTCCTGTTAATCTTTTAGATTTTTGACAAGAATCACATGTTTCAACATATTTCTGAACATCCTCAGACATGTTAATCCACCAAGCTGTGTTTTTTACTCTGGTTAATGTTTTATGGTAGTCAAAATGACCTGCTAATATATCATCATGACATATACTTAACATTAACTCCTTCATTGAAGGGGGAATTACAATCACATTACTTAATTTTTTCCTGTAATATATAAAACCATCCTCAATGGAAAATTTTCCTCTTTCTAATGCCTCTTTATACTTAATTGGTAATGTTTTTATTAAAACATTCATTGAAGCATTAGATGGATCATTTAATATTGTAGTTAATTTACTTAAGTCAGGATCTGAATTATAATTATCAAGAATTGATTGCATAAATTCATCCTTAAGATCTACAATATAAATGCCATAAATGTTAATAATCTCTGACTCAGGAACATAAGCAGGATTATCATCATTATTAGGCAGAGGTACTCTAGATAACAGATCTACATTAGAGTGCAAGGTTCCTGCTCTATGTGTAATAGTCATCCATCCTCTGTATTCTTGTACAGCTAATTGCCATCTAAACATGTGTCTATTAGGAGTTTTCATGTTTAATAGTGACTTAACTGCACTACAGTCAGTTATTAACTCAAATTTTTGGTCTTCCAGGTAATAATGTAGCTTTTCAAGAGCCCATACTACTGCCAAACATTCAAGTTGAGTAGCACCATATTTCAATTCACCACTTCTCAGAGTACGTGAAATATAGCAGATTACTACTTCTGACATTTTACCTTCAATAAGTTGTTTTTGATGCAAAGCAGCACCCAGTCCAATAAAACTTGCATCTGTATATAATACAAAAGGTAATTGGAAATCTGGTAATCCCAAGATAGGAGCTGTCATTAAACATTCTTTCAACTTATTAAAAGCTTGTTGTCTTTCATTATTCCAAATGAAAGCTTCTGATTTCTTTATCAGTGTGGTCAGTGGTGCAGCAATTGATTGGTAGTTTTTTATATATTGTCTATAATAACCACACATTCCAAGAAAAGATTGTACATCCTTCACATTTTGAGGAATGCCAATATTCTTTATTGCAGCCACTTTATTTTGGTCTACACATATTTGTAAGCCAGATACAATATGACCAAGCACTTTTAAAGATTCAAACCCAAATTTACATTTTTTCAATGCAAGGGTCATTTTTATTTCATCCATTTTCTGAAATACTTTCCTTAAATGGATTAAGTGTTCATCAAAATTTTTAGAGAACACTATGATGTAATCAATGTATACCATTAACCATCCCTCAATCATTTCATTATGGAATGTTATATCCATTAACTTTTGAAATACTGATGGAGCATTCTTTGGTCCAAATGGCATTCTGACATACTTATAAATTCCCATGTGTGTTGTTATCAACAAAAAGTTCTGTGAATTCTTTTCAACAGGAATTTGATGGTACCCTTTATTTCCATCTAGGCAACTTATATATTTAGCACCTTTAAGGGTAGCATGTATAGAGGCAATCCTTGGCAAGGGATAAATATCATCTACTGTAAATGTATTTAATGCTCTATAATCACCGCACAGTCTTGCTTTATCTTGTTCATAAGAAATCAGCACTGGTGATATTACACAATATTTTGGTGTAGTTTCAACCTTCTCAAGAATGTTCATTTTTAATAACATCTTAATATTATCCTCTATGTCTTTCCTCTTCATTGGTGAAGCAGGGTATGGTTTCTTTTTAAGACTAGCAGGAATATTATCCATATCACAGGTTAAACTAATTTTCATTTCATGATCTTTTACAAGGCCAAGTTCATTTGTACCATGTGCAAAAGCCATTGGAAAAGCTTTAATTAATTCCAAAATATTATCTTTCTCAGTTTCACTTATCTGAGTGCCAAATGATGCTTTTGAAATTTCTGTTTCCAGAAGTTCCATCTCATTGGATTCTCTTCCTTTAGACGGGGAATTTGTTACTGACTCAATGTGTAAGACTGTGTTAAAAGAATTTATTTTAAATTTCCTTTTACCATTCATGCCAATTGTAAAATTGTTATTAGCAGGGTCTAATTTTACACCAAATTTAGTCAGAATATCATTTCCAATGATAAAACAGTTACTACAATTTGTATTATCCATTACTACAAAGTCACAAGCTACCCTTACATAACCATGTTGGTGTTTAAAGAAAACAGCAGCTTTGTATTTACCAATGGGGTGTAGTACTGATCCAAAAACTCTCCAATTTTTATTCTGAAGTGGTTCAAGCTTAAACTTATATTCACTATCAATTTTCTGTAATGTATTAGTGGAAACAACTGAACCAGCAGCTCCTGTGTCCAATACTATATTAACATTTTCACCAGAAATGATAGCTGGAACCGTGATAGGTGTCATTCTAAAGTTATCAGCTTGTATATCCTTAATGATTTCAGCATCCTCAAAATTCATTAAAGATTCATTTGAGTCCATATTTAATATTGGATTTTCAAAGATGGACAAATCATCTTCCAACATACAGACTTCATTTTCATCACTATATGAGATATTGCTGTCATAATCACTTGATTCTTTACTTTTTTCAGTTTCAGTTTCAGATTCACGTTGATTTTCAACAATATTTATGTTTTTCTCACATTTGTGACCTTTGACCCAAGGTTTGTTACACTTATAACAAGTATTTGTTTCATACTTTTTAGGTACTACAGGTGCAGTAGGTTTTTTCTGCTCCTCCTGAAGTGTTTTTGAATTCTGAGTTTTTACAGGTTCAACATTTTGTTTATAAGTGGAATACCTTGAATCATACTTATGGTTTAATAATATTTCATTGCAAATATTAATAAAGTCAGAATATTCAGTAACATTTAATGTTCTAGCTACAACAATGTCTCTGACAGATATAGGTAATTTGTATATTATCTTATCTTTCCATAAGTTAAAATCCATATGAGGCTCAATGGCTTTTAATATTTTGTTTAAATTCATTAAAAATACCATAGGTTTGTCACCATTCAACGGATTATACCTAGTCTTCTCATACAGTCTCTGCTGAGTAAGCCTGAATTTAGAACCTCCAAATTGTTTTTCAATAAGTTGTTTCCATTCAGCCCAAGAGTAGTCTCTACCCTCACTTAAGACAGCTTCAAACCATAATAAAGCAACATCCTTAAATAAAGAAATTAATTTTGATGTTATCTCTTCATCTGGTAACTTATATGAGAATTTCAAGTTGTCAATTCTTTGGATAAAATGTTGCCAATCAGAGCTGGCTTCCCCATCATAAGTTGGGTACTGATCTATCTTAGGCCAGTTCTTCTGATTGGATTTTATCTCACTAATCTTAGGTAAATTCAACAACTCATTCACTTTTGATAAATGGTCTTGTATTTCTTCCTGCACGGATTTGTGACTTACATTTTCAGATTTGACACTACCACCAGATGGTTTCAATTGTGGTGGTATAGGGAAGGAATGAGATTCACTTTTGCCAATGAAAGGATTATTATTATATTGATTATACTTATGATTATCCTGGTTCATTAGTAGATTGGCAGTTTTAATCTCAACTTTAGTTAATCTTTGTAGCAACTCAGAGACACTTTGATTTGTCTGTGCAAAAGATAACTTTGTTCTTGATTCAGTCTTTAATAAGTGTGTTTCATATAATTTTTCTAACTCACAAAATTTGTTTGAAAGGTCATTATATTTATTACTCAATGAATCATATTTAAGAGTTAGAGACAAATGTTCTTTCTCTAATTCTTTATTACGTGTTGCTAATTGAGAAATGTTCAATGTTAAGGATGAAATTGTATCACTAGTGAGTTTAACTGTCTGTTCCTCACAATCAGTCATTCTATTCCACAATGCTGAAACAATTCTATGGACAGTTGGATTATTGTTAAAATATTCCATGTCCTCCTTTTCAATTCTCTCACTCTCCTGCGAACTTCTCATCTCACTAGTAGGTGGTTGCAACTGAGGATTAACTGTATTATCATTGTATATAGTACTGTTATTATGGACAAAAGACAAGTCAGGTGTATCTACTCTAAAACCTAAATTTCTTAAATCCTCCTCTATTTGTTGTACAGATTTAACATCAATAGAATTACCTATATTGTAATTATCAGTATTATGTCTAATCTGAGAGGGTAAGTTACTTACCAAGGGATGGTTGCCAGTCCTGATTTTTGGCGCTTTTTTCCCTTGTAAGGGTGAGCTGAGGAAGTCAGATGAGGGGGTGGATCCCTGTTGCAACTGTGGCTTGTCCACTGTTGGTGAAACCAGTCCCATTTCCATTTGTCTACCAGGATTTTCTCCTGGGAGTGAGTGGACCCTCCTTGGGTAGGGGGTTGCTGATTTGATTGACTGGGCTGGCCTCCCTTTAATTCTGCCATTGCCTGATTCATCTGCTGAAATCCTACCTTGCAATTGTTTTGCAACTGCTCTACCTCTTTGAACATGAGAGATTTTGATTCCTCTAGCTTCAGAACCTGTTTGGCCAGGTGGGACAGTTGATCCTGAAGAGGAGGAGACGTCTTTTTGATAGTTATCTTTTTTAAGAGGGCGTCCTTTTCCTCTATACTCATGCTTTCTGGCTGGGGGTACTGTTGTCCCTCCATGGTGATGTCCTGGAAAGTTTTTATTAGCTTTAGACCTGGTATTATAAGCAGGCTGTTCACTTACACTATCCTGGGGAGCACTCATATTGTTCAGAATAACAATATTTTACGTCTACAAAAGGAAAAACTCTGTGGAATTAGTAGACAAATAATATTAGCAATTATATTACTAATAAAAAAGCAATGGAGCTTACCCTGAATTTATATCTTTATTTATTTAAATAAAATATAAGAAAAATTCGAAAAAATCTGTTAAAAATATAATAATAAGTTTAACTAGACCTCTATAAGGTTGAATAATTAGCTTACCAAGCTTTAGCCAAATACCAATTTAATTGGGTGTTATATTGGTGTCCAAATACCAAGTGAAATTGGGTTTATATTGGGTACAGTTACTACTGTAAATATCTAATTTTTATGATAAAAAATTAGTACAATTATTATAAGGGTTCTTTTCCGCAATCAATGAGTTATGATGACCCACTAATATGCAGCAGACCCAAATATTTGGTTAATTTTGAGTTGTACTAAGGTAAAAATCACGTCCCAAGGCTTATATACTAAATAATAAGTAAAATATAAGGAAAGACCCCCAATTGTCAGTACAGTCTAGTATATAAGTATGATATAATAGTGTTATTTTATGGTCCTACTACTTATTAATAAATGATTTAGTGATTAAACCTCAGGGGAAGACTAATAGAATAGTTATACTCAAATAAAACTCAAAATACTTGGATTTAAATGCGTGCTAGTGGTGGAAAATAGAAGAATAAAATATAGTTATAGCTTTTATAAAGATAATATCAATTTATAAGGGCTTTATAATATATTTCTGAATGTTAATAATTGTAGTGTAATGTTTGTTTGAAGTGTAGTAATTGAATGATGATAATAAACCGTCAAAATCCCTTCTTACTTATACCCAAATCCACTGGAGTGCACAGACCTTCAATCCAGATGATGTCACTGCTATCCCCGGCAATTACAGCACTGTGAGGGCCCATCACCTCCCCATGGCGTCCACTTCAAGAAGTTTCAACACCCAGACCTCCAGTAAGGACCCTCCATCACTATTAATAATAACACAGAGTCATACCATAAATAGAAATCCCAGATAAAAGCGGATACCATAAAGAAACAGGTAAAATAAATGATCAAAAAGAGATTTAATGAAACTAAAAGCATATAAAGGAAACAAATAAAATGTCCAAGCCCCCAATAACATCCCCAAGCATCCACATTAACCCAAAAACATCTTTCCAACCCATAAATCCGTGAATAACCATCCAAGGAAGTAATTTTAGTTGTCCAAACTGGGTGTATGCGCCTGATATAGGTGTCTATGCTTCTGTAGGCGTTGTGAATCCACTGATTTCGTCCATATGACCTAAAATAAGCAGAAAAACAAAGGTTATAGGCTATTAAGGGGCTAAAACCCACTTATATACCTAAATATACATAATATACTGCATATTTCACTGAATATGAGATTTATGTATACATATAAGCTTATGTATGTCAATAATTACTTCATATCACTTAAGATAAGTATATTATGACTCCATTAACACCTTAATAAGTATTATTAGGCCATGGATAAGCTATTTAAACTATTATAAATTATATAATAGAATAATAATTATATATATATATAATAAAATAATATATATTATTATTTTAACCTTATTTTTAAGATATAAGCTTAATCTAGTTAAGGTTATCTTATTTTAAGCATAAGAAATACTCAGTCCTAAGGATATTTAGGCTGACAGTTTCTAGAGGGGTTTTATGCAATGTGGCGCTCAGAAATTCCAAATTCATTGGTGTGCATGGGCTCTTAGATAGTGGCCGTGTGTATATAGTGAATAAGAGAGTTTGGGGCAACCTTAATTATCATACAACCATCCGGAGGTGATATCCTTGTTCCTCACTCAGTTTTCACTGTTTTCTGGCCACAATTGGCTGTGTTTGTTGCAAGGTTAGTTCTTCATTTAACTCAACTTTAGAAACTGTTTTCTCTGGTGTAATCTTGAAAGCTATATCAAGTATTATTGCTGTCTCTGGTGTGTATTTTCAAGCTACATCAAGTATCATTGCTTTCTCTGGTGTGGACATTGTTCTACATTTCAGTTCTTTGGTTTGGTAGTCTGTCTGGAGACTACTTTCTTGGCTGATCAGGCAGTCAAGTGTGTTGGAAAAGGGGCTTTTAACAACAGGAACCAACTTACTGTAGCAGGTAAATCTCACCAATATTTTTCTAAAGGGACAGGGGATTTTCTCTCTGGGTTTTCCCCAACTCCCTTCATCAAGGCCTATAGCTGGTACTATAGGATTTTCTACACTGTATCTTCAAAATCTAAAATTGAAATTCTGAAAATCCTAAGTTCTCTATCATCATCGATAAAAATTGCTAATAACTCCCTTCCTTATACTCCAACAATGATTAGCAACTCAAAATTACAGAAGCAAATAGCTGAATTCATTGATTTTTTGAAGGTAGAATCAATGGTCAAATGGTACTTAGGGCATGGCCAGAAATCAATCAGTTATTCAAAATCCGTTTGTCTTTTTCTCTTGAAAAGCCACACAAAATTTCGCAAAAATTCAATTTTCTATGGATGAAATCTGCTCATGATGAAATGCTTACAAAAATTAATAAACTCTGTATGTATCACTTACTTGAATTTTGTTAATTTATTTTATAATAACTAATTGTTTTGTTATTTTTTTAGCTTTGGATTTTCTTAATGTTGACACTTGGCAGATCTGTGTGGTCAATAATTTGAACTTTGAAAATTTGGAAAAATTTTGTAACTCTGAAGAACCAAACTCAATTAATCTTTCTCCATTTAAGAAGACTGATCACCCTGAATCATCGATGATATGCATGCTATCAAGACTAGTTAGCCCAAGTGCTCACCAGCGTTCTTTTTGGGCATCCCTCGTTGCATCATCTCTTTATCTTGCTTCTCAAGAGTTTACCCTTCCAGCTGAAGAATCCGACTTCAATCCATATTGTCCTATTGAGCATGCCCTACATATTCTAGCCCGCCATACACATCTGAAGAGCAAAGTTCCCGATATTTTTGACAGCCCAACATCACAGTTAATTGCTACAAATTTTTCAATCACTCCCCTGTGCCAATTTAGAAACATAATAATTGACGTCATGATTTCAATAATTATTTTAAAATCTAGAGAGGCTGCTTCAAATATAACTCAAGCTGAAAGCAAGAAACAACAATGCTCAAGGAATAAAAAAAAGCAACAGATATGCAGCACTTTGATGAGTCTCATAATGATTCTATTCAGAAGATGAATAAAGAATATGCACACCATAAATATCAATCATTTACTTTTTACTTGTTTGATGGTGTTCGTGGATTATTTCTTTCCTCACAGGACCACCGGCTTGTGTCAGCTTCAGACTGTTTAGAATTCATAACACAACTTGGCCTCCTTAGAAAATACAGTGATAATAATAATCCGGGCGGTGAAAAAATCTGGAAAAACCTTAATTTTTACATCTTTAATATTATCAAACCCTTAATAGATAATTCTGGGTCTATTCCACTTAATTTTAATACTCCCACCATGAGCCATATTGCTAAATCAATGGCAGCTGATTTTCTTGATTATTGTAATCTTATCAAGCCAAATTCTTCATTTTTCTCTATTGTTGACATAATTAATACATAATCCTACTTCATGTAAATATATACATTATCCTATTGCTACATTTTTTTGTAACTCAAATTATTTATTTATGTGAGATTTATTAGTGAATCTGAATAAAGATGCTTAAACTATCAACAAATATTATTGTATAAATTTCTTACACCTTTTTTCTATTCAGTAAGTATTGTTGCAATAATCATAACTCAAAATCATGATGAATCAAAAATTTGAAAAAAAATAAAGAATACATTATAAGTCATTTTTCTCATAACACTATATATTTCTTTAAGATGGAAATACATCTTAGCATTTGTCGCAAATTTTAAGATAATTATTACAAAAAATTGAAACAGTTTTCTATCAATTCTTTTCAGCATGTTTAAAAGTAAAAAATATTAAGTGTAATGAATTTTTTCTCACAATTCATCAAAGATTTTTCTTAAGTAGACTTTTCTTAATCTAATTTATATAATTTCTAGGTGCATAATTATCTTAATTATACTAAGTATTCTCTATGAAAAACTCCTGGAAATAATTTTCAATTAATTTAATAATAGTAACATATATATGTACCATGATAAAATAATATCTAGACATTTAAATAATGAGAAGCCATCATATTGGTATGAAATCATATTAAAGTGTCTTTGAAAAACTAGTTAAATTTAAAAAATATCTTTTTATCAGTGTCAATTATTTTGAAAAATAATATTTACTCTACATTTTGATAATCAATAATTTAGCTTGCTGTATTTTGATTCATATTTTATATTGATTATTTTTTACACTTATGGATTCATGTATAGATATCAAATTTCATTCAATAATTTGGAAAAAAAGATATTTAATTCTTTCTATGAAAGCAAAAAAATAAAAGAAAGCAACTAGGGTACTCCTTATTAAGAACTTAAAAATATTATTTCTATAAATATTAAAACAAACCCTTTTTAGATTGCCATCCTTCTTGTTCATCCTTAAATTTCAACAATAAGTTATTGAAATGTTATTTTTCTTTTAAAATTTCATATGAATCGAATTCTACTTACATCTACCTTAATAGATCAAGGTCAATAAAAATGTATCTACAATCTTTTTCTCAGTTTTTGAGATTCATTCAACTCCAAGAAAAAAGAAATATTCTTCCACAACTCTTAAAATTAATTCAATGGATAAATATTCAAACACTTTAAAATAAATTTCAATTTGATTGTGTTATATTTATCTTAAAATATATTGAGTTCCACTCTCTGACAAAAGTAAAAGCCCTTTTATAATTATTAATATTTTATTATAATATAATAAAATTTACTTAAAAATGATGTAGTAGTTTCTATTTTACATACTTGGTTTTATGAATTTTAAAAAAAAATTCAATTAGATATATAGAAATATCATCATATAATTCAGCTTTTTGGAATTCTGCACCTTAATTAAAAATAGATGATGAAGGCTAAGTCAAGATATACAAGGAAATTTAAATTCATATTAATTAAATATTCCTCTTCTACAAGGTAAATTTTAAAATTAGAATTAATTTTTATTGGAGATCTAAATTGATTGATAGATTCATCATTATAAAGATATCTCATTTCTTTTTATTGATTATTTCACTTCTACTTTTGAAGTTATATGCTTTACTAAAATATAATTATGTGATGAAAAATATTCAATTTATCAAAAAAAAAAATCATAAGTCACACTAGTGTACAAATTTTAGTAAATTTATAATTGAATAATGCCACTAAATTAATTCAAGTTAGATATGAAAGTAAATAATGAATGACTCAAAGAAAAAAATTAATATTCAATTTTCCATTAATTTTTTTTCTTTTTACTTAAATAAGAATAAAATAATACATGGTTTTACTTTAGTTATTAATAAGAAAAAACTTATTTCAAAAATTAGCAAATTTTTAATATTTTTAAATACAATAGTAATAGTACAGATCTATTTATATTAATGCATATGATATTTTAGGAAGGATTTGTAAGATATTGTATATTTTAAGTTTCTGTTTGCAATAATTAAGCAAGTTACAAAGCTATATTTTGTTTCTTATATTTTATTATATTTTATTTTATTTTACATGTAGAAATGATAATTTTTTATTGTAATATGATTTTTCAATTTTTACATCCATTTTTTTCATACTTTTATTGTTTTAGGTTTTTCACTAGATTATACATAATCATCAGCTTCATAAAAAGGTTTTATAGGCATGTGTTTAAATATATCATTCTACCACTAAACTAAAACTATACCTGTACAATACAATCACATTTTTACCTATCACTACTTAATGGTCTTTTACTTTTTTTATTAACATGTATATCAGAATCTTTTTCTGTATTTAATTTTTAAATATATTTAGTAACATTAAATATATAGTAATTCACTAACTTTTTTTTCTTGTTAAATCAGTCTTTTCATTGTACTTAGAAAGTTTCATGATAAGAAAATTACATCTTTCTAACTCTTCATTTATATTTAAGTACTCAGAAATATCTATTTCAAACTCTTGGAGTTTTTTAAATGTATTGAAAAGTCTTGTACTAACTTGAATAGAAGAGCCAATGCGAGTGAATACACCAATTTCATAACATTGTGAAGTGAAATGATTAAGAAGGTTTTCTGGCCATAGAATTGCTGTGATGCCATTAGTGGCCTCCATGTATACTTTGCAAGCTATTTCAGGAAAATGAAGCTCTCCACCTTTTTGAAGTCGTTGATTTGAGTCATAAGATTAATGAAGAGAATTTTTCTCAGTGTCTTTAGGCATGAAAAGTCCAAATGTATACTTGCTACGGTCTGAGTCTCAGTGAGGACTATTCAAAAACCTGTTTCCATTTGAGCCTGTTGTCCAAGTAACATTGCCAGAAAATAGTTCAATTTCTTGATCATCAACATTTTCTCCAATCCCAGGAATCCCAAGCTTTTGACGGAGTTTTACTGCTTCTCGATACTTAACATTAGATATATTTTGATAAAAAAATTTAAAGAATAACTCTATTCCCTTCATGCAACAATCATACTCTGCCAAATCTAAGGGCTTAGAAGCATATTTACCTATAAAAATAATTAAAGTAATAATAGACTAAAACTATTCATAAATAAAACTATATGATACTTACGAATTAATAGAGACTTTTTCCTATCTAAACACCAACCACCAAAAAACATATTACTAAATCTTTCAGCCTGTATATCCCCATGACTGAGTAAAAACTACTTATAAGTTATGTTAAACACATTAACTATACATGGGAATAATAATTAAGAGTACACAAACAGTATATATAAGTAAAATTATGATAATATACAAAATATGCCATTATAACACCTTATATACATGCATATATCCACCTTTTATAAGTCTTGTGTACTTAATATTAAGTTGAAATATGTTAGGGTAACCTTAAAAACCTTAAGTATAAGGCTACATAATTTTTAAGTACATTTAAAGCTGTTATTTTCACTGTTTTATGCAAAAAACAAGAAATGCGCTTTATTTCACTTAAAAGTTGACTATATGCACTATAAATTTGAGAATATCAAAAATGCGCTTTGACAGATCAATTTGTCTCATTTAGGACTATTGATTTGGCTATTTAAATGTATAAAAATAACACTATTCAAATTTGGTGTTTTTTATGCCAGAAATGGCTTCTGTGTACTGGCCACATACTGCCTGCTTTTTTCCTGTGTGAATAGCTTTATTTTTAGCAAAGTTAGCTTTTTCACACTATAATTACCCCACCTTCTATTCCCACTGTGGGGAAACACACTAAAATAGGCGACAGGCGCTTATTTAGTGTCCTAGCTTAATTAATAATGCATTGACCCTGTTTATATGCACTAATTTCATTAATAACCTCATTCTTGGTGTCTTATTTCATCACCACGCTTAGATTCGCCTAATTTTAGTCAAGTATTTACCCGTGCAAGCGCCTTCCAAGGACTGCATGTAGTTATCCCCCATCTCACGCTCTTTTTTGAGTTTTTGGGTGGTTTCTCAGTCAATATTGGTTATTTTTGGATGGGGATTTCACATAGTATAATGTCAGGATTAGCCCCTCCATTCATACAGTTAATCCCCCTTATTATTAAGCTATTATTAATGTTAAAAAGTCTCCTTTAGTCTTTTATATTATTGTTTTATACGCATATACTCTCTTTTTTGTCTTTTTCTTTAATTTTGATGGATTTCCCTTATTATTACAGGTTTTTGACAGTTGTTATTTGTCTAATTATGTCATGGGTTACTAGGGATTTTGATGGGCAGGTCTATTAGTTGTTTTGAGGCGTCATTAACTGTGTATTGGATGGTACATTAAGGGAATCATTGGGGAATTTAGTGTGTATAAAAGAAGGAGGTTTTTGGGTCTTGTTTCTTCATTCTTTATCATTTACAATTTAACCAATATAACCAAATAAATTACAATACAAATCAATTCACCACAGAAAAAATGGGGGGGTATTGCTAGCAATACCCCTTGCTTGAGCTCCGTTGAGCCACAAATCTATGCTTGAATTATGCACACATCATCACCATGTAGGAAATTGTTTGGCCTTACATTTAGTCAGAGATTTGTCACAGATTGAGCTCAAGATGAACCTACATTGATCACCGTTTGATCTTGTAAAATCCTAATTTGATCATCAGTTAAGCTCCCTTTGATCTCACTTTGATCTAACATAAGCTTTTGCATATCCAATATGTCAACTATTCACTTTCAAAAAGATTCATAATGAATTTCACATGGAATATTAGAAACGAAACCAGTAATTTTGAGTAAATGTCTCATCAAAATGATTAATCTACAACAAAATACCATCAAAATTCAATCTGATTACTGAAAACTTTTGTTAAAATGACTAATAGATATTTAAATTGGAAAATAATATTCCATTTCTCAATTTCAAATTCAAAATATAAATCCTCGTTTGAAATGTGAATTTTGTAGATTCCTTGCCTTCCTATATTATGAGTAATATTTGAGGTATTTTACACCTTTGTAAATATGGTGTTGTGCTGCTAGAAATTATCTCTGTTTCAATTCAACTTTATTGAAGCTTGAGTCCAGAATGATAAATATTTTATAACTATTTTGAGAAAAAAGTCACTAGTAATGAATTTAGCCTTTTATCTGTCCTTTATTAAACCTCACTTAATCCTACTTAAATCCAAATTGACCCACAAAAACCTTATTTGGGATATTTTTTAGCCCAGGATGATTCAAGATTGGAGCAAAATATTATTTTAAATATCCAATATGCCTATTGATTAAATTTCTTCAAGCTTACTTTAAATTCACATTAACATTAACTTTCACAGGAAATATTAAACACAAATCTTGAAAATATAGTATTTAAAATCATAATAAATATAATATAATATGCTTACAACAAAATTTTCTTTCTGGATTAATTGAAACAAAAAATTGTTCATTTGTGAAAATAGAAAAAATACTATCCATCCTGAATTTAGAATTCATTTTTAAAAATTTAATGCCCCCTCACTTTCAAGTTTATCATGTATTTCGAAAATTATATTTTTAATAATTTTGTGAATAGTACACCTGAGATATAAACTTGGGGATATCAAAAACTAAAACATCAGCAAATTGAAATGTTTTTTATTGTTATGAATGGAAATAATGATTGAAAAACACCATTAGAGCAAGTTTGATTTTGAATAATAGGCATACTTTCTCATGTAAATTTCAATAAAAATAATTTTTATTCTTACTTAAGTTGCGGTGGATACATTTGAGCTCAAAAAGAATTAAAATTGATAAAATAAGACTTCTATAGTTCATATTCAAAAATGAAATCACCCTTCATTATCTACCTGTAAACTATTTTAAATTGAATAATTTCAAAGTCAGTATATACTGATGTTATTTTTTCTTCTAAAAAATTTATTATATAGATTAATAGTCATAAACAGTTGACATAGATGTTAAATTTATATAAGCAATCTTTAATTCATAAAATGATAAAACTATCTTTTATGTAAAAAGTGATGAAGGAAAAAAATATTATTAAATTTTTGATGCACTATCAATAAAATTGAAGATAGAGCATATCAAAAGTTTAAACTTAATTTCAATTTTGATATCATCATTTTATTTTATTTTACTTGAGTAGAAAACAGATTTTAAATCTCAATATAATTTTAAATCCCATTAGTTTGTAGATTTCAACATTTGAAACTATGAAATAAATATTTATGAAAGAATTTTACAATATTTGCCCTTCTAAAAACTCATAAATCCAACTTCAAATCTTCTAACCTTCACAAGTAACCACAATGCATTCTGAAAATACTCTATATTTAAATAATTAAAGGTAAATAAAATTATGTTTTTATTCTTTATTTCAATTTTTGATAAATAATATATATATATACATATATATATATATATAATTTCTTAAAAAGTCTAAGAGGGAACTTAATAGTGGTTTTGGCATTAGATATATAGATTCAACTTTCAAAAAATTTGTTTGGAATAAATTACAAAGACAAAAAGGATATATTTTGATGAAAGAATACTGATTTAGGTTCTCTTAAAATATTATTAACCATTTTTATGGAATATTAATCCATGGTTATCATTCTTTATGATATTATCATAGAATTTTTTCCTTTTTTAATATAATGATTTTCTATTGTGTGGTATGTAGGCTAAGATAAGTTTAAAAGATTTATTGAAGATATATATACCAGAAACAGTATAATCTGTAGATTTATAACTATAACTTACTTTTCTGATGTTTTACATCATTGATAAGTAGCTCATGCATTACACAAGTAAATAATTATAGTCTCTGGAAATAATTCCTTGTGAATTTCAAATTTTTTGTTATTCTTAAAATCATTACTCAAATAAACTAAAATTTCTTCAAATATTGATTGAAAGAAGGAGTTACAAAATCTTATTTTGTAGTTATAAAAGTTTGAGTTATTTTTCATATTATCAAGTATAATGAACATTTGTAAATTTTAACTTGAAAACTAGTGATCATAGCAAAGTAATACTGGAAGAATCAGATAAAAAGGGTGGAATAAAGTCATAGCACAACAGGAAATGATACAAAATTGTTGATTTTTATCTCATAAAATTCAACTTATTTTTAACATATTTTACCACCTTTAGATAATGTTTAGTGGATTTTAACATTATTATAACAAGCAAACTTAACAATGTTTTGATTTTTTTAACAAAAATAAATATTGTTAGATCATTTTTTTAAAAAATATGACTTATTTTTATGCTTTATCTACAATAGTTAGTAGTTTTTTTTGCAGAAATTACTTGTTTTGATATTCTATTTTTGAATTTTTTAAGAGACTTCATTGCATTAAAGTTTTGTAATAATTTTTCATTAAAGCATCATATTTTAAATCTAGAGAATTGGTTTTGAAATAATATATATTTTCATGTTAATTGACTCATTATTTTTGGATTGATAAATTATGTTAAAATTGGGATTGCTTATTTCTAGTGAGTGTACATCATAGTTTGTTTTCAAATCAAAGATTAATAAATGGTGAAATTTGGTAAAATTCTAAATATCTTTTAAACCTTTTTGATTTAAATAATGTTTAATGTTATGTAATCATTCTATAAGTAGAACACAGTTAAAATCTGATAATGGTACATTGCTTTCAATTTCTAATACTAAAATTCTATTCTACTTGAAACAATGTAAACTAAAGCTTGGTATCTCATAAGAAACTCACAATTTTCAAAAATCATATTTCCAACTTTTTAAACATGATACACATTAAAATATATTTTTAGAATAATTTCCTAATTAGTTTCAAATACTAGAAAATAATGACCTCAATTTATTTTAATACTTAAACCATTCTGATGAGTGAATTTCACAATCCTCTAAGTAACATATGGTTACCATTTATACACATATGCATGATTTCTCCTTTTGTTTAATTTTAGCTGAATCTAAAAAGTAAAATCACATGTTGAATATCATCTATAGATAAACTTCTTATATTAGAAGCTAATATTTCATATGAGAAATTTGTTATTGAGTTTGGGAAACATTAATAAGTGTTGGGTATTATAATTGAGCCATTTATTCAAGTAAATAAAAAAGGATGACGTTCTAAATATTTCATATATATATATATATATATATATATATATATATATATAATAAAAATTAATTATATAGTAGCATTTAACCATGTTTTTATACTAATGTCATATAAAAAAAGGGATTGAACTAAAACTTTCAGTAACGAAAATAAAAATAAGATAAGTTAATATTCTTGTTTATATTCTCATATTTTTGAAATGGCTTACTTAAGGGAGAAAATTATTTGGTTTTAGAGTACAAGAATTTCTAGATAAAAATCTTCACAATATAGTTTGACCCTCTCAAAAAGAAAATTCCTCAAATTTTACTATCACATTTTATATATTTGTTAAGTAATAGAAAATGGAGTTGTGTCTTTGACAATGAAGCTTTAGAAAATGAAATAAATGATTTAAATTTATAATATAATTTTTGAAACAATAAATCATGTATTCAAAAAAAATTATATATCTTACAATCAAGATAACAGTATTAATTAAGCAACTCTAACAACTTTGGAAAGAAACAAGAAAAAAATAATTAGTAAAATGCATAAGTTATTTTTGGAATTTAAGGAAACTTAATAGCTCTACCTGTAAACTAGCCTTAAAGCAGGTTTGGATTTAACATGTGGAAATTCATACATAGTACCCTTCCATCATTAGAGCAGAATAAAATTTATGTAGTTTTATTTTTTTAATTTATAATAGTATTTTTATTTTTGGCTTTTTCATTAGTATAACTATATATTTTTTAACTTTTTTGTTTTTCATAACATAACACCACGCAATAAGGGGGGCGGACTTGCTAGCAAGTCCGCAACCTTGAACCCTAATTCATATCTTTTTGAGCACACATTGAGGAAGTGATGAAACCATCATGAAGAAGTATTGAATTTACTTTGAACACAAATAGGGCTACAAGGGCTGGAAAGGCTGGAGAGAGGGGTGAGGAAGGGTGTATGGGGTAGCGAAAAGGTTGGGAAAGAGTTGGAAGGGAAGATTAAGGGTTCCGAGGCATTTTAAATGAAGAAAAGGGTCTGGGAGAGGTTGAGAGGGGTGAAATGGGGATCAAAAGAGGATGGCATACAATGGGGCTGGGAGGATAGCGAAAGGCATGGGAAGGGAAGACAAGCATGTGTTGATAGAATTGAAAGGGATGGAGATTGGTGCAAACAGAGTGTGAAAATAGGAGGATGAACTCTGTTCTTCGGGCGAAGAACAGAGTTCACTTCCATAAAATATTAGCTGAAACAAAACAGAGTGTGAAAATAGGAGGATGAACTCTGTTCTTCGGGCGAAGAACAGAGTTCACTTCCATAAAATATTAGCTGAAACATAGTTTTCAATTCTGTAAAAACAGTTGTAGGTAATAGAAAAAGTCACTGATCTTCAAAAAATACTTTGCATTGAGTAGACTCATGGAATGATTTTTTCTGGCTTCCATTCAGTTATCCTCACACTTTCACTATGTTTTCAATATAGATCCATTGTTATTTGTGTGATACTTCAAGTGAAAGTTCAGTATTACTTCAGTCTGAGTTCCATCTGATTTCCATCTGACTTCAAGTTGCGGACTTGCTAGCAAGTCCTCCCCCTATATTGCGTGGTGTAAGTTCAAAGCTGCACATCACTACTTCAAGATGAAACTCCATATAATGTAATCAATGAATGATATATTATAATGAATTTTACTAGAGACTTTTCAAAAATGGTGATTAAGAATACTTATTATAATTTTTTAAATTTTTATTATTATTCTATCTCTTGAAAGGAGATGGCCATATCTCAATTTAATTAGTTTTTCCTCAGAAAAATTTATTCTTGATCTAAATAAAATTGCATCACTATTAACTAGATGTTATTATACAATTTTAACAATTTTTTTATCTGAACATAGTTGAAAGTATGTATAAATTAAAGTGTTTCCACATAGTCTTACTATTATCCCACCATTATTTTCACATTTAGATTTCATTATAACTGTAAAATAAGTTTTTCAATAATTTTAATAATACCTTAATATTTAATAATTTAGTTACATAGTAGATTTTTTATCCTTTTTTTTTATGAGGCTTATTATATATACACTACTTTTAGATTTTATCCATTTTGATGTCTGATAATTTAAATTTTCATTTAACTACCCAAATTATATCAAAAAAAATTCAAAAGTATATTTTTTTAATGTACTCTTTTTGATAAACTTATCATTTCTTATAGGTTATTCTTCAACTATTTATTGTAATTAACTACCCACTCATTTATGGTCTGTTATTGTTGTTCATTACATACAGACAAAATAAGGATACTCTCATATTATATTGGAGTTTTAAATTAAAAAGTAAATACTAGTGGCTGGTATTAAATATGAAGTTGTTATAACTAAGTTGAACATTAATTAATTATTAAATGGCATTTTATATTACAAATTTTATTGAATGTATATAAAAATAACACTCAAGAAATATATATAAGATATATATATAACCATTGTATATCAAAAATGAAGTACTTATCAACATGGTCTTTTTAAATGATTTTCAAATTTACTTAAAGAGACATTAATATTACCAATTCAAATTTTATATCAAATACAACAATATTATTATTTCATTTTTAATTATTTTACAAAAAATTTGAGTTTCAAAGTAATTTAATTCAGTATTTAATGAATGTTTTTGAAAAATATTTTTAAAAATAGAAATAACCCCTCACAAAAAAAAATATAATTTTTTTTACTTACAATTTGCACCATATTTCTACCCTTAAAATATTTGTATTCTTCTAACAAAAATATTTTTTAAATAAATTTAAAAATTTTTTCATTATTCAATTACAAAATGTCAAATTTATAATTTATTTTACCTTACTAAAAAATTTAGTTGAAAATTTAATTTTGTATTTACAAAAAATAAACTTAAATGTCAAAAATTAAAAAAACAAAATTATAAATATAATTATGAGAAAGAGGTAGATTAAATTTATAATATTCATATAAAAAAAATTCATATATTTTATGGTGTTTGAATTTTAAATTTAATGTATTAAAAATTAATTATTAAATAACCAAGCCAAATGAAATTGGCTTGGATTTTTGGTATCACTAGAACTTATTTTTTTTCTTATACTCACATTTTAATTTTTAATTTTTTTTTTTTCTACATTTCTCATTTTTTTTTATGATTTTTAATGTTTTTAAGACTGAAGTTGCTTTCAAACAACTTCGGTCTAACGTTTCTCTCACTTTCCCACCAGATTGCACCTGGTAGGGAAAGTCGCTTCCATTTTAGAGACCAAAGTCCCTTGCAGGGACTTTGGTTTCTCTGTGTGCATTGCACAGCCAGAAAAAAACTGGCTGTGCAATGCACTGCATGCAGCACATGCAACACGCATCGCTGCTGCAAGTAATGCGCATTGCATGCAACGCGCATTGCACATGCTGCGCATATCTCATGCAGCTGACTTGATATCAGCTGCATGAAATATGGTAGCGATTGTGCAACGCGCATTACTTGCAGCAGCAACGCGCGTTGCACACTGCTTTGGCCACCTCCCAGCCTAGTAAATTAGCTGGGAGGGTGGCAAACATTACAGCAAGCAATCGAAGTCGCTTTTAGCGACTTCGATTGCTTGAAAGAGACACTTCCAGCCAGGGGAAACCTGGCTGGAAGTACTAAATTGCAATGTAAGGGACCCAAGCCAATTTCAAAGGCTTGGGTCATAAATTAAGGTTTCTAAAAAGCAGCCAGTATAAATCTGGCTGCAATAAAAAGTAAATTTTTTAAATAAAATACATAAAAAAATAAAAATTTGTTCAAATAAAATATACAACACTCTTTCGCCAGTAAGAAACAGCCTTCCATTGTTACACATAGAAACAAAATCAAATGTTTCTTTCATCAACATTGGCCATGTTTCAATATTTTGAACCAAGTAAGATCAGGAAAAAGGTCACGGCAAAAAAATTGCATAATTAAAAGTCTCCCAATTTAATATGGTGCGGAGGTTCATATTTTAGAAATAGGTGGTGCACATTATAGTTTCCTTTAAAAAAATTCAAAAATGAATTAATTTTGGCGCAATGTAAATTTAAATGTGATGAGTGTATGTTTTTTAGCTACGTGAAACATGGTAGCTAGAATTATGTGGCGTCAATTTTTTTTAGATGTGAAATTCAGTGTTCCACAAATGTGCATCTGTACAACATGCAGCCAAGTAAATTCTAGCTGGAATTAGTATATGCATGGGAAAAAATGATCATGCTGTGTACAGTGCCTTGGCAACATCATTCTTGGAATTTAGATGAAGTTTATCATATGACTTGGTGAGCTGCATTTTTTTAAAAATGTGATCAGTGAAAATTCATGATATATACATCTGTTTGCCACCCAATTTATTTTTCCTTTCTCTTTCTCACTTACCTTTTTCAAAAATTATCAATCATATTTTTGCTTTATCATTTTGAATTATTGGTACTATTTTCTTGACCTTATCTGATTACCGGTAAGCAAATTTTTCTTGCTATTGCATTTCATATCATTTTGGTTTGTTACACTTTTTTACACTTTTGACAAGTTAATCTAATGATTCTAATTCTGAATTTATTTTTATGGTATCTTTTACTGTACCCTTTCGATTCATTATAAAATAATTCTTTTTCAGTTAACTTAAAGTTTTTTTATTTGTTTGTCAATTTACTTTTCTTTATTCCTTATCAAAAATGTTCAATTTATTTATCTAACCATTTATTTTTTAAAACAGTGATTATAAAATAAACTTTATAATTAATTTTGATCAATCAGCTACAAATGGAAGAAGATTTTATAGACATGTAAGTTCATGTTTTGCTTATCATTTTTCTATATTTCTTTAATACTTTCTCAACCATTATATTATTAATATGAAAAGTAAAACATCATCTCGTACTTGCTGAAAGCATACAGGATAATGTTTTGCTTTTCATAATAATAATTAGATTGTTTGTACTTTACCTTTAATTTATTGATTTTTAAGTTGTTTCAAAGTCTCGTACTTGCTGAAAGCATACAGGACAATGCTACAATTTAAAAATTAATAATTTATTGAAGTATAACTTTCTAAGTCAATATATTGATCAGAGCAAGATTTTTCATTTTATATATGTGGATATCATAATTCCGTAAATTTTTTAATATTACTAGTGTATTGGAGTTATACTTTCATTATATTATTAATATTAAGTGTAGAGCCAAATCTCGTACTTGCTGAATGCATACAGGATAAAGCTATACTCTTTATATGTATAATTTAATAAAGTATACCTTTGAAAAGCTTTCTTAATATTTGAAATAAAGAAAAAGTATATAAATTTACTAATATGTAGATATGCTAACTTTTGTATTTCTAATATTGAAGATATGATAAAGTTAAAGGTATCATTGACTGATAATTGAAATTATGTTACTATTTTCTAATTTTTGATTTTTTTCTATTTTAAATCAAAATTGAATTCTCTTAGGATTGAACCATCAATGAGTAACGATTTGAAAAAAAAAACGGCCAGGGAAGAACTCTAACAATAGGTGGGCGAAAGACATTGCTACTGGAATGAAACTTGTAAACGCTCTTGGAATGGATACAAACGGGAAGAAGCCACATTTCTATGCACGATCTTATGCAAATAATATGACAGATTTCAATAATTATTACAATTTTTTTCCTGGATGTAGTATTTATAAACCAAAAGGTGTCTTAATACCTAATGTTCTTGTGCAGACTTTTGAAATTCATGAGCTCAAAGAACTAGATATGTTAGAAGCTACGGTGCGATGCATTAAGGATCTTTCTTACTGCGAACATGAAATTAAAAATAATGGTTATCATCAAAGAGCTGGTGGTTTTGGAAAAATGTTTGGTGGTGGCTTTATTTTAGATAGAAAGAAATCTTTACATATTCGTAAGTATCACTTTTTTTAATTTAAATACTGAATTTTTGAATGCTTTTCCTTGCAGATGAATACACTGATGATATTGTAAAAACGGATGAATATAAAAAACGAATGAAGAGGATTGCAATGTACTTTGAATATTTTTTTAAAAAAATATCATATGTAAAGTACAATGAGGCAACTAATCTTTGCGCAAAACTTGGTATTCCTGGATTTTCAAAAGTTTCTAGTGAAGAAGAGGGTGTACCGTTTGCTAGTAATTTAACTTGGACATCTGGAGGGAATGGTAATGGGTTCTCTAATGAGGTTCATCTCGATAAGGATGCAAGTGAGTATACTTTAGGAATATTTTTTCCTAAAGATACAGAAAAAAACACCATTCATATGAAGTATGATAAGACCCAACCACGACAAATAGGTGGAGAACTTATGTTTCCCAAAATTCGAAGTAAAATCAACTTTGAAGCAACTAATGGAATAACAGTGACATTATGGCCTGCCAATCAACTAAGGCATTTTACCTCAAGATGTCATGAAATTCCTGGCTTCACTAGGATAGGTTCTTCTATTCAAATCAGCACTAGACTTTTTCATGCTATAGAAAAGCTTAATGTTTTTGATATTGATATTTCAGAATACTTAGAAATTAAAAAAGAAAAATTTAGGTTAGAATATTTGATTAGTGCTTTGAGAGTTTTTTTGAAAAGAGATGACTTAATAGAGGAAGAAATAGAATCAGCAAAGTATTATTTATCTAATGTTAAGACAAATCTAAAAAATCTAGATATATAAATATTAAAAATTTATATTATATATACACAACTTAATGTAAATTTAAACATGATAAATACTGGGAGTAGCTGTAACATTTTCAGTTTTGATAATTATAGTATTATCTATTTTTTTTATTTGTGAAATAAAATAATTTTTTTTCATAATATTATAAGAAAATTTGATTTACTTTTGAGGAAATATATAAGTTGTGAAATCTTTAAATGTCATTTTTATTAAATTGGTGGAAAAGGTTCTAAAATAAAAAAAACTATAATAAAGAATTTGAAATATATTAGCCATAAAAATGTGCTTTTAATGCTACCAAATTAACTGTATAGTATTTTAGGTCAAACAGGCTTATTAATAAAAAAGGTAATAATAAAGAGTTGAAGAAAGAATTTTGAATCAATAATAGATTAAATTGTATTTTTTTAAGAATGTACTCATTTAATTATTTAAATTGTTCTACTTCTGATTAAAAATGTTACAATCAACGAAAATATTTGTAATAAATAATAGATTATATAATATTAAAGGTAAAGTAACAAAACTAGAGCAGTTATCATATTTTTATATAAACAATAAAATATTTAAGAATTTAATACAAGTATTTGAAATCATATAAGTAGATTTTAAAATCTTTGTTATTTCTGGACTTACAATAATTTTTTTTAATAATTAATTTAGAAAATCATGTCAAAGGTTACTTAATAAATTTCAAAGGTGGTCACATTTTTGACGTATTTGAAGGAAAATAACTTGAATTATACAAGATATATCATATAGACAGAACTTTATCTATTTACATGTTGGAATATTAATTTATTGAAAGGCTATGTTTAGCAAAAAAAGGTGATACTGGCTGAATGGAGCTCCAGTGATTAAGAAAATCTGCAGAAATAGCCCTAGCAATTCCCGGAGGACTTGGGGTATCAAATTTTAAAGGAAATGGATCACACTTGCCTATAAAAGGTTTTATTAATGTTAAAATATAGTTATTTAAATTTTTCCAAATTATTTCTTCCATCAAATGATTTTTTTTTCATGTAAATTAAGAAACTTAACTTCTGATATTACCTCCAAGCAATCAGCTGCTGAAGCCAATCTATGATCTTGAGAGCTCAGAAATAAACCACGGACACCATCAATTATATAGAATGTGAAAGATTGATATCGGTGGTGGGAGTATTCAGAATTTATTTTGTTTAGTGCAGCCTTTTGTTTCTCTCTCATTATAGTCAGTTCAGTATTTTCGTTTTTCTCACTTGATTGTTGAGCTTCACTAGTCTTGCCACTTGATATTGTTGCAGCACAATATTTTGATTTAAGAATGATAATTGACATAATTATATCAATGATAATATTGCTGGTTTGAAGAAGAGTTGACATTGATATATCACGGGTTTGAAGTGCAGTGGGACCAACTTCTAAGCCATCAGAAATCGGACTCTTCAGATTTGAAAGGTGAGCTAGAAGCTGAAGACCACGTTCAATTGGACAATCTGAGTTAATGTTTTGATGTGATGGAAGCTGGCTGAATTCATGTGCGGTCAGATAAAGTGAAGATGATATAAGAGATACCCATGAAGAACGGCAGTGGTCACTTGGGATCATTAATCTCATGAGCATTCGGATAAGATTGGATTCAGGGTGATCCGTTTTCTTTGTTGAGGAAAGAATTTCAGTATTTAAACCATCAGGATCACATAAATCTTCCATTTTTTTGAAATCAATATTATCGAGTACCCATAGCTGTGAGCTATCAATCTCTAAAAAAATATTTGCTACAAAAGGAAAAAAAAAATAAGTAAAAGAACAAAAGTCAAGACTAAAAATTATGGTAACTTACATAACTCAGTAAGTTTTGAAAGCCAATCTTCTCCACAAGATTTTTCCCAATGAAAAGTAAACATTGGAATATTTGACATGGGTTCTTGGGAATAAGTAGAAGAGCGTAATTCGATGAGAGTAACAATTTCCAACCACGACCTGAGGACCTTTGCCGTGCTGATTCTACCTTTATAAAAATTATGAATTTTACAGAATTCCTCCTGCAAATCAGATTCTTTTAGAACTGAGGGTGAATAAGTTAGAGGTTTTTTCGATATCTTGATTGGAGTTGATTTCATTGGTAGAGAAGCTTTCAGAATGGTCAAAGTAGGTAATTTAGGAGGTGATGGGTATTGCTTCTTAGAAATGAAGGAATTTGGTGATGAGCTGTTTGAATCATCATCTTTATCAAACATATCAACATGTCTTGAAGAAGATTTTAAACTTTGCTTTTTTTGATGAACAAGCATAGCTTCATATTCTGATAGTTGATCATCGCTATTTTCATTGCTCTTTTCATCATCTTCATCAGGGAGAGGGCATTTATGGATGGAACAATCTACAGCAGGTGAGTTTCTGGTACAAAATATCAAAAGAAAGATAAAAAGTACAATATGTAAGCAATAAAAGAGATATATGATTGAATTTTAAAGATAAAAGAATAACAATAAAAAAAAAGGAAACAAGAATATACTCATTATCAAAACCTTTGCTTTTTTTTTGAGATTTATTATTTGATACATCAGAAAATTCATTAGCAGAAGCCGGTTTAATACGTCGAACAAAAGAGGAGCCTTGGGATAATCTCTTTTTCTTGGAGCGGATAACAGGTGTTTCAAGATTTTCCTTAGAAGTTGAAGCATGAGTTGAAGCTGATGGTTCATCTGTCTCATCATCATCCCTAATGACAATGACTTCATCAGGAGGAATCATACCCTCCTCATAAGCTACAAATATATATGAAGAAAAAAAAATATTAATAATCTTATCTACTAATTTAAAAGGAGACAAAAAAGGTGATGAACATACATTTTTCAAGGCTTTTCACATATTGGAGTAATTCATTACAAGGGTTAGATAAATATGAAGGAGAAGGATTATTGTTAAGGATCTTGACAAGCTCTTCTGTTTTATCTCTAGCCAATTCAAGTAAATTGCGATACTGAACTCTTGTTATTTCCTGCCTCTCATTGCTAAGTACAGGAGGGTTAGGTGCCATGCCATGTGGCAGACATGGTGCAAGCTCAAAAGCTTCAAAGCGAGTATCAATCAGAGAGTGGGATGAAACACATTTGGGTGCTGGAAAATCAAATTTTTGAAAAAAAAAGATATAGAACATAAGTGAAATATATAAATTAAGAGAGAGGAACATGATATACATACAAAGTGGAGGTGTAGGATTTTGTATACTAGACATATTGATTGATGAATATTAAAAAAAAGTATTCGATATCAAAAAATTATGATGTAATATGATGAATAATTATAAGAAACTCTATTCTAGAAAATTGAAGTTGATATTTTAATAGGATAAAAAATTGAATAAGATTAAAATTAAAGTGAGGATGAAAGAAACAGAAAACATAAAGAGGGGGATTTTATATTATTTGAGCTTTTTTTAACATGTATTATTCATAGTGGGGTAAACTGAGTAACATGCTAAATCACAATCTGTTTATATTGAAGCGAAATTTGATGTAGCTAACAGAAAATACTAGTAATTCTTTGGGGACTTTTAGTGTGAAAAACAAATAATAACAAATTTATATCCCATATTCAAATTGCCACGGGTAAATACAAAATTTTTTAAATTAGAATTTACTCCTAAACAATGGAGATACACTTAATTAGTATATTATATGAAAAAAAAGGATAATCCTTTATGAATATTTGTTAAATTTAATTTCAGATGACAATGCGAGATTCACATATATACTGATATGCCTCATCAAACAAGAAATGAATTATAAATATAAAATTGGTAACATTAGAATTTAAGATAAGAATTTGTTTTTTAAGTGACAGGAGGAGTGTCAGGCTAGGGTGTGGGCACCGTGACCAAACCTTTGATAAACTTGGATACAACTAAGGGAAAAAAAAAATTGAATAGTTTTATTTTGCAATATATCTTAGTCTGCACAAGATATTGCATTGTTGTCCCTAACTATACCAAAATTGTTACTTTTCAAAAGTTATAGGACTACTAAGTTGATAAAATATTATTATGAATCACCCAATGAAATACCTTAAGCAACATTCAAAATTATTAAAATATTAATATTCAATTTGAGATTTGGATTAGCTAATTTTTCACAACTTACCACAGTTTTGATTAATATAATAAAACTTGAAAAAAATTGTTGAGATAACCTAGAAATGGGTGCAAGAAAATGATGAAACATATGACTTGAAACTTAACTCATACACTATTGATAAACTTCATGGATCCTGATTAATTTCTATCGAAATTAATTTTGAGACTAGCATATTGAATTTTAGCTATGACCAAGTACTGTAAGTGCCATGGTTTGTATTCAATATATTGGTGTTGAAATTAATTTTGATAGGAATCAACAAGTATCAGATGGCACCATGCATGAAACACTGACAGAAACCATCAAATTTATGAGGCAATGAACCTCATAATTTCGATCAAAATTAATATAGACCCCTGCATATTGAATACAAGCCATTTCACATGGACTACACAGACATAGATAAAATTCAACATGCATGGCTTAATATTAATTTTGATCGAAATTAACCAAGGCATTAAAACATCAATTTTTATATGGTGTACTTGATCAAACCAGTTTATCTAACTGCTTAGCTTACCTATACTTATAGGAATTTTATGCATAGTCCATGTCCATATTAATTTCAATCGAAATTAATGTTGACTAATACATAATGAATACATGCTATGCCACTTACACTTTCCAGGCATAGCTACCATTAAATATGCCAGTATCAAAAATTAATTTCGATCAAAATTAATGAGCATGATAATCATGAATTTCTGGAGTCAACTGCTTATTTTTATGCATGGTGCCTTGCCAACATTAATTTCGATCGAAATTACTTTTGATACTGGCATATTGCATGTATATATGCCTGGAAAGTGTAAGTGGCATAGTGTGTATTCATTATGTATTGGTCAACATTAATTTTGATCGAATTTAATGTTGACATTTGCATATTGAACCCAAGCCAGAAAACAACCCAGAAGATTCTTCATAAAACTTCCCATTAATTTCGATCGAAATTAAGGCTGACCATATACATATTGAATGGTAGTTATATCTGGTCTGAGTAAGTGGAGATTACTTATATTCAATATGTATTGGTCAACATTAATTTTGATCAAAATTAATGAGCATTTTGATCATGAACTTTTTCAGTCAGTTAGTTGTTTCAATGCATAATGGCATTCCAACATTAATTTTGATCAAAATTAATGTTGAAATGATATAATGCTTTTTTGCATGACATGTAAAGGACGGCAAGTATTTTTAAGTATTGAAATTTACTATACATGTTGAGGGTAAATATAAAATTTACATATCTATATTAATTTCTATAAAAATTAATGTTGACCAATACATAATAAATAGTAAATATGCCTGGCTAGTGTAAGTGGCATAGCTTTTTTTCAATCTGCACTTGGCAACATTAATTTCGATCGAAATTAAGGTTCATGATTATCATCAATTTATTCAGTCAGTTGCTTACTGTTATGCATGGTAACATGTCAACATTAATTTTAATAAAAATTGAATTCGACATGCTACCAAGCATTTTTATGTAAGATGAAAAGTAGGGCACTCTATTGTTAAGTAAACACATTACAATGCATATTGAGCATGTAAATATCATTTACACATTAATATTAATTTCAATCAAAATTAATGTTGACCAATAAACATTGAACACAAGCTTTACAACTTACACACACCAGATATAACTACCATTCAATATGTATATGGTGCTCACTAATTTCGATCGAAATTAATGAGCAGTTTTATGAAGAATTTTTTGGGTCGTTTGCTGGTTTGGGTTCAATATGAAAATGTCAATATTAAATTCTATTGAAATTAATGTTGACCAATACGTAATGAATACACACTATGCCACTTACACTTTCCAGGAATAGACACCATGCAATATGCCAGTATCAAAAGTAATTTCGATCGAAATTAATGTTGGCAAGGCACCATGCATAAAAATAAGCAGTTGACTCCAGAAATTCATGATTATCATGCTCATTAATTTCGATCGAAATTAATTTTTGATACTGGCATATTTAATGGTAGCAATGCCTGGCAAGTATAAGTGGCATAGCATGTATTCACTATGTATTGGTCAACATTAAATTCGATTGAAATTAATATGGATACATAAATGTGACATAAAGAGGTATGGACCATCAATTTGTTGAAAATACATTTTTATATCTCATACACATCACGCAATATGGGGGGCGGACTTGCTAGCAAGTCCGCAACCTTGAACCCTAATTCATATCTTTTTGAGCACACATTGAGGAAGTGATGAAACCATCATGAAGAAGTATTGAATTTACTTTGAACACAAATGGGGCTACAAGGGCTGGAAAGGCTGGAGAGAGGGGTGAGGAAGGGTGTATGGGGTAGCGAAAAGGTTGGGAAAGAGTTGGAAGGGAAGATTAAGGGTTCCGAGGCATTTTAAATGAAGAAAAGGGTCTGGGAGAGGTTGAGAGGGGTGAAATGGGGATCAAAAGAGGATGGCATACAATGGGGCTGGGAGGATAGTGAAAGGCATGGGAAGGGAAGACAAGCATGTGTTGATAGAATTGAAAGGGATGGAGATTGGTGCAAACAGAGTGTGAAAATAGGAGGATGAACTCTGTTCTTTGGGCGAAGAACAGAGTTCACTTCCATAAAATATTAGCTGAAACAAAACAGAGTGTGAAAATAGGAGGATGAACTCTGTTCTTCGGGCGAAGAACAGAGTTCACTTCCATAAAATAGTAGCTGAAACATAGTTTTCAATTCTGTAAAAACAGTTGTAGGTAATAGAAAAAGTCACTGATCTTCAAAAAATACTTTGCATTGAGTAGACTCATGGAATGATTTTTTCTGGCTTCCATTCAGTTATCCTCACACTTTCACTATGTTTTCAATATAGATCCATTGTTATTTGTGTGATACTTCAAGTGAAAGTTCAGTATTACTTCAGTCTGAGTTCCATCTGATTTCCATCTGACTTCAAGTTGCGGACTTGCTAGCAAGTCCTCCCCCTATATTGCGTGGTGACATTATTTGTTTTTCTTAAATAAAATGTTACTCTCTCTCATATCACTTTATAACATTTACCAAGCTGCTTTGAAAAAAACAGAATACATAAAATTCAATATAAGATAGCTATATTACACAGAAGATCACCGTTATACCTAAGTTATGATGATGTTGATGCTCTATTAATTGATTCCCGAATCTTTACCAGATCAATATCAGCTCCAACCCCAAGTGACTCACGTTCATTCACAGATAATCCTTGCAAAAATGTTGCTGAATAGCAATTCTTGGGGAGGTATTTGGGAACATTGAATATACCATTTTGTGCAACTGTCCTTTCTGATGACCGTGAATATGTTTTTAATGCTGTTTTTTTTTGAGCTGGTGTATGGGCTAAGTCCTTTGTCATCTTATCCATTTTTTTAAACAAATCATTGAGTTCAGGATTTCGCCATCCAGGAATAGCTCGGATAGGTGCAGTTGGGGCTGGTGCTGGGCCTTCCTCGATATCAGAGATGCACCTAGTATCATGAAAAAGCACAACAAAACCTGGCACATCACTGCAGAGATCTCTTGCTAACTTGTAGCGTGCACTAGCAATCTGAATTCCAACTAAATCAGCTTCATAATAACAAAAAGCAAAGTAAAATTAAAAACTTACCTTGGTCCGATAACGTTTTACTTGTGCCCTTGCCCTCTTTTCAATCTTTTCTCTTGCTACCCTTTCCTCTTCTTGCCCAAACAACCTTATCATCTCCTTCCCCTTATTAACTACCCATTTCTCAATAACACATTGAGTGAACTGAAGCTTTGACTGATCGATTGTATTCAAGGTGGTGAGCCATCTGGTACAGTGGTCGCATACTATGCTTCCCATGACTTGATTCCAAGTTGATTCTGAAAAATCACGGCAAGTCCAATCAAACACGAATTTCCGAAAACCTTTTTCTTGCAATTCACGCTCTAAGTTTCTTTTGACAGAAAGTGGGATTGGTGCTCCTCCTTTTGGTCCTCGAGGCTCAGGTGCTGGAAAAAATTCGGGTAGTCGAATTTTGGATCGCAAGAAGGCTATAGAATTGGTTATCAGAAATTGTCGATCAGCTGCAGAATTGGCACGGTTAGAAGATTGGACTTGGGTTAGGACAGTTTGAATTGGCTCCAATCTTTCCAATTTTCAATCTCCAAAGGTGTTGGGCTTGCAGGATATTTTGATATTTGTGTTGGTCCCCCAAGACAATACTTCAGAAAGTGGTAAATATTTCTATTTAGACTGTCCGAGCTCCTGGGAACATCATTCCTTCTAACTAAGCCTCTTACAGCCCTTAACCCCCGTTCTCGCTCATGAGACTCTGCTGAATTGAGTCTGTGGTAATCACTGATACCCATAATGATTGAGGGATTCACTAACAATTCAAATAAGTTAATTAAATTGGTTATTTTTCAATAAAAGAATACACTACAAATTTTACTTACCTGCTCCACTTGTGCTTGCTCCTTGGTTAGGCTGAGCAGATGATGATTGGTCTCCTAAAAATTCCCTCAATACTTCACTAGCCCAATCTCTTCCTAGCTGATCAGCTTGCTGATCAGCACTTTCAGAAGCAGAAGGATGATTGGGATTAAAATTTCTCGGTTCTGAATGAGACTCTTGGCCTGGATTGGGATTAGGTGGTGGGTTAGGATTAGGTGGTACAGATTGAGATGCATCTGGAGGTGGATCAGCAGAGGGTGGTGGTGGAGTATTTCCAGTATTAGTATGTTGAGGCGGAAAACAATCAGAATCGGTTGGGTCAACAGACATCCCTTCAAAATTATCATCCATAATGAACTGTAATAAAATAAAATAAAATAAAAATAATCAGTTGTTAAAATTTATACCTATCAAAGCTAAAGTAAAAAAAGATACTATGTATATAGTCTTGTAAACATGTATGTTCTCTTGTCGAAAAATAAAGTGAATAATATATAGCTATCAGCTAAAGTTGGAAGGTCAAACTATTTATAGTAGATGAATGAGCAAGAAGATCATTCATTAAGTAAAAATTTTATCATATTTCTCATTATCATGATTTTATTTCTTTCATTCTTACATTTAAGATAAAAATGACTCATTGAAAGCATGGGTTCTCTCGCAATAAAAGCAACCAAAGTAATTGTTCACTGGTTTATGATAAGGTAAGTTGGATGCATTGCATTTTTTAATCGAGCATTGAATTATTTCTTTCACCATTTACAAATATCACCAATCCCAAATTAACACAAAGATGTTAGTCAACAGAAAATAAATTTGATTAATTTTTTCACTCACTACTGTCTGCAGTCCAATGGCAGTGACAACCTCGTCTTTGATTCCAAACATTCCTTTTTTGTGCTCGACAGTAGCTGCATGTCCAATTATTGCATCTTTCTTAATCACAATTTGAGTTGCTTTGGCTACTCTTACTAACCGACAATGCACTTGTGGGAAAAGCTCATAGGGATCCTTTGATGTTTCTTCTGGACGGAGCTCTTTGAAAGGACTTACTATTAAATATATTTGATCAATCTCTTCCTTTGATCTGAAAAGATCATCAATTTGCCCAAACTGGCTATCTTTTCCATAGTAGAATTCAATTGTTGAATTAGCAATGTGTCGATGGTAACTAGTAAACCTCTTTCCATGTATCAATATGCTTGCTACATTTTCAACTACCCGATCCCCACTTTTCTCCGATGGTGTCAAAGCCCGTCTTGAAGTTTCTTTTCCCATTCGTGCCCTTACCCATTTAGTAAATAATGCCATACTTAGATGGATCCATTTGTTTTGTTTATCGAGATCAATATGGATTTTTTTAGTCTCACATTGATCATTATCTTCAGCTTCACCAAGATCTAATACCCTAGACTTCCGATACCAATGTTTGAGCATTGTTAGCGGTATCTCTCCTGTTGTAAATATTAATAAATTAGCACAGCTGAGTTTTTAAATCATTTCTTACAAACACTACATACGTGGATGGTGATTGTTTGGAATTTCAGATAATATATGATTCACCCGCTCTCCAGACCAAGTAGCTGTACCTGATGGTGGACCAAGACGCTTTATCATTTCAGGATAATGTTGAGTGATATGCAGATTTGGCTTTTCATTAATATTCTTCCAACCCTCTTCAAGGCACTCACAATACTCTAACACAAATTGATCTAGATCTTTAAGCTCATTAGTCTGTATATTTTTTAATGTCAAAAAATTGGTGATCGAGCATAATGTTACAAGTGACTTGAGAAGATAATATTCTCTTGGTTTATCAGCTGAGGAAGCTGAAGATTCAGATTCTTTAAATTTTTCAAACCAAAGGGGTATAAGTGACAAAGGGAAGTAGAGAGTATACAGCATGTGCCATTCTGCTGCCTTGAGGGATCCTGCCTTTTTAGATCCTACTGATTTTGGAACTCGTGTTAGCCAGGAAGGTCTTCTTACTTGATCAATCATCTTCCATACAACCTGTAGCTCTGCTGCTGTGATCCGTGGATTACTACTACCTTCATTTTCTTTCTCCTTACCTTTCCTTTTATTTTCTTCATCTCTAGCTGTCTCATTTGATGAGTGAGATCCTTCACTCTGTGATATGCTAATGCTTCTTTGCCTTAAGTTATACAATGAATTCCTACTGTCACTGCTTTGAGACTGTACTGAGGCCACATCGCTATATGGAGGAATAAATTTGGAGCTGGATGACCTACTCTGGCTTCTTGATCGATTTGTTCCCAATCCTTCATTATCTAGTCCATGATGACTTGATGACTGTCTTGAACTCGTACGTCTTTGCCGCTTGTGCTGTCTTGTGTGTCCTGTATCATCATCATCATTATTCGTGGTGCTTAAGCTACTTCTACGTTTTTTCGAATGTTTGTGCAGTGAAGTATCAGAAAAGAAATCATCATCTTCTTCTCTTACATGCCAATTTTTATCCTTTTCCAGCTTTCTTTCTAGATCTTTTGCTGCATTTTGGATTTGAAAATAGCTTAGACTGTGATCTTTTAGGTTGCCAAGCATATGTGAATGCATAACATCAATTGAGCAATATTCAGTTGGACGCCAATATTCAAGGTTATTCAGCTCACTCCATCGTACCCCATGATTTTGAACAATTGATACACGCTCCCAATGTGACTTAGAATTTTTCCACTTTGTTGCCCAGCACATATGATCCTCATGATTCCGTAATGAAAAATTTCCCACATTCTTTTCAATAATTTCATCTTTAGAGATATTACAGAAAGAGCAGAACATTTTTGCAGAGTGACTCGAAAAGCCAGCCAATTTTCGTATTGCAGGAATGTCACCTATCAAAGAGAACAATGCAACTCTTAATTTCCGGCCTCGTGGATAAAGATGTGTCTTTTCAATCAATATACCATCCCATAGAGTTTGTAGATCATTAACCAGTGGTTTTAGAAGGTGATTAAGCTGTTCACTTGTGGGTTCTGTTGGTCCGGGTATAATAGAATACAAAAAAAGATTTTCCATTTTGTATCTATCTTCTTGAGGTAGGTTCATACACACCATCATAATATTGCCTACAGACTTCTGATGACCTCCAATCCTATTGCCACCAGGCCTAAACCAGTCGACATATAAAGTAAACATTAAGTTGCCTGAAGTTATCGTATATTCATCATCATTGCTATCCAGAGCTGGAGTGGTTATGGGAAAGTTTTTCCAAATTGAACCATCACAAACATCCTTCATCAAATCACACTCTACACGTTCTGCCACAGGGGTTTTCTTCTCAATCAGAAGCTCAAATTTGAACAGTTTGATCTTTTCCTTAAGCCAGTCGATAAAAGAATGGTGATGAAATGTTTTAAGAGATAAGTATTTTACATGTTCTTGATGTTCCTCCATCAAATACAGCCTTTCATCACATTTAACTGCAATTTGTCCTGCTCCAAACATTTTTAAATAGCGCTTTGATGATGAAAGAAACGGTTGATTGCAACATAGTATAGATGGTTGAGATTCAGAGTTATACTCATAAAGAGCAAAGCATTTAGGACAGCATGTTTTAGTGAAAAATGATTGATTGAGCTTTAATCGACTAAAAACTGTATCTATCGAGCGTGGGACCAGGCGGACAATGCTATCAGAATCCAGTATTCCACTATCACCTAGAAGTTTGAGCTTCTTAATTTCTTCATCCAAAAATTGAGTACAACCTTCTTTGCTCAAATGATGAATCAGAGAAAGCTTTGCTGCCTGCCACATAATTATTTGGCTATACCGTTCCCCAAGATTTGAGTTTCTAGAGACTGTTGAAGATACTTCTGCCCCCAATAGCAACTGCCCCTATGTAATAAATCATTGAAACATCATAAAGACTTTAATTCTCACATTGAACTATAGATATACAGCTTACTGTTTCTGTGGAGCGGGAACTTCCAATGTTAAGTGGATTGTTGGAAGAAATAACCATCTGGGCCTTCCTATTTCTTTCCTCTTGATGTTTTGCATAAGAATTAGAGCTTTTGAAAGCCATACCAACTTCAAAGGACCCAGAAGAAGTTTGATACTTTCTATTGACACATCCAAGATCTTGACATTGACATACATGAAAAAATGGAGGCATTGTAATTGTGATAATTGTAGGAATAAGTTAGCTATTCGAAGTTACCGATTGAAGGTATTCCTTTTTTTGAAAGGCACTAGCTAATATAAGCTACATTTTTTTATCAAAAGAATATGATGGAATATGTGTTGAAATTATTTAAGTTTAAATGTTTAATTTTTAATCGGATAAATTATATATTAATTTAAAGTTATGCAGTCTACTTTATTTGTATTCTGTATACTCTCTGCATTTGTACAACAATGCATGCATGTTTATCAGAATATTTTCTATCATAGAAAAAATTCTGTTGTACGCACAAGCATCTTAATTATTTTTCTATCAAATGCCTTCTGAGTTATATCTAACTACCCTATAATTATTTGATTTTGATAAAAATTCTTAGTTATGGACTATAAGAAAAGTAATCCATATTTTTAACATAATTATTTAAAAAATTACCCCAAAAATCAAAGTTAAACCCAAAAATAAGTTTAATATTTTGTAAAAAACAATCATAAACATATTTCTTTCAACTTGAAAATTGGTCTGTACTAGGTAGAATTTTCTATAAAGAAAAAATCAAAAATACTCAAATAATAGATGCTACAAAAGTGTAAACCTTAAAGAATTACATAAAAGCTAAAACCTTGTATAACTTTTCATACATAAATGCGATGAAGTGACACTCTAGTCTATTTATTCAGGTTGAAAAAAATTACTCAAAAGAATATGTATTACTATCATATTGGACCAAAAATAATTTTTTGGTAATCAAAAAATGAACATAGCCTCACATTTAACAAATTATTTTTGTGGAAGAATTTTTTGAAAAGAAAAAAAATCCGTTTCTTAAATGAGTCTGCTTTTATCACATAATCATTCTCTTTATTTTATACCATTCCTTTTGAGTTCAAGTTGCATATAAAAATATAATTTATGCATATTATAATTCCATAAAGTCGAAATATTTCTTATTCTTAATTTTTGTGATATTTCTCCTTAAATCAACTTTGATCATAAAGTTTTGGAGCTCAACAATTTATCCTTCCTCTTTGTTTAATTTAATTGAACACTTTCTTAATCTAATTATTTATGAACCCTAGTAGCTCTTACTTTCCTCATGGAAACCTGCCCACAAACACAAGAACACTTAATAGAATTTTTAATGAGACTTTGCCTCCATTCAATTCTCACTTTTGTAGATCTATACACAATTTTTGTCGTTCACTTTTGGATATGTCACCAGAATCAAATGGATGGAAACAAAACCCTACTGAAGAGCAATTAGACAGATTTTCATCATTCGACATGAATTCTTGCAACATTGCCTTTGAACTACCTCATCCAGAATCAAATTCAGCGGTTTCAGAAAAGTTTCCACCAATTTTCCGTGAATCTTTTATTGAGCACCTTCGCATGTGTGGTTTCCCAGGATCAACTTTCGCTTGGAACCTAGATTGGTTTGACAAATGGAACCAGGTCTTGGCAAATATTCTCATTAAACACTGGGACAATGCCTTAAAAACCAATAATTTGATTGCATATCCAATTGACTCAACTCAAATTAGCTTCTCAAATCAAATAGGAGTTCTTCACCGTTGGTTTTTAGGTCATGCTGATAGATTAAGACTTGGGAAGGATTCTCATAGCTCTCAAGAAATAATCAAAGTGAGAAAGCATAAATATAGAATAAAAAAAAAAGTATGAAAATCCCTTTTTTTTCAACCGTTTTTATTTATGACCTTTATTTCAAATAACAAAGATTCTTAGAATTCAGTTAACCGAACTAAACTTCTTAAACAACTTCCACATTGTGAAACTTATCACAACCTTTTCACAAACATCAAATGTTGTTCAGACACCAAAATTGATAATGATGGATCGTTAAGACGTATCTTAATGCAATGGAGGTCTGAAGATTTTTCTAAAGTTGCACAATATCTTGACCAACAACACTTTGATATTCGAGATAATTCAACCTACTCTGGCAGTGTGCTAAAGGACTTGGCCTTGTACAAAAGAATCAGTTTGGTTTCAACATTATCCCCTAACCTTAATCCTTCTCATGTCCCCCGGGGTTTGCCGAATGACTGTTATTCTCCCTTATATCTTGCATCTCTAAATCCTCAACAACTCAGACTTTTAAATCCTCAAAATCCCATAAATTTACCTGCTCTCCTTGAAATTCTTTGTTCCTCTAATGTGAGTGATTGACAAACTCCCTTAATAATAGGTTTGCACACTCATACTCCTCATTTCCACTGTTTGGGACACTTAGCCTTGAAAACAAAAACATAATTTTAATGATTACTATTATCATTAAAATTTATAGAAATGAAATTTGGCTTACATTGTTAGCTCCATTTTTTTCCTTTGAATCTTATACATGCTGAATTCTATACTTCCTTGTACAAAATAATTCAAAACATTTACTTCATTTTGCTGCCCCATTCTATACAGCCGATCAACAGCCTGTTGCTCAACTGCTGGATTCCAATTTGGCTCCTATTTCAACATTGAACATATAAAAAATTTAATATTTTTGTTCTTAATATGAAATAAAAGACATTGAGCTCACCATTATATATACATTTTGAGCACACCTGAGATCTATACCCACTCCTGCAGCCTGAATCGTTCCAACCAAAACTTGGCAATTTTTATTAAAATGGAATTCATGCATATTTTTGTCTCGCTTTGTCCGGCTGAGTTCACCCGTAAGCTGGGTATACCTAATATTGTGGTCATCTAAAGCCATTTTTATTCTATTTTGAAATATTAGAAAATTGTTTTTAATAAGCCAACACAATTTTGTAAAAAAATTCATTATAGAATCACTTACATCTGCAAAAAGTCTGCAAAGTTGGAGAATATAACAGCTTTTGGAAAATTTATATCCCTTTCACCAGACAAAAAGTTTTTTAAGTGGCCTATAAGATGACAAATCTTTGCGGAATGCTGCCAGGTGAAATCAAAAGTTGGAGTTTCATCCAGATTTTCGTAGATTGGATGGTTGCAGAATTTTCTTAAAATCATCAGCTCTCTTAGAAACTCAGATGAGTCCCAAGGGAAGTCAGTGCTTCTGGAGGGCCCATATCGCTCAGTGAATCCTTCTTGAAGCACATCAAGTTTAGACCTCCATGGATCTGCTAATTGAACCGATATCCCCCTTTGAATCTTTTTTGGAAGAGACAAAATTGCATCCTTTGTTCTACGTAGGCTTATGACTTTCATTAAGTGATTGATTGATTTAATAGAATTAGCCTTTCCTTTTTGCAAACCTGGAAAAAGGAAATTCTTCCATAACCAGTCTTCTTGCCACTTTTCGATTCTAAGAAAAAATATGAGACTTGAAGGTCAGTGGGCCTGTTCTGAAGTGGAGTTCCAGTCAAGCATAGTCGGTGTTGGGATTCCAAGTCAAATATTGTTTGAACCCTCTGCGAGTAAGGATTTTTATTGTAACTAAAAGAATATATATAAAAATTAAGTTTTAAGTTTTAGATATAGAAATGGGCACTAACTGAGCTTCATCTAAAACAACTCTATACCAAAAGAGCATTTGAGTCACCGGTATCTTTTTTTGGCTTTGATTTTTTGACATCGTTGGGCTAGCTATTTCATAGGTCGTTAAAACAATAGCAGTGTCCTGTAGCTCATTGACATTAGTATTTTGACAATCCTTCCCATAAAGAACCTTGAAAGGAAGTGCATTATCTTCAAAGTGCACACTTATTTCATTGATCCAATTTGATAGTGTTGCCAGGGGGCATATAATCAGTGTGGCTGAACTCCGATTAATACCTTCTTGATTTTCTGATACCTGGAATTGTCTTGCTTCACCTTGAGTTGCACTTATAAGAGAAAGAGTTGAAAGTGTCTTTCCCAAACCCATATCATCAGCAAGTATTGACCCGTTTCCTTCAGGCGGCAATTGATTGTTAGGAAACTGATCTTTATAGTCATCGAATCCAGTTCTAAGCCAATGGTTGTCCTGGTGCCTCCACATGATATCCAACTTTTCCTTTAACATTCGTTCATTGTCAATCATAAAATTTATTGCTTGAAGTTGATGTGTTTTGAGAACTGTTTTGATTCCTCGGATAAGTTGATCAGCTTTCCAATCTTGAGTACTCTGAGATATTTGGAAAGAGCCTTCAAAAATTACATGCGGGATATTAAAAAAGATAGTGGAGTCGTAGTTCAGGATTGGACATAAATCGATTTGTGCAGAAGAAAATGCTTCTTTAGCAAGACTGATTAGTGTACTTGAAGAAAAGAGGCATCCCCAAAGTTGATACTGATTACCAAAAACTGGAACCAAGTAAGCATGAAAATAGAAAGGCTTCATAGGATTCAAGGCACTTCTTTGGTTTAAATGGTGAGATCCAGAGCCAATGTCACCCAATAGTGGTCCAATGTGCTGACTCTGCACTTGAGAAAGATTACCAACAAGGGTTGGTTTTCTTTCTTCAAATAGTCCAAAAATATGAACATTCGAATGGCCTCGCTGTAAAATCGTGGGGGTCGGTGAGTTTTGAAATCTTGAAATTACATTCATATAAATTTGATCAATTGTTATTGAGAACTGTCCAACACATCTGAGACTTGACATATTAAGTAAGAATAGTATCTGAAGATAGTGGTTGTTAAAAGATGAATTGAAGCAAAAAATGAAGAATCAGTTTTGAATAAAACGACAAAATAACTTTTTAGCATATGCTATGCTAAGCTCATAATTCTTTCACATGTATTATTATTATCTTTTTAATAAATATTGGAAGTAAATCAATGATAACTGAAATGAATAATATGTCTTAAAAATAAATCTTGAGCCTATAGAGTAAATTTTGGTTTGTGGAGGAAGAAAAATTTTCTCAATAAAAATGTGCATTATTGTTACATTATAATCACAAAATAGAATAATTTCACTCTTATTACACTTATTTATGTTTCTGTCTAATAGTAAAATGCTTTAGATGTCAGTTCAAAATCCAAATTGAAACTACTACCTAGAACGATATCTTGATACTAACATACTTTTTGTAAGTCTTTGGAAAGACACTTATGGTGATCTCAATAATATTAAAATTGATTTGAATTGTATGTTTTATCAAATATCTATGTAGTCTAGTGTAATAATTGAGATACTACAGTTTAACCTTCTGTTACCAACTTGGCAAGAAAATATATGTAGATATTCTTAGAACGAATATCAAATTTTGCTTTCCACAAGATGGGAAAGTGAATATTATGATATGTTAAGTGATATGTTCAAGCTTTGCTCAATCTGTGCTCAGCTCAAAATCAAAGTAATCACCAAGCTCCAAGAAACCTGTGATTGAGTTTGGTTGAACCTAGGTCTAACTGATTACCAAATCTTTGTCCAATTAATTTAAATCTGGTTTCACAATGAACTCCCAACAGCCTTCCAACAGCTTTCCAACCACTTCCCAACATTTTTAAATGAGGGTTATTGCTAGCAATACCCCCCCAAATTTTCTGTGGTGATTAGTACTTTTATAAGACTTTTGAATAGTATCTGAGTTATAAAATCTATTTTTCTACCAACTACAAAGATTGTAAGCCATATATAAAAATAGTGAGAATTATATTAATGAGACCTTTAATTTTGATTATATTTTACTACTTATTGGATTTATACTACAGTATTCATATAGGACCATTTAAATCTTCTAGACAACTGATCATTTAAGCTAGTTCATGTCCTTGTACTTGATCTCAGCCTGACAAAATCCACCACCATTTTTATGAGCTTTATTTTGCAAAACTCCATGTTTGCAATATGAAAAGTCTTTGATGCACTGAACTGTTTCTTCAAGAATGTTTAATTGAATTATATCTTCAATAGAAAATGTATTCACTATAACACTTGGAATTGAGGAGCATACTGGATGGAAAATATAACAGCTAGAATTTGAAATTTTATACCGTTCTGGATTAACTAAATTTTTTACTAAACTCCTAGAAAAATATTTTTTACTCTTTCCATCTGTCTCAATACCGTAATTTTCAACAATAATTAATGCATTCTTGATGTTTTTTGCATGTTTGTTTTTTGATTTTTTTCCTCAGTGGTGATTTTTCTTTATAAACAAAATTTGTGAAGCCTCCATCTTGTAGTGTAGTGGATAAGAAATTAATTTAATTCAAAAACAAATAAATAAAAGTGCAAAAGAATGCAATTGTTAAAATTAACACCTCCAAAAATAATCATTATATATTTTTAATAATAAATAATAAATCATATCCAACATGCATGTAGAAAACATAAGTATTAGCTGCATTTAAAATATTAATCAATTATTTGGAATTAAAGCTTCATTTTATTGCTTACAAGTATTGTATTCTGCTGTATGCGTTGGGCACACAAGATTCAACTATACCCTAAACATAAACAATTAAATGTGAAGCTTAAATCCAATGCCAAATTATTATGATAAATACAGAAATAATACATAAGTATGTGCTGATTATTTATTAGCGAAGTTGCTGCATGCAACTTCGCTTGCTTTTAAACCCAACATCTTGCAGGCAGTTTAAAACTGCCTGCAAGATGTATTATAAATTAGACCAAAGCCACTAAAAGTGGCTTTGGTCATTTTTTTTAATCTTTATTAAACGCTGCCAGCTTAAACTACAGCAATTTTTTTATTTTATTTTTTTTCAATCCCGAGCCACTTCCTGTGGCTTGGGTTATTTTTTTGTTACTTTGTTTTAAATTATTACCAGCCAGGCTCCCCCTGGCTGGTAGTAAATTTTTTAAGCAGCCAATGTTGCTTAAAGCAACATTGGCTTCTCAATCACCTTAAAACCTTTCAGCCAATGTTATCTGGCTGGGAGATGAAAAAAATATTATTGCAACCAAAGTCGCTACAAGCGACTTTGGTTTCTTTAAAAAAAGATTTTCAGCCAGTTTTATACTGGCTGCAAGTCATTAATTTAAAAAAAAAGTGAGTGAAGTTGCTGCATGCAACTTCGCTTGCTTTTAAACACAACATCTTGTGGGCAGTTTTAAACTTCCTGAAAGATGTATTATAAAATTGGCCAAAGCCACTTTCAGTGGCTTTGGTCAATTTTATTCTTATTTTTAATTAAACGCTACCAGCTTAAAGCTGGCAGCAAATTTTTTTTTCAATCCCAAGCCACTTCCTGTGGATTGGGTTACTTTTTTTTGTTTTTTTAAATTATTACCAGCCAGGCTCCCCCTGGCTTGTAGTTTTATCTGACATTTGAAATCTTGTAAAAAAGTTTAGAGGAAATATAAAATGCATATTCTTTGATACATTATGAATTATGAGTGGTAGAGGATTGATGAAGGGATTAATAGATTAGAAATAAAATGGGCCATTTCTGATAAGGAGAGTTTTAAAACAATAGATATTTTCTATTAAAATGAGATGGGATGGAGTAAATTAGGGGGTCTCAAATTTTATCAAATATTCCACATTAACACACCATAAAAAATTACCAAACACCCCACCAGAAAATGAAATACACCTGCCCTAGACAGGTGTATTTTGATGGTGTGTTTGAACTCAAACACACCTTCTTTTGGGAAGAAAAAGCCATCAAAACACTTCTCTCCTTCATCTTGATTAGTCAGCACTAGGTACAGACAAGCCATCTCCTTAGATTCTTTTTCACCTAATTCTTAAGGGCATATTATTCAACATGTGAAAAACGTGACTTCTCACCACTTAAACAGCCACTTCATCATACACTCAACCTTAGTCTTCATCACCATTCACTAAAATTCCTCTTTCAGTCCATTGTAAACTAGAAATAACTGCTACCACTCTAGCCCTGGATCTATTGGTTAACTCAGATACCAACTCCAATGCTGAAATTAACTTGGCTTACATGTGTGACATGCTGAATAATCACTACTTATATTCCAGAACACTTTCCATACAACACAAACCACAATTTAACCTTGAGTTTCTTTAAAGAATTCCTGAAATTAGCTTTAAACAGATATTTTGCACAATCTTGCCTGGATTTCTCAGTTACTTGAACTGATAAAATATCACTCAATTTTTAGAAATGATTCTTGTTGTCCATAAAGAGATTGTCCTATTCAAATCTGTGTTTCACTTTGTCATTTTAGTTCAAATTAAAATGGTGGCACATTTACCCATCTTGAAAACCTCTTCCAGATCAAAGATGTAAATAAATATTTTGATTGTAAAAAAATGCTTTGAATCTCTCTTATATACATTGCATGCTTCTACTCTTGCTATTTTTTAGGATTCCAGTTGATTAAATGTTTTGTATTTAAATTATAAGTAGTGTTTTTCTCCATATCTACATGACTAAAATTCATTCTGGATTTCTATTAATACTTTGGTTAAATATGGTTTTTGAACAGCTTCATTAACCAACCCTTATGCATAAGATACATAAATTAGCAAATTTTATTTTTCTAAATATAGAAATTTGGTGATACCCTCCCCAGTGTTTCATTATATTAGAGGGTGGTGATTGCCATTTTTTTCATGTCAAAAAAAATTTTTATGTTGGAAAAAAAAATGACAATACCTCATCCTGAATTTTACTGTGGGAGGGGGTGGATATCGCTATTTTTTTCATGTCAAAAAATGTATTTATGTAAGAAAAAAAATCACAATACCTCCCCCTGTAATTTACTGTGGGAGGGGGTAAAGATTACCAAATTTTCATTTTAATTTCATAAATTCTTAAATAAATCAATAAAAAAATATATTCAGCCAAGTAAAAGTAATGGGATTCACAATTCCACCTGCTAATGATTTCAGATGTGACCAAATCAAAATAAATCATATGACAAGCAATGTATTGACAATTCATCCATTCAATACAAATAAATAATTAAATGAACAAATTTATACAGCAGCAAGGCTCAATTGCACAAAAGTTTTATTTGATTTATTATATTTAATAATTGATAATTTAAAAATTTATGAAATAAAAATAAAAAATTGGAAAATCTTCTAATTACCATATTTGGAACCTCTCCCTAAAGATTTACTATAAATAGGGCACTTCCCCCTTGCTTTACTTACCTGGTTTATCAGACTTTGGTTGATCTGGAATTAAAAACCAAAATGAGTAAGTTTTTCACAAGATTCCAAAAAAATGAGAACACTTTTTACAAGATATCAAACCAGGAGTTTCCTTGGTAGTTTGATTATTATCTCTTGGGTTTTTGATTGATGATTATGCTGAGAAGAGTTCCAAATAGATTTGATGATACCATCTCCTGAAAAAAATACAAAGCATCAACAAATCAGGGGAAAAAATGATTTATAAAGAAGAAAAATTGAGGAAACAAATGATAAAAAACAGTTGAGGAACTGACATACCTTAGGAGTGGTACAATGAAAAGTATCAGAAAAATCATGCATATTATGGAATATCAAAATTCAAAAATGTAAATTATTTTACATAAAAATACTAAACTTTAAAAGTAGATATCTCAGAAATTTCTGAGCCTAAATTGATTATGCTTACTGGAAATGAAATTCATGCCTATAGAGAACCTGTAATCAAAATAATGTGAGATTTGAATGAGCCAAAATTCAGCAAATGTTAATATTCATCCTCATAAAAAAAATTACAAAGTAGGAAGGACTCATCCAAAACTGATATTTAGCCAATCAAATCAGAGCCAAAAGCCTAAATTATTATTTGAAATAGATTGCATAAGCCCTGTATGCATATTATGCAACATTGAACTTAAAAAATGTAAATTAGTCCATGAAACAAGATTCAACTTTGGAAGCAGTTATCTCAGCAACCACTGGACAAAATTCAATACCATTTGCTGGAAATAAAATCCATGATTCTGGAGATTCTTCCAACAAAAGTATATGTCATTTAAAAACCCCTAACCCTATTTCTGACCTTTTATTTTTGACTTAAAAGAAAATCAAAAAAGGGTTATAAAAATTAAAGCCAGGCATTATCAATGGTCTAAAAAGATCTATTTTAGCTACCTATGATTTTTAAAAGTATTATATTTGTTCCAGAGTAAGACCTACTTAAGAAGATTAAAATAAAGTTGATGGAAGTTTGAGCCAAGTGGATGATAAATATCTCAACAACCAGTGAGCCAAATCAGATGTTGCTTGGTGGATATGAGAGCTAGGCTTCTGTAGAACCTTCTTAAAAGTGGAAATGTGATTTGAGAAAACAAAAAAAGAAATAGAAAAAATAACAAAAACAAATTCAGAAAAAGAACATCAGTTATAATTGAAAAAAAGATGGTGGGAGGATGACTTACCTGATGAGATGTCTTCAAAGATGTTAAACAACCAGATAGAAGTTCGGGAAGTGATGGATAAAAGAAATAGAAGAAGAGTTAAGGAAGTGAGAGAAGATGAATAAAAGGATATGAGGGATCATTGAAAAACAGAAAGAATGAAAAATTATGCAATTTCTGAAATATCCAACTTCATGTTGAGATGATTAACCAAAATGAATCAGGAAGGGAAAAATTATGCTTTCAGTGAAAATTCAAAATAAAAGTCAATATGCAAAAATAAAACAAACCCAAGTGGAAAGTACATGCAACTTGATCATTTTGAGAGCATGAAACAAGGATTTAAAAGGGTTGTGTTGAAAATTTTGTAGTGTTCTTGGCATGATGACTAAGTTTTGAGGATATAAATTTGTTCAAGAATTGTTGATAAAGAAAGTAATGAAAAGCTCAAAATTTACTGGGGAACCATGTGTAAAAATTTGTATTAAAAAAGTGGGAGGGGAAAGATGTGATGTGTGGTGAATTGGGAGGATCTTTAGATTGGTTGGCTGCACTGTGGTTGGAAAATTTTCACTAAAGTAGGACATATTTGACCCCATGTTTATAATGTCATGTACCAAATCAGCCATGTTTCATGGTGTGTTTATGTGGTGGTTTTCAAATTAAATCCACCAGGCATATTTGTTCAAGTTTTAGACCCCCTATTAAAAATTAGATGGGTAGTGGAGGAGGAAGAGATCCTTAAGAAGATGAATAAAATATTACTTTCAAAATTTGTTACAGATAAATATTAAATTGAAATAAATTTTGTAAATATTTTTGTCATTATATTGGTTTCCACTTTTAAATGCAGTTACTCTTTCACATGTACTCATACCAAAACTTGGGAAAGTGATTTATATAAGCATTAAATATTTAAATAGAAAAACTTGCATATTAATTTCCATAACAACCATTCAAGTTATACACTTTAAGGACTATTTTGATTTTTATTTAAATATAAATATTTCTTTTAGTTGAGTAACTGAAGATTTTATTTTCAATAGCCTGTAGGTCTTATATTTTAGGTAAAATTTAAAAAATTATACAAAATTTAGTTTTGCAAAGACTTAATAAATTAGAAGTGAGATGTGACTATAATATTTTTAAAATTTGAAAATAGGAATGGCATTATTTATTTCAATCCCTATAGTTATTAATATTTTTGATCAAAAAATTTGCTAAATTTATCTATTGTTACAATTATGTAGTAAAAGATATTATTATTGTAAATTAAATTTACTTTCATAATTTTATGGTTTATCTTTTGAATGCAAAGTAATGATTAGGTATGTTAAGAAGTAATTTTCATCTTTCAAATTGATAATAATATTGTATATTAAAAAGCTTATGTTGGATCAATGTGTGCTCAATGTGTGCTCAATGAAGGATAAAATTATGGTTATAGTTGATCAACTTATGCATAACTTGAGATCAATTGAGGTTCATTTTTGGACCAATCTGAGAATAAATGTAAATCTAACTCTAATTTACTTGTGTTTATAAAGTATTCATAAACCTGGAATAATTAAGGGACACTCTAAATTTCAGGAGAGGGGATTGCTAGCAATTAACCCCTAGATTTCCCATTGTGTATTATGATTGGATTTGGTTGGAGACCAGGATTTGTTTAAGGATATTCTCTTGGTATGTCTGATAATATATGTCTCATTCTTAAGATAATCTCACTCAATTTATTTCCATAGGCATCTATTATTTACTTATAAAATTATCTAAAGCTGAAAAAGATGATGATTTTTGCTTATGGGAAACCTTACCTTCTTTTAATACTTTTCTTTCTCTTTGCCTCAAAAAGCTCTGCAATAAAGCTTTTGAAAAGAATCATCAACTTGCTACCAAAGTTGGAATACCAAATTGGTGTGACTCCAAATGGGTAGAAATTTGAAACCAATATCTTTTATTTTCAAATTTTATTATTACTCATTTAGGATTCCACAATAAGATTTATATTGATAGGAATGATACCAGTTATCTTACTTTTGGAATTTTCTTGTATATCAATCCAATAACTGGCCAACCAATACCATCTTCAGTTAAAATAAAAGGGCATGGCTTATATTTTACAGACCATAAGTGCATGATTGATTTTTATTTGGGAAATGGTGTGATTGAAACAATTTGGAACTTTTCTCAGGATCATCACCAAACAACTAAAGCTCCACCTGGCTTGGAATCTTTTCAAGAGTTCACACATTTTGTATTTTCATTTCAAATCAGTCAAAAATTAATCCACCAAATAAACAAGGTAAAAATGAAGGTAAATTTAACAAATATAAAAAAATTTAATTAGATAAAAAAAGTATGGGGATGAGTAGAGTCATCAAATATTTTTTATTTTTTTATAAATTTTTTATACATAACTCTTATATTTTGAATTCCTAAAGTAAAGTAATGGGCCAACAACCTTGTGTTGTATAAATGGGAATCATGACAAAATTTATTTGTTTCATGAGGTTCCTCTGGACTGCACTTGTGGAAAGTCCCAAACATTTGTTTCTAGATTTTATCCGCATTTTGGCTAGAGGAATTTTTCATTACTTTAAAACTAGGGAAATTGATATATATTAGTTGTTTATATATTAATTTATGTAATTATATTAAATATTGGTGATTTTCACCCCTTATTTCAATAAGATGCATGGGGGGGTATTGCCAAATTTTCAAATCTGACATGCAAAATTGATGAATTGTAAAAATTTTGGTTATACCTACCCCTTACTTCAATTAAATGCAGGGGGGTTATTTCCAAATTTTCAAATCTGACATGTAAAATTTTTGACTTGTAAAAATTTTGGTGATACCCATCCCTTACTTCAATAAAATGAAGTGGGGGGGATATTACCAAATTTTCATATCAGACTTGAAAATTTTTTTGACTTGAACTTTTAGTGATACCCGTCCCATAATTCAATAAAATGCAGGGGGGTTATTTCCAAAATTTCTTATAAGACTTGCAAAATTCTTGACTTGAAATAATTTTGGTGATACCCTTAAATTACAGGGGGTATTAATTCCAAATTTTCATATAAGACTTTCAAGATTCTTGAATTGAAAGAATTTTGGTGATAGCCACCCCTTACTTCAAAAAAATGTAGGGGGGTATTGGAAAGTTTTCAAATGATACTTGAAAGTTTTATTTAAAAAAGAATTTATAACATTAAAATACAAAAATTCAACTAATGATGGATAGAGTAATGAAATACAGGAAATTATTGTAAAAATTTTTGTACAAATAATTATGAATAGTTGAAGTGTGAAAGAAATAAAACTGACTAGTCATCAATAAATTTCATTAGACATTCATTTCCTCATAACATTTATTGGCTTTAACACATTCCATTAAATCAATTTTGTTCTTTGGATTTTCTTCAAGATCATGCTTAAATTTCATCTGTTCCATTAATTTTTGATGCTTGAGTGTTTTATCCTCTTTCTTTGATTTTTCAATACTAAGAGTTAGCTCAAATTTCTTCTACTCCAATTCTTGTGCCATATCATCATTCCATAAAGAGAGCTCGTACTTCCTCTCCACCAAGTCTTGTGCCCTATCATCCTTCCATAAAGAGAGCTCTTACTTCCTCTCTTCCAATTCATGTACCCTGTCATCCCTCCTTAAAGAGAGTTTTTTTTTGCTTTTAAAAATTTAGAGTCTCTTTAGAAACTTCCACTTGTTCTAGAGTAATAAGAAATATTAACAAAAAGTAGAAGAAAAGAAGAGTAAAGTATTAAGAGGTATGTTATCACTTACCAGCATCATGTTTCTCCAAAAATTCTTCAACAGAAGAAAAGGGGTTTGAGATGAAGTATCACTTTTTTGTCTTCTTTGAGAGTGGAAATTCAGACTACTTGAAGCCCATTTATTTTTGTTCAAGTTCACATTTTCCTCCTCATCACTTTCACTGGCTTCAGAATCAGTTGATTGTGGCTCCCGCATTTGTTCTTCATCATTTTTGTAAATAAGAGAATTTAAATAAAAAACAAAATTGGTAAGATAAAAGAAAAAAAAACATACTTGAATTAGATTGGATTGGTTTAAATCACCATAAGAATCTATATCAAAGCTATCTAGATTCATTTAATTTAGAACAGGAGAGGCTTGAGTGGAGGAAGAGGAGTGGAAAAGATTTATTTTGACATCATTTTTGGAGATAGCATCTTCACCATCCAACATTTTTGCAGGATTAACATCAGCTTTATCTCCAAAAACAGCATCAATCTCTTTAAAGTAAGGACATAAAGATTTAAGTTTATCATCTATGGATTTTATGCCCTTACTGACATTGATGTCAGTAATACCAAACCCAGTGGAAGATGAAAGAGTCTTTGCCTTCTTGTATTTGCCTTGGTAATGATTGTATAGTTCAGAAATCTGTTTAGGTAAAAGTTCTATCCTTACCTTGGCCTTATCCCATAATTCATTGGCAATTAGTAGATAACCATTAACTTTTGATGTGGGGGGCCATCCTACTTTAGTTGCATTTTCAGTACTAAACCAAGAATCATAATTAAATTTAGTTTTCAGACAGTTAATAAGTATGATATGATCATTTTTTTAATTTAATGGTCTTTGATTTCTTGGCTGAGTGGGGAAAAGAGGGAGTAGTGCGATTTGAAGAAAAACTGGCGGAAGTCTGCCTTTGAGAAGATCTATGATGATGGGGAATGTTAAGATAATTAAAGATGAAAAGGAGAAAAAACAAGCAGATGAGATAGCGAGGTGTTCTGAATGGAGAGATTAGACAGGATGAGATGAGAATGGGAGTACACAGAAAGGTAGAAGGCATATCCAGAGAGTAGTCAAAGATGTGGTTATGAATGAAAGTAGGCCAAGATGTGGTTATGACAGAAAGTTTTCTGATATGTGGTTATGAAAAATTGAGTTGAAAAATGTCAGATAAGAGGTCAACGTTGACACATATAATTTCTAATAACCCAATTATTAGCAAATATAAATTCAGAAGATAATTGGGGTACAAGGATTTCTATCCACAATTAATTTAATTGAAGATCAGTAAACATTGATACTCCCTAATTACAATCATTTGAATATTTTTTTCTGGTACATCTTTTTATGGTATTTCAGTTATTTTTCTTAAAACAGTGATTCAAAAAATCCCAAAATTGTCAATTATAGGGGGTATCAAAGTTAGAAATTTGTAATTATTTAAAAGGTATTTCACAGCACAAAAAGAAAGCCACAAGCATGAAATTAATTCTCAGTAAAAAGATGTTTTGGGGGCACAAGATGGCATACCTTAAAAAATAATCATGGTTTATTTGGTGGAAAAAAGAGGTATTTTGAAATGGAAGATTTCTGACTTTGATACCCCCTAATATCTGGTTACCAAGTTTCTTCATATCAAGTAGATATTTAAGCTCATTTTATTGAGCACTGAAATTTACTTTAAAGGGGCAGGTTTTTCTCTTGTTTATCCAAATTTATTAGATTCTGTTTACAGAAAGGCAGCTGTATGAGTCTTTCTACATCACAAGATTCATTCTTCATCAGTATCTTGTTCATTTCTTGAGGATTAGGCTGCCTTAGATATTCTAGACTATATATTTTAGTAAAATGTTTTACAAAATTCATGAGACATTCAATGGATTTGGTGGTACCAATTCGTACATATTCATCAGCCAGTTGTGCAGAGGTGCCCTAAGCCATCTGTCTCAAAGATGCAGTGAGTTTTTGCACTGTAGAAAGTCCCCATTTTTCACAATAAGCTTTATGTTTTATCCAAAATTCATTGTGCTCTTAAAAGCCATTTTCTAATTGAAAAAAGGGCTTTTTCTCTTCTGAATCATTGTTTAAAAACTTAATTGGAGTACTTTGGGTTGGCCCCAAAATAATTAGTAGTGAGGTGCTCATGTCCTTCCTCACATTCATGATGCATTTGGCAACAGGCATGCCTTACATGATTTGGATTGAGTGGAATGTAGAGGTTGGGATAAGGGAAGTTTTTCATACTTTGGATATTGTTGAGATGGCATGTAATAAAAAATTTACCAAAGGTTTCTACCCAGTTTATGGTGTAACTCAAAAAGTAATATTGTGAAATTTTAGGGGGTTTCAAAGTTAGAAATCTTTCATTAAAAAATACCTAGTTTATCCAAAAAATCAACCATGATAATTTTTTAAATTAGACATATTGTGCAACCAAAACACCTTTTTACTGTGAATTAATGTCAAGTTTGTGGCGTTATATTTGTGTTGTGAAATACCTTTTAAATACTTACAAATTTTTAACTTTAATACCCCCTATTAGAGATGTCTTAGTGAATGAAAGGTATCATTTTTGATATATACAGAAGCAACAGAATGGATGACTTTCCATCTCATTTTTTTCACCACTCTGTAAACTTAATTTTCTGTTCATTTTTGTAAAATATTCAAGGGTCCTATGAAAAAAAATGTTGATCATATTATCTTTCAGACCTAGTTTCCAGAATTTTCAAAGACTGAGTTGACTCATTACCATAGATGGAGAGAAAAATTTCCAGTAAATTTTAGAATGCAATAATTGATATTGTAAATTTAACAAAATGATAGTGAGACAAACCTTTTACATTATATTAAGATGGCTATTTTCAGGTATAAATGTAATGGTAGTGGAAGTCAGTAAATTATCTTAAAAATCTATCAATATTTTTATTAAGGTATCCTCAAGCTATCTGAAAGATAGTACATGCTCTAAAGAGTTTAACTTATGTCTCTTGTTAATGAAAAAATTCTCAAATTTTTCAGAAAAAAACTTGTATATGGCACCTGCTAACAGGTCAATATCACTTAATGGATACCTTTTCTAAAAAAGCCAACATTTTTTTCTCAATGTATTATATCTGAATTCTACAGTTTTTAATTAAGATACTTAATCACCTTAGAGTTTATTTGAACATGAAATCTTCTCTCTTGCATGAAACTTGAAAACTTTTAATATAAAACTTTTCTTCATTGTTGAGTCTGAAATTTTATTTTTCTTGATTATCTATTTAACTGACCTATTTTTTTTGGGCACTTATCTGGAAAAAACCTGTATTTTATCTGGTGATAACCTATATTTCTAAATATAGTAATTACATAAAAATTATAAAACTTTTGGCCATTCACAAGCTACTTGTTAGTTCTCAACTACACTGCAGTATCACCATGTATATAGCTTGAAAACATCACAATGATGAATAATAATAATTAATAATAAACCTTTCCTTATAGTGAGAACTCAATAGCCTTCAAATACTACTATGTATTTGTCCATTCAAATTACACAGCCTATGACATTAGAAGTATCTTTCCCTCAGATAAGTTAAAAGTATTCTAACTCAAAAAAATTAGCAGTATCATGCCCTCAATCAGGTTAACAGTATCACCTGCTTATTCTCATTATTCTTCAAAGTTGGGATTAGAATTTCAACTTTGTTATAAAAAGTCAAATAGAATTTTACTTTTTGAATCTTCTTAGATCAACTTCCTCATACTATGTACAGTGCCTGGAAACAAGTTTTTGCCATCCCATGAATTGTATTTTGATTCTCATTTCTCTCAAACTACCACTTAATTTTCATTGAAAATGTGTATCATAGCTAAACAGAATATCTAGATTCTAAATATCTAATCATAATATCAATAAAATCTTGCCCTGTTCACCAACAAGTAGGCCCCCCAGAGGCATCTACTACTGCATGTATCCTTTGTGGCATAGACTTAATCAAATTATCTAATGTGTTGGCTTGAAGGTCCTCCAAATCTAAATGTAAGGCTTTCATCATTTCTTCTTTTGTTTTTATGTTATAAGACTGATGGATATTTGTCTTCATTAATATCCACAAATTCTCAATTGGATTCAAATAGGACAATTGGGCCATCCACTTCATGTTCTTCAAGTTTTCTTGATCACAAAATTCTTGAGTTTCTTTATATGTGTAAATAGGATTGTTGTGCTCCATATGGAGAAGCTCATGGTGAGGTTTGTTTGCTTCTAAAAATTTATGAGGTGTTATGTACTTAGGTACCTTATTTACATAGTCATTTAGGATATAGTCTTTATTAGTGGTGTACCCTGTTCTTTGGTTCTTTCCAGAGTTCTACAGGCTGACACCATGCTACAGGTTATGGGCTGTATTCAAGTGCACTGAAACGTTAGCCATAGATAACTCCACTTGGGTTAGCAACACTAGGAGCACTAGTAGCTAAAAAAACCCCCAGTGCATGTCTGAAAAAGACTTTCCTATCTCATCTCGCATTGGTAAAAAACTTACCCACCACATCTCTGACCGGGAGCTAAAAACCTTGGAATTAATCCCCTTGACCTTGATATCTCCACTCAAAACACATGTACAACACACTATTCTACTTCACATGCACTCTTCCCAACCCCTGCTTCCACACTCACCCCCATACTGGGATCTTCATCCTTTCGAGTTGCACAAAAAAACTCCTTATAAAACCCCTCCTTTCACCCTTAGCTAGCCCCTCTTTTGCTAGCAATCTCCCACCTTTACCACTCACGAGCTCTGAATCTAGCCTTGCGCCTCCTCCTTTGCATGAAACTCCCCCACTCACGGGACTCCCTCCCAGAGTTGTGCAACCTTTTTCACAACTTGTGAAACCTCCTCCCTCCCCTATAGAAGGCCTCACTCAAGCAATTGAGATCCTATCTATCAACCCTACTCCTCCCCCTCATCTTGCATTCTTCCAAAACCCCACAAAACACATGAGTGAAAACAGTAATACAACACTGGCTTGGAGATCAGTCTTCCCCTTTAGACAGACTGATCCCCCTGGCAATTCACATCCCTTACCACCCTATTTGAGGCAACCTCTACATCAGCCTCCTATTAGCATGACTGAAAAACAGCGCACACTCAGCAATTTTATTGAATTCACTAATTCAATTCCCAACCTTGATTCAAATGGACTAAACTACTCTGACTGGCACTCAGCAAAGAATTTGTTAGCACAAGAGCCTATGCTCTAAATGATGGTAATGGACCTGATGAATTTGAAGATAGAGTCACCAATTTAATTCTTGTACACTTATCTCCCCAATTCTGAGACATGAAATATCAACTGATTGGAAGGCACACCAAACTTATCTCCATATCAGCCAAAGAATTTACCAGATCCAATCATACCTCTTCAATGACTGCAATTTGCAACTTCCTCAATCTGAAACACACTCCATTCACATCACACAATGAGTACTTAGTTGAGTTCAACAAATATTTTGAGGCAATCAAACAACAAGGCATTGTTTTTGACCAAAATTTTTTCAAAGCTCTTATGTCTCTTGCTTTACTACTGTCATCCCTGAATGACCTTTATGTTGATTTGTGTGTTGCTCTGGATAACAGCCCTGACTCAAAATCAGTTACTTTTGAGGATTTCTGCCAGCTCATGCCAAGTCTATTCAAAAATTGAGCTGATCGAGAAGGCATTTCATCATCACCTAGTGCAACTCTCTCTGTTGAACCCACTCTCCATGACACCACTCAACCTCAGAGGCAGACCAATTCTTACTGGGCTCCTGGTGCACTTCAAAACTTTCATGGATGCCATTCCACTGCTCATGTTATGGCTCATTGTCTATACAATCCTCAGTCTGAAAATTTCTCAGCTAAGCTATACATTATGCATGAACGTGAAACTGCTTTTGCCTCAGATCCCAATGCAAGAAACAGAAAAGCTTACATTCCCTTCAAATGTCCCCAATGTGGTCCCATCTGTGCTATATGTCATTTAAAAACCCCTAACCCTATTTCTGACCTTTTATTTTTGACTTAAAAGAAAATCAAAAAAGGGTTATAAAAATTAAAGCCAGGCATTATCAATGGTCTAAAAAGATCTATTTTAGCTACCTATGATTTTTAAAAGTATTATATTTGTTCCAGAGTAAGACCTACTTAAGAAGATTAAAATAAAGTTGATGGAAGTTTGAGCCAAGTGGATGATAAATATCTCAACAACCAGTGAGCCAAATCAGATGTTGCTTGGTGGATATGAGAGCTAGGCTTCTGTAGAACCTTCTTAAAAGTGGAAATGTGATTTGAGAAAACAAAAAAAGAAATAGAAAAAATAACAAAAACAAATTCAGAAAAAGAACATCAGTTATAATTGAAAAAAAGATGGTGGGAGGATGACTTACCTGATGAGATGTCTTCAAAGATGTTAAACAACCAGATAGAAGTTCGGGAAGTGATGGATAAAAGAAATAGAAGAAGAGTTAAGGAAGTGAGAGAAGATGAATAAAAGGATATGAGGGATCATTGAAAAACAGAAAGAATGAAAAATTATGCAATTTCTGAAATATCCAACTTCATGTTGAGATGATTAACCAAAATGAATCAGGAAGGGAAAAATTATGCTTTCAGTGAAAATTCAAAATAAAAGTCAATATGCAAAAATAAAACAAACCCAAGTGGAAAGTACATGCAACTTGATCATTTTGAGAGCATGAAACAAGGATTTAAAAGGGTTGTGTTGAAAATTTTGTAGTGTTCTTGGCATGATGACTAAGTTTTGAGGATATAAATTTGTTCAAGAATTGTTGATAAAGAAAGTAATGAAAAGCTCAAAATTTACTGGGGAACCATGTGTAAAAATTTGTATTAAAAAAGTGGGAGGGGAAAGATGTGATGTGTGGTGAATTGGGAGGATCTTTAGATTGGTTGGCTGCACTGTGGTTGGAAAATTTTCACTAAAGTAGGACATATTTGACCCCATGTTTATAATGTCATGTACCAAATCAGCCATGTTTCATGGTGTGTTTATGTGGTGGTTTTCAAATTAAATCCACCAGGCATATTTGTTCAAGTTTTAGACCCCCTATTAAAAATTAGATGGGTAGTGGAGGAGGAAGAGATCCTTAAGAAGATGAATAAAATATTACTTTCAAAATTTGTTACAGATAAATATTAAATTGAAATAAATTTTGTAAATATTTTTGTCATTATATTGGTTTCCACTTTTAAATGCAGTTACTCTTTCACATGTACTCATACCAAAACTTGGGAAAGTGATTTATATAAGCATTAAATATTTAAATAGAAAAACTTGCATATTAATTTCCATAACAACCATTCAAGTTATACACTTTAAGGACTATTTTGATTTTTATTTAAATATAAATATTTCTTTTAGTTGAGTAACTGAAGATTTTATTTTCAATAGCCTGTAGGTCTTATATTTTAGGTAAAATTTAAAAAATTATACAAAATTTAGTTTTGCAAAGACTTAATAAATTAGAAGTGAGATGTGACTATAATATTTTTAAAATTTGAAAATAGGAATGGCATTATTTATTTCAATCCCTATAGTTATTAATATTTTTGATCAAAAAATTTGCTAAATTTATCTATTGTTACAATTATGTAGTAAAAGATATTATTATTGTAAATTAAATTTACTTTCATAATTTTATGGTTTATCTTTTGAATGCAAAGTAATGATTAGGTATGTTAAGAAGTAATTTTCATCTTTCAAATTGATAATAATATTGTATATTAAAAAGCTTATGTTGGATCAATGTGTGCTCAATGTGTGCTCAATGAAGGATAAAATTATGGTTATAGTTGATCAACTTATGCATAACTTGAGATCAATTGAGGTTCATTTTTGGACCAATCTGAGAATAAATGTAAATCTAACTCTAATTTACTTGTGTTTATAAAGTATTCATAAACCTGGAATAATTAAGGGACACTCTAAATTTCAGGAGAGGGGATTGCTAGCAATTAACCCCTAGATTTCCCATTGTGTATTATGATTGGATTTGGTTGGAGACCAGGATTTGTTTAAGGATATTCTCTTGGTATGTCTGATAATATATGTCTCATTCTTAAGATAATCTCACTCAATTTATTTCCATAGGCATCTATTATTTACTTATAAAATTATCTAAAGCTGAAAAAGATGATGATTTTTGCTTATGGGAAACCTTACCTTCTTTTAATACTTTTCTTTCTCTTTGCCTCAAAAAGCTCTGCAATAAAGCTTTTGAAAAGAATCATCAACTTGCTACCAAAGTTGGAATACCAAATTGGTGTGACTCCAAATGGGTAGAAATTTGAAACCAATATCTTTTATTTTCAAATTTTATTATTACTCATTTAGGATTCCACAATAAGATTTATATTGATAGGAATGATACCAGTTATCTTACTTTTGGAATTTTCTTGTATATCAATCCAATAACTGGCCAACCAATACCATCTTCAGTTAAAATAAAAGGGCATGGCTTATATTTTACAGACCATAAGTGCATGATTGATTTTTATTTGGGAAATGGTGTGATTGAAACAATTTGGAACTTTTCTCAGGATCATCACCAAACAACTAAAGCTCCACCTGGCTTGGAATCTTTTCAAGAGTTCACACATTTTGTATTTTCATTTCAAATCAGTCAAAAATTAATCCACCAAATAAACAAGGTAAAAATGAAGGTAAATTTAACAAATATAAAAAAATTTAATTAGATAAAAAAAGTATGGGGATGAGTAGAGTCATCAAATATTTTTTATTTTTTTATAAATTTTTTATACATAACTCTTATATTTTGAATTCCTAAAGTAAAGTAATGGGCCAACAACCTTGTGTTGTATAAATGGGAATCATGACAAAATTTATTTGTTTCATGAGGTTCCTCTGGACTGCACTTGTGGAAAGTCCCAAACATTTGTTTCTAGATTTTATCCGCATTTTGGCTAGAGGAATTTTTCATTACTTTAAAACTAGGGAAATTGATATATATTAGTTGTTTATATATTAATTTATGTAATTATATTAAATATTGGTGATTTTCACCCCTTATTTCAATAAGATGCATGGGGGGGTATTGCCAAATTTTCAAATCTGACATGCAAAATTGATGAATTGTAAAAATTTTGGTTATACCTACCCCTTACTTCAATTAAATGCAGGGGGGTTATTTCCAAATTTTCAAATCTGACATGTAAAATTTTTGACTTGTAAAAATTTTGGTGATACCCATCCCTTACTTCAATAAAATGAAGTGGGGGGGATATTACCAAATTTTCATATCAGACTTGAAAATTTTTTTGACTTGAACTTTTAGTGATACCCGTCCCATAATTCAATAAAATGCAGGGGGGTTATTTCCAAAATTTCTTATAAGACTTGCAAAATTCTTGACTTGAAATAATTTTGGTGATACCCTTAAATTACAGGGGGTATTAATTCCAAATTTTCATATAAGACTTTCAAGATTCTTGAATTGAAAGAATTTTGGTGATAGCCACCCCTTACTTCAAAAAAATGTAGGGGGGTATTGGAAAGTTTTCAAATGATACTTGAAAGTTTTATTTAAAAAAGAATTTATAACATTAAAATACAAAAATTCAACTAATGATGGATAGAGTAATGAAATACAGGAAATTATTGTAAAAATTTTTGTACAAATAATTATGAATAGTTGAAGTGTGAAAGAAATAAAACTGACTAGTCATCAATAAATTTCATTAGACATTCATTTCCTCATAACATTTATTGGCTTTAACACATTCCATTAAATCAATTTTGTTCTTTGGATTTTCTTCAAGATCATGCTTAAATTTCATCTGTTCCATTAATTTTTGATGCTTGAGTGTTTTATCCTCTTTCTTTGATTTTTCAATACTAAGAGTTAGCTCAAATTTCTTCTACTCCAATTCTTGTGCCATATCATCATTCCATAAAGAGAGCTCGTACTTCCTCTCCACCAAGTCTTGTGCCCTATCATCCTTCCATAAAGAGAGCTCTTACTTCCTCTCTTCCAATTCATGTACCCTGTCATCCCTCCTTAAAGAGAGTTTTTTTTTGCTTTTAAAAATTTAGAGTCTCTTTAGAAACTTCCACTTGTTCTAGAGTAATAAGAAATATTAACAAAAAGTAGAAGAAAAGAAGAGTAAAGTATTAAGAGGTATGTTATCACTTACCAGCATCATGTTTCTCCAAAAATTCTTCAACAGAAGAAAAGGGGTTTGAGATGAAGTATCACTTTTTTGTCTTCTTTGAGAGTGGAAATTCAGACTACTTGAAGCCCATTTATTTTTGTTCAAGTTCACATTTTCCTCCTCATCACTTTCACTGGCTTCAGAATCAGTTGATTGTGGCTCCCGCATTTGTTCTTCATCATTTTTGTAAATAAGAGAATTTAAATAAAAAACAAAATTGGTAAGATAAAAGAAAAAAAAACATACTTGAATTAGATTGGATTGGTTTAAATCACCATAAGAATCTATATCAAAGCTATCTAGATTCATTTAATTTAGAACAGGAGAGGCTTGAGTGGAGGAAGAGGAGTGGAAAAGATTTATTTTGACATCATTTTTGGAGATAGCATCTTCACCATCCAACATTTTTGCAGGATTAACATCAGCTTTATCTCCAAAAACAGCATCAATCTCTTTAAAGTAAGGACATAAAGATTTAAGTTTATCATCTATGGATTTTATGCCCTTACTGACATTGATGTCAGTAATACCAAACCCAGTGGAAGATGAAAGAGTCTTTGCCTTCTTGTATTTGCCTTGGTAATGATTGTATAGTTCAGAAATCTGTTTAGGTAAAAGTTCTATCCTTACCTTGGCCTTATCCCATAATTCATTGGCAATTAGTAGATAACCATTAACTTTTGATGTGGGGGGCCATCCTACTTTAGTTGCATTTTCAGTACTAAACCAAGAATCATAATTAAATTTAGTTTTCAGACAGTTAATAAGTATGATATGATCATTTTTTTAATTTAATGGTCTTTGATTTCTTGGCTGAGTGGGGAAAAGAGGGAGTAGTGCGATTTGAAGAAAAACTGGCGGAAGTCTGCCTTTGAGAAGATCTATGATGATGGGGAATGTTAAGATAATTAAAGATGAAAAGGAGAAAAAACAAGCAGATGAGATAGCGAGGTGTTCTGAATGGAGAGATTAGACAGGATGAGATGAGAATGGGAGTACACAGAAAGGTAGAAGGCATATCCAGAGAGTAGTCAAAGATGTGGTTATGAATGAAAGTAGGCCAAGATGTGGTTATGACAGAAAGTTTTCTGATATGTGGTTATGAAAAATTGAGTTGAAAAATGTCAGATAAGAGGTCAACGTTGACACATATAATTTCTAATAACCCAATTATTAGCAAATATAAATTCAGAAGATAATTGGGGTACAAGGATTTCTATCCACAATTAATTTAATTGAAGATCAGTAAACATTGATACTCCCTAATTACAATCATTTGAATATTTTTTTCTGGTACATCTTTTTATGGTATTTCAGTTATTTTTCTTAAAACAGTGATTCAAAAAATCCCAAAATTGTCAATTATAGGGGGTATCAAAGTTAGAAATTTGTAATTATTTAAAAGGTATTTCACAGCACAAAAAGAAAGCCACAAGCATGAAATTAATTCTCAGTAAAAAGATGTTTTGGGGGCACAAGATGGCATACCTTAAAAAATAATCATGGTTTATTTGGTGGAAAAAAGAGGTATTTTGAAATGGAAGATTTCTGACTTTGATACCCCCTAATATCTGGTTACCAAGTTTCTTCATATCAAGTAGATATTTAAGCTCATTTTATTGAGCACTGAAATTTACTTTAAAGGGGCAGGTTTTTCTCTTGTTTATCCAAATTTATTAGATTCTGTTTACAGAAAGGCAGCTGTATGAGTCTTTCTACATCACAAGATTCATTCTTCATCAGTATCTTGTTCATTTCTTGAGGATTAGGCTGCCTTAGATATTCTAGACTATATATTTTAGTAAAATGTTTTACAAAATTCATGAGACATTCAATGGATTTGGTGGTACCAATTCGTACATATTCATCAGCCAGTTGTGCAGAGGTGCCCTAAGCCATCTGTCTCAAAGATGCAGTGAGTTTTTGCACTGTAGAAAGTCCCCATTTTTCACAATAAGCTTTATGTTTTATCCAAAATTCATTGTGCTCTTAAAAGCCATTTTCTAATTGAAAAAAGGGCTTTTTCTCTTCTGAATCATTGTTTAAAAACTTAATTGGAGTACTTTGGGTTGGCCCCAAAATAATTAGTAGTGAGGTGCTCATGTCCTTCCTCACATTCATGATGCATTTGGCAACAGGCATGCCTTACATGATTTGGATTGAGTGGAATGTAGAGGTTGGGATAAGGGAAGTTTTTCATACTTTGGATATTGTTGAGATGGCATGTAATAAAAAATTTACCAAAGGTTTCTACCCAGTTTATGGTGTAACTCAAAAAGTAATATTGTGAAATTTTAGGGGGTTTCAAAGTTAGAAATCTTTCATTAAAAAATACCTAGTTTATCCAAAAAATCAACCATGATAATTTTTTAAATTAGACATATTGTGCAACCAAAACACCTTTTTACTGTGAATTAATGTCAAGTTTGTGGCGTTATATTTGTGTTGTGAAATACCTTTTAAATACTTACAAATTTTTAACTTTAATACCCCCTATTAGAGATGTCTTAGTGAATGAAAGGTATCATTTTTGATATATACAGAAGCAACAGAATGGATGACTTTCCATCTCATTTTTTTCACCACTCTGTAAACTTAATTTTCTGTTCATTTTTGTAAAATATTCAAGGGTCCTATGAAAAAAAATGTTGATCATATTATCTTTCAGACCTAGTTTCCAGAATTTTCAAAGACTGAGTTGACTCATTACCATAGATGGAGAGAAAAATTTCCAGTAAATTTTAGAATGCAATAATTGATATTGTAAATTTAACAAAATGATAGTGAGACAAACCTTTTACATTATATTAAGATGGCTATTTTCAGGTATAAATGTAATGGTAGTGGAAGTCAGTAAATTATCTTAAAAATCTATCAATATTTTTATTAAGGTATCCTCAAGCTATCTGAAAGATAGTACATGCTCTAAAGAGTTTAACTTATGTCTCTTGTTAATGAAAAAATTCTCAAATTTTTCAGAAAAAAACTTGTATATGGCACCTGCTAACAGGTCAATATCACTTAATGGATACCTTTTCTAAAAAAGCCAACATTTTTTTCTCAATGTATTATATCTGAATTCTACAGTTTTTAATTAAGATACTTAATCACCTTAGAGTTTATTTGAACATGAAATCTTCTCTCTTGCATGAAACTTGAAAACTTTTAATATAAAACTTTTCTTCATTGTTGAGTCTGAAATTTTATTTTTCTTGATTATCTATTTAACTGACCTATTTTTTTTGGGCACTTATCTGGAAAAAACCTGTATTTTATCTGGTGATAACCTATATTTCTAAATATAGTAATTACATAAAAATTATAAAACTTTTGGCCATTCACAAGCTACTTGTTAGTTCTCAACTACACTGCAGTATCACCATGTATATAGCTTGAAAACATCACAATGATGAATAATAATAATTAATAATAAACCTTTCCTTATAGTGAGAACTCAATAGCCTTCAAATACTACTATGTATTTGTCCATTCAAATTACACAGCCTATGACATTAGAAGTATCTTTCCCTCAGATAAGTTAAAAGTATTCTAACTCAAAAAAATTAGCAGTATCATGCCCTCAATCAGGTTAACAGTATCACCTGCTTATTCTCATTATTCTTCAAAGTTGGGATTAGAATTTCAACTTTGTTATAAAAAGTCAAATAGAATTTTACTTTTTGAATCTTCTTAGATCAACTTCCTCATACTATGTACAGTGCCTGGAAACAAGTTTTTGCCATCCCATGAATTGTATTTTGATTCTCATTTCTCTCAAACTACCACTTAATTTTCATTGAAAATGTGTATCATAGCTAAACAGAATATCTAGATTCTAAATATCTAATCATAATATCAATAAAATCTTGCCCTGTTCACCAACAAGTAGGCCCCCCAGAGGCATCTACTACTGCATGTATCCTTTGTGGCATAGACTTAATCAAATTATCTAATGTGTTGGCTTGAAGGTCCTCCAAATCTAAATGTAAGGCTTTCATCATTTCTTCTTTTGTTTTTATGTTATAAGACTGATGGATATTTGTCTTCATTAATATCCACAAATTCTCAATTGGATTCAAATAGGACAATTGGGCCATCCACTTCATGTTCTTCAAGTTTTCTTGATCACAAAATTCTTGAGTTTCTTTATATGTGTAAATAGGATTGTTGTGCTCCATATGGAGAAGCTCATGGTGAGGTTTGTTTGCTTCTAAAAATTTATGAGGTGTTATGTACTTAGGTACCTTATTTACATAGTCATTTAGGATATAGTCTTTATTAGTGGTGTACCCTGTTCTTTGGTTCTTTCCAGAGTTCTACAGGCTGACACCATGCTACAGGTTATGGGCTGTATTCAAGTGCACTGAAACGTTAGCCATAGATAACTCCACTTGGGTTAGCAACACTAGGAGCACTAGTAGCTAAAAAAACCCCCAGTGCATGTCTGAAAAAGACTTTCCTATCTCATCTCGCATTGGTAAAAAACTTACCCACCACATCTCTGACCGGGAGCTAAAAACCTTGGAATTAATCCCCTTGACCTTGATATCTCCACTCAAAACACATGTACAACACACTATTCTACTTCACATGCACTCTTCCCAACCCCTGCTTCCACACTCACCCCCATACTGGGATCTTCATCCTTTCGAGTTGCACAAAAAAACTCCTTATAAAACCCCTCCTTTCACCCTTAGCTAGCCCCTCTTTTGCTAGCAATCTCCCACCTTTACCACTCACGAGCTCTGAATCTAGCCTTGCGCCTCCTCCTTTGCATGAAACTCCCCCACTCACGGGACTCCCTCCCAGAGTTGTGCAACCTTTTTCACAACTTGTGAAACCTCCTCCCTCCCCTATAGAAGGCCTCACTCAAGCAATTGAGATCCTATCTATCAACCCTACTCCTCCCCCTCATCTTGCATTCTTCCAAAACCCCACAAAACACATGAGTGAAAACAGTAATACAACACTGGCTTGGAGATCAGTCTTCCCCTTTAGACAGACTGATCCCCCTGGCAATTCACATCCCTTACCACCCTATTTGAGGCAACCTCTACATCAGCCTCCTATTAGCATGACTGAAAAACAGCGCACACTCAGCAATTTTATTGAATTCACTAATTCAATTCCCAACCTTGATTCAAATGGACTAAACTACTCTGACTGGCACTCAGCAAAGAATTTGTTAGCACAAGAGCCTATGCTCTAAATGATGGTAATGGACCTGATGAATTTGAAGATAGAGTCACCAATTTAATTCTTGTACACTTATCTCCCCAATTCTGAGACATGAAATATCAACTGATTGGAAGGCACACCAAACTTATCTCCATATCAGCCAAAGAATTTACCAGATCCAATCATACCTCTTCAATGACTGCAATTTGCAACTTCCTCAATCTGAAACACACTCCATTCACATCACACAATGAGTACTTAGTTGAGTTCAACAAATATTTTGAGGCAATCAAACAACAAGGCATTGTTTTTGACCAAAATTTTTTCAAAGCTCTTATGTCTCTTGCTTTACTACTGTCATCCCTGAATGACCTTTATGTTGATTTGTGTGTTGCTCTGGATAACAGCCCTGACTCAAAATCAGTTACTTTTGAGGATTTCTGCCAGCTCATGCCAAGTCTATTCAAAAATTGAGCTGATCGAGAAGGCATTTCATCATCACCTAGTGCAACTCTCTCTGTTGAACCCACTCTCCATGACACCACTCAACCTCAAAGGCAGACCAATTCTTACTGGGCTCCTGGTGCACTTCAAAACTTTCATGGATGCCATTCCACTGCTCATGTTATGGCTCATTGTCTATACAATCCTCAGTCTGAAAATTTCTCAGCTAAGCTATACATTATGCATGAACGTGAAACTGCTTTTGCCTCAGATCCCAATGCAAGAAACAGAAAAGCTTACATTCCCTTCAAATGTCCCCAATGTGGTCCCATCTGTGCTAGAGATGTTCAAATTGAAGCCAACAAAGTCCCAATTTTGAACAAAATATTGAAGCCCTGCATGAAATGGTTGACCATCTGGACCTGAATAGTGCTGAATGGTCCCCTGAGGAAATTTCTGACCACTATGCTATCCTGGACAGTGGAGAAACTCATCATGTCACTGGAAATGTGAGCCTTCTCAACAACTTCATACTTCCTAAAAAACAAATCCCAGTCAAAGTGGACACTAACAGTCCTTCTTCCTTCAGCACTGGTATAGGAGATCTGAAAATTAAAGGGGATGGAAAAATAGTCACTATTACCAATATTTTCTATTGTCAAGATGTTTGGACTACTTATATTTCTTTATTAGATTTAGTGAACTATGGTTTCTGTTTTAGTTTGTGTTCTTAAAATAAAAATTTAGGGATTTATTTGAAAGAAGATCTGATTATGACTGGTTGGGTAGAAAATACCAGAAGACAATGGGTTTTAGATGTAATTAGTGTTAGTAACTGCAATCCAAATGATGTTCCTTCTTCCTGCTACACCTTGAACCCTTCCCTTCTTTGAAATGTTAAAAAGAATTATCACATCAACCGTCCACCTGCAGCCAAAGGTTCCCTAATGGACTGACATAGAAGACTAGGACATATCAGCATCAACACCATCAGAAAAAAAATCAATGCCAGTATGAGCACTGGATTACCATTATCTATGCCTGCAGGTAAGATTGATTGTGAAGATTTTTTTAATTTCAAAGAGCACTAGGAAACCATCAGCTACCCGTGAATCAAAGCCAGAATCCTTAATGAGCTTAATTGTTGAAGATCTTGTTGGTCCCATGTATCCCACTATTCATGGTGCTAGGTGGGCAGCAATGTTCAGTGAAAGCTCTACTTCCTATGGTGAGGTATTTTTACTGAATGCCAAATCTGAGTCAACTTCTTGTTTTGTTTCTTTCTATAAAAAATTATAAAATATATCTTGGAAGAAGCTTCAAGTTTTATGCACTGATGGAGGTGAGATGCACAGCAATAAAATGGCTCAGATCTTGGCCAACATTGGTGCTACTCACAAAGTCACCTTCCCCCACCATCATGAGAAAAATGGAACAGCTGAGAGGTTCAACAGAAAAGTTGGTGATATTGCAAGAACCATACTCCTTGCAAGTGACTTACCCAAATCATTTTGAGGTTTAGCATACAAATGGGCAGCTCATTTTCACAACTGGATCCCCAATGTTAAAACAGGTGACAAAACTTTTATTCAGCTGATGTACAATGCAACTCCAAACTATTCCAATTTTGAATTTTTGGTGAAACAGCATTTGTTCATATTCACAAGGAAACATGCCAAAAACTAGATCAATGTGCCTTGATTTGTAAGTGTATTGGTTATTCATTAAACAATGCTGGTTGGATTTTTTGGTGTGAAGAATCAAACACCTTTTTTGAATCTGCCATGGCTGTTTTCCCTGGAAATTGCCTTCCTACTCATGACACTGCTCTCCAAGCTCCAACAACAACACCATCAAAGGGTTCTCTTCAGTCTATTCTCAACAATCTGAAATTAGGTGATTTCAAAGATGAAGAAGTGCTTCTGTCAAAAGAAAAAGCTGTTACAGAGATTGTCAAAAATAGTTTGTCACACTCTGATATTGTCCCTAGAACTCATCTACAAGCCATGATATCTTCTGACCTTCAAAAATGCGAGCTGGCATGCAGAAGAGAACTAGCTAACATGAAGAACATGGATGTTTGGTATGAAGAAAAAGTCCCACCAGGCTGAAAAATCACCAATGCAAAATGGGTATTCACCATCAAAAATCCTTCTTCAGACTCACCAACATACAAAGCACGCTACATGGAAAAAGGTTTCCTTCAACAATATGGTATTGACTTTAGTGAAACTTTTGCTTCACATTGTGTTCTCTTGACTCTTGCAGCATATCACAAATGGCCTGTAAAGTCTTTTGATGTCACAGAAGCCTATCTTCACAGTCCAATTGACAAAGCTATATGGGTACGTCCTCTTGAAGGTTTTCAACTGAAGGATAAAGACAGTGCTCTCTGTCTGAAGAAAGCTCTATATGGCATCAAGCAGGCAGCAAGATGTTGGTGGTTACACATTTCTGAAAAACCTGGCTCTCTAGGATATAAAGCTAGTCAATACGACAAAAGTTTTTATGTCTTAAGGAAGAAAGGTTGTTTGGATGTAGTTTGGATACATGTTGATGATGGAATTGTAACTGGTAGTAGTGAGGAAGTGTTGAAGGAGCTGGAGGTTGGTTTAGATGGATCTTTATGGTAAAATGGAATGAAAAGGTGAATGGCATTGTAGGTGTAGGTATTGAAGAGGTCCCTGAAGGCTTTAATTTCAACAATTTTCAGCTTATTAACAAGATATTAAGAGAACACAATCCTTCAGGACTGCTCACAAGATCTCCATTACCTCAGCAACTAAAAATCAGGACAGCAACAGATGATGAGGAAGCAGTTGACACTACCAAGTATCTTTCTATTCTAGGTGCTCTCAGCTACATAGCAGTGGCAATAGGCCTGATCTTTCTTTTCCAGTAAACTTCCTTGCTAGATTCTCTTCAAAACCAAAAGCTACTCATTGGACAGCACTCCATCACCTCTTAAGTTATGTACAATACACCACTAAACTTTCATTTCACATTCATCCTGACAGAGCCAGCCCCCTTGAATTATTCTCTTACACTGACACCACATGGAACAACAAGGAATTTGCCAGAGCTCAATCTGGTCATCTTTTACTGCTCAATGACTGCCCTGTTGTATGGACATCAAGATGTCAGCTAACTGTAAGCAACTCATCTATAACAGCTGAATATGTCTCTCTTAGTAATGGAATGAAGGATGCAATTTGGATCTCAAATTTGCTTCAAGACCTATACCTCAATTTTCCACCTGTCAGGCTCCATTGTGACAATAAAGGGGCCATCTCCAATGCAAAAAATAATCCTGGAGAAAAGAGGACAAGACATATTAGCAGGTGCTATTACTTGGTGAATGAACAGCTCTTCCTTAAGAAAGTTTTTTCTAGAATGGGTTCCAACTGCAAAAATGCGTGTTGATATCCTAACCAAAGCACTGGGCCCATCTCTAACTTTCAACAAAAGGAAAGATGTCTGTGTGTGGTGATATATGGTGGAATAGGGGGGATTATTTCTTTCTTTTTTTTTTTTCTTTTCTTTTTCTCTTCTATCTTTTTTCTTTTTCATTTTATTATTAATTTTCGATGGTTAATGGCAAATAGGGAGGATATTTATGTTGGAATAGTTTAAATGACCATGTGGGGGGGATGTTATGCGCTTAGGCACCTTATGTACATAGTCATTTAGGATATAGTCTGTAGTAGCGGCGTCCTCGGTTCTCCGGTTCTTTCCGGAGTTCTACAGGCTGACACCGTGCTACATGAGGGACCTTCAGTACACTTCTATCATTGTTTAAGATGTTTGACGTTGCAAAGAGAGCACCACAAGGGGGACTTTGGTAGTGTTGACAAAGCCCCCCCCCTCAAACCATAATAGATGATTGGCCGCTTCGGAAAGTGGGTTGTAGACATTCACAGAGATATTTTTTAGATTTAGTTCACCAAACAAATTTTTTTGTGAAGCTTTTCCAAGTTCAAAAGAGGACTCATTAGTCCAAATCACCTTTTGCCAATTGCTAACTGTCAATATCCTACAAGCATATTATTTCTAATCTATATATTATATCCACACATGTATATATCTATATACTTAGCCATAGGACCCATTAACCTATTAGTAGAGCACTCGTATATATCATCAACTATATACATACCCTAGCATTAATGTATTTAAGAATGCCGATCAACCTGTGATTCGGAATTCACTTTCTACCTTTTTATTTTATTTTACTTTTTCTTATTGTCCGCTCACCTAACTTTATATCTTTAGTCTTTCTTTTATCTCTTCACTGCCCTCGCTCGTCTGTCCTACTCACTCGTCCACTATTGTCCCGTGTCCTTAGCCTTCTAGTCCACTAATACAATCTATTGATTGTTATCACTAACAGTCCAGCGGAGGTGCTGGCAAGCAAAAGCAAGGCAATTGTTGTAATGAATAAGGCCCACAAATGGTTTTTTAGCTGCAATTCTCTTCCAAAGACCCAAATCATCAGCACGCTTAGGGATTGTATGGGGCAATATGTTTTTAGTGAGTAGGTCAGATATTTGAGAAATTTTGGCGTATCAGTTTGTCTTGAAGACCAGCACTAATTGCCTCAGATTACGGGCAGTCATATTGAGTGGGAATCCACTACGATGTGCGGTCTGGGTGGTACCCCAGGCTGAATATCTTTCAAGGACTGAATGAGCTGTGGAACGTGGGAGGGAAAGATGGCAGGAAATAAGAGACTTGATGCAGCCCACAATCCACATGCCAACAATGATACCTTTCATTTCCTCAGTTAGGTGTTGCTTTGTAGTACTCAAAGTGGGCATTGTGAAATGAAAGTGATGATTTTACTTAATGAGCGTTACAAGAATGACTTGAGATGGTGGTGGTATTGAGCAAAGAAAAATGATAGTGGAAAAAAATAAAAAAATTATGGGGTGGCGAAAACTTGTTGCCCGGCACTGTAGGTGTTCACTTGAATTCTAATTTTCTGATCTTCAAGATGGAAGCAACATTCGAAACTCGCTATTAATTACTATTATTTAAAATTGGTATAAAGCTAGAACTATATTTCATAAATATTTGACCGAGACCGTTACGAACTCATAATACAATTAAGATTCAATGTAGAACAACCAAATTTGTCGTCCAACTATTCGCAGAAAGAGAAACAAACAGAGCACAGAAACGTAGTATATCTAGAAACGTGATTGGTTCGCCAAAGAATATGCAATGATTAATTGTTAAGTTTAATTCATAAAAGTCACTGCAGTCAATTTCTAAAGAAAAAATAACTGAATAACTCAAGAAGAGAAACTATAATCTTACCTGATCGAGAAAAATAAACTCTTTACAAAACATTAGGATTATATCGAGAACAAGCCATGGATATATAAGACAATCCTGATACCATGTAAAAATAAGCAATAATGTATTGCCATTGTGGATTTGTTAGATCTTCTTCAACAGCTAGACGCTGCATTTCAATTTGAGTCTCCTTTTCCAATTGTAATTGATAAATATATGTTATTTCTAACGCTTGATCCCACGACGAAAGAGCTAATAATTTTCGAATCGCACAAACCACATTTGCCTATTTTCCGGAAAAAAAAAGTTTAAAATTAATAAATCTGATTTCAGGTCAGATTTGTTCAGTGAAATCAACAAACGAATACAGGTGTAACATTTTCTGAAAAAGCTTTGATTCTAAAGTTCGCGAGGGTTGATTAACTGAGTATCACATTGATATAGAATTTCAAACCTCACTCTTTTTTAAATGAGTAAATATCATTGCTTATAACTAGTATGTTTCCTAGAAGACGCATTATCTTCTTAAGTTGAGAGTCATCGGGATCATCACTTAAATCTAAGGAAAATTTGACAGCTGCCTTCGTCCAGCTAAATTATTGACGTTTAATAAATCAAAATTCCAATTTCTTAAAAAATAAAAATAAAAAAGATGGGGGAATGTTATTTTAAATCTACTCACGGTACACCAGCATCTAAACAACGAGCTTGAAGAAATTCTTCCAATGTATAAACTTCAGGAAATTTTAAATCGTCCTTCAAAAATGCTTGAAACTTGGAAATCATTTCTTTACCAGCGTTTCCTTGGTTTTTGTCATAAGTTTTAATTTGGTAAAGAAGACTTTGAAAGTAGGTTTTAAAATCTTGATGTTTTAAACGATAATCTTCTTGTCTTGTACTGTTTTCTTCTCCGGAACAGCCATCTATATATTTTTGGCATATTTCAAACACTTTCCTCTTCTGCAAAAAAATACCTTATGTTAGTTAAACGCTATAATTCAACATGAAAAAGAATTACATACTGTGCTTTCCTCGCATTCTTCCACAAAATCTAAATATTTGAGTATGAATTTTCACTCCACATATCATACCAGTTAAAAAATAAAAAAAATAAAATGCTAATTTACCATCAAAAATAAGATATGCCGTCAAAAATTGAGCCAGTATTCTGAGCTTCTTTTGACCGGCGAATGGGAACATAAAATATGGAAACCACGCCAAGGGCGCTTGCTTGAGAGGGTCAAGGTTTTTTGACGAGAATGCAGAAATTGATCGGCCTGGTTTAATTTCTATACTGCCTAGTTTTTGATCTTCTTTTAAGACCATCAATACTTGATTTGAAGCCTCTAAAGCATCTTTCCAATGTTTGCTAAACAAAACCGTGCGAAAAGAATGACGAAATGGAAAACCAAGCTCTAAAGGACTTATAGCTAAAATATTACAACGGACACTCTTAGGAAGTACTTTCTCTTTCTCATGAGGAATTTCGATTAGTTGTTGAGGAAAGCCTGCAATTATGTTACATAATGGATCATAAGAGTCATAAGGTCGAGGATAATCTTCAGTTTCAAGCTCTGATAATGAAGACAGATGAGAAAATAGTTGGTCACTATCGTGAGACATGTTACTCCTGGATAATGTAATGTGTGCAGGTATGATACTAATTTATAAAATTCACCATATAAGAAAGAAAAAAGAAGGGGCTCGAGAGAAAGGGTTTTTTATAGACAATTGTGACAGAAATTGTACTCTCTCACCGAAAAAAAAAAGCTGGCACCTGCTAGCCGGTGCCCATCCTTGACTGAACATTGGTAGTTCAATTGGTGGGAGGCACTCGTTCGAAGGTGCCAACCTTTTTTTTCTGGTATCTGTCAGATCTTTCTTCTTTACATTTATGTACCTTAACCACGAACATTTGTCTATTTTTTACAATGTAAAAATAATTTAGTAAAATCTCACGTGCCTTATATTGCGCGGCTCATGAATTTAGCTTTCCGTTTTGTATACAGCTAATCCTGGAAAGCTTGCGGGTTTCTTGTCACTTATTCCCTGCCAAAAGTGACATAAAATTTATGTTTTTGGTGGGGGATCGGAGACGAGAAACCCGCAAGCTTTTCAGATTTTGCTGTAAGTGGTCTTGTGCGGGACTGGAGTCTGTAGATTTGACTATGTTTCATCTTATTTATATTCATATTTGAGCTACAGCTATTTGAAAAAAGCTTGCTGTGTTTTTGCCTTCCGTCCCGCGCCAAAAACATGAGTTTGGATCACTTTTGGCGGGGGACGAGGGGCAAGTAAAGAGCAAGGCTTTTCCAAATAGCTGTACTAACGTATGTATCAACATAATTCGCTGAAAAGCTCATCGTGATGTAATTGTTTACAGCACATTTCATAAAGCTTGGTGGTTTCGCAAAAAAAAATTGGCGTTTCCCGACGCACCAAGTCCTAATCCGCAGCATAATTAGGTACATAGAGCCTAATTAAGCTTGCAAAATCTTATCCATACCTGTCCCGTGACTTCTCAATTAACCTAACCTGATTGTATGGTTTTTGAGATATTTTTGTCACAATCTGTCACTACGCACCAAGTAAGATATCCCCGATAGGGATATATAATGCGCGAGTTGGGGATATTATGGGGAGGGACATAAAGATAGAAAAATAAGTGTAAGAAAAATAAGTGCGAGAAAAATAAGTGTAAGAAAAAAAAGTGTGAGAAAAAAAAGAGTAAGAATAATATTTTGCAACATTGGGATTTTTGTTTTATAATTTATATTTCTTAAAAAATAATTTATTTATTTATTTATTTTTTATTTTATTTTTTTCTGATTTATTCCTATTTTATTTTTTTTGAAAAAAAAATATTCTCATGGTTATAGAATATTTTGCTTACACTTATTTTTCTAGCACTTACTTTTTTTACATTTATTTTTCTGACCTTATGTCCCTCCCTACAATATCCCCAACTTGTGCATGGATATCACCATCGGGGATATCTTACTTGGTGCGTAGTGTGTAGGACGGTATCAGTACACAGTACTCCGGAAAGAACCGGAGAACTGGGGATGCCGCGACTACAGGTTATATACTTCTCACACATAACTAAGTACATAGCACTCTACGACATAATAATTTTTCCCTTTCTAGCAGAACTCTTTCTATCCTTCAGTGTGAAAGCAATGTACAGTGGCTGTACAATCGACATAGTGTAACATGACGTTATGAAATAAGGTTGACGAGCCGCAATGTATGCGTAAGTTGTAATGTTATTTATTTTTGTAAATAATTTTGAATCCTTTTCTGAGGAATATCCTCTATAAGATAATGCTTTGCAGAACCAGGGAAAGCCCTCCGAGGGTACATGAGACTTTATTAATTATACACATGGTTGGAACTAAGATAGGAACGGTGGTGAAAACTAAATACCTCCGTTAGGATGAGGATAAAATCATTTTAATTATTTATATTTGATAAGCTCATCTCATGCAAAAGTCATTACAGTATGTTGAAATGGGAAGATATATAAGAAAAAGATATTATCGCTAGAGAAAGATGAAGCGCGACTTGATTTACTGAGAAATGAGAAGCGCTTCAAGAGGAAATTAAGTTAAATATTTTTGTTTATGTTACAAACTAAATTAATAAAGAGAGACTTTGGTCTTTGTCACACGTGCTCTACCAAAGTTGGAGAACTTATGTAGAAGCTTTTTCTTTCCGGATGATGAAACTGGCCAGAATAAATTTAGAACAGCCGGTTAGGGAATAGTTTACTGGGAGAGCAAATAGTGGTCTGTTGAAAGGCATCCCTACTATATTCAGCTAGACCAAGAAAGCTTTGTGAAAATGCAAATTTTTTTACAGCTTTTTGCCTTTCCCTGTACTCCTTTTGGACACAACGTGTGCACGCAAAGGACCAATTGATCCTGGAAACAACCAATCACGATATCCCATCCTTCCAATGTATGTATATATCCACAGTGTACAATTCAATTTTGCACTACAAGTATTATTTTTGAAAATCAACTTGGCATTGCACTCAAATTGGACCATTGTCGGTCAATCGTCTAGAAGAAGATAAGGAAAAGAGGAGAAATGGAGGAGGACAAGGAAAAAAGTAAAAGAAATAAAGTGTAATAGATTATTTAATTTATTTAAAAGAAAAGCAACGACGAGTAACTTGAGAGATGACAAAAATTTAGGCTTTATTAATAATAATATTATTTAAAGTAAGGGTTCTGCGTGGCAAACACTTTGATTACTATCAGACTTAAGGCAACCTTTTAATTGTTATATAGAATTATTAATTAGATTGTAATACTAATAAAAATAATAATAAATGTGATAAAATTATATTTAAGTTGTTGAGTGTATATTAAGTGATGCCTCTACAGGGGATTATCCAAGGCCCTTTTATAGGCAATTGTCAGCCTGTATATCTCCAGGACTGAGTAAAAAGTGATTATAAGTTATGTTAAACACATGAACTATACATGGGAACAATAAATAAGAGTACACAAATAGTATACATAAGTAAAATTATGATAATGCACAAAAAATGCCATTATAACACCTTATATACACGCATATATCCACCTTTTATAGGTCTTATGTACTTAATATTAAGTTGGAATATGTTAGGGTAATCTTAAGAACCTTAAGTATAAGGCTACATAATTTTTAAGTACACTTAAAGCTATTATATTCATTGTTTTATGCAAAAAACAAGAAATGCGCTTTATTTCACTTAAAAGTTGACTATATGCGCTATAAAATTGAGAATATCAAAATTGCGCTTTGACAGATCAATTGGGCTCATTTAGAACTATTGATTTGGCTACTTAAATGCATAAAAATAACACTTTTCAAATTTGGTGTTTTTATGCCAGAAATGGCTTCTGTGTACTGGCCACATACTGCCTGCTTTTTTCCCATGTGAATAGCTTCATTTTTAGCAAAGTTAGCTTTTTCACACTATAATTACCCCCACATTCTACGCCCACTGTGGGGAAACATACTAAAATAGGCAACAGGCGCTTATTTAGTGTCCTAGCTTAATTAATAATGCATTGACCTTGTTTATATGCACTAATTTCATTAATAACCTCACTCTTGGCACTTTATTTCATCACCACGCTTAAATTCGCCTAATTTTAGTCAAGGATTTACCCGTGCAAGTGCCTGCCAAGAACTGCATGTAGTTACCCCACATCTCACGCTCTTTTTTAAGTTTTTGGGTGGTTTCTCAGTCAATTTTGGTTATTTTTGAATGAAAATTTCACGTAGTATAATGTCAGGATTAGCCCCATTATTTCTACAGTAAATCCCCCTTATTATTAAGCTATTATTAACCTTAAAAAGTCTCCTTTAGTCTTTTATATTATTGTTTTATACGCATATACTCTCTTTTTGTCTTTTTCTTTAATTTTGATGGATTTCCCTTATTATTACAGTATTTTGGTGGTTGTTACTTGTCTAATTATGTCATGGGTCACTAGGGATGTTGATGGGAAGGTCTATTAGTTGTTTTAAGGCGTCATTAACTGTGTATTGGATGGTATATCAAGGGATTTGTTGGGGAACTCAGTGTGTATAAAAGGAGGAGGTTTTTGGGTCTTGTTTCTTCATTCTTTATCATTACAATTTAACCAATATAACCAAATAAATTACAATACATATCAATTAGTACTTTTATAAGACTTTTGAATAGTATCTGAATTATATAATCTATTTTTCTACCAACTACAAAGATTGTAAGCCATATATAAGAATAGTGAGAATTATATTACTGAGACCTTTATATTTGATTTTATTTTACAACTTAGTGGATTAATACTACAGTATTCATATAAGACCATTAAAATCTTCTAGACAACTGACCATTCAAGCTAGTTCACGTCCTTGTACTTGATCTTAGCCTGACAGCAATGGTCCCCTGAAGCGCTACAAATGACTATATACAAAAGAGTAATGAAGTAAAACAAAAAGATAAGAGTAGACATTTGTAACATAGTAACTAAGAGAAAAATATACAAAAAATAACAAGTATCCCAATTAAGACTGTAAAATTTCCATCCCAAATTCCCCAAATTAGTTTCTATAGATTAATAAGTAACTAAACAACCATGTGATCTACTAACTATGGGGAAAACAAATCAAAACAAGTAATACAATCTGTTTTCAGTATTTCTAAGTGAAACAATTGACATGTTTTGACGCAACAAGGTATTCAATAAATTTAACTCAGCATAAGTTTATATAATTTAATTGTTTTCACTTATGTAGTTAAATACTAGTTAACTGAAACAATTAATTAAATTACTTTGAGAAATTATAATACTATTTTATAAAATAAGTATTATAATTTATTTAATTTTCTTTCTGACACAATTAAGGGTCAAAAGAAGCGCCATTACTTATTGTTTAATACTATATGAAAGATGTAATTTAATATATAAATGTAAATAATTAATTTAAATATATTATAAGTCAATTTTACACTTATAATTATAATATATATTTTCAATTAATTAAATATTAATTTATAATTATTAAATACATAAAAATGCGCCATTTATTTGTAGAATATAAAATATATTATGTTTAATTTAAATGTATAAAATTTATATAAACAATAAAATCAATATAACACTTATATGTAATAAGATATTTATATAATTTTATTATGCAATAAAATATTAATTTATATACATTAAATATAATTCATACACCCTCTTTCAGGTTCTATAAGGTAACACATCATTTACTGGGCTCCTGGAATAGCCTGGCTGACACTCCCTCACTCTAAAAAAAACAATAAAAAAAAATGCTATGATTTTTTCTTTTTGTATTTTTTCAACAGAGTAGGCAGATTTGAAATCTCCTTGCTAGGTATCCATGCATCATGTTCAGATGATTTGTTCTTATATCTCAATAAATATTCAATACCTCTTTCAGAAGTGATAATTCTATCATTGAGAATTTTATCAATTTCTACTGTTTCTGTGACTTCCTGAGGGTTTTTCTTAGGTCTTCCCCTTCTTTTGGGAAATAAGTCACTGTTTGAAGTATAAGGTTTAAGCAAAGAAATGGGAAAAACAGGATGTTTCCTATCATATGGAGAATACAATACAACTTCCACTGCATTATCACCAACCATTCTTTTAACAACAAATGGCCCTACAAAAGGATCTTTTAATTTGTGGTTACCTTGTAAATTGAAATGGACCGTAGAGATCAACACTTCATCACCCTTGTTAAATGTGTATTCTTTATGGGATTTATCCCATCTTTTCTTTTCATATTCAAATGCTTTATCAATGCAGCTCTGAGAATGTTTTCTGCATAGCTGTTGCATTTGCATGAAAGATTTTACACCAGGGTGTAGTTCCAACTTAGGTAATTTATTATTGAGAATCTGAGCAGGAGTATGTGGGACATAACCTAACCAAAGCTCAAAAGGCTTTTTCTCAGTGACAGAATGAACAGTGCTATTATATTCAAATTCAAGACCAGGCAATAGAGTGACCCAATCATGAGTAAATCTGTCATTGTCTTTATATTCTAAACCAAAGGCACAATACCTTCTAATCATATCTTCCAGAGTTTGAATCATTCTTTCAGCTAGACCATCAGTCTGAGGATGGTGAGCTGTAGACAATTTCAACTCACAGCCACAAATATCCATCAAAGAGGTCCAAAACTCAGAAGTAAATTTTGGATCTCTATCAGAGATAATGGCTTTTGGAAAACCAATAATATTAAACATGTAAGACCACCATAAGAAGGCTAATTCTTTGGTGGATACATCTTTGTGGGTTGGAATAAATTTGCACATTTTTGTAAATCTATCTACTATTACCCAACAAGAGTTAAAGCTGTCTTTACCTGCAACAGGAAGACCAGTGACAAAATCCATATTAATGATTTTCCAGGGAGCATTAGGTGCTTCAATATGTTGTAATAACCCTGCCCTCTTACCTGTTAACCTTTTAGATTTTTGGCAGGAATCACAAGATTCAACATATAATTTTGTGTCTTCAGACATATTAGCCCACCATGCAGTGTTTTTGATTCTAATTAATGTTTTTTCAAGATCAAAATGACCAGCTAATATGTCATCATGACAAAGTTTGAGGATAGTTTCTTTCATAGAAGGAGGAATTACAATTACATTAGTAAGCTTTCTTCTATAATATATATAACCATCTTCAATAGAAAACTTTCCTTTACTCAAAGCATTTTGATACTTTGCAGGAAGAGTTTTTATTAATGCTTGAATTGAAGCATTCTTAGGATCATTTAAGATAGTAACCAATTTATTTAAATCAGAATCCTTCTCATATGAATCCAGTATTAATTGCAATAACTCTTCCTCCATATCTACTACAAATATACCATGGATATGAACAGTATCATCTTCAGGTACATAAGCAGGATTTGAGTCATTATTTGGCAGAGGCAATCTTGAGAGCATATCAACATTGGAGTGAACATTACCAGCCCTATGGATAATTGTCATCCGTCCTCTGTATTCTTGAACAGCAAGTTGCCACCTGAACATATGTCTGTTAGGTGTCTTCAGGTTTAAGAGGGACTTCACAGCACTACAGTCAGTTACCAACTCAAATTTTTGGTCATCCAAATAGTAATGAAGCTTCTCAAGAGCCCAAACAACTGCTAAGCACTCCAATCGAGTGACACCATATTTCAATTCACTATTTCTTAAGGTTCTTGAAATATAACAAATTACAACCTCTGAGGATTTATCATTAATAATTTGTTTCTGGTGAAGGGCAGCACCCAGACCAATAAAGCTAGCATCTGTATACAGGACAAATGGCTTGTTAAAATCTGGAAGAGCCAATATAGGGGCTGTCATTAAGCAACTTTTTAATGTATTAAAAGCTTTTTGACAGTCATTATTCCAGAGAAAGGCAACATCTTTTCTGGTCAGTTTTGTAAGAGGCAAGGCTATGACCTGATAATTTTTAATATATTGTCTATAATAGCCACACATCCCCAAAAAACTTTGGATTTCTCTTACAGAAGTTGGTGCTTTCACATTTTGGATGGCAGCAACTTTGTTGTGGTCTAAACAAATTTGTAAGCCTGACACAACATGGCCAAGGACTTTCAAAGATTGAAAACCAAATTTACACTTTTTTAAGGATAAGGTCATATTGATTTCATCCATTTTTTGGAAAACTCTATTCAAGTGAATCATATGTTCATCAAAAGTTTTAGAAAAAACAATATTGTCATCAATATAAACCATGAGCCAACCTTCAATAATTTCTTGATGGAAAGTGTTATCCATGACTTTCTGGAAAACTGAAGGAGCATTTTTAGGGCCAAATGGCATCCTAACATACTTATATATTCCCATATGAGTAGCAATAAGCAAAAAATTTTGAGAATTTTTCTCAACTGGAACTTGATGATAACCTTTATTACCATCCAGACAACTAATAAATTTTGCACCTTGCAAGGTAGCATGTATTGAATTAATTCTGGGTAAAGGATAGATATCATCAACAGTATAAGTGTTCAAAGCTCTGTAATCTCCACACAATCTAGCCTTATCTTTTTCATAAGAAATCAAGACTGGGGAGATGACACAATATTTAGGGGTGAAATCTACTTTTCAATGATATTCATTTTTAATAATGTTGCAATATTATCTTCAATATCTTTTCTTTTTGATGGAGAAGCAGGATATGGTTTTTTCTTAAGGGTAGGAGGAATATCACTCAAATTACAGGATAAGGTAATTTTCATTTCTTCCTGAACAATTCCCAAGACATGAGAACCATGAGCAAAAGCCATAGTGAAAGAGGTAATAGAGGCAACAATAGAATCCTTTTGTTCACTAGTCAACTGATCACCAAAAGAAGCAGTATTTATTTCATTTAATAAATCATCCATTTCAGTTGTTGTTCTACCTTTACACTGGATCAGTGAGTTACAAGATTTCAACAAATGCCCAGAAGTTCTAGGAGAGGAAATTTTGAATTTCCTTTTCCCATTCATTCCTAAGGTAAAGAAATTATTTGCTGGGTCCAGTTTCACACCAAACATGGTTAAAATATCATTTCCCATAATAAACCAATTGCTTAAATTATCATTTTTCATGACAACAAACTCACAAATAGCTCTGACAAAACCACCATTATATTTGAAGAATACAGAGGTTTTGTATTTGCCAATAGGAAATAAGGTAGAACCATACCCTCTCCATTTTTCAGAAGTTATAGGTAATAATTTACTCAAATATTCCTTATCCACTAAAGCTAAAGCTTTTTCAGACACTACACTTCCTCCAGCACCAGAATCAAGAACTACATCAACATTTTTACCATTAATGATAACAGGTGCCTTCAAAGGGGATATAGGTATAGAATTGTTAGTAATATCTTTAATTATCTCAGCATTTTCTACTGAAGATAAATCCAATACACATTCTTCAGATATATTATTTAAATAATGGACATCTTGTTCCAACATTAAAACATCTTTAACAGAATCATTGTCATAGGAGATATTACTTTCACATTCACTGGAAGAATTATTGAAATCAAGTTCAACTTCATCAGTGTCTTCATTTTGTTCAACAAGATGAATTTTCTTGTCACAAACATGACCCTTCTGCCACAGTTTGTTACATTTATAACAAGTATTTTTTGCATATTTTTTAGGTGCAACTGGGGCAGAGGGTTTACCAGATTTTTCTGGGAGCTTTGTAGAAGGTTTATTCTGATCATTATAAGATTTAACAAGGTAATTCTGTCAGCCTAAATATCCTTAGGACTGAGTATTTCTTATGCTTAAAATAAGATAACCTTAACTAGATTAAGCTTATATCTTAAAAATAAGGTTAAAATAATAATATATATTATTTTATTATATATATATATAATTATTATTCTATTATATAATTTATAATAGTTTAAATAGCTTATCCATGGCCTAATAATACTTATTAAGGTGTTAATGGAGTCATAATATACTTATCTTAAGTGATATGAAGTAATTATTGACATACATAAGCTTATATGTATACATAAATCTCATATTCAGTGAAATATGCAGTATATTATGTATATTTAGGTATATAAGTGGGTTTTAGCCCCTTAATAGCCTATAACCTTTGTTTTTCTGCTTATTTTAGGTCATATGGACGAAATCAGTGGACTCACAACGCCTACAGAAGCATAGACACCTATATCAGGCGCATACACCCAGTTTGGACAACTAAAATTACTTCCTTGGATGGTTATTCACGGATTTATGGGTTGGAAATATGTTTTTGGGTTAATGTGGATGCTTGGGGATGTTATTGGGGGCTTGGACATTTTATTTGTTTCCTTTATATGCTTTTAGTTTCATTAAATCTCTTTTTGATCTTTTATTTTACCTGTTTCTTTATGGTATCCGCTTTTATCTGGGTTTTCTAATTATGGTATGACTCTGTGTTATTATTAATAGTGATGGAGGGTCCTTACTGGAGGTCTGGGTGTTGAAACTGCTTGAAGTGGACGCCATGGGGAGGTGATGGGCCCTCACAGTGCTGTAATTGCCGGGGATAGCAGTGACATCATCTGGATTGAAGGTCTGTGCACTCCAGTGGATTTGGGTATAAGTAAGGAGGGATTTTGACGGTTTATAATCATCATTCAATTACTACACTTCAAACAAACACTACACTACAATTATTAACATCTAGAAATATATTATAAAGCCCTTATAAATTGATATTATCTTTATAAAAGCTATAACTATATTTTATTCTTCTATTTTCCACCACTAGCACGCATTTAAATCCAAGTATTGTGAGTTTAACTTGAGTATAACTATTCTATTAGTCTTCCCCTGAGGTTTAATCACTAAATCATTTATTAATAAGTAGTTGGACCATAAAATAACACTATTATATCATACTTATATACTAGACTGTACTGACAATTGGGGGTCTTTCCTTATATTTTACTTATTATTTAGTATAAGCCTTGGGACGTGATTTTTACCTTAGTATAACTCAAAATTAACCAAATATTTGGGTCTGCTGCATATTAGTGGGTCATCATAACTCATTGATTGCGGAAAAGAATCCTTATAATAATTGTACTAATTTTTTATCATAAAAATTAGATATTTACAGTAGTAACTGTACCCAATATAAACCCAATTTCACTTGGTATTTGGACACCAATATAACACCCAATTAAATTGGTATTTGGCTAAAGCTTGGTAAGCTAATTATTCACCCTTATAGAGGTCTAGTTAAACTTATTATTATATTTTTAACAGATTTTTTCGAATTTTTCTTATATTTTATTTAAATAAATAAAGATATAAATTCAGGGTAAGCTCCATTGCTTTTTTATTAGTAATATAATTGCTAATATTATTTGTCTACTAATTCCACAGAGTTTTTTCCTTTTGTAGACGTAAAATATTGTTATTCTGAACAATATGAGTGCTCCTCAGGATAGTGTAAGTGAACAGCCTGCTTATAATACCAGGTCTAAAACTAATAAAAACTTTCCAGGACATCACCATGGAGGGACAACAGTACCCCCAACCAGAAAGCATGAGTGTAGAGGAAAAGGACGCCCTCTTAAAAAAGATAACTATCAAAAAGACGTCTCCTCCTCTTCAGGATCAACTGTCCCACCTGGCCAAACAGGTTCTGAAGCTAGAGGAATCAAAATCTCTCATGTTCAAAGAAGTAGAGCAGTTGCAAAACAATTGCAAGGTAGGATTTCAGCAGATGAATCAGGCAATGGCAGAATTAAAGGGAGGCCTGCCCAGTCAATCAAATCAGCAACCCCCTACCCAAGGAGGGTCCACTCACTCCCAGGAGAAAATCCTGGTAGACAAATGGAAATGGGACTGGTTTCACCAACAGTGGACAAGCCACAGTTGCAACAGGGATCCACCCCCTCATCTGACTTCCTCAGCTCACCCTTACAAGGGAAAAAAGCGCCAAAAATCAGGCCTGGCAACCATCCCTTGGTAAGTAACTTACCCCCTCAGATTAAACATAATACTGATAATTACAATATAGGTAATTCTATTGATGTTAAATCTGTACAAAAAATAGAGGAGGATTTAAGAAATTTGGGTTTTAGAGTAGATACACCTGACTTGTCTTTTATCCATAATAACAGTACTATATACAATGATAATACAGTTAATCCTCAGTTGCAACCACCTACTAGTGAGATGAGTAGTTCACAGGAGAGTGAGAGAATTGAAAAGGAGGACATGGAATATTTTAACAATAATCCAACTGTCCATAGAATTGTTTCAGCATTGTGGAATAGAATGACTGATTGTGAGGAACAGACAGTTAAGCTCACTAGTGATACAATTTCATCCTTAACATTGAACATTTCTCAATTAGCAACACGTAATAAAGAATTAGAGAAAGAACATTTGTCTCTAACTCTTAAATATGATTCATTGAGTAATAAATATAATGACCTTTCAAACAAATTTTGTGAGTTAGAAAAATTATATGAAACACACTTATTAAAAACTGAATCAAGAACAAAGTTATCTTTTGCACAGACAAATCAAAGTGTCTCTGAGCTGCTACAAAGATTAACTAAAGTTGAGATTGAAACTGCCAATCTACTAATGAACCAGGATAATCATAAGTATAATCAATATAATAATAATCCTTTCATTGGCAAAAGTGAATCTCATTCCTTCCCTGTACCACCACAATTAAAACCATCTGGTGGTAGTGTCAAATCTGAAAATGTAAGTCACAAATCCGTGCAGGAAGAAATACAAGACCATTTATCAAAAGTAAATGAGTTGTTGAATTTACCTAAGATTAGTGAGATAAAATCCAATCAGAAGAACTGGCCTAAGATAGATCAGTACCCAACTTATGATGGGGAAGCCAGCTCTGATTGGCAACATTTTATTCAAAGAATTGACAACTTGAAATTCTCATATAAGTTACCAGATGAAGAGATAACATCAAAATTAATTTCTTTATTTAAGGATGTTGCTTTATTATGGTTTGAAGCTGTCTTAAGTGAGGGTAGAGACTACTCTTGGGCTGAATGGAAACAACTTATTGAAAAACAATTTGGAGGTTCTAAATTCAGGCTTACTCAGCAGAGACTGTATGAGAAAACTAGGTATAATCCGTTGAATGGTGACAAACCTATGGTATTTTTAATGACTTTAAACAAAATCTTAAAAGCCATTGAGCCTCATATGGATTTTAACTTATGGAAAGATAAGATAATTTACAAATTACCTATATCTGTCAGAGATATTGTTGTAGCTAGAACATTTAATGTTACTGAATATTCTGACTTTATTAATATTTGCAATGAAATATTACTAAACCATAAGTATGAATCAAGGTATTCCACTTATAAACAAAATGTTGAACCTGTAAAATCTCAGAATTCAAAAATACTTCAGGAGAAGCAGAAAAAACCTACTGCACCTGTAGTACCTAAAAAGTATGAAACAAATACTTGTTATAAGTGTAACAAACCTTGGGTAAAAGGTCACAAATGTGAGAAAAACATAAATATTGTTGAAAATCAACGTGAATCTGAAACTGAAACTGAAAAAAGTAAAGAATCAAGTGATTATGACAGCAATATCTCATATAGTGATGAAAATGAAGTCTGTATGTTGGAAGATGATTTGTCCATCTTTGAAAATCCAATATTAAATATGGACTCAAATGAATCTTTAATGAATTTTGAGGATGCTGAAATCATTAAGGATATACAAGCTGATAACTTTAAAATGACACCTATCACGGTTCCAGCTATCATTTCTGGTGAAAATGTTAATATAGTATTGGACACAGGAGCTGCTGGTTCAGTTGTTTCCACTAATACATTACAGAAAATTGATAGTGAATATAAGGTTAAGCTTGAACCACTTCAGAATAAAAATTGGAGAGGTTTTGGATCAGTACTACACCCCATTGGTAAATACAAAGCTGCTGTTTTCTTTAAACACCAACATGGTTATGTAAGGATAACTTGTGACTTTGTAGTAATGGATAATACAAATTGTAGTAACTGTTTTATCATTGGAAATGATATTCTGACTAAATTTGGTGTAAAATTAGACCCTGCTAATAATAATTTTACAATTGGCATGAATGGTAAAAGGAAATTTAAAATAAATTCTTTTAACACAGTCTTACACATTGAGTCAGTAACAAATTCCCCGTCTAAAGGAAGAAAATCCAATGAGTTGGAACTTCTGGAAACAGAAATTTCAAAAGCATCATTTGGCACTCAGATAAGTGAAACTGAGAAAGATAATATTTTGGAATTAATTAAAGCTTTTCCAATGGCTTTTGCACATGGTACAAATGAACTTGGCCTTGTAAAAGATCATGAAATGAAAATTAGTTTAACCTGTGACATGGATAATATTCCTGCTAGTCTTAAAAAGAAACCATATCCTGCTTCACCAATGAAGAGGAAAGACATAGAGGATAATATTAAGATGTTATTAAAGATGAATATTCTTGAGAAGGTTGAAACTACACCAAAATATTGTGTAATATCACCAGTGCTGATTTCTTATGAACAAGATAAAGCAAGACTGTGCGGTGATTATAGAGCATTAAATACATTTACAGTAGATGATATTTATCCCTTGCCAAGGATTGCCTCTATCCATGCTACCCTTAAAGGTGCTAAATATATAAGTTGCCTAGATGGAAATAAAGGGTACCATCAAATTCCTGTTGAAAAGAATTCACAGAACTTTTTGTTGATAACAACACACATGGGAATTTATAAGTATGTCAGAATGCCATTTGGACCAAAGAATGCTCCATCAGTATTTCAAAAATTAATGGATATAACATTCCATAATGAAATGATTGAGGGATGGTTAATGGTATACATTGATGACATCATAGTGTTCTCTAAATCTTTTGATGAACACTTAATCCATTTAAAGAAAGTATTTCAGAAAATGGATGAAATAAAAATGACCCTTGCATTGAAAAAATGTAAGATCATTATAAGATTTAACAAGGTAATTCTTTGGTTCATATCTATGGTTGAGTAGTACCTCATTACAGATATTAATGAAAGAAGAATTTTCCCTTACATGCTCAGTTCTAGCCACAATCAAATCTCTAAGAGAATTTGGTAATTTATACAAGATTTTATCTCTCCAAATATCATAATCCATCTTTGGATCAATTGCTCTTAGGATTTTTGTCAGTTTCATAAGAAAAACAATGGGCTTTTCAACAGAGGAGGGTAAATATCTAGTATTCTCATACAGTCTTTGTTGAGCTAACCTGAATTTTGAACCACCAAACTTATTCTCAATCATTCCATGTATAATGATTGTTATCTAAAAGAAAAGATTCATACCACATCAAGGCTACATTGGAAAATAAAGAAATTAGCTTAGAAACAATTTCCTAATCAGGTAGTTTATAAGATCTCTTTAAATTATCAATTCTTTGGATAAAGTGTTGCCAATCAGAGGAAGAATCACCATCAAAGGTAGGATATTGGTCTAACTTAGGCCAATTTTTCTGACTACTGGGATGGTCTACTTTTTGGTTTGAATTATTCATTATTAATAATTCCTGAAGTTTAGCCAGGTGTTCAGAAATTTCATTATTTACAGAAACAGCTGGTGCATGACCATCACAAGATTTTTTGCTAGTAGCAAAAGATTTTACAGACTCATTGTCAGTATGTTTAATGGTTGAAATATGAGGAAGAAAGGATGAACTTTGCTCAGGTTTTTTCCCTTTATTTTTATGCAGCTTATTGACAGCATTCTCATTCAATTCATTATTGATGGTTAAGGTTGAGAATTTTTCCTGCAGGTCAGACACATAGTTTCTTATTCTTGGAATTTCAGACATCTGGTCATTTACTTTAGCAAGAGATAGAACATTTCTGTCCTCAGAAACTGAGTGTCTGTCACTTAGTGCATGGAAATCATTCCTTAGCTTTTTAAACTCATTTTGCAGAGATTTTATTTCATTTTTTAATGAATAATTTTCTTCAATAAGGGGTTTTAATTCACTCAAGGTCTTATGTAGACTGATATTTCTATCTGAGATAGCTCTATGGTCACTTCTTATTTGTTTTTGTTGACTAAGAACAATATTCAAGGTTTCTTTGATTTTTAAATAAGCTGTATCTTGTACAGAAGAACTCACTTTACATTGCAAGTGTAAATTATTTAATCTATCATTTTCATGGATTAACACATCTCTCACATGTTTGTCTTTCACAACATTAAAATCAAGGGTATCTTTCAACATTTCCTCAGAAGTTTTTTCAATTAAGGTATAGATTTCAGGGTGAACAGAATCATTTTTAATTGCAAGAGAAGGATTAATTAAAGAAGTAGAAGTTAAATGTAAAGGTTCATCAAATGACAATTTGCTAATTACATCAATAGGGCTACTAGTTACAGGAAGCTGTCTTTTAACAGGTTTAACTGTTCTTTCACCATGTTCAATAATATTACCTGCAGAAGAAGATTTATTAGAAAACATACCCAAGTGACTATCAACCAAATTACTTACCATGGCAGAGGAGGAAACTTCCCCTGAGACTGAGTTTGGGATTGTGCTTGGGCCTTCTTTCTCCTACTTTGTTGGTAGGGATGAGGAGGTGGATGGAAATTGGGTGTTCTGGATGGGCCAGGCTGATGATGAGGAGGGTGTTGCACATTCTGTTGGTAGTGACTCATTAGATAATCCCATTTCCATTGCTCTACTTCCATAGTATTTGGATTTTGGATGGTTGAGCTGGGTGGCTGTGAAGGTTGAGCCTGAAACTGAGGCTGATTGGGAGGCAACTGAGGAGGGGCCTGGGCCTGATTTTGGTTCCTGAGTTCTTGAACCTGATCCCACAAGGTGTCTACTTTTGCTTTGTACCTCATATTTTCTGTCTTCAGCTCTTTTATATGACTGGACAGGTTGCTGATTTGTTGTGGTAGAGGAAGCTTTTTTATTTTGAATCCTTTTGGAAGACCTTCTTGAGGTACTAGAGGCTTTACTTCCTTCTGTTGTGCTGGGGGAAGGGGGTTTGGTTTGCTTACTTCTCCTGTCATTTCCACATCCTGAAGTATGTGAATTTTTTGTGTTAGCATAAGATTTTTTATGTTCAACTTTAGAAGAACTCACAGTATCAGCATCATAGTCAATTTCAATTTCATCCACTTGCATGTTATCCATTTTTTCAGCCAAATTGTTGGACATAATAGTGGGAAGATTAATTAACTTTAAAAAATTAATAAAAGTTAGTTAATAATTGCTCCAAAAAAAAAAATTTAATTAATTAAATTATAAAAAAAATTTTTTTTAATATAAAGTAATAATTAAAAAAAATTAATTAATAAAATGGATTGCAAGGGTAAATTGGGAATAAACAATCAAGTTAACTCAACCAATTAATTACCAATATTAAATATGGCAATATATTTGGGACTAAGCACAAAGTACTTTTAAGTCAACCAAAATTAACAATAATTAATAAAAAAAAATTAATTTAATAATTCAATTTGTATTAATAATAATGTCAATTCTTCTAGGACTAAGAGGATTTAACACTCTATAATGGTCAACTAGGAAAAAAAAAATTATAATTGAACACTTACACTCAGTGAATCAGCAATTAAGTCACAATCACTGTTATTGCAGTAAAAATATAGTAATATGAGTGAGAGGTGCAAAGGAGAACTTAATAGGGGGTGTCAGTTCTGGCAAATCCGCACTTAAATTAAGTGCGGATTTCAAACAAAATCAGCACTTACAAATCAGCACTTAAATTTTGCAAAAAAGTCACTTATTTCAAAAAAGGGTGTCAGTTATGACCTCAAATCAGCACTTTTTTCCCGTTTTTTTCACAACCACATTTTGGCCACAAAACATCCCTTCCTTTCTTACCCCATCCCTGTCACATGTGACACACTGACCTTCCTCGCTACCTACCCATCAATCCTCGGCACACACCCCTTCCTGACATTTTCAATATTTTGACCAGGCATGTTTACATTCTTTTTTACTTATTTCTTCTACTTTTTAATCTTTTTTCTTGTTATGTGCCAGTTTCATAATGCCTCCCAGACATTCCAAATCTCAAAAGGTAACTCAAAAATCTGCTTCGTCACAAAAGTCTCCTCGTAAAGCAAGGATTACATAGAAAAAAAATCAGTGACTTTTTCTATTACTTACAACTGTTTTTACAGAATTGAAAACTATGTTTCAGCTAATATTTTATGGAAGTGAACTCTGTTCTTCGCCCGAAGAACAGAGTTCATCCTCCTATTTTCACATTCTGTTTGCACCAATCTCCAACATTTTCAATATTTTGACCAGGCATGTTTACATTCTTTTTTACTTATTTCTTCTACTTTTTAATCTTTTTTCTTGTTATGTGCCAGTTTCATAATGCCTCCCAGACATTCCAAATCTCAAAAGGTAACTCAAAAATCTGCTTCGTCACAAAAGTCTCCTCGTAAAACAAGGATTACATAGAAAAAAAATCAGTGACTTTTTCTATTACTTACAACTGTTTTTACAGAATTGAAAACTATGTTTCAGCTAATATTTTATGGAAGTGAACTCTGTTCTTCGCCCAAAGAACAGAGTTCATCCTCCTATTTTCACACTCTGTTTGCACCAATCTCCATCCCTTTCAATTCTATCAACACATGCTTGTCTTCCCTCCCCATGCCTTTCGCTATCCTCCCAGCCCCATTGTATGCCATCCTCTTTTGATCCCCATTTCACCCCTCTCAACCTCTCCCAGACCCTTTTCTTCATTTAAAATGCCTCGGAACCCTTAATCTTCCCTTCCAACTCTTTCCCAACCTTTGAGTGACTGAAAAAATATGTGTTTGCTGAAAATATGCGATTTCATGTTGAGTTGATGAAAGAAAACACAGAGAGAAAAAAAAATAAGACTTTAACAGCAAATTCAAAAACCAAAAAAATATGCAAAAAAATTTACCATTCTCAGTGAATAATACATGCAAATTGATAATTTGAAGAGAAAGAGAAAAAAATTAAAATTGCGTTGAAAAATGTTGGAGTGTTATTGGAAGGATTTTCGCCCTTATACTAGTTGATTGAGAAATAGAAGTGTTGGATATAGTCGGAGGTGAATCAACTTGTTCATCTTCATACAGCTCTAACCATTGATCTTTGAGGTCAGCAAGTAGGTTATGAAGTATAGTGCAACACAGAATCCAGTTGATCACCGCCTCCATTTCAGATTTATTTCTAAGAGGACTTCTTAATTCCCTTAAACTAGAAAAACGGCCTTTCAAGATTCCAATAGAATGTTCAATACGGACTCTTGACTTTGCCAAATGATTGTTGAATTTGGCATTTTGACTGTCTTCTGAAGCTGCTCCCCGAAAAGCAGGAAGTACATACTTTCCATTCACATAAGCAGAATCTGCAAGAAGATACTGATTTTCATCAAAGAATTTTTCAGGTTCATTTGAAATATGCATTCTTTGGAAGACGTAGGAGTCATGACATGAGCCAGGATAGCCAGCGAAGAATGATATAAATTTTTTGTTTACGTCACATATAAGCTGAACGTTAATTGAATATCTATAAAGAAGATATATTTGTTTGTGTTAGTTTCAAGGAGGATGAAAGGAGTTAAAAATAATCTACCTCTTTTTACGGTCAAAGTAATTGTTTCCACCTTGACCAGGTTTCTGGCTCAAAGGAATAGTAGTACCATCAACAAAACCAATACATCCTGGAAAGCCCTCTGCTTGCATAACCTGAGATGATTCAAGTCGCTCTTCTTTTGTTGGCCAGGTGAGAAGTTGAGATTCCAAGGAGTTGATGGCAGTGATACATCGTTTGGTATAAGTGTTAACTGAACCATACCCTAAATCAAAGACATTTTCTAAACGTTTCAAAGCAGCTCCATTACCATTTGAACCCAAACGACATAGTGTGATGGCCAATTGAATTGAAGGATGTCGTTGTTCTTTTTGAGAATTATTGTGAAATATGGGATGATCCTGAATAAGCTCAAGCAATTTAAGGAAACATTCCTGAGAAGTCCTGAACAGCTGTCTAAAACTGGGTGTAGATAGGTTAAGAAGTGTTTGGATGGTGTACTTGGGGGTATGAAGTACTTGAGGCTTTCTGGGAAGAAGGTAACGTTTCCTGGCCATTTTTGATAAAACGACAAAATCTTCTTCTAGATCAGAATCGGAATCAGAGTCCAAGAGCAGTTCAAGCGCCATGAAAGTCATTGCTTTATGTAATTTATCACGATTTGAAAGTGAGGAAGGCATGACTCTTATATGATATGATATGAAGATGTAAGTGATGTACGATGTTTTGAGTTATGAAGTGTTATTCTGCGGAGTGCTGCGTATGAATGGGATGATGCTGACAAATCAGTGAAATGGGACTTGATGGTGAAATCAGCACTTTTGGTTGAGAAAGTGCAGATTTGAGTGAAATAAGTGACTTATTTCATTTTGAAATCCACCAGTATTGGGGCTAGTGTGTTTTGGAAATCCGCACTTATTTAAGTGCGGATTTGTAAGTGCGGATTTGCCAGAACTGACACCCCCTAATATAGTGATCGAAAAATCACTTCAAAATAATATAAGAATTAAAATAATATAAACCTAAGAAATTGAACCCAAGTTCGAAACATGGTCGCGGCAAAATTTTATTTTTTGCTAGGTGGTCCATGCGTTTGTCGTTTGTCACCAGGCTCGATCGTTGTCGTTGTTTGGAAAGGCCCTCAGTTGTTGGTCAATCGTCTAGAAGAAGATAAGGAAAAGAGGAGAAATGGAGGAGGACAAGGAAAAAAGTAAAAGAAATAAAGTGTAATAGATTATTTAATTTATTTAAAAGAAAAGCAATGACGAGTAACTTGAGAGATGACAAAAATTTAGGCTTTATTAATAATAATATTATTTAAAGTAAGGGTTCTGCGCGGCAAACACTTTGATTACTATCAGACTTAAGGTAACCTTTTAATTGTTATATAGAATTTTTAATTAGATTGTAATACTAATAAAAATAATAATAAACGTGATAAAATTATATTTAAGTTGTTGAGTGTATATTAAGTGATGCCTCTACAGGGGATTATCCAAGGCCCTTTTATAGGCAATGGTCCCCTGAAGCGCTACAAATGACTATATAAAAAAGAGTAATGAAGTAAAACAAAAAGATAAGAGTAGACATTTGTAACATAGTAACTAAGAGAAAAATATACGAAAAATAACAAGTATCCCAATTAAGACTGTAAAATTCCCATCCCAAATTCCCCAAATTAGTTTCTATAGATTAATAAGTAACTAAACAACCATGTGATCTACTAACTATGGGGAAAACAAATCAAAACAAGTAATACAATCTGTTTTCAGTATTTCTAAGTGAAACAATTGACATGTTTTGACGCAACAAGGTATTCAATCAATTTAACTCAGCATAAGTTTATATAATTTAATTGTTTTCACTTATGTAGTTAAATACTAGTTAACTGAAACAATTAATTAAATTACTTTGAGAAATTATAATACTATTTTATAAAATAAGTATTATAATTTATTTAATTTTCTTTCTGACACAATTAAGGGTCAAAAGAAGCGCCATTACTTATTGTTTAATACTATATGAAAGATGTAATTTAATATATAAATGTAAATAATTAATTTAAATATATTATAAGTCAATTTTACACTTATAATTATAATATATATTTTCAATTAATTAAATATTAATTTATAATTATTAAATACATAAAAATGCGCCATTTATTTGTAGAATATAAAATATATTATGTTTAATTTAAATGTATAAAATTTATATAAACAATAAAATCAATATAACACTTATATGTAATAAGATATTTATATAATTTTATTATGCAATAAAATATTAATTTATATACATTAAATATAATTCATACACCCTCTTTCAGGTTCTATAAGGTAACACATCATTTATAAGGCTCCTGGAATAGCCTGGCTGACAACCATTGTGTGTTCGCATCATGTCCCAAAAGGAGGGTGGGGAAAGGCAAAAAGGTGTAAATTTTTTTGCATTTTCACAAAGCTTTCTTGGTCTAGCTGTATATATATACATACATACAAACGGCTTTTCTATCAAATGTTATTGAAACATCACTAACCTTGGAATCAATCTTTAACACTTTATTTAATATCTTCCAATCTCAAATCACTGGCTGAATAAGTTCCTTATTCTCTCTAGGGATAATTGGATAGTTCATCATAGCACAGTTATACAGCTTAAATAGGAATAGAGAAATGTTCTAACAGATCTGTGATCACTATTGTACGCTCATTGGACTATAGACGTAGTCAGATTATTTTATGAACCATCACTCAAGTTCTCACTACCGATTTTTGGCAGACAAATTATTTTTTCTAAAGAAACAAGACATAAAACAAATATGTTAAAATCACAAAGCTCAAAACCATGACTAAAGCATTATTTTGAGTAAATAATGATGATAATTATGATGTAGGATTAGACGTTGAAGGTGGCACAGTGAAATAATCCCATTGGCCAGGCAAAGGTTTTTTTTCAAGATCTTTCCAACTAAATAAAATTGTCAATGAAAATGAGCGAGCAATATAACTCAATAGGTAAACTGAAATCACTTACGCTTCAAACTCAAACATCTTTAAAGCAAGTCCAAGCTCATCTTCCGCTTGTTCAATAACTTCTTCAATCAACCCAGCATCTAATTCTTTTTCAGCACTGCACACTCTACCTTCAACCATTTGAGCATTCTCTTTTTTATTTTCTGAGAGGCTTTCATATTTAAGAATGATGTTCAATCTTTTTTGAGTCAATGCTTGAGTAGCTTGACGGTAAACTGTACCATTGGGTAATTTTTCTAAAGCGGAAAGTGTAGATTTGTAAGTTTGGATAAGATGTTCAAAGGGAGCATGATGGACATCAACACCAGTGATATCAGTTTTTTGCTTCAGTCGACCGATCGGGGTGAGGTGAACGCCAGAATGTGATTTAGGGGTTTGAGGTAAAGGAACAGGATGTTGTACACCTAAAAGTTGATTGAATATTTTAGAACGTTCTTCAGGGTTTTTAGCCTGAGCCAATAAGTTAGCGACTTCAGATTCAGTGGTTGGAATCTTGAAGGATGTTTGAGGGCCATCATTGAGATGAGCTGTTGAAGCAGGGGAGGCGTATGAACTGGTGAGGAAAAGGGGTAGGCTGCGCAAGTGACACTTAAAAATTAGATAGAATATGAGCTTATGAGATGGGTTAATGAAAACGAAATCGCTTACCTGAGCGAACAACGGCCAAGTGCGGTGCGCGCCCCGACAAATGAGAAAAGACATTGGGGAATGTTCGCCGTTTGCGCAGCAGGAAAATTAGGTTGCTGATGAATGGTAAGCTCCCGCTTAAGGTAGGCTAAGTAGTGTCAATTTGCATTTGCATATTTTGCATATTGAATGGCCAATCCTTTTTCATTATCAAATATCCAAATAAAACTTCAGCTCATCTAGAAAATTGTTGTGGGTACACCTCGCACTGGTTTCCTTAGCTCAGTGGTTAGAGCAACTAACATGTCATAAGTGGTCACAGGTTCGACTCCTGTAGGGGACACTATCCTTTTCCTCCTTAATAGGTTATGGGCCCAGCGTTATCTGGCTAATCCCCAGGCTGCGGTAAGGTAGTTGCCTAGTCAGCTCGGTGCACGGGGGGGTGTTGTGGGTACACCTCGCACTGGTTTCCTTAGCTCAGTGGTTAGAGCAACTAACATGTCATAAGTGGTCACAGGTTCGACTCCTGTAGGGGACACTATCCTTTTCCTCCTTAATAAAAATACTAGTCCAATCCAACTGTAGATCAATCAAAAATTGCATCCAACATTCAAAATAAATTAAAAGCAAGGGTCTGGTTCAGCCATCAATAATATAAGAGTGTATACTATCTTTGATATTTATTTTGGTGGATTGATATCTAGCTGTAAGTCAACATTTCCTTCTCTTGTTCTCTTCCTCTTACAGAATCACCTCTTAAAAAGGCACAAATTGTGGTTGATATTTTTTTTTACTATTTCTTTTAATTCTGTCTCCAAAGCCTTTCACTTTCAACCTGGCTAAAACACACCTTTTGTCCATCATATCCAAATGTTTTTTTCTTTCTTGAGACACTCTTTCTCTTTCCCTCTTCTACCGAGATCTCATGTCAACATACGTACATTCATTTCATCTCCTTCTTCCTTCGCAACTATTAATCAAGTCATTCGAGGCTGTAGAAAACCTCGCTTAAGAGACAATAAAATGCAAGCCCTTCAATCTTGTCCACAAAAAAAAGGTGTCTGCTCAAAAATTTACACCATGAAACCTAGAAAACCAAATTCAGCTGTTAGAAAAGTAGCTAAAATTAAGCTTGCTAATGGTAAAATGGTGGCTGCTTATATTTCTGGCGAAGGTCATAATTTACAAGAACATTCGGTTGTCTTAATTAGAGGTGGACGAACACAGGATTTAATTGGTTTGAGGTATGCCTCTTCTTTTCCTGCTGCTTTTTATAACATGAAATATGTGTATAGATACTATTGTATATTTGGATGCTGTTAAATGATTTTGTTCTTTCTTTGAGATAGATACAAAATCATTCGTGGGGCATTAGACTTTAATGGTGTTGTAGGAAGAACAACTTCTCGTTCAATTTATGGTGGTAAGCTGACTGACTGTTTCGCTAGACTTATCTTGATCTTTTTCACTTCTAAGATAACATGGTTTTATTTCGTTTCAATTCTAACTCTAACTCTTCTTTCTTTCTTTCCTTTTTATTGCGTGTATCTTAGTGAAAAAACCCAAAGCACAGTAGTGATGTACGAAATTTTATTTCCTTTTATTCCTTTGTTTCGGCCCATCCCCTGTGACACAAAACTATTAGGCTTTTTTGAGTTGATGGTTGTAATAATTTATTGGAGGTCTACTCACACCCATACCAGGTGAAATGAGCTTGTCTCTAGCTCTAGCATCCATCAAAATAATGCTACTTTCTCTCTCAAAACTAAGATACCAAGCATCTCTGAATCTATATCACTAGAAAGAAAAAATCGCAAAGTGCTAACCAGCAAGTGCTCATCCCTCACTTTATTGTTCAAATCAAAATCAAACTCTCACTAAATGATGATCCGAAACTGAGTTATAGAAAAGTTACAAATTCTCACACATGTTATCAGTTATCAAAATTTTTATGCTCTAATAATACATACGTATTCATGACACATAGAACAATCAATATATATATATATATATATATTACACCACCATTACCAGAGACAAACACCCAATTCCCCTCTGATGCATGCAGACACTTTGATTAAGTATAAAATTTTACATAAAAGAAACAAAAAAATAAGAATCAAAATAAAAAACAGCATTTTATACAACTTCCACAGCGCGCAAAAATCTGTAAGTTTCCCAAGTTTGCCTGCCAAAAATTGAAATTTTGGCTGTCAAATTTTCGAAAACTACACCTGTTTGCACGCTGTGTTCATTACCAAAGTAACATTTTCAACTTAACAATTCGGAAAATTAAAATACACTAATGAACTGATAATAGGGAGGGGGTGTCAAAGTTAGCAAATCAGCACCTTCAAAGCAGCACTCAATTTTAGAAGATACGAATATGAAAAACCAGCTGACTGATCTACCACCACCCTGTTCCAACATTTCAGAGAGGTTTTTCAGAAACTAGCATTCTATGTTGGCTGATTTGTTTTTATAGCAACCAGCTAAGTTTTTTTCAGCTTATATCTTATTTTGCAAGGCTTAATAACTTCTCATGAATCTCCTATCATACTGCTCAATAACACTAACATTTTTTCAGATGCTCCCACTGGTAGGGTCCCCTGAGGGCTTGAAGGAAGTTTGTATAGAATTGGTGAATTCCACCAATCCCTGAATCACTAGTGAAAATGCCATGCATGCCTTCCAGCTTTCTCTACCACTTTGACAAGCCAAATATCAAACAAAGCCTTCATTGCCAATAAATTAAACATCAAAACATGTAAATAAAAAAAAGGTAGTTACGGTTCTACATATTTCTTAATCTCTTTTAAGCCAGAAAGAAAATGTGAGGACCTGGGAGCTGGTTCCCATCCCTATTTCTAATTTGTACCAGCCTTAACTTAGCTGTAATGCTTTTACAAAGCCGTCACATTAAACACCGAGAGCTGGTAGGCAGGCATGGCATTTTTACTAGTGATTCAGGAATGTTTCAATTCAAAAATTTTATACAAGCTTCATGCAAGCCCCTGTGTGACTCTTCCAATGAAAGTATCAGTAAAATTTTATTGTTATTAACAAGTATGATAGGAGAGTCATGAGAAGTTATTAAGCTTTTAAACATAAGATATAAGCTGAAGAAAACCTATATAGTTTTCATGAGAGAAAATTAGCTGATGTAGCAAGCCATTTTTGAAATATCTCTCAATAATGTTAAAGTGGGGAAGTGATAGATGGGTCAGCTGTTTTCTCAAATTTCAAATCATTTATTTAAAAACTGGGTGACAAATTTAAATTCAAATCAGCCTTTTTTTTAATAGGGGGTGTCAGTTCTGGCAAATCTGCACTTATTTATATGCAGATTTCTGAAGCATACTAGCCCCAACCCTAGTGCATTTCAAAATGAAATAAGTCACTTGTTTCACTCAAATCCCCACTTTCTCAACCAAAAGTGCTGATTTCACCATAATGTCTCATTTCACTGATTTTTCAGAATCATCCCATTAATACACAGCACCCCACAGCATAACACTTTATAACTCAAAAAATTGTAGATCATTTACATTTTTATACCATATAAGAGTCATGCCTTCCTCACGCTCAAATTGTGATAAGCTAAATCAAGCAATCACTTTCATAGCTCATGATCTCCTCTTGGACTCTGATTGCAATTCTGACTCTGATCTTGAAGAAGATTTTCTTTTTTTATCAATAATGGCCAGGAAACATTACCTTCTTCTTAGAAATCTTAAAGCACTTCATAACCCCAAGCACACCATCCAGAAACTTCTTAACATATCTTTACTCAGCTTTAGAAAGTTGTTCAGGACCTCTCTGCAATGGTTCCTTAAATTGTTTGGTTTTATTCAGGACCACCCTGTGTTTCACAATAACTCTCAAAAACTGCAATGTGATCCTTAGATTCAATTGGCCATCACACTATGTCATTTGGGTTTGAAACATTTGGAAAATGTCTTTGATTTAGGGTATGGCTCTGTTAACACTTATAAAAAACAATGCATCACTGATATCAACTCCCTGGAATCTAAAATTATCACCTGGCTGACTAAAGAATAATTGAATCAGCTCAGGTTATGCAAGCAGAGGGTTTCCCAGGATGTATTGGTCTTGTTGATGGTACCAATATTCCTTTGAGTCAGAAACCTGCTCAAGGTGAAAAAAATTACATTGACCAAAAAAGAGGTAGCTAATTTTTAATCCCATTCTTTCATTTTAATTCATACTAAAAACAACTATATCTTCTCTATAGATATTTAATTTCTATTCAGCTTATATGTGACATCAAAAAAATATATATATCTTTCTTTGCTGGCTATCCTGGATCATGTCATGATTCATACATCTTTCAAAAAATGCAAATTTCAAAAGAACCTGAAAAATTCTCCAATGAAGATCAGTATCTTCTGGCAGATTATGTATATGTGAATGGAAAGTATGTAATTCCTGCTTTTTGGGGAGTATCATCTGAAGACAGTCAAAATGCCAAGTTTAAAAATCATTTCACAAAGTAAAGAGTCTGTATTAAACATTCTATTGGAATCTTTAAAGGTTATTTTTCCAGTTTAAGGGAATTAAGAAGTCCTCTTAGAAATAAATCTGAAATGAAGGCAGTGATCAACTGGATTCTTTGTTGCACTATACTTCATAACCTACTCCCTGACATCAAAGATCAATGGTTAGAGTTGTATGAAGATGAAGAAGTTGAAACACCTCCCACTATATCCAACACTTCAATTAATAGCATAAAAGAAAAAATTATTCCAATCATACTAGCACATTGGGAGATTTAGAAATTTATTCTTAAATTATTACAAAATTCATTTTATTCCTATCTAATATTACTACCTTCTTTTGATTCACAAATCTTACTTCCAACTGGGATACATTCCATCACTATTCCAATAATACTCCAAATTTTCTCAAGACAACCCTTTAATTTTTTTTTTCATACTCTTCAAATGATCAAGTTGCATGTATTATTCTCTTAGTTTTGTAATTTTATTTTTGCATATTGATTTTTATTTTGAATTTTCAGTGAAAGTCTCATTTTCCATGTCTCATTTGTTTTTGTACATCACCTCTACATGAAATTGCATATTTTGAGCTATCACATAATTTTTCAGTCATTATTTTATTCTTTCCTCCCTCATATCCTTTTCTGCTTCTCCTCAAGAATCCCTCAAAGAATTTGAAGTTTTTTTTTCTCAACTCATCTCTCTGGGAAAGTCATTTTTTTCCTATTTATTTTTATATTTTCTGATTGTAATTTTTTTCTTTTTTTATCTCCTTTTTATGGTAAGTAGTTTTGTTTTTAATTTTAATAGTATAATTAACTTTTTTATCTCTCTCTCTCTCTTCTCTTTTTTTTCCCCCACTTTCACCCCTTCTTGGCATGGATATATCCCCCTTTCCCCCCTTTCCTTCTCTTTGGCATGGACATATTGCCCTTTCCCCCCTTTTCCTTCTATTTAACTGCATAATTCTACTCTCCTTTTCTTCCTCTAACCCCCCTTTCCTCCCTCCTTGGCTGCCTATAACCTCCCCTTTCCTCCCTCCTTGGATGCCTTTAATCCCCCTTTCCTCCCTCTTTGGTAACCTTAATCCCCCCCTACAACTGCTTCAAAGCCCCACTATAACTCCCTTAAACTCCCCTATAGAACCCTCAAATTTCCCCCTAAAACACCCCTAAAACAGTTTCAAACCCCCCCTACCCCCCTCTTGTTGTTCAGTGATGAACAATTGTTAACAATTTTTCATTTATGAATGAGAAGAAGGGGGTTGAGGGGGTTTGGAGGGGCATTTTGGGAGGGTTTTGGTACAGGTTTTTTTGGGGGGTGTTGTAGGTGGTTTTGAGGGGTATTTAAAAGGATTTTTTTGAGGGTTTGGAAGGTTTGGAGGTGGTTTGGAGGGGGATTTTAGGAGGGGTTTGGAGCGGGTTTGGAGGGGGATTTTGGAGGAGTTTGGAGAAGGTTTGGAGGGGAATTTTTAGAGGGCTTACAAGGGTGAAAGAGAGCCAATGAGGCAGCCATTAAAAATTTGACAGATAATTTTTACAACATCTTTTAACAATCTTCTTTCTTTCTTTTTTTTGTGCAGAATTATTCAAAAAAAACTCCTCAAATTCAAGTAAAGTAATAATTATTCTTTTTAAATTTTTCAGCAAATCTTTAAAATCTTTTATTTTAAATTATGTGAGTTATTTTTAATTTTAAAATAATTTTTTTGATGTTTTTTTGACCAGTAAAATTTTATCAAGAAAAAAATGTCTGTTTCTTCTGATTCAAGCCTTACAACTCTATCTTCATCTTTGTCTTTTTTATCATCTTCTTCAAAGTCTACTTCATTTAAATTGTAAAAAATAATTTCAGAAAAAAATATCTGTTTCTTCTGATTCAAGGCTTGCACATCTATCTTCATCTTTATCACCTATATCTTCTTCTTCAATTTCTACTTCATTTCAATCTTCTTCAAAACCTTAAAACATAAAAAATGATTATCAATCTTATCAAAATAGAAGAATTTAAATAAATACACTTGAATATTTTATTTAGCCACATATCAAAAATAAAGTATTATAAAAATAAATTTGATAAAAATAAATATCCTAAGAATTTACCTGAAAATATTGAATATCTAATCATGTTAGGAAGAAATGAATTTAAGGCTATAATCAGTAATATTTTTAAACCTCAATTTATTAACAAAAATTGTATATTTGGTGGAGTAAAAGATGAATCCTTTAATCAAATAGCAGATCTAATCTCTACACAATATCAAATGGCTTTGGTTTGCTTACAAATAAGGAATAACAATTTATTTGGTGGTATCATGATTGGTTTTAGATAGAGACCAGGATTTGTTAAAGGTTATTCTCTTTGTAAGTCTAATAATTTATGATTAATGATTAACAAAATTATTCATTCTAATTCTATAGGCATCTATTCTTTACCAAAAAATTTATCTAAAGTTGAAATAGATAATGATTTTCAGAAATGGGACTCCTTACCTTCATTGAATTCTTTTCTTTCTCTATACCATAAAAAATCTGCAATAAAGCTTTTGAAAAAAATCATGAACTTTCATGTAAATTAGGAATACCAAATTGGTGTGACTCTGAATGGGAAGAAATTAGAAATGAATATCTATTTTTTTTTGAATTTTATAATCACTCATTCAAAATTTCATAAAAATATTCATACCAATTTGAATGATGCCAATTATCTTACTTTGAGGATCTTCTCTTATATCAATCCTATTACTAGACAACCTATTCCTTCACCAGCTAAAATAAAAGTTCTTGGGTTATACTTTCTAGATAATAAGTGTATAATCAATTTTGGTTTAGGGATTGGAATCATCAACTCTGTTTAGAACTCTTCTCACAATAATCACCAAACAACAAAAGCACCTCCAGGTTTTCAGTCTTGCCAAAAATTCACAAATTTTGGTTGCTCATTCCAGATAAGTCAAAATTTAATCCAACAAATCAACAAGGTAAAAAAAGAAAATAAAAGTAATAAGTTTAATAAACCTTTAGGTAGATCTAAAAGTTTTGGGGATTTGTAAATTCATCAAATATTTATTATTTTTTCAAAAAATTTATTAAATATATCTGATATTTCAATTTACTAAACTAAAGTAATGATCCAAAAAACCTTGTTTTGTATAAACACTAATAATGTCAGCCTGTATATCTCCAGGACTGAGTAAAAAGTAATTATAAGTTATGTTAAACACATGAACTATACATGGGAATAATAAATAAGAGTACACAAATAGTATACATAAGTAAAATTATGATAATACACAAAAAATGCCATTATAACACCTTATATACACGCATATATCCACCTTTTATAGGTCTTATGTACTTAATATTAAGTTGGAATATGTTAGGGTAATCTTAAGAACCTTAAGTATAAGGCTACATAATTTTTAAGTACACTTAAAGCTGTTATATTCATTGTTTTATGCAAAAAACAAGAAATGCGCTTTATTTCACTTAAAAGTTGACTATATGCGCTATAAAATTGAGAATATCAAAATTGCGCTTTGACAGATCAATTGGGCTCATTTAGAACTATTGATTTGGCTATTTAAATGCATAAAAATAACACTTTTCAAATTTGGTGTTTTTTATGCCAGAAATGGCTTCTGTGTACTGGCCACATACTGCCTGCTTTTTTCCCGTGTGAATAGCTTCATTTTTAGCAAAGTTAGCTTTTTCACACTATAATTACCCCACATTCTACGCCCACTGTGGGGAAACACACTAAAATAGGCGACAGGCGCTTATTTAGTGTCCTAGCTTAATTAATAATGCATTGACCTTGTTTATATGCACTAATTTCATTAATAACCTCACTCTTGGCACTTTATTTCATCACCACGCTTAAATTCGCCTAATTTTAGTGAAGGATTTACCCGTGCAAGCGCCTGCCAAGAACTGCATGTAGTTACCCCACATCTCACGCTCTTTTTTAAGTTTTTGGGTGGTTTCTCAGTCAATTTTGGTTATTTTTGAATGGGAATTTCACGTAGTATAATGTCAGGATTAGCCCCATTATTTCTACAGTCAATCCCCCTTATTATTAAGCTATTATTAACCTTAAAAAGTCTCCTTTAGTCTTTAATATTATTGTTTTATACGCATATACTCTCTTTTTGTCTTTTTCTTTAATTTTGATGGATTTCCCTTATTATTACAGGATTTTGGCGGTTGTTACTCTTCTAATTATTTCATGGGTTACTGGGAATGTTGATGGGCATGTCTATTAGTTGTTTAGAGGCGTCATTAACTGTGTATTGGGTGGTACATCAAGGGAATCATTGGGGAACTCAGTGTGTATAAAAGGAGGAGGTTTTTGGGTTGTATTTCTTCATTCTTTATCATTACAATTTAACCAATATAACCAAATCAGTTACAATACATATCAATTAGTACTTTTATAAGACTTTTGAATAGTATCTGAATTTATATAATCTATTTTTCTACCAACTATAAAGATTGTAAGCCATATATAAGAATAGTGAGAATTATATTACTGAGACCTTTATATTTGATTATATTTTACAACTTAGTGGATTAAAACTACAGTATTCATATAGGACCATTAAAATCTTCTAGACAACTGACTATTCAAGCTAGTTCACGTCCTTGTACTTGACCCTAGCCTGACAAATAATGACAACATTAATTTTTTTCTAACCTATACCTGTGGAAATTCCAAACATTAGTTTCTAGACTTGATCTGCATTTTGGTTTAATGAAAAATCATTATTTTAAAACTAGTATATCTGACTTATCTTATATATATTTTTATTAATTTATGTATTAATATTAAATTCTGGTTATTTTCACCCCTTAATTCAATAAAATACAGGAGAGGGTATTAAAAATTTTCCAAATCTGAAATGTGAAATTGATGACTTAGAAAAATTTGACAATATCCACCCCTTTCTTCAATAAAATAAAGGGGAGGGTATTGCCAAATTTTCCAAACAGATATATAATTTTAGTGAATTAGCTTTATTTAGAAATGAAAATTGGTGGTGAAGTGATAAAAGTATGTTGATGATGAGGATTTTTTCACAGGTGTCATTAATATTTTAACATCTGAAATCCCAAGAGTACAATATTTTAGAGTCCAGTAAGGACAAATGGTGTTATCAGAATCTCATTATATAACTATTTTTGATAAGATTAAAAGTAACTATTAGGGGGTATCAATGTTAGAAATATGCCATTTCAAAATACCTCTTTTTTCTACCAAATCAGTAATTACTATTTCCTCATATATGTCATATCTATCCTCCAAAAAAACTTTATATGTATTATTAAGCTCAAGTTTGTTACTTTATTTTTGTGCTTAAAAATAAATTTTAAATATTTTCAGTTTTTTAACATTGATACCCCTTATTAAAGTCATTCCCCAACCATTAACAAAAAAAATTAATAAATTAAAAAACTCAAGTAATTTTTTATTGTCCTCATAAGATTGGAAATTTTTTACACATTCCATAATGAATTCTTTTTTTTTAATTTTCTTGCTTTTCCTAATTACAAGTTTCAATTTATCTTTGAAAATCACAGTGTAGAGAGTTCTAAAGTACTAAGCAGTAGACACAATGCGAGATGGGTTGGTTCTTCTTTTCAATTTCTAAAAAGAAGTGCCTGCCACTCTTATTTTTAAAGACAGTGCAATAATGTGTAACTTTAATATGTGATTAGAAAGTTTATAAGTTGAGAACTGAGTTTTTAAAAGATCATAAAAACAAGTATTACTATCCAGATATTTCTATTCTTAACAAGCGCTAATATCCACAGCTACTCCCTCTTGAAGCGCTCTCTTCAAATATGCCTTATTATAGCAATAAAATAACTCTAATAATAGTTAATCCTCTGAATCTATATACTCTCAAACAATTGATTGCAGAAAATTCTAATATCTTTGACTTCACAATTATTAGCTACTTGTATGTTAACTAACTATTTGTCAAATTGTTCTCCCTTTATTACTAGATGCGATACCCTCTTTATATTTTTCCAGAGCTCTAAACACAGCTCCCTAGTGGATCTCCAGCGCTGACTCTAGCGCTACATTAGTAAAACAGTAACTAATCTATTAGTAAACTACGTACACCGCTTGTAACAACTACAGCGCCTAAAAAATACCCTATCCTTACTAACACTAGTATTAACTTGTCTCACTCATGCTTGACATCTTGAAATGTGCACCCCTGAATGTACCTTTGTTTGTTTCAGCGCTACTTCCAAGTTTGACTCCTTCTAACGCTGATCCTAGTTGCTTTGATTTTCAACTAGTTAACCTCCTATATCACCTGTTTCAGTAAGTTACCACACTAGCCGCGGTGCCGTATACTTTGCACTTGTGCCTTTCCTTAAGCCATAATGCCTTCCTTAGTGCGTAATACATGATTATTGGAAAATACAAGTCCATATTGTTAAGCACTTGCAGTCCTAAATCCATAACACACAATTCCCCATTATGCAGCGCATCCTGCTGCAAAATCTGAGCGCACAGACCCTGAATCCTCTTCCGTACTTCTATTTCCCTTTTGTCCTTGAAACACAAACACGCATTATAGTTTAGCACTTCCTACTGCGTTATGAATCCCCTTTGTTCTTCCTGGACTATGTGAGCTGATTGGTCCAAAATCAAACTACCTGCGAGGCGCGTACCACAATGGTCTTTTGTTTTCTCTGAAAAAGGATGAACTTTTTCCATCTCCTCTGCATCAAACATGGCCTTTTCAAAATTTGATTGAAGCAAAAAAAAAATTCCTCCAGATCTAAGGCCCATTGATCTTTCATTAGAATATGATCAAACTTCATCTTCCCAAATTTGAGGGTATTTTTCCCTATAGATTATTTTTCTGAGAAAAATGAGTAGAAAAAATAAATAAATATGTTATTGAAGAAGGTATATAGTTACCAAAACTTACTTATATATTTTTTCTCAAAATAATTGTGAAGGGAGGACAAAGAGCTGGTTGAAGTATTATCAAATTTTAAAAGATGGTTCAAGTTCATTTACGTTGAGGCTCAACACTTTAGTTTAAAGTTTGAGCTAGAGGGTTCAGGCAGTTCATCTAAAGCAGCTTCAAAAGCAGGATTCTCATTGCCAGAAATGTTAATATTTTTTGAAATTTTAGTTTTAGTAGGAGGACACTAGAAAAGAAAGAATGAGAAATTTAGATAAGAATTGATGAAAGAAGAAAAAGTAAACATACATTAAAAGATTGGGCTCTGAGGACTCAAATCTGCTCTGAAATAATTTTTCTGCTTGATAGTTGGGATCATCTTCAGGTGAAATATGGTGAGAAGCTGGAGGGGATTGATTTTGTTGAAGAACAGGTTTTTTGGGAGGATTATTAGATGTTTGAGAGCCAGAGGGTATATCCTTAGTAGTATTGTGTATAAAACAAGGGTCAACATCAACTTGTGAACCAAAAAGATTATCCATTTCTTCATAGAAAGGACACATGAAATTTAGATTTTCCAAAACAGTTGTAATTCTATTCTCCAAATAATCATTATCAATACCAAATCCAGTGAAAGTGGAAGAAAAATTAGCCTTTTTATAGTTTGGTTGATAAATTTTAAACCTCTTCTTCATTTAATTAGGATTGATGTTGATTCCCCCTTTTGTTTTATTTTCTACTTCATTTGCCATCAATGAGAAGACATTGAACTTTGATGAAGGTAGACTTCCAATTTGGGTGGAATTCTCACATCCAAAACATGCATCATAATTTGATTTAATTTTGAGGAAGTTGATGATGATGAGATAATCTTCCTTTTTTTAACTGTACAGACTTTGATTTCTCAGTTGAGGGGCTTTCATTATGGGAAGACCTTTGTGATGAAGATTTTTTTGAGGTTCCTTTTGAGTGTTGTGTTTTCTGGGAGGCATTAGTAAACTGTTATTTTACAAGAAAATAGATTAAGAGTTTGAAAACATAAAAAAACATGGAAAAAAACATGCCTGGTTAAGATGTTGCAAAAAAATGTTCCAAATCTCAGTGAGGGGTGTGTGTCAAGGATTGATGAGAGGATGGAGGTCTGGGTGTCACATGTGACAGGGATTGGATGGGAAAGGAAGGCAAGATGTGGAAAACATGAGGTTGTGAGAAAAATTTAGGAAAAAAGTGCTTATTTGAGGTCATAACTGACACCCATTTTAGAAATAAGTGACTTTTTTGCAAAATTTAAGTGCTTATTTTCTAGACTTTAAAACCTCAAATTAATGCAAGTTGAATACTTGTTATTAACTCCAGTTCCTCTTCTAGTTGTGTCTCTGATCCTTTCTCTATAGAAGCCTCCAGACAGTCTGAAAGAAAAAATACAAATGAAGACAAAGAGCTCTGAGATATAAATTGAAACCTAGAAACCAATATAATGTGCATCAAATGAATGAGTCATCATCCATAGAAGCTTCATCAATTATAAAAAGTTAGAAAATAAACCAATTAATTCAAAATCAAAATGACTGAAAGCCAACATCTGTAGAGAATCATGAAAGGAAAAACAAGTGAAAACTCTCCAGTGAAATTGGAGGATACACTATATACTAACAGGAGTCAAGTTATTTACATACTATGGAAACCGATATTTTTTATGATTAAACAGGATAATTCAAGAAAAAAGCACCCTTAAAAATGAGGCTTGAGTTTTATGCAAACTCATTCCCAAATTAATTAAAAAGGGGTATAGACTTACACATAAATCCCCCTCTATTTCTTCCTTATGAAATAAATTTTTCTTCAAGAACATGATTTTAATTATGTGAATTCAAAAATAAGGAAAAGAGGTTTCTTATCATGTTAGAAAGAGGTTAAAACACATGTTTTTGGAATAAAAATAACCAATAAATATTTTTCCGACATCACAAAATAAATTTCAACATGAAAATAATTCAATAAATGAAAAAGATATCCTCAATGGGGATATTTTTGGGAGAGAAATTAGGTCAGAATAATAGGGGGTATCAAATTTAAGAAATATGCAATTAGGGATCAGGAATTTTTTTTTCCCAGATCCAAAATTATTAATTGAGTAAAATTCTTGTTCATTAGCCCAAGGACTAGTGGATAAGGAATTCACAATAATACATTATCCCAACTCTTATATCAAAAATTACACTTCCAATTCTTTATCTGAAACTCATCACATGCATGATTGACTTGTCAGAAAGTCTCATGAAATATAATTGTGAATACTATCCTTATGTCTTTCTTTTCTCTAGACTAATTGATTTTGGTAGAAAAAACTAAATGTTTTTTCTATCTACACACCCCACCTACTCTTTTGGTGGTGAATTTCCACTTCCCTCATCATCTAAACCTTTTACAGACAACAATGAAGCACCTCTCTACTAGGAAGCAACTTGAGTTGATTATAAATTCCATCACTTTCAATTTAATTTCTGACTCCAATTCTGACTCTGATTTGGAAAATACTTTAGCTTGAATTTCTTTTCTTTCCAAAAAGTGTTACATGAAACAAAGGGGGAAAAATCTTCTTTATGATCCCAGATATAACCAACACTCAATTCACAAAATTTCTCTATTAAAATTCACACAAATATTTCAAACTTCTACTGATTCCTTTGTGAAAATATATCAATTCATGTCTGATCATCCTATCTTTCATACCAATTCTTGTAATAAAAAGTTTAGTCCTTTCAGCTAGCCTGCTTTTACATTATGTTGCTTTGGATCCAATGGAAATGGTGCTGCTTTAAGAAATTTGAAAAATCTCTTTGCCATAGAATATGGTACTGTGGCATTATACACAAAGATCTGTATGATTTTAATCCTTTTCCTAAAGTCTCATATATTTTCTTGTCCAGATCCACAACAGTGACTTGAATCCTTTAAAGTAAAGAAAGGTTAAGGTTTCCCTGTCTGTGTAGGTTTTTTTGATGGTGCAACTATACTTTTAAGTTAAAAGCCTTCTCATGATGGAAACAATTTCTTTTATTGGGAAAAAAAGGTTTCATCAAAATGTTCTCCAACTTCCCATTATTCATAAAGTAAAATTTTATCTTTTTTATAGATACTATATTGCCATTAAACTTGTGTGTAATTGAAATAAAAAAATTATTGGTTTTCATAGTAGCTGCCCTGGCTCATGTCATGACTCTTCCATTTTCCAAAGAATGATGATTTCTCAAAACCCTCTCTTATACTTTGATGAATCTTAGTGTCTCTTTTCAGACTTAGCATATGCAAGTGGAAATTACATTATACCTGCTTTATGAGGTGAGGCATTAGAAAATGAGCTAAAAAAATATTTAACTATCACTTTGAAAAATCAAGAGTACAATTTGAACATGCTATTTCAATTTTAAAGGGAAGATTTTCTAGTCTCTGGGGGCTCAGAATCTAGTTTCAGAAAAACCTGGACATCAAAACAGCAAATCATTGGATAATGACTTGTGTTATACTCCATAATATCCTAGCTGATTTAAAGGATGAGTCACCACAAAAAATCAAGTGGCACTGTAGAAAATCCTATAGTGCTAGCTATAGGCCTTGACCATGGGAGTTGGAGAAAAAAACCAGTGAGAAAGTCCCCTATCCTTTTAGAAAATAAAGTGAGATTTACCTGCTAAAGTAAATTTAGTCTTGTTTGCTACTATATTCTTGGCTGATCATGCATTCAAGTGTGTTAGAAAGGGGTTTTAGCAAACAAGACTCAATTCACTTTAGATTTACCTGGTAAAGTAAATTGAGTCTTGTTTGCTAAAGCCCCTTTCCAACACACTTGACTTCTTGATCAGCCAAGAAAAAAGTCCCCAGACAGACTACCAGACCAAAGAACTGAAATGTAGACCAATTTCCACACCAGAGAAAGCAATTATACTTGATGTAGGTTTCAAAGCCACACCAGAGACAGCAATAATACTTGATATAGCTTGCAAGACTATACCAGAGAAAAAAGTGACAAGAGTTGAGGTCAAGTAAGAACTAACCTTGTCAAAACCTAGCCAAAAGATGTCACAAACACACACAAAAGAGTGAAGCACAGAGATTTTAGGTATACCAGATAGTTGATGATAAACTAGAATGTCCTTAAACTTGCTTAACTATCTCACACACAGACCACCCTAGATTTTTCCCAGCCAAATCCAACTCTCCCACCTCTCTACATTCATAAAAATGCATCTAGAGGCTTCCACACACTGTAGAAAATCCTATAGTACTAGCTATAGGCCTTGACCAAGGGAGTTGGAGAAAACTTGAGAAAAAAACCCCTGTACCTTTATAAAAATACAAGTGAGATTTACTTGCTAGTTAAATTGAGTCTTGTTAGATAAATATTCTTCCCAACACACTTGACTTCTTGATGAGCCAAGAAAGTAGTGCCCAGACAGACTACCAGACCAAAGAACTGACATGTAGACCAATGGCCACACCAGAGAAAGCAATAATACTTGATGTAGGTTGAAAATCCACACCAGAGACAGAAATAATACTTGATGTAGGTTACAGATCCACACCAGAGACAGAAATGATATTTGCTATAGCTTGCATGACTATACCAGAGAAACAGTGACAAGAGTTGAGGTCAAGTAAGAACTAACCTTTTCACAACCCAGCCAAACAAACACAAAGAGTGAATCCAGAGATCCAGATATCCCAGATGGTAGATGATCTCTTCTAACTTGCTCAAAAAGTCACACACAGACCCCCTAACTAGAAACCCAGATATAGACATGCATAAACTAGTCTCTAGAGACTTTCCTGCTTGCAGTCGGGAAGCCTCTTCTAGGCCTACAAATGCCCAAAAACAACCAAACAGCCTTGAAAACCACAAAACTACACAACTACTCATAGAAAACAGCTTATCACACATAAAATACACCAAAATGATGAGAAACAAAAGGACAATAATCTGATACATAATAAGTGACCCAAACTTATGCCTACAAAAATACAACTAAAAAACTAAATAATAATAAAACACCAATAATAAGCACCATTACCCCAACTAAACCCTACATACAAAATACCTCCAAATACACACTCCAAAGCCCTACCCAGCTTTGGAACATCACAGCACCCAGGCAGGTGGGCTGCCCAAAATAGGGACAGCCGCTTAGAGGCAGGTGGGCGGCCACTTTTAGGCCTTTAAACTCCCAAAAACACCCTCTAAACAGCAAAAACAACAGTAACTACATGTAGAAACAAGCTAATCACACATAACACATACCAAAAATGATGAGAAAAGAAAGGAAATTAAGCTGAGACATAATAAGTGACCCTAGATTAAGCCTACAAAAACACAGATGAACTTCTAAAAACTAACAAAACATAAATAAAACCACCATAAACCCAACTGCAGCCTACCCAAGAAGAAATCAATTCTGAAGCAGTATGAGGATCTTTATTTTCCTGGATGCCTGGGGGAAATATACAGTATGCACTGGGAGTGGAAAAATTGTCCTGGTGCATGGGAAGGTCAGTTTCAGGGAAAAGAACACATCCCTAAAATAATTTAAGAAGAAGTTGCCTTACATAAATTACACTTTTGGAGCTTTTTTTTTTGGTAGTCCAGGAGCTCTAAATGATGTTAATGTACTTCACTGAAGTCACTTATTTGAAAAATTGATCACAGGAACTTAAGATGAGAAGAATTTTAAAATAAACAGATGCAAATATATTAGACCATACTATCTAGCTGATGGTATCTATCCATCTTGGTCAACCCTTGTAAAAAATTAATCACACTCAGGACAAAGCCAGTCAGTATTATGTAAAAAAACAAGAAGCAGCTAGAAAGGATATTGAATGTGATTTTGGTGTTCTTAAAGCTTGTTGGGGGATTTTCATACAGCCTTGTCATTTGTGAAATATAGAGGATGTCAACAACTTGATTATTTGCTTTATTATTCTTTATAGTATGGCCATTGAACACATGTCACCTTCTGACCCTTACCTGAACAACATCCAGCTGTTGAATGAAGTAATTTCAAACCACAAGAACCCACACTTAATTAAAATTTTAACAAGTCATATTCAGAAAAATAAGCATTTACATTATTAAACATTTCATTTTCAATTGCGTGAAGATCTAAAGGCCTAAAATTGGGAAAGTAAAAGAAGAAATTGAAAAGTAATTTAATCAATTAAATGCCCAAAAAAATTACCACACAATATGCAGGGCGGACTTGCTAGCAAGTCCGCAACCTTGGACCCAAGCTCACCCCAGATTGAACACACATTGAGCTATTGACAAAGGGACCATACAATCAGGGATGAAAACCACTCAGCAGAACAGTTTTAGGTGGGTTTTCAAGTAGAGTTCAGTATGGGTTTAATATGAGTTCAGTCTGAGTTCCATCTGAGTTCAGGTTGGGGACTTGCTAGCAAGTCCACCCCCTATATTGCATAGTGAATATTATTAACTTACAATTATGATGCAAAAATCAGATTTGTTACTTAAAAATTTCACCCAATTTTGAGGAGCTATAGGGAGATTAGGTTATAATAATAGATGATACATTATGTAATAATTAAAACTTAATATTGAGATATGAAAATTATAACACTTTTTATTTTATAAAAATTATTTATTATAAATATAAAATTTTATTATTAAAAAATATTATTAGACTAACTACTTATTACCTTTTGATATTTAGAGTTGATGATATATGGATCTGTTTGAGGGGCTATAGGGAAATTGGGATATGTTAATATATTATACATTTCAAAGTTAGTGGGACAAAAAAAGCTGAAGAATGGCTCACCTTATATATGCCTTGAATGCCATGATCAGCAAGAAAAGAAAGAGTCAGTGATGCATTATTACCTCACCCAAATAACTAGGAGGTGTCTTTTAAAATTAAATAATAATAAAAAAGTGAGGACAAAAATTAGGGGGAGGAAGGATTTGAAAATTCAAAAAATAATAAAACAGAGTGAAAAAAATTGGGGGAGGAAGGATTTGAAAATTCTACTCCTCCAATTAGAAAATCTAAAAAAATAATAAAACAAAGCAAGCAAAAAAAATTAGGATGAAGTATTTGAAAATCCTACATAGCTCCTTTCTTGCTTGAATATTCATACACCTGACTCAATTCTCCCTAAAAGTTTTCTCACTTTTTTTAGGGGGGAACTAGGAGTTGTTGTCACCGGGCGACCTACGCACAAGGTCGAGGATGTTCCTGAAAGTGAGATGAGGGATTTTAGAAACTTCTTCGAAGCACAGAGGAATGATTCAAGGAAATGATTCGAAGGTCACTCGAAGTAATAGCTATAGGTTCGAGGTTCGTTCGAGAAGAATTATAAACTAGTTTCAAAGGTAATAGTAATTCTTAAAATCTCACGAAGGGTTGGAAACTCAATAATCAAAGATTTAGGATTTAGAAATGAATATTGAGAAAAATAAAAGAAAGATACAATAACAATGATTTTAGCTTTTAAGGATTTACCACTATTAATGTAAATACGATTTTATAATTTAATTCTAAGGAATATCGAACCAAATACCCAACTCCTTTTATATCCTTTGTTCCTCCTCGCATTGACCTCCCTTCCATCGCACCATTCCCATTCCATTGACCATTACTAACATACACTTAGACCCTCTTCACTAAATATCCGTCCATGCTCAATTAACCCCTTTTTAATTAATTAACAAAACTTTAATGAAAAAAACTACTACTGTACTATTTCGTTGAACCTAGCGCTGTGTGTAGCTTATTGAAAAGGACTAAGGTACCCTATTGGGAGATTGACTAATTTAGATTTAGAGTTTAGGCTAGCGCAGTTAAATAGTAAGTACACAAAGGAAAATTGCAGTTGCTATGGAGAATTGCTTTCTGCGCTTCGAGTATAGATTTAGGACTCGATATTATTGATTTAATGAGTTGATTTCGCCTCGAGTGTCACGTGGCGCGTGACAGATGCCCGGGTATAAAAATTGCAAACTCCGTTGAGCTTGAGCCATCTTCCCACACTAGTTTCCCTTTTTTTTAATACTTTTTTCCCTCACCTCTTAATTACTTACTTTTATAATGAACTGCCCCACTCCCACACCTAAGCCTCCACACCCTAAAGCGGATGGGGGAATAATCACACGACAGTTTTCACAGACTTGCACGGCTTGTGAAAGCATGGAGTATTTCTGTGTCAAAAGTACGGCGACTCGAGGCCCTCGCCAGAAATGCGAGTTTTGCCGTTGGCGGCGAGTGGCGTGCGATGCGTTGACGAAGAACGCGGAAATCGAAAAGCGATTTACCAAGACTAAGTTTTGGGTAGTTCCAAAAACCAAAGAGGTGGTCGAAGACATTTGGGATGTCTCGATCGAAGATGAACAATCGGTGGGGGAAAATGATAAGGAGTTAAACAACGAGATCTCAACCTGGGTAACCCAGGCCACGAGTTCGAAGCGAGGTGTCGAGGAAGAGGTCAAAGAGTTGGTGGAGGAGGATGAAGATGAAGTCCCTGTTCCAGGGCGGGCACCCAAGAAACGACGGGTGGTCATCGAGGACGATGAGGAAGAGAGAGAGGTAGAGGTTGAAGTGACACCAAGGTTATTTCTAGAGCCTGACCCCATCTTCGAGGTAAGTTTTATTTGTTTATTTTAAGGATGAAGTTACTGATGAGTTTGTTTTAGACATCGAATAACATTGAAGAGCCAATTGCGGAGCCTGCGCCGGTTATACCAACTGAGGCAAACCCTCCGGCCACGGAAGTAGTTGAAGAGCCCGAAGACACCCTGGACCAGGTTTGGTTGAAGAAACCTTGTCAAGGTCGACAAGTAAGGTTCGCGGAAGAACTATGTGGGGAGGTCGACACAATTATCGACGCTGCTTCCTTCGACGTGGCAGAGGAGCTCTTGGAGATGGGAGAGGTGGTTCCGGTAGGAGAGGAGGAGGTATTTGAGAAATGCAGGAAGGAAATAAGGGTAGTTTTGGAGAAAATGAAAATATTGGTTCGAGAGAAGTTAAAAGAAAAGATTTGAAATGAAAAGGAGATGTAAAGAAGTAGAAAAAAAAATTGTATTTTAGTTTTATTTTATTTTTATTTTTTTTTATTGTAGGTGAATGTTATTAATTTTATAAGATTTGAGAGAGAGAGAAAAATAAAAAATTTTAGAATTTGAAAGAAGAATTTTAAAGAAAGAAAAAGGTTGTTTAATTGAAGGAAGTTTTAGTGTTTTAAAAGGAAAATTTTTATGTAAGAAAAGAGAGAGAAAAAAGAAACGTTTTTGTGATTGAGATGAGTTTGTTAAATTGAGGATTTTAAAATTTTTTTTTTTTTTTTTTAAAGAAATTTTAGTTGAAAAGAGAGGAAGAAGAAAGAAAAGGAAAAAAACAGAATTAAGAATTTAAGAGAATTTGAAAAGAAGAATTATTTGTTTCGAAGAATTATTATAGGGAGATTTAGAGGTTGAAGTTAAGTTCGAGGAAATGGTCGTGTCGTACAAGATTTGATGATTCGAAGGAAAGAAAGTTTTTAAAAGAGAGAATAAATTTTTTGGAAGAGAAATTTTTGAAGAGAATTTTAAATTTAAGAAAAGAATGTATTTAAAGAATTGAAAAAGAAAAGAAAGAAAATATTTAGAGAGATTTATGAGTTTTTTATTTTATTTTATTATTTATGTTTATTCTATTTATTTTATTTTATTTTATTATTTATATTTATTCTAGTTATTTTATTTTTATTTTTACTTTGTTTTATTTTATTTTATTTTATTTTATTTTATTTTATTTTATTTTAATTTTAATTTTAATTTTATTTTTAGTTGGTTTTGGAGGAAATTTTATAGAAGGAGAAGAAAGAAAAAAGAAGAGAGAAAAAAGAAAAAAGAAAACAAGGCTAAGAAATTTAAGAGGTGTTTTAGATTTTAAAGAAGAAAGAAAAAGAAAAGAAAATTTTAAATAAAGAAATTTTAAGGTTTTGGTTTTAAAGGATATTTCAAATGAAAAGATTTTAGGAGTTCAGGAGCGTTAGAAACATTGATGGCTGGTTCCCAGGATGTTTTGTCTGAGTCATTGAGGAAGCCTTCCCATTCCACGAGGTATTGAAGTTTCCCCTTGCGTATTCTTGAATCAAGGATACGACTTACTTCCCACTCTAGATGATCTTCTACTTCAACCGGTTCCGGAGGGGGTTGGTTCTTGCCCGGGTATATTTCTTGAGCCAGTTCCAGGAGAGATACATGGAAAACAGGGTGAATTGCCTGCCATTTAGGAGGTAACTTGAGTCGAAATGCAGTTTTAGAGACTTCAGAGTCGATTTCGAATGGTCCCAAGCGCTTTTCAGCCAGTTTCTTTGATGGTCTTGTTGTTCAAATGTTTCGTGCGTCGAGCCATACTTTGTCGCCTGGTTTAAAGGAAGGAGCAGATTGTCGATGTTTGTTGGCCTGTTCCTTGTATCTTCGAATCGCTGATTCCAAATTTGTTTTAAGTTCTTCTTGGAGTCGTGATATAGTTTGAAGATAATGTTCCGCAGGATGATTAGTTCCTACATGGATTGAGTTGAATCGAGGATGTTGTCCATAAATGGTTTCAAAGGGAGATTGTCGTGTCGAAGAATGAGTCGAGTTATTATAAGCAAATTCGGCCAATGGTAACCATGTGGTCCAATCGTCTTGTTGGTAACTGACATACATTCGAAGATATTGTTTGAGGATTTGGTTAACTCTTTCTGTTTGACCATCAGTTTCAGGGTGATAGGCCATGGAGAGATTCCTCGTGATATTGAGTTGTCGACACAGTTGGGTCCAGAATGTGGATACAAACAATGAGCCTCTATCTAAAATAATATCATTCGGTAAGCCGTGTTTAGAAAATACATATTCTAGAAACAATTCTGACAAATCTTCTGCTGTAGCAGTAGTAGTGGTTTTAATAAAAATAGACATTTTTGAGAATCTATCTACTATTACTAATATAGCATCAAAATCATTAGAAATAGGCAGTTGAGAAATGAAATCCATCGATAAAGATTCCCAAGGTTTGGAGAGAATAGGAAGTGGTTGAAGCAACCCATGCTTCCGGTGACGGGGAGCCTTATTCCTATTACATTCGTAACAAGCTTTTATATAGGCCTTGATTTCCCTGGTCATACCTGGCCAGAAGAAATCCCTCGCTATTAACTGGTAGGTTTTATCAACCCCAAAATGACCAGCTAATGGAGAATCATGTCAACTGTTGAAAATCCATAATTTTATCTCATTGTTGTCGGGTATGACTACTCTACCTTCGAAGACTAATAGACCTGATTCAATACTAAATCTTTTGGCCCCTTGCTTCGAGAGTATTTTGTCTTTTAACCCTAAACAATAATCGTCCTTTGACTGAGCTTTGAGGATGTTGGATAGTGGATTTCGAAAAGATTGAATTGTCATCAAATTAAGTTGATGAGTTGTTAACATTGATTCGTTGAAGATTGATTGCACATTTGCTGGGTTCTTGTCAGAAAATGTGTCCCCCCGCTGTGGGTAAACGTCGTCCCGACGTGACAAGATATCTGGGACAATGCAGTTTTTCCTGGGCGATAGGAAATAGAGAAAGAAAATTCAGACGAAAATTCAGCCCACCTGGCTTGACGCCTGGTTAACACTTTAGAAGGCATGAAGTATTTTAAAGCATTATGATCTGTTAAAATTTGAAAAGGACTATCTAGGCTGAGAAGAAAAGAACACCATTTTTTAAGACAATGGATAATAGCTAAAAGCTCTTTGTCATGAATTTCATAATTTAATTCAGCGGCTATGAGTTTGCGTGACTCAAAAGCAACAGGATGAAACAAATTTGTTTCAGGATTTAATTGGGAGATAACCCCTGCAATAGCATAATCGCTCGCATCTTTCTCAACTATTGTCGAGGCAGAAGGATCAAAATGTCGAAGAATTGGGGCTGTGGTGAACGCCGTTTTTAGTGCTTCGAATTCCTTTCGTGCTGTAGAAGTAAAAACAAAAGGAATATCTTTTCTAAGAAGAGAATTAAGATTGGAAATAGTTTTAGAGTAATCTTTAATAAATCTTCTATAGAAGTTTGCAAAACCCAAAAATCCTTGGAGTGATTTAATGTTTTTGGGCTCAGGCCATTCCAGGATTTTCTGGACTTTTTTGTCATCCATGACTAAACCGTCAGTGGACAACGTAAAACCCAAAAAATCAATTGATTTGAGGTGGAATTCACATTTATTATGCTTGGCGTAGAGACCATGATCTCGAAGACGATTTAGGACCTGTCGAACATGATGAATATGTTCATCCAGTGTTTTTGAGAATATTAAAATATCATCTAAATAGACGACTACAAATTGTTCAACAACATCTTGAAAGATATCATTAACAAAAGTTTGAAAAGTTGAAGGTGCGTTACATAATCCAAAAGGCATAACTAAATATTCAAAACTACCAAATCTAGTGCGCATTGCAGTCAGTGGTTCATGACCTTCCACAATGCGAATAAGATTGTAAGCGCCTCTAATATCAATTTTAGAAAAGAAATTAGCACCATTGAAAAGGGTAAGAAGTAATGACATAGGAGGAACAGGATATGCATTCTTCTTAGTGACTGTGTTGAGCTTTCTATAGTCAACACACAACCTAAGACTACTGTCTTTCTTTTTTACAAAGAGGACAGGGGAGCCGGTTGGAGATTTACTGGCTCTGATGAAACCTTTGGCTACATTCTCTGCAATGTAGTCTCGAAGAACTTGAGATTCATCCTTCGATAAAGAATAGACAGGACCTGCCGGAGGTACTGGGCCTATTAACTCTATTTGATGATCGTAGGGTCGATGAGGTGGTAACTTATCGGCCTTACGGATTGAGAAAACATCGAGGAAATCGTGGTAGATTTCCGGTAGAGTTGATTTAATGGGTTCAACGTTGATTTGGTCGTCCTCTTCATCTTCGAGAGAATCTTTCGAGGGGATACCTGTATTGAGAGAGCAGAATTCGATTATTTCGAGGCAATTTAAATCCTCTTTGAGTGAATTCATCGAGCTAGAAGGGTTAGCCAATTGATCATTTAAAGAAGGATCAGATGCTTGCAAGTCATCTGGCAGGACGTTTTCAGGCGGGTTGTTTAACTCCCTATTGACCTGCATTGAAGAATTAGAAATATAATTAGAGCGTGGGGTGATCAATCCCCTAGTCCAATCAATTTCGGGATTCCAATGCGTTAAAAAGTCATGGCCAAGAATGGTATCGTCCATCCTTGGGGCGTCCAAGACTGATAATTCCCACTCGAAGGGGGGAAAGTTCGGAAAGTTGAAAACCCATAAAACTTTCTTACTTACCCAATATTTGGGTTCCTCTGATTCGACCAAATAGATGGGAGTTCGATCAATATCTGTAAATGTTAGTTGAAGCTTCTCGGAAAAAGATAAACTAACAAAAGAAATTGAAGCTCCAGAGTCTATAAGACAACTGAAGGGGATATCCTCCTTAAAAAGAATGAATCTCAAGCGGTTTAAGGCAACTCCAGTCCTTAAGACATGGAGGTTCTGTGCACTGGGAGAGATAAGATAGTTTGCTTTTCACACAAGTAAACTATCTACTAGTTTTTTGACTTCGAACTAGTACCTTCTCTTTCCTTCAACTTTACACAGTCTTCCAACTTGTGCTTACCCCCACAATACATACATAACCCATTATCTGCTCGTCTCTTCCTCTCAGCTTCTTTAAGTTCCCCTTTAGGATCCAGTACTTTGCTGATATCGCCTGGGGTAGAGCCTTTTGGTCGAGGTTTATCCTTTCCCTTATTGGGTTTGGATTGAGTCGAGGAGGATTGATTTGGTCGTGGGTGTGAAGAAGTTCCCGATTTAAAATTTAGGCCTTGAGATTTGTTGGCATATCGACGATGTTGAAGTCGTCCTTGATAAACGCTGTCAAGTTCGAGGGTTTGATCCATTAAGTCCGTTAAAGTAGTCATCTTCTGACCGTGAAGATTTAATTGATCTATAATCCTCGAAGGAAGTCCTTTCTTGAAATGATACTTAAGGGCAGCATCATTCCAACCTACTTGAGTTTGAAGTGCTCTGAAGTTCGAGATATATTCAGAAGCTTTACCATTATCACTCATGCGAAGAAAATCAAGTTCAATTTCCGTGTTGTCTGTTTCATTAGGGTCCCCAAACAATGTAAAAAGTTGGTCCTCGAACTTTTCCCAATTATTGATAAGTAAGTGGGTTTCTGTCAAAGAAAGCATGAGTAGATAAGGTTCGAACCATCTTGCTGCTTTTCTGGCTAGGAATGAAGAAGCGTAAACAACCTTTGATCGGTCGCTGTTAAAGGTTTGAGGGTCATTATGGAACAGTAGCTTGTAGGTTTGCAAGAAGGGTCGCAATCTGTCGGGGTGATCTCCGTCGAATTTGTCAGGAGATTTCATAGAAGGAGTTTTGAACTTAGATCCCTCTGAAGACGTTGGATTTGAAAGGGTTTTCATGAAAAGTCTCATGAAATCTTCCAGAGAGTTAGATGGTCCAGGTTCTGAGGATTGGCCAGAAGGGTGATTGGCAGGGGCGGATGGTGCCTTGTGCATTGTATCCTCTCCTTCTTCTTCATCACTAGAATCCTCAAAATCTTGTGGAATGTCTTCTACAGATTGAACTGAATGTTGCCGTTCCCTAAGGTCGAGTGGTTCCAAAGAGTGAGTGCGAGAAACAGACCTTGTGGCTGTTGGCCTGCCTCTAGCGCGAGCTCTAGTAGTAGCGCCCGTAGGAGGAGTGCGTTGAACAGGTGCCATTTAAAATTTTAGAAACACCTAAAAGGACGTAGTAGTGCAAAGAATGAGAACTACGGAGAATTAAATTATACTGTCACCGGACGACCTACGCACAAGGTCGAGGATGTTCCTGAAAGTGAGATGAGGGATTTTAGAAACTTCTTCGAAGCACAGAGGAATGATTTGAGGAAATGATTTGAAGGTCACTCGAAGTAATAGCTATAGGTTCGAGGTTCGTTTGAGAAGAATTATAAACTAGTTTCAAAGGTAATAGTAATTCTTAAAATCTCACGAAGGGTTGGAAACTCAATAATCAAAGATTTAGGATTTAGAAATGAATATTGAGAAAAATAAAAGAAAGATACAATAACAATGATTTTAGCTTTTAAGGATTTACCACTATTAATGTAAATACGATTTTATAATTCAATTCTAAGGAATATTGAACCAAATACCCAACTCCTTTTATATCCTTTGTTCCTCCTTGCATTGACCTCCCTTCCATCGCACCATTCCCATTCCATTGACCATTACTAACATACACTTAGACCCTCTTCACTAAATATCCGTCCATGCTCAATTTACCCCTTTTTAATTAATTAACAAAACTTTAATGAAAAAAACTACTACTGTACTATTTCGTTGAACCTAGCGCTGTGCGTCGCTTATTGAAAAGGACTAAGGTACCCTATTGGGAGATTGACTAATTTAGATTTAGAGTTTAGGCTAGCGCAGTTAAATAGTAAGTACACAAAGGAAAATCGCAGTTGCTATGGAGAATTGCTTTCTGCGCTTCGAGTATAGATTTAGGACTCGATATTATTGATTTAATGAGTTGATTTCGCCTTGAGTGTCACGTGGCGCGTGACAGTTGTATTTTCAAATCTTCTGCCTCTTTTTTTTTCTCACTTTGTTTTATTAATTTTTTGGATTTTCTAATTGGAGGAGTAGGATTTTCAAATCCTTCCTCCCCCTAATATTTTTACCTCACTTTTTCATTATTATTTTAGTTTAGGAGACACCTCCTAGCTATTTGGGTGAGGTAATAATGTCTCACTGACTCTTTGTTTTCTTGCTGAACATGGCTTTCAAGGCATATTTAAGGTGAGCCATTCTCCTGATTTTTTGTCCCACTAACTTTGAAATTTATGATATATTAACATATACCAATTTCCCTATATCCCCTCAAACAGATCCATATATCATCATCTCTAAATATCAAAAGGTAATAAGTAGTTAGTCTAATAATATTTTTTAATAATAAAATTTTATATTTATAATAAATAATTTTTATTAAATAAAAAGTGTCATGATTTTCATCTCTCAATATTAAGTGTCAATTATTACAAAATATCATAACCCAATCTCCCTAAAGCTCTTCAAACTGATTCACATATCATTTTCTGTCAATATTAAAAGCCAATAATTAGTTACTGACTTATTAAATTTTACTTTTATAAAAAATTCTTTATCATATTTATAAAATTTAATATTTTCTGTTAAATAAATTTTTTAAAAATTTAATAATGTATCATAATCTAGTTACTAAATTTTAAATTTGTCTCAAAACCATTAATTAAATATTCATCTTTTCATTAAATCAGCCTTAATCTTTTTTAAAACAGCTAAATTTCCAGAGGTTTCACAGTCCTTTTCTTTTGAGATAAGTAACTTCATATCATTTGATCTCATATCATTATAAAGTTTCTTTTTCTATATCAAAATTCTTTCCTCAGTAAGATGATTTATTTTTTAAAATAAATTTTTTGTGTTGTACATGGTTGAGGCACTTTCTTCAGCAAGATTACTTTATGTTTCTGCCAATAGAGGCTTTGAATCTTCTGAGGTGCTTTCACTTAATTGTTTTCTTTTAGCAGCCTTTATTCTGATGGGACATGTAGAATAGGAAAAAGATGGCAAAGGATTATCAGGCTCACTTGTCGGGTCCTCAACTGTGTTTGTATGGCTAGAGGTGAGATCATCTGAGTTGGAAGCAGTGGGTTTGGTGGTATCAATTCTCCGCTTTGGTGTGTATCTCAATTGTTCTCATGCAACTAGACATTTAAATGAAGTTTTGTTCTGAACATGAAAAACCAAGAGTGCTGTTCTTAACCAGTAAGTTGGGGAAGAGCCACTAGGCATATTTCTTTTGATTGAATTGTATTTTGCACTAAATTTAAGAGTTTCTGTTTTTACTGCTTGCCATTTAGAGTAGAATGCTATAAAAAATTTAATTGATTTAATTCTTATTTTTTTTGTAAATAAAAACAATTCACCAAATCCAAATCTGTTCCCAATCACTCTAGTGTAGTTTGCTGAATTGATTAAAGTGCACTTCTATCACCACAAAAATTCAAGTAGAACCTGCTAGCAGGTGCCTATCCCTATATTCAGTTTTGATTTAAGATTAAATTTGATTTGATGTTGCGCAAGCTAATGTGCTCATTGTTCAGTTCCCAGTCTTTCCAAAAGAATTTCAGCTGAGCTAAAATTTTGTTAAGATAAAGATAGGGATTGGAAACTGCTATCAGGTGCCAATGTTTTTTTTCTGGTGTATCTTTTTGTAAAATGTCTCTCCAGCTTTGTATGTGGAGCACTTGGGTTGCTTGCAGATGCTTATCCATGACAAAGCAAGTTCTTCTTCTTCTTGGGGTTGTGTCAGGATTTGGTTGAGAGGTGAGGAGGAGGAGCACTATGGGCGCTATGCATTGTGAGAGGCGGTGTGGTCTTCCAGCATTGGCGGAGCCCTTTGTTGGTTTATTTGGTGGTATTTTGGTATGCCTTAAATGGCTGTTTAAATAATTAGGTATTTTCCTGGAATTAAGCAGCAAATATTATGACTACGGGGATCTGGAAGCTACCATTGGATAGCCCTGGTTTTTCTCTATATTTTATGTCTTGAGGATACTTTTTATAGCATAAGTATTTGGGGGATAAATTCTCACTTTTCATCTTTAAAAGATTGCTGTTGGATTTTGATTTTTGTGTTTTATGGGCTAACCTTAAGTCTTAGGGTTAAGTGTTTAGTACCATTGGAAAGAGCAGAATTTCCTCTATATTTCATGTCTCAATGTTGTTGTAGTGTAATTATGTGTTTTAAGGGTTTTAGTAGTTGTAGGTGAATTTTCTAAGTAGCTTGGGTGTTTTTGGTGGTTTTCTGGTTTCAGGGTGGTCAGGCCGCTTCAGGCGGGCTCCCCAGCGCCGGACGGACCGCCTGCCTCAATGCTAGAGGGCTGGAAGTGCTTCTAGGGAGGTTTTATGCAATTTTGTGGTCAGGAACGCCGGATTTGCAGGTGTGCATGGGCTCTGGATTAGTAGTCTGTGTGTATATAGTGATTAAGACAGTTTGGGGCAACCTTAATTATCATTCAACCATCTGGTGGTGATATTCTTGTTCCTCACTCAGTTTTTCACTGTTGTTGGCCACAAATTGGCTGTGTTTTGTTGCAAGTAAGTTCTTCATTTAACTCTACTTAGAAACTGTTTTCTCTGTTATAGTCTTGCAAGCTATAACAAGTATTATTGCTGTCTCTGGTGTGGATTTGCAACCTACATCAAGTATCATTGCTTTCTCTGGTGTGGACATTAGTCTGCATTTCAGTTCTTTGGGTGGGTAGTCTGTCTGGAGACTACTTTCTTGACTGATCAAGCAGTCAAGTGCATTTGAAAAAGGGGCTTTGTGGTAGTAGGAACCAATTTACTGTAACAGGTAAATCTCACTCTATTTTTCTAAAGGGACAGGAGTTTTTCTTCTGGGTTTTCTCCAACTCCCTTGGTCAAGGCCTATAGCTAGTACTATAGGATTGTCTACAGCAGAAGAAGGGATATTGCATAAGTGGGTTATATGGGGCAAGCGCTGTGGAGCGCCCCTCATTGGACAACTTATATAGTAATCCAGTTACTTCTTAGTCTCACTGCTGTACCAGCATAGTCAGTCATGTCTCACTGTTTGTAATCCCAACATAGTCAGTCTAGTTAGTCTCACTGCTTAGTAACATACTCAGTCCCATCCCAGGCTATTGTCAGTGCTAGTAGTAGTCTGCCTTCTTAGGTCTTAACAGGGTGCCAATTAGGAGAATTTTTCTTCTTAGATTCAGTTGACATAAATAACTTTTTATTTAGCTATTATAGTTCAGAAGGTGTGGCTGAAGTGTGTAATACAAATATAAGTAGTAATTTAATGAATAGTAGTGGCTATTGTTGTGTGAAGTGACGGTGAAAAAACAGATAAGTAATTAATGAGGCACATCTGGCTTCAGTAGATAATGGTTGAGTCGAAAAAAAGAGGCGCAAGGTTTTGGCAATTACAGAACCTACTCAAGCAATTTTGCTCATTTGATTATATGACTACAGAATAAATTAGTTACTAGAGTCTAATTGAGCAACGATTGGGGAATAAGTCGGTAAAATATGCATACCGAACCTCTTTACCGACACGGCTGGGGATGCTCTTAGGGCGCAGTGTCTTGACATAAACATACATTTTTATTAACTTTTTCATATTTGCATTTTATCATTTTTACAGTTTTTTTAATTTTAATCAATTTTTTCCAATTTTTTTTATTTTTTCATTATGGTTTTTATTTTATGAAAATCATGTTGAGATGAAATGCGCATAATACTCTCGCTTAGCCACTGTACAGGATCTCAATTATTTGTGGGTTTCAGATAATTGTCAAGTAAAATTTGTGTGAAAATGGGACCTATTGCCACCCTTACATTGTGCAGACCTTGGTCAATTTTCATGTTGTCTTCATAGTCAAATTATCTAGAACCTTAACAAACACATCATCTTTCTAGCATAAGATAACTTTTATTAATTGCGCTGCGACAAAGCGAGACTCCTTTGACAATCAAAAAGATAAAGCAACCATTTTAGTAACCAAACTGCTCAGGTTCCGGCTCCACTAAGCTTTGCTGAGGTATGTCCTGTGTCTCGGCCATAAATTCTGTTTGATCCCTTGGTTCCGGATCCATGGCGCCAGGATAACCAACAGGAACATGCTCGGCATTCACATTTTCGGAGCTAGGCATCTCAACCATGGTCTCCTCCTTAGGCTCAAAAATGGTAACCATATCAGGTAGGGGTTTAGGTGGGGCACCACCTCTGCCCTCAGTATCAGTGCCACGCATGCTAAAATGCAAGTCCAATAAGCTTAATGTTGATTTATAAATGTAGGTAAATCCTTACATTTTGACCTTGATACCCAACACCCCTTGTCTGAGGAGTACGTGTCGCACAGCCTGATCCACAAAATCTACACTGGGCTGACCAGAATGAATCATAAACCCATCAGTGAATTTCATGCTTTTGGCTCGGGCAGCTCGAAGTTTTCCTGAGACAACAACTTCGCATCCCTTAGCACCGGATTCCATGATAAATCTCAGGACACCATAGCAGGCTCTTCGGACAGCCAGGCCCCCTAGCAGTTTATACCGTAGGGATTCGCATTGAGCAACAGCACAGAGCCCTCTCTGCTGAACTTTTTCGGCATACACTGCAAAAAGAAAGATATGATTTGGTAATTGCTCTAATGATGTCAAAATGAGCAGACTTACACTCCACACTGCCCTCTGGAAATTTGAAACGTTTTTGAACCAAACTCGTCAATTCACGAATCCTACGACCTTTCTGACCAAGAACTTCTTGAGTATGCGTAGCCCGAATAATGATTTCTGTTCGAGCGTGTGTGACTCTGACTTCACAGCCAGAATATCCTTCTTCTGCTAGCTCTCGAGTGAAGAATTCGGAAATCTCCGCATAGAAGACACCGTCAGCTACAAATTTCCTACGCTTGCTGATGGTGGTCATGCTGATAATTCAAAGAAGCCAACGCCATGGATCAAACACTCAGAAGTGACTGAGAACACAGAGAAACTCACGTGACGAGTGGCTAAGAGTTGGAGAAAGACGGAAAGTGGGGGAGGAGAAGAGGCGGCGGGAATTTAGAGGAGTGGATGGTGCTGTTGACCTAACGTGATGTGTCTCTGCTGCGCACTCTCACCATCCTGCCGCAGCGAAGCTTTCCAAACCTAACATTGTCCTATGAATTTCCTGTGTCGTGGCTTCACAGAGATCCATTCCTCCCAGTTTGGTAAGTCACTTGGCTATGTCATCTTTTCTCCTTTTCTCATCTTATTTTCCCTGATTAAACGCGAGTTGAGGTTATACTCGCCCCAATACTTCTGGCACCTCTTATTTGAGTAGTTCCCCCATTCCTCCTTTTCGATGGAGTGGGTCCTCTACCATGAATTACCATAACCAATATGAGAAAATATGGCTATCCATATCTGAGATTTAATCCCAACATATAGCTGATTCATCCTTGGTTCTCTCTCAATATAGGTTTTTCTTTCTCTAAATGTCTTGTTACTCTTTAAGTAATCAGGGCCATGGTTTAACAAATGCAGTGAATTTCTCTATTTGCAACTTACACAAAAAACATTATGCTTCACTTTCCAATAACCAAAATTGGATTATCCTTGTTGTTTTCGGGTGAAAAATATTCATCTTTAAAATAAAAAAATCACAACTCTTCCTCCTTTTGCAATCCCTTGCATCTTTTTTTTTTTTACTTATATGAAAACCACACGACACCGATTTTCCATTGCAATCACATATTTTACATCCCGGTACCTTGCGTAGAATATTTGTATTATTGCTATGAACTGTCAATGAGCTATATTTTTGCTGTTTATGTTGGTGAAAAAAGCTAGTTTTGCATGAGTAGCATCAAGCAATCGAAAGGAAAAAATACAATCGATTTCATGTACCTAATATCGAAAAATGAAAAAGATACTACACCATTACCAATGGGAAAGCCCATCACCTCATTTCTATGGCACCTTCCACTGTGGAAGACAGATGGAAAAAGGTTGTCGAGAAGCTTTGGGGTGAATTCTTGATCTCAAATATGATGAATAGTTTCAAACATTTCCAATGGTGATGCAAGCTGGTGAACATTGTGGGTGGGCAAAGGCGTTGATAATCTTCCATTGATTCTTTATTAAATTCAAATTGGGTGATTTGAAAGACCATTCAACGCCGATAGCATTCTTTTCATCATGATAACTATGAAAAACCTTTACAAGGTACACTGATGCCTTATTCCATGTAAGGAGCTTATCTTAAGGATCACTTCCTTCAGGCTAAGGAAAAAATCTTACCTCATAAACATCCTTGATGAATGGGGTAATAGTGATTTATCTATCACAAAGAAAAACAACAACTGAGACCTTGACAAACTTCATCCTATGTCATGATAGTAAGGCTCTCACTCTTCCAGGTGGGGCTAATAAATTTCAATTGGAACATATCTCTAGTAAAGTACAAAAATTAAAACAGCGAGCTAAAAATTGCAATATTTTCTTGGCTTGTTTTCTCTTTACAGATGCTTTTTTTTACTGTACAGTGCCCAGCCAATTGTTTTGGGTTATTTTATGCAATTTTTTTTTGCCCCGTTTAAATCATTTTATTGTTTGACCATCTTCCTTCTTATTTCTTTATAGCTTTGTTATCTGGTTCATTTCCTCTTTGTTTTTAATCTGGTATGTTTTTTGAGTTTTTTTATCTTTTTTTTATTTTTTGTTGACTGACTGAAAACCTCTCTCTTTTTTCTTGGCAGTTTGCTTGGAATATGCCTGCAGCTCATGCCCAAAGGCCTCAACTCACACCTGAAGAAAACTCCAATATCATTGGCCTGGCAGCTAGGCTCAATAACATAATGCATGTTTCCCAATGTTTTGGGCTTCCTTACTCCACTGTGCACAATATTGTGCAAAAGTATTGCTACACTGGGACAGTCAAAAATTTGCCAAAATTAGGCTACCCTTGCAAAACCAACAGCCGTGACCTCTGTGAACTGCACCAGTACTTCTCAGGCTATTGTAAAGCATCTTTTAGTGACTTTGTAAGAAAGCTCACAACACCAATATCTGTCTGTACTGTCTGTTGAAGAGCCCATGATTTGGGGATTTTCAACCAAGTAGACACAAAAAAACCATTTGTCAACAAAAAACAGCAAGCAAAGTGACTCAGGTTTTCAAGAAAGTATCAACACTGGACTGCTAATGACTAGAAGAGGATCATCGGGTCAGATGTGTCCTCTGAGCTGAGGAAGGTTTCATGTCAGGTTAAAGCTTGGAGGAAGAATGATGAAAAGTTCAAGCAAACTTGCCTTCAACCCACTTTTCAAAGTGATTTCTCTTCCATGATGATATGGGGGGCTTTTTTAATTGAACAAAGGTCCATTTGGTGTCTCTGCCTCCTAAACAATGCTTAGCAAAAGATTTTATTTGCAATGCATATGAATCCAACTTGGTCCCCTGGCTCAAAAATGAAGATTCTGAGTATAAATTGATGCTAATGGAAGATAATGCACCTGTTCACACTTCTAAGCATAAGGGTAAAAAATGAGAACTAGGCATTGAGATCAGTTTTGGGACCCTATTCCATTCATGGGTGCATTTCTGTGACAAAACATGGAATGACCCTGTTTGAGATCTTCACTTTGTTAAAAAAACAGACATTGACATCCCCCTTTCAACTTAAACAATTGAAGCCTGATTAATATAATAATAGATTAGTAATGATGAACAATAGTGGAGCGAGCAGAGAGGAGAATGGAGTGAGTGGAGCAGAAAATAGTGAATAAGAAATATAATCAAATAAGTAAATGGTAGATTCAATGACTAGGCAGTTTGAGAGCATACATACATGCAGTACCTGATTAATATAATAGGAGGTATCAATGTTGACCAATCCGCAATTAAATTAATTGCGGAAAATAATCTGCATACCCCAATTATCTTCCGCAATTATTTTTGCTAATAATTGGGTTATTAGACACTTTACGTGTCAATGTTCACCTCTTATCCGACATTTTTTTACTCTATTTTTCATAACCACATATCGGACAACCTTCTGTCATAACCACATCTTGACCTACTTTCTGCCATAACCACATCTTGGACTACTCCCTGGATATGCCTTCTACCTTGCTGCACACTTCCATTCTCATCCCATCCTGTTCATTCTATCCGCTCAGAATTTCTCCCCATTTCATCTATTTGATTCTGCTCCTTTTCATCTCGCTATCTCATCTGCTTGTTTCTGCTCCTTTTCATCTTCATTTATAATAACATGCCTCGTCATCCTAGATCTTCTCAAAGGCAGCCATCACCCAGTTGTTCTTTAATTCCCACTACTTCCTCTTTCCCCCGCTCAGCCAAGAAATCAAAGACCGTTCAATTAAAAAAAGATGAACATCTCATTCTTATCAACTGTCTGAAAACCAAATCTAACTATGATTCTTGTTTTGGTACTGAGTATGCCACTAAAGTAGGACGGCCCCCCGCATCAAAAGTTAATGGATATCTTCTAATGGCAAATGAATTACGGAATAAGACCAAGGGAAGGATTGATCTTTTGCCTAAACAGATGTCTGAACGATTCAAGCATTACCGAGTAAAATACAAGAAGGCAAAGGCTCTTTCATCTTCCACTGGTTTTGGGGTTACCGACAACGATATAAATAAGGGCTTAAAATCCATAGACAATAAACTTGAAACTTTATGTCCTTACTTTAAAGAGATGGATGCAATTTTTGGAGAGCGAGCCGATGTTAATCCTGTAAACATGTTGGATGGTGAAGATCCTATCTCCAAACATGATGTCGAAGCAAATATTTTCCCATCCTCTTCCTCCACTCAAGCCTCCCCTCTTCTAAATTCTACGAATCTAGATAGCTTTTCTATTGATCCTATTGGCAATTTAACCCAACCCAATCTGTCAGTATAGTCTAGTATATAAGTATGATATAATAGTGTTATTTTATGGTCCTACTACTTATTAATAAATGATTTAGTGATTAAACCTCAGGGGAAGACTAATAGAATAGTTATACTCAAATAAAACTCACAATACTTGGATTTAAATGCGTGCTAGTGGTGGAAAATAGAAGAATAAAATATAGTTATAGCTATTATAAAGATAATATCAATTTATAAGGGCTTTATAATATATTTCTGAATACTAATAATTGTATTGTAGTGTTTGTTTGAAGTTTAGTAATTGAATGATGATAATAAACCGTCAAAATCCCTTCTTACTTATACCCAAATCCACTGGAGTGCACAGACCTTCAATCCAGATGATGTCACTGCTATCCCCGGCAATTACAGCACTGTGAGGGCCCATCACCTCCCTGTGGCGTCCACTTCAAGCAGTTTCAACACCCAGACCTCCAGTAAGGACCCTCCATCACTATTAATAATAACACAGAGTCATACCATAAATAGAAAACCCAGATAAAAGCGGATACCATAAAGAAACAGGTAAAATAAATGATCAAAAAGAGATTTAATGAAACTAAAAGCATATAAAGGAAACAAATAAAATGTCCAAGCCCCCAATAACATCCCCAAGCATCCACATTAACCCAAAAACATCTTTCCAACCCATAAATCCGTGAATAACCATCCAAGGAAGTAATTTTAGTTGTCCAAACTGGGTGTATGCGCCTGATATAGGTGTCTATGCTTCTGTAGGCGTTGTGAGTCCACTGATTTCGTCCATATGACCTAAAATAAGCAGAAAAACAAAGGTTATAGGCTATTAAGGGGCTAAAACCCACTTATATACCTAAATATACATAATATACTGCATATTTCACTGAATATGAGATTTATGTATACATATAAGCTTATGTATGTCAATAATTACTTCATATCACTTAAGATAAGTATATTATGACTCCATTAACACCTTAATAAGTATTATTAGGCCATGGATAAGCTATTTAAACTATTATAAATTATATAATAGAATAATAATTATATATATATATAATAAAATAATATATATTATTATTTTAACCTTATTTTTAAGATATAAGCTTAATCTAGTTAAGGTTATCTTATTTTAAGCATAAGAAATACTCAGTCCTAAGGATATTTAGGCTGACACTCCCTCACCCCAAAAAAAACAATAAAAAAAAATGTTAAGACATTTTAATTAATCTTAAGGAATGAAATAATAAAATAAAAAAAATAATTTTTATAATACATATACTGAATGAACAGTATTATTTAGATTTAAATTTTTTCAAGAGATTTTTAAGATCAGAGATTTCATTTTCTGGAATCAACTGGTCATATTCACTTGATTTATTTTTAAATCTTAATAGATACTCAACTCCCTTTTCTTTAGTAAGGTGTCTCTTTTTAAGTATCTTTTCAATTTCTGCTTTTTCCACTATTTCTTCAGATTGCTGTTTATGCCTTCCTGATCTTCTTGGAAAGAGAGCAGTATCATTAGAATGGTATGGTTTTATAAGAGAAATAGGAAATACTGGATGTTTTCTATCATAAGGTGCATATAGAATAACCTCAACAGCATTATTACCAACCATCTTTTTAACTACAAATGGTCCAATGAATGGATCCTTCAATTTAACATTACCATTTAAATTGAAATGTAGCGTTGAAATAAGGACTTCATCACCCTCTTTGAACATTTGTTCTTTATGGGCTTTATCCCATCTTTTCTTTTCATACTCAAAAGCCTTATTTATACATTCTTGAGCATGTTTTCTGCATAATTCCTGCATCTGAAGAAAAGATTTAGTACCTGGATGAATATCCAATCTAGGTAACTTATTAAGAGTTTTAGCAGGGGTATTAGGTACATAACCCAACCATAACTCAAATGGCTTTTTGCCAGTGACAGAATGTACTGTACTATTATATGCAAATTCTAAACCTGGGATAAGGGTTACCCAATCATGCGTGAATTTGTCATTGTCTTTAAAATTAAGACCAAAAGCACAGTATCTTCTTATCATATCTTCTAAGGTTTGTATCATTCTTTCTGCTAGCCCATCAGTTTGTAGATGGTGTGCTGTAGAAAGTTTTAATTGACACCCTGAAACATCCATAAGTGACGTCCAGAACTCAGAAGTAAATTTAGGATCTCTGTCAGAAACTATTGCTTTGGGGAAACCTGCTGTATTTAACATTTGTGTCCACCATAAAAAAGCTAAGTCCTTTTCAGAAACCTCTTTGTGGGTAGGAATAAATTTACACATCTTTGTAAATCTATCTACAATTACCCAGCAGGAGTTATAACTCTTATGCCCTGCTATTGGCAAACCTGTTACAAAGTCCATGTTAATGATTTCCCATGGAGCTTTTGGTTGCTCAATTTGTTGTAATAAACCAGCTCTTTTTCCTGTTAATCTTTTAGATTTTTGACAAGAATCACATGTTTCAACATATTTCTGAACATCCTCAGACATGTTGATCCACCAAGCTGTGTTTTTTACTCTGGTTAATGTTTTATGGTAGTCAAAATGACCTGCTAATATATCATCATGACATATACTTAACATTAACTCCTTCATTGAAGGGGGAATTACAATTACATTACTTAATTTTTTCCTGTAATATATAAAACCATCCTCAATGGAAAATTTTCCTTTCTCTAATGCCTCTTTATACTTATTTGGTAATGTTTTTATTAAAACATTCATTGAAGCATTAGATGGATCATTTAATATTGTAGTTAATTTACTTAAGTCAGGATCTGAATTATAATTATCAAGAATTGATTGCATAAATTCATCCTCAAGATCTACAATATAAATGCCATAAATGTTAATAATCTCTGATTCAGGAACATAAGCAGGATTATCATCATTATTAGGCAGAGGTACTCTAGATAACAGATCTACATTAGAGTGCAAGGTTCCTGCTCTATGTGTAATAGTCATCCGTCCTCTGTATTCTTGTACAGCTAATTGCCATCTAAACATGTGTCTATTAGGAGTTTTCATGTTTAAGAGTGACTTAACTGCACTACAGTCAGTTATTAACTCAAATTTTTGGTCTTCAAGGTAATAATGTAGCTTTTCAAGAGCCCATACTACTGCCAAACATTCAAGTTGAGTAGCACCATATTTCAATTCACCACTTCTCAGAGTACGTGAAATATAGCAGATTACTACTTCTGACATTTTACCTTCAATAAGTTTTTTTTGATGCAAAGCAGCACCCAGTCCAATAAAACTTGCATCTGTATATAATACAAAAGGTAATTGGAAATCTGGTAATCACAAGATAGGAGCTGTCATTAAAAATTCTTTCAACTTATTAAAAGCTTGTTGTCTTTCATTATTCCAAATGAAAGCTTCTGATTTCTTTATCAGTGTGGTCAGTGGTGCAGCAATTGATTGGTAGTTTTTTATATATTGTCTATAATAACCACACATTCCAAGAAAAGATTGTACATCCTTCACATTTTGAGGAATGCCAATATTCTTTATTGCAGCCACTTTATTTTGGTCTACACATATTTGTAAGCCAGATACAATATGACCAAGCACTTTTAAAGATTCAAACCCAAATTTACATTTTTTCAATGCAAGGGTCATTTTTATTTCATCCATTTTCTGAAATACTTTCCTTAAATGGATTAAGTGTTCATCAAAAGTTTTAGAGAACACTATGATGTCATCAATGTATACCATTAACCATCCCTCAATCATTTCATTATGGAATGTTATATCCATTAACTTCTGAAATACTGATGGAGCATTTTTTGGTCCAAATGGCATTCTGACATACTTATAAATTCCCATGTGTGTTGTTATCAACAAAAAGTTCTGTGAATTCTTTTCAACAGGAATTTGATGGTACCCTTTATTTCCATCTAGGCAACTTATATATTTAGCACCTTTAAGGGTAGCATGTATAGAGGCAATCCTTGGCAAGGGATAAATATCATCTACTGTAAATGTATTTAATGCTCTATAATCACCGCACAGTCTTGCTTTATCTTGTTCATAAGAAATCAGCACTGGTGATATTACACAATATTTTGGTGTAGTTTCAACCTTCTCAAGAATGTTCATTTTTAATAACATCTTAATATTATCCTCTATGTCTTTCCTCTTCATTGGTGAAGCAGGGTATGGTTTCTTTTTAAGACTAGCAGGAATATTATCAATATCACAGGTTAAACTAATTTTCATTTCATGATCTTTTACAAGGCCAAGTTCATTTGTACCATGTGCAAAAGCCATTGGAAAAGCTTTAATTAATTCCAAAATATTATCTTTCTCAGTTTCACTTATCTGAGTGCCAAATGATGCTTTTGAAATTTCTGTTTCCAGAAGTTCCAACTCATTGGATTCTCTTCCTTTAGACGGGGAATTTGTTACTGACTCAATGTGTAAGACTGTGTTAAAAGAATTTATTTTAAATTTCCTTTTACCATTCATGCCAATTGTAAAATTGTTATTAGCAGGGTCTAATTTTACACCAAATTTAGTCAGAATATCATTTCCAATGATAAAACAGTTACTACAATTTGTATTATCCATTACTACAAAGTCACAAGTTACCCTTACATAACCATGTTGGTGTTTAAAGAAAACAGTAGCTTTGTATTTACCAATGGGGTGTAGTACTGATCCAAAACCTCTACAATTTTTATTCTGAAGTGGTTCAAGCTTAAACTTATATTCACTATCAATTTTCTGTAATGTATTAGTGGAAACAACTGAACCAGCAGCTCCTGTGTCCAATACTATATTAACATTTTCACCAGAAATGATAGCTGGAACCGTGATAGGTGTCATTCTAAAGTTATCAGCTTGTATATCCTTAATGATTTCAGCATCCTCAAAATTCATTAAAGATTCATTTGAGTCCATATTTAATATTGGATTTTCAAAGATGGACAAATCATCTTCCAACATACAGACTTCATTTTCATCACCATATGAGATATTGCTGTCATAATCACTTGATTCTTTACTTTTTTCAGTTTCAGTCTCAGATTCACGTTGATTTTCAACAATATTTATGTTTTTCTCACATTTGTGACCTTTGACCCAAGGTTTGTTACACTTATAACAAGTATTTGTTTCATACTTTTTAGGTACTACAGGTGCAGTAGGTTTTTTCTGCTTCTCCTGAGGTGTTTTTGAATTCTGAGTTTTTACAGGTTCAACATTTTGCTTATAAGTGGAATACCTTGATTCATACTTATGGTTTAATAATATTTCATTGCAAATATTAATAAAGTCAGAATATTCAGTAACATTTAATGTTCTAGCTACAACAATGTCTCTGACAGATATAGGTAATTTGTATATTATCTTATCTTTCCATAAGTTAAAATCCATATGAGGCTCAATGGCTTTTAATATTTTGTTTAAATTCATTAAAAATACCATAGGTTTGTCACCATTCAACGGATTATACCTAGTCTTCTCATACAGTCTCTGCTGAGTAAGCCTGAATTTAGAACCTCCAAACTGTTTTTCAATAAGTTGTTTCCATTCAGCCCAAGAGTAGTCTCTACCCTCACTTAAGACAGCTTCAAACCATAATAAAGCAACATCCTTAAATAAAGAAATTAATTTTGATGTTATCTCTTCATCTGGTAACTTATATGAGAATTTCAAGTTGTCAATTCTTTGAATAAAATGTTGCCAATCAGAGCTGGCTTCCCCATCATAAGTTGGGTACTGATCTATTTTAGGCCAGTTCTTCTGATTGGATTTTATCTCACTAATCTTAGGTAAATTCAAAAACTCATTCACTTTTGATAAATGGTCTTGTATTTCTTCCTGCACGGATTTGTGACTTACATTTTCAGATTTGACACTACCACCAGATGGTTTTAATTGTGGTGGTACAGGGAAGGAATGAGATTCACTTTTGCCAATGAAAGGATTATTATTATATTGATTATACTTATGATTATCCTGGTTCATCAGTAGATTGGCAGTTTCAATCTCAACTTTAGTTAATATTTGTAGCAGCTCAGAGACACTTTGATTTGTCTGTGCAAAAGATAAATTTGTTCTTGATTCAGTCTTTAATAAGTGTGTTTCATATAATTTTTCTAACTCACAAAATTTGTTTGAAAGGTCATTATATTTATTACTCAATGAATCATATTTAAGAGTTAGAGACAAATGTTCTTTCTCTAATTCTTTATTACGTGTTGCTAATTGAGAAATGTTCAATGTCAAGGATGAAATTGTATCACTAGTGAGCTTAACTGTCTGTTCCTCACAATCAGTCATTCTATTCCACAATGCTGAAACAATTCTATGGACAGTTGGATTATTGTTAAAATATTCCATGTCCTCCTTTTCAATTCTCTCACTCTCCTGTGAACTTCTCATCTCACTAGTAGGTGGTTGCAACTGAGGATTAACTGTATTATCATTGTATATAGTACTGTTATTATGCACAAAAGACAAGTCAGGTGTATCTACTCTAAAACCTAAATTTCTTAATTCCTCCTCTATTTGTTGTACAGATTTAACATCAATAGAATTACCTATATTGTAATTATCAGTATTATGTCTAATCTGAGAGGGTAAGTTACTTACCAAGGGATGGTTGCCAGTCCTGATTTTTGGCGCTTTTTTCCCTTGTAAGGGTGAGCTGAGGAAGTCAGATGAGGGGGCGGATCCCTGTTGCAACTGTGGCTTGTCCACTGTTGGTGAAACCAGTCCCATTTCCATTTGTCTACCAGGATTTTCTCCTGGGAGTGAGTGGACCCTCCTTGGGTAGGGGGTTGCTGATTTGATTGACTGGGCTGGCCTCCCTTTAATTCTGCCATTGCCTGATTCATCTGCTGAAATCCTACCTTGCAATTGTTTTGCAACTGCTCTACTTCTTTGAACATGAGAGATTTTGATTCCACCAACTTCAGAACCTGTTTGGCGATGTGGGACAGTTGATCCTGAAGAGGAGGAGACGTCTTTTTTATAGTTATCTTTTTTAAGAGGGCGTCCTTTTCCTCTATACTCATGCTTTCTGGCTGGGGGTACTGTTGTCCCTCCATGGTGATGTCCTGGAAAGTTTTTGTTAGCTTTAGACCTGGTATTATAAGCAGGCTGTTCACTTACACTGTCCTGGGGAGCACTCATATTGTTCAGAATAACAATATTTTACGTCTACAAAAGGAAAAAACTCTGTGGAATTAGTAGACAAATAATATTAGCAATTATATTACTAATAAAAAAGCAATGGAGCTTACCCTGAATTTATATCTTTATTTATTTAAATAAAATATAAGAAAAATTCGAAAAAATCTGTTAAAAATATAATAATAAGTTTAACTAGACCTCTATAAGGGTGAATAATTAGCTTACCAAGCTTTAGCCAAATACTAATTTAATTGGGTGTTATATTGGTGTCCAAATACCAAGTGAAATTGGGTTTATATTGGGTACAGTTACTACTGTAAATATCTAATTTTTATGATAAAAAATTAGTACAATTATTATAAGGGTTCTTTTCCGCAATCAATGAGTTATGATGACCCACTAATATGCATCAGACCCAAATATTTGGTTAATTTTGAGCTGTACTAAGGTAAAAATCACGTCCCAAGGCTTATACTAAATAATAAGTAAAATAAAAGGAAAGACCCCCAATTGTCAGTATAGTCTAGTATATAAGTATGATATAATAGTGTTATTTTATGTTCCTACTACTTATTAATAAATGATTTAGTGATTAAACCTCAGGGGAAGACTAATAGAATAGTTATACTCAAATAAAACTCACAATACTTGGATTTAAATGCGTGCTAGTGGTGGAAAATAGAAGAATAAAATATAGTTATAGCTATTATAAAGATAATATCAATTTATAAGGGCTTTATAATATATTTCTGAATACTAATAATTGTATTGTAGTGTTTGTTTGAAGTTTAGTAATTGAATGATGATAATAAACCGTCAAAATCCCTTCTTACTTATACCCAAATCCACTGGAGTGCACAGACCTTCAATCCAGATGATGTCACTGCTATCCCCGGCAATTACAGCACTGTGAGGGCCCATCACCTCCCCGTGGCGTCCACTTCAAGCAGTTTCAACACCCAGACCTCCAGTAAGGACCCTCCATCACTATTAATAATAACACAGAGTCATACCATAAATAGAAAACCCAGATAAAAGCGGATACCATAAAGAAACAGGTAAAATAAATGATCAAAAAGAGATTTAATGAAACTAAAAGCATATAAAGGAAACAAATAAAATGTCCAAGCCCCCAATAACATCCCCAAGCATCCACATTAACCCAAAAACATCTTTCCAACCCATAAATCCGTGAATAACCATCCAAGGAAGTAATTTTAGTTGTCCAAACTGGGTGTATGCGCCTGATATAGGTGTCTATGCTTCTGTAGGCGTTGTGAGTCCACTGATTTTGTCCATATGACCTAAAATAAGCAGAAAAACAAAGGTTATAGGCTATTAAGGGGCTAAAACCCACTTATATACCTAAATATACATAATATACTGCATATTTCACTGAATATGAGATTTATGTATACATATAAGCTTATGTATGTCAATAATTACTTCATATCACTTAAGATAAGTATATTATGACTCCATTAACACCTTAATAAGTATTATTAGGCCATGGATAAGCTATTTAAACTATTATAAATTATATAATAGAATAATAATTATATATATATATAATAAAATAATATATATTATTATTTTAACCTTATTTTTAAGATATAAGCTTAATCTAGTTAAGGTTATCTTATTTTAAGCATAAGAAATACTCAGTCCTAATGATATTTAGGCTGACACAATCTAACTCAGGTCTGTTTTTTTTTTATCTTATCAATACTTTTTTTTATTTACTTAGATTTTCTTATTTCTTAAAAGGCTGATGAACAAGCCCAGGACCCACAATCAACTGAGTCTGAAGCTAGTGACAATGATGAGGAGGAAAATGCTATGTTGAAAAAAAAGCGAAGGGCTTCAAGTAGTCTAAATTTCCACTCCCAAAGAAGACAAAAAAGTGATACTTCATCACAAACCCCTTTTTCGTCTATGGAACAATTTTTAGAGAAACGTGATGCTGGTAAGTGATACCATACCTATTAATACTTTACTCTGCTTTTCTTCTACTTTTTTTTAACATTTCTTATTACTCTAGAACAAGTGGAAGCTGCTAAAGAGACTCCAAAGTTTGAAACACAAAAATATGAGCTCTCTTTAAGGAGGGATGATAGGCTACAAGATTTGGAAGAGAGGAAGTACGAGCTCTCTTTACAGAAGGATGATTGGGCCCAAGATTTGGAGGAGAGGAAGTACCAGCTCTCTTTACGGAAGGATGATTGGGCCCAAGATTTGGAGGAGAAGAAGTTTGAGTTAACTCTAAGTATTGAAAAATCAAAAAAAGAGGAGAAAACACTCGAACTTCAAAACCTATTAGAGCAGATGAAATATAAGTTTGATCATTAAGAAAATTCCAAAAAGAAAGATTTCTTGATAGAATGTGTTAAAGCTAATAAATCTGTTGAGGAAATTGAACGTTTAAAGAAATTGTTGGATGACTAGTTTGTTTTCTTTCTCTCACACTTCAACTGTTCATATTTATTTGTACATAAAATTTCCAATAATTTCCTTTATTTCATTACTCTACCACTTTTTTTAAATAAAATTTTCATGTCTCCTTTGAAAATTTGACGATCCCCCACCCCTGGATTTTTTTGAAGTAAGGGGTGGGTATCACAAAAATTCTTTCATGTCATGAATCTTGAAAGTCTTATATGAAAATTTGGCTTTACTACCTCCTGCATTTTACTGGTATCCCAAAAATTCTTACATGTCAAGAATTTCACAAGTCTTATAAGAAATTTTGGCAAAACCCCCCATGATTTTTATTGAAGTAAGGGACAGGTATCATCAAAAAATTTTCACCAAAATATTTACAAGTCAAAAAAATTCTATATCTGTTTTAAAAAATTGGCAATACTCTCCCCTGCATTTTATTGAAGCAAGGGGTGGGTATCACCAAAATTTTTCTAAGTCATCAATTTCACATGTCAGATTTGAAAATTTGGCAATACCCCCCCCCTGCATTTTATTGAAGTAAGGGGTGGAAGTCATCTAAATTTAATATAATTACATAAATTATTAAATAAATATCTAATATATATCAATTTCCCTAGTTTAAAGTAATGACAATTCCTCAAGCCAAAATGCAGACCAAGTCTAGAAACAAAAGTTTGGGACTTTCTACAGGTATAGGCAAGAGGAACCTCACAAATCAAACAAATAAATGTTATCATGATTACCTGTTATACAACCAAAGGTCTTTGGATCATCACATTACTTGAGAAAATTGATATATAAAAAATATTTATTAAAAATGTATGAAAAAATATAAAATTTTCGATGACAACTCTAATCCCCATACTTTTTGGATCTAGATAAAGTTTTTTTAAATCAAATAACTTTACCTTCTTTCTTTACCTTATTGATTCTTTGTATCAACTTATTACTGATTTGAAATGAGCAACCAAAATGTGTGAAATCTTGACAGGATTCCAAACCAGGAGGAGCTTTGGTCGTTTGATGATTATCCTTAGATGAATTCCAAATAGTTTCAATGATACCATTTCCCAAACCAAAATCAATGATGCACCGGTGGTCTGGAAAATATAAACCATGTCCTTTGATTTTAGCTGGAGATGGTATTGGGTGGCCAGTTATCAGGTTGATATATGAGAATATACCAAAAGTAAGAAAATTGGCATCATTCCTATTGATATGAATCCTATTGTGGAATCCAGAATGAGTGATAATAACATTAGAAAATAAAAGATATTCATGGCTGGTATCTTCCCATTTGGAGTCACACCAATTTGGTATTCCAAATTTGGTTGCAAGTTCATGATTTTCTTCAAATGCTTTATTACAGAGCTCTTTGAGTCGAAAAGCAAGAAAAGAGTCAAAGGAAGGTAGAGTGTCCCATAAGCAAAAATCTTCATCTTTTTGAGCTTTAGTGATATTCTTGACCAACGAATATATGCCTATATAATTGAAATGCCTAGATAATAATCATATAAGAGTTTCAGAATCCTTATCCTCTAAATATGCAATATAAAAATGTGAAATAAGACAAGTGAAATTTGGAAAAAAGGCTCAACTTCAAAGGTCAAAATCTCAGCAACCACTGAACCTAATTCAAACCTGTTTGTGGGAAATGAAAGATATGCTTTAGTAGAATCTTCAGTTAAAGGACATGTGATTTAAATAAACCTAACCCTAATTTGTTACATAAAAAAATGAAATAAAAATTTAAATTGGGAAAAAAAAGGCTCAAATTTAACAGTCAATATCTCAGCAACCACTGAATCAAATTCAAATCTGTTTGCAGGAAATGAAAGGTAGCCTTCAGGAGAATCTTCAGTAAAAAGAACATTAGATTTGAATAAACCTAACCCTAATTCCGAGTCTGATTTTCAAAATTTTACAAAAACTTGAAAAGTGGTAATGAAGATGAGATCAAAAGGAGTTTTATAAGTTCACTGTTATACAGATAAGAGTCATACATATATTTAAGTATGAAGTTTTCATAAAAGGAATGAGATATCATATAGGCATGAAAAAAAGGAGATGAAACTTACCTTGATTGAAAAGTAGGAAAAATAGAGTGAGAAAGATTGATGTTGGAATTGTGGGGAAATTGAATATGGAGTAAGTGAAATGCATAAAGAATGTGCAATGTATGTGTTTCAATGAAATGGAGCCAAAAAAAAGTGAAATAAGGGAAAGGGGGGATAATGACAATGCCAAGGAGGGATGAAGAGTAGGGTGATGGAGCTAAAAAATAAAGTAAAGAGGGAGATAAAAAAAAGGTTAATTATACCATTGAAATCCAAAATAACCACTTACAAAAAAAATTTAGATAAAAAAAATAAAATAAACAGAAAAAACAAAACAAAATATAATTAGTAATCAAAAAATCAAAAAAAAAGAATAAAATGACTTACCTGGAGAGATGAGATGACAAAATGAATGAAACCAAATTGTTTGAGGGATGTTGGAGGAGAATAGGAAAAGGATATGAGGGATGAATGAAAAAAAATCACTGACAAAATATGCAATTTCAGAAAATATGCAATTTCATGTTGAGCTGGTGAAAGAAAACCAATGAGCCATCCAAAAAAAGATATTCACCGTAAATTCAAAAAAAAATGAATATGCAACAAACCAAAATACAAAACCAAGTGAATAAAGTACACAAAGAGGACATTTAGAAAGTATGAAAACGTAAAAATTAAAAATTAAAAGTGTTGCAAAGTGAAATGTTGGAGAGTAATTGGCATTATAATGGAACATATGCCAGTTGATTGAATGATTTGTGAATCAAGGGAGGGGAGTGCCGGTGGTGGTTCAGGATTCTCTTCTTCATAAAGATCATTCCACTCATCCTTTAAATCAGCTAGAATATTGTGGAGTATTACGCAAGTCAAGATCCAATGATTTGCAGTTTTGATCTCCAATTTTTTTTGAAATTGGATTCTGAGCTCCCGAAGACTAGAAAATCATCCTTTTAAAATACCTAAGCATGTTCAATTTGTACTCTTGATTGTGCAAGGTGATAATTAAAGGCAGTTTTGGGGTCATTTTCTGAAGTTGCACCACGGAAAGCAGGTATAATGTACTTTCCACTTGCATATGCTGAGTCTGCAAGGAGGTACTGAGATTTGTCAAAGTATGAGTCAGGGGATTGAGAAATCCTCATTCTTTGGAAGACGGAAGAGTCATGAAATGATCCAGGGCAGCCACTGTGAAAAGCAATAAATTTTTTATTGACATCACATACAAGTTGAACGGCGATAGAGTATCTAGAAAGAAAATAAAAAGCTAGATTGTAAAAGATGAGAACTTGGAGAAGATTTGGAAGAAACCTTTTTTTGCGATCAAAATAATGGTTGCCATCAGACTCAAAGGTATAGTTGTGCCATCAACAAATCCTACACAGCCAGGGAAACCTTCAGCTTGCATTACTTGAGAGGATTCAAGTCGCTGTTCTGGAGTTGGCCAAGCAAGAGTTTGAGACTTGAGGGAAAGGATAGCAATCATACAGCGCTTGGTGTATAATATCACGGTACCATATCCTATGTTAAAGAGATTATCCAAACGTCTTACGGCAGCACCATTTCCATTTGAGCCAAAGCAACATAGAGCAACAGCAAGTTGGATGGCAGGATTACGCTGTTTGTTATGAGAATTGTTATGGAAGATAGGATGTTCGGAAATGAGTTTATAAAGTTTGAAGAAAGAATCGGGAGAAGTTCTAAAAAGTTGGGTGAAGTTTAAATGAGGAATGTTGAGAATGGAGGCCAGATCATATTGGGGATCATGATAAAGATTTGGCCCCCTGGTGATGATGTAACACTTTTTGGAAAGTAAACACATAAGCTAAAGCATCTTCCAAATCAGAGTCAGATTTATAGTAGAGAACTAAAAGTAAAGTGATGGCATTAATAGTGGAGTGAAGTAGCCGTCTAGTAGAGAGGTGTTTCATTGTTGCTGGTGGAAGGGTTATGTGATGAGGGAAGTGGGAATTCACCGCCAAATGTGCAGTTGGGGTGTGTAGATAGAAAAAAAACTTAAGTGTTCGCCACCAAAATTAAGTAGCATAGAGTGAGGAAAGACTTTAGGATGGCATCAGCAATTATGAGTCATGTGACTTTCTTGCAAATCCATCATGGATGAGATGAGTTTGGGATCAGGAATTAAGAATGGAAATTGGGGTATAAGAGGCGGGATAATGCATTATCATGGATTTCTTATCCACTAGCCCTGGGGCTAGTGGATAAGAGTCGTCCGCAATTAATAATGTCTGATCCCGGGAAAAAAATTACTGATCCCTAATTGCGGACCCCTGAACATTGATACCCCCTAATAATAGATTAGTTGTCAGCCAGGCTACTAGACTTACCCAGTAAAATAATAAATTATTTTACTGAGATGAAGCCACACCTTTTTAATGCTTATTAATAATTAATTATTTAGTACTTACTTATGTATTACTTACAACTAACTAGCTAAGTATATTAAGTAATATAAATAATTAATAAATTTAAGTAATTGTCCCATACATTTTTACTCCCTAACACCGTGCTCAATAATACAGCTGAGTGGGAATAAAAAAAATAATAAAAATATAATAAAATTCTTAAAATTATCAAATTCTTTTACTGAGCGAATTGGATTTCCGTGAAATCAATATATTTAAATCAAATATGTTGTATTAATGGTGACAGTCCAAGGGAACTCATATTTTATTGCAAATAGAAATGATACCCTTGTTGACGTATAAATTAATTTATTTTTTATTTATTTCATATACATTCTTTTTCATTCAGTTTTCTTCTCACACCCTTGTATTAGGTGGTGTTATCTCCGTGTCTTTATTTCCCGTATATTTGCCTATAAAAGGCCCTCACTTTTTGTACTTTTCAACTCATTCCTTACTTACATATATATCTTACACATTGTTATTTACAACCCCTATTACTATTATTTATTATTTTAGTAGTTACATTCACATACATCTAATCTATAAATAAAAATAATAATTTGTCCCACCTCTTATCATTTGAGTAAAAAAGCATTATAAATTGAGAGAAATATGTACCATACCTTTAAGAGTCTGTTAAAACCCTTCAAATCCTCGTAGTACCTCCAATCCTACCTTCTAGACCAAGAGAGCCACTGACATTAGTAATGATGAAAAATAGTGGATCAAGAAGAGAGGAGAATGGAGACAAAAGTAAGTAAGACCATTTACTTATATACACAAAATAAAGGTCAATGAGTGAGAAAATAAGAAACAGAAACAAAACATAGGATAATGAAGAGTACAGTGCATAGGTATTATTCATAATAGGGATTAGCCCTTTTAGATGAAGAATAACTAAAGATTACTAAATAACTATCAAGTATTCTAACAGCCCCCCATGCTCAATGCTGCCAATTCAATAATGTTTAATAAATTTGAAAAGAAATTATGTTTGATTCTACTTAGAGATTTTGTAAATATGTCCGCTATCATATCCTTAGTAGGGATGTATTCTAAAATGAATTTGTTATTCTCAATTTTCTCTCTTAACCAATGTACTTCGATTTCAATATGGCAAGTTCAATTCTGATAGAGGGGGTTCTTGAGTAGAGATAAGGCTCCTTGGTTATCATTTCGCAGAATAGGAGTTTTGAGATTAATGTTTAAGCTGAGAGCAAGTTGTTGAAACCACATAATAGCTTGGCCTACATCACCAATGGCTCTGTATTCAGCTTCAGAGGTAGATAGTTCCATGACAGTTTGTTTGGATGAATGCCAACCTACTAGTCCATTAAAGAACACCACACATCCAGAGGTGGATTTGAAGTTAGGAGAGTTCCCATAGTCCGCAGGTTGGAATGTTGGGTCCTCCAAGTCTCAGGCCAAAAGTTTGAGTATTTTTGAGATATCAAAGGATGTGGTAAAAGTAGTTTATATGTTCTTGATTGAATGTGTTTAAAAATTGAGATAGAGAGCTGACTGAAAATGAAAGGTCAGGCCTGTTGTTGGTAGACAGATAGTTTAAAAGACCAATGACCTAATGGTAATTGAAGTTGAGATTATTTGGAAGACTGGATTTGGAAGTTAAGTAAAATTTAAGATTAGGGACAAGGGGAGTTGAAACAGGTCTGCAATCTGACATATTGAGTTCATTGAGTATGTTTTTGATGTAGAGGGGTTTAGAAAGGAAAATTTCTTTGTTCAGTCTATTAAGAGTAATTTTCATTCTGAGGACCAATTTGGCCTCTCCCTGATCATCCATAGTAAAGACAGTTTTTATTTCTTTCTTAAAGTAGTTAATGGAAGGACCACACACAATGATGTCATCCACGTAAATGTATACAAAGCAAGGGTTAGTTTTTCAGTCATTGTAAAATAAACAAGGGTCTTCTCCAGAAGGTTTGAAGTTAATACTCAAGAAGAATTCTTTGATTTTCCGGTACCAACAGCAGGGACTTTGTTTGAGGCTGTAAAGGGCTTTTTTTAGCTTTAGACAGTGATTTTGCTTCTTTATGTTTGGATATACATTGGGGTAGCAAAGGAAGATATCTTCTTCAGGGATACCAAAGAGAAAGGCAGTTTTGATGTCCATTTGGTGAATCTCACAGTCTAGGGTAGCACTAAGGCTGAGAATAAATTGTAATGAAGAGATTTTCCCAGTTGGAGCAAAAGTGTCATTGTAATCAATTCCTTTGATTTGAGTGTAGCCTTGAACACATAATCATGCTTTTAATCTTGAAAGATTACCCTTGGAATCAGTTTTCTTTTTAAAGGTTCAGGTCATCCCTAGGAGTTGCTTGTTAGGTACTGGAATTCCCTCCCATATGTTGTGCAATAAAATGCTATTATATTCATCATTTATGGCCTCTGAACATGCAGCTGATTCTCATCTATTGATGGTGTCATTGTATCTTTTGGGTGTATCATCTAAAGTGACAGTGAGGCTGATTTGTCTTGAGCACAATGAGCGTTTGGTAGTGGAGATTATGTTTTCAGGGTTAATTTTGCTTGAAATTTTGTTTTTGGGTTTGGTTTCAACAACCCATTCACAATGCTTATGTTGAGGAAGATTTACTTTGCTGTTGAAGGGAATAGAAGTTGGATATGAATCATTAATAATTGGTTCTTCTTCTTCTATTATCTCTGTGATAGTAGAGGCTGGTAGAGTGTTTGACATAGAGGAATCAGTGATACTTAATGAGTTTGAGTCATGGTTATCAGTGATAGAGCCATTCAGATAGATGTCGTTGTGGTGATCCAAACCTGGGTAGGCCTTTGGAGTGCATATTTGTAGGTATTTGGAATGTAGGGTATAGTTGGGGTTATGGTGTTTTTATTGGTGTTTTCTTGTTTCTACATGTAGTTACTGTTGTTTTGTTGTTTTAAAGGGAGTTTAAGGGCCTAAAAGCAGCTGTCCTGATGTCAGGTGGCCTACCCACCTCTCAGAAGCTGTCCCTACCTTGGGTGGCCTACCCGTCTGTGTGCATGGAAGCCTTTAGAGTCATTTTTTAGGCATGTAGAAAGGTAGGAGAGCTTTATTTTTGGCAGGGATTAGGATGGGGTGGTCTGTGCACTGGCTGTATGATGTGTGTGTGGGAAGATTTTTAGGGAATCATTATATCTCTTTACTCATCACCTCTCCTTTCCTCACTGTTTCATTGGCTTGTGTTTTGTTGGAATATATTACTGTTCATTTCAACTCTTTCTGGTAGTCTTTCTGGGACTATTATCTTCACTTTTAAAGAGGTCAAGATTGTTTAATTAGAGGGTCTAGAAAACAGATCTCCAATTTTCTGCAACAGGTAAATCTCACTTGTTTTTCTAAAGGGACAGGGGTTATTCTTTCTGGTTTTTCTCCAACTCCCTTGGTCAAGGCCTATAGCTGGCACTATAGGATTGTCTACATTGGGAAAGATAAGAAGATTCCATTTGCTGTGTGACAGTTGTCTTGCAACTTTGAAGGAATCAGTTTTGAATTTTACATCATGAGTTATGATGAAGCTGTTGGTTTTTGGAGAGAAAATTTTATAATTTTTATGCCCAACACAGTATCCCATGAAGATACCTTGTTCTCCAACAGCACTGAACTTCCCTTTTCTTTTAATTTTGGGGATGTTGTAAATTAAATCACACCCAAAATGAACAAGATTTTCAATTTTGAAGGATTCATTGTTCTTCCAAATAGTGGTTGGAGAGATACCAAGACTAGAGTTGTTTAGATTAATGTTTAGCAAGAAACAGGCTGTATTAACGGCTTTGGCCCACCAAGTAGTGTCCAAACCACAGGTTAGTAGTAGGGCTCTTGATTTTTTGACCAAAGTTCTGTTTCCTCTTTCAGCTACAGGATTTTTTTGGGGAGTATATGGAGCAGTAGTTAGATGTTCTATTCCTTTTGAAGAGGTGAATTGTTTGAAAGCATGATTAATGAACTCACCTCCACTGTCTGAAACAATAGTCTTCACATACTTACCTTTTTGGATTTAAGCAAACAGCAAAAATTACATTATATTCATTGTGGACTGGCTTTTTGTGCTTTGGAAGTAAAACTTTCAATATTTGGAGTGACTGTCAAAAATTTGTAAGAAGTAATGGCTTCCTCAAATAGAAGGTAGATCAATCGGTCTACAAATGTCAATATGTATAACATTGAGTTCTTCTTTAGGAGTGGGAATGACCCCAGGGAAAGGTAAGTGGTGAGATTTAAATAACTTGCAGGTTTCACAGTTGAGATTCTTAAAATAAATGTCTGGTCGCATTCGTTTGGCTATTTTGTTGTTTGGGTGACCCAGAGATTGATGAATGGTTTCTATTGAGTCTGATATTTTGAATACGGACTGATTGAATGGCTTGATTTCTGTTTCAAGAATGCTGTTGAATAATGAGAAGTAGAAGATGACTTCATTATCTGAATTTTGAAGGGTAGTTTGAGACTTACTAATAATAGAGTGTTTGTTGTTGAGAAAATGTGAGGCCAAAATCAGATTTACTTGTACTTGAGGAATATACAGGAAATTTGGTATTTTGACCAACACATTACTGTTGGTAATAAAACAGGCTATTCCTATCCCTTTAGCAGTGATGTTTTTTTCATTGGCCATGGATAATGTTTTGACACAGGGATCAATGTGTATGAAAAAGCTCCTACTGTTGAAAATTGTGTTTGACACTTCACTATCAAACACAGAAAAGTTATACTTGATGGTATTAATAGCTGAGTAGGATTTTTTCTCCCTCTCTCATTTATTTCTGAGAAACTCTTCCTTTTTCTTGGTATGCAATTGAAAACATATATTTTTGGGGTGATTGGCCTCAGGATTGTGGCATCCATTAGAACAGTACAGTCTGCTTCTGGTGAGTTTGAGGGAATAGCTGGAAGTGGAAGGCTCTGTCTTCCTTCTTTGAAGCTCCAGCTCTATTTCCCCCAAATCTTCCTCTAACATACAAATTTCCTTAGTAACCTTGGTACTGTGTAGAATAATTCAAGAGATTGTTTGGAAATATATGGGCAAGGCCTTGAGTAAGTAGAAGGTAAGTACATTTGATAGTACATTTTTTGCAAAATGTTTAGGTGCAACCTCCTCCAAAAGGTTGATAGTTGATCAAAAAACATTGATGGCTCCATTTAGGTCATTCTCAGAGAATTTTATTGAGAATATTGTATTGAAAATTGTAGCACAGTTTTCTGAAGATGTTGACGTTTAATGTTTTTTAATCTTGTTCCATAAAGCAAGAGGGTCAATTTCTTTAGGTTTTTTAACAAAGAGAGTAAGGTTCTTTTTGTCTAAGTGCATACAAATGATAAATTCTGCTTGTTTTTGTTTAACATTGAATTTTTATGCCTCACTTGGGTCAGTTGGCTTTACAAGACCCGGTTTAAGGAATTTTTTGAGATTTTGAATTCCCAAGGCATGGTACACATTGTTCTTCTGGGTAAAGTAAATGTTTTCAGAGAGTTTTTCAATTCCCTTGATTTCTGTTACATGAGGGTTGTCCTCCATGGTTTTGAGATAGATGGGTTGAAGAGAAGTAGGGAGGAAAGTTGAGGTTTCAGAGGAGGAACTGAAAGAAGTAGCTTCTTTGTAGAGTGATTCTATCAGAGAAGCCAGTTTGGTGATGTGTATTATAGTTTAGTGGAGTGCTAGGCCCATAACTACTTAAAAAATTGAAGCCTGATTAATATAATAATAGATTAGGAATGATTAACAATAGTGGAGTGAGCGGAGAGGAGAATGGAGAAAGTGGAGCATAAAATAGTTAATAAGAAATAAGATCAAATAATTAAATGGTAGATTTGATGACTAGACAGTTTGAGAGCATACATACATGCAGTACCTGATTAATAAAATAATAGATTAGTAATGATGAACAATAGTGGAGCAAGCGGAGAGGAGAATGGAGACAAAAGTAAGTAAGACCATTTACTTATATACACAAAATAAAGGTCAATGAGTGAGAAAAAGAGAAACAGAAACAAAACATAGGATAATGAAGAGTACAGTGCATAGGTATTATTCATAATAGGGATTAGCCCTTTTAGATGAAGAATAACTATCAAGTATTCTAACATTTCAGACCCCATCTCTCCCATACTCACCCCATCTCCCCCACTTCTCACCCCATGTTCGTGTGGTGCACTCATCCACTGGTCATAATTATCCTGTAACAAGTGCCTCTTTCTCATTTCTCATTTCTCATTTTTTAGTCTATATATATATATATATATATTGTCTTTCTCTCAATACCCCATTCTTCTTTTCATAATGGTATGTATACTTGATTTTTCTCTATCCCATTCTTTTCCTTTCTCTAAAATTTCCTGCCCTACAATTTCCATCAGGTCACTTCCCTCTCATTTCCATTGCAAGACTCTTGTTTCCCTTCCCATAAACTCATTTCCTTCCACTTCCCCCTTCTCCCCTCCTTATATAATTACTTCCCTTCCCATATAATTCCCTCCCTCCCTCTCCCCTTCCCCTCCCTCCCTTTATCTCCCCTTCCCTTCCCTTCCCTTCCCTCCCTCCTCCTTTCCCTTCCCTTCATCTCCCCTCCCGCTCCCCTTCCTATCCAATTGCTTCCCTTCTCTCCCTCTCCCCAGCCACTTTCTTACCTCCCATCCCTCTTCTTAACATTTGGTTGAGAGGTGAGGAGGAGGAGTGCTATGGGTGCTATGAATTGTGAGAGATGGGAGAAGGGATATAGCATAAGGGGGTTATATGGGGCAAGCACTGTGGAGTACCCCTCATTGGACAACTTATATAGTAATCCAGTTACTTCTTAGTCTCACTACTGTACCAGCATAGTCAGTCCTGCCTAACTTTTGGTAACCCCAACATAGTCATTCTAGTTAGTCTCACTTCTTAGCAGCATTGTCAGTCCTGTCCCAGACTAGTTTTGTAGAAAGACTCTTACAGTCACCTTGCTGTAAGCAGAATCCAAGGGAGTTGGATAAACCAAAGAAAACCCTGTCCCTTTAAGTAAATAAAGAGTTAAAAATTAACTAATCTATAACTTCTAATTGATATGAAATGACCAATAAAATTTTTCTTATTAAAGGTGTTGAGATGTTGAATCTGTGATCTTTATAATGAGGTTGAAAAACACAACTGTGAAGCTTTATTTAGAAAAGTTATATAAATTATTGAATAATATATTTTTATGAAGCTTTTATTTTACAAGATTTAGTTGTTAAAATCAGATCCCTGGTGATGAGACCTTTATAGTTGTACCCTATAAGTTAATATCTATGATGATGAATGAATTTAATAAATTGTAATTTTAAAGTGTTATATTTTTAAGGGTATTACAATTTTATAATTTGTTATGAAAAATAATTAATTATTGTTATATATGTGTTGTTGGTTTTTGGTTATATGATGTTACTATTCACTCATCCTATCTAATTTCGAGTCTACAGGCTTTATATGCATAGTATGTCATGTGTCCTACTTTCCCTAACCGTAGCATTCTGGAGCTCATCCAGAGTTTGTACGGAGCTTGTACAGACTTCCAGACTCAATTAGAACCTTTAAAATACTCATAAAAATCTATAAAAACTATAGATGATAGAACTATTTTTCCTTTATAATCCATTCTAATTTTTTTAGTCTGCCCAGCCCTGTTAACCTAGTAAAAGTTACCAATGTTAGTGAAAATTATGAAATATCAAAAATAATCAAAAATACTTTATAAAATTATAAAAAATAGTGGAAAAATAGTAAAAGTTCCAGAAAAATTTCCAAAGCTTCTTGAGACTCCTGAATTTAATTTTCATGCACTTTTAGACCTATACTTACATTTTCTGTCTGTTAATTATTTGTTAAATCTTGACCCATAAAATTAACACTTTTAACCACTTTAATACTCAAATTCTTCATTATAGCCATTCAAAAATTAGATTGGCCTTTCCAATCTCAAAAATAATTCACCAAAAAAATCCTTTATAATAAACTTGAGTGCCATACTAAAATTTAGACTGCTACATCCTCCCTCCCATGAAGAATGTCCCCATTCTTTAAATTTTGCATAACTGATCAAACACATATTCATCCTCTCTTCATCCTCTTCAACCAATTGCCTGGACTAGTCCTGAATATTTCCACTTTTTTTATATTTAAATAAATATCATCAACAATATGTCATCAAAAGACCCTGCTGTCCTATGTGAACTTTGCACCAAATATCAGGTTCCTTGTCTGATTTCTAACCCTGGTCTTCCTGGAAGAACTGCCTGTGATCTTTGCAGGCTTAAGAAAATCAAGTGTAATTGTCCAGTTATTCCTTCCAGAACCAAGGTCTATACTGCACCAGCCACTCTTCCTGATCCTACTATTCCTAAAAAGAGATTATCAAAAATTGTGAGAAACAATGATAAAATTACCAGATGGTTTTCTGATAATTAAAGTTGCCCCAAACTGTCTTATTCAGTATGTATACACAGACCACCCATCTAAAATACATGCACAGCAACTAATTTGGTTCCTTTGACAGCAAAATTGAATAAAAACTCTCTAGAAACTTTCCCCAGCCTTCTAGGACTGAGGCATGAGGAACTCCCTGAAGCCAAAAAACCACTAAAAACATCTAAAAAAGCCCCAAATACTTAGAAAAATCCACCACAACTACTAAAACCCTAAAAGCACAAAATTCAGCTATGACAACATTGAGACATAAAATATAGAGCCAAATTAGCTCTACTTAATTTTACTAAACACTTAACCCTAAGACTTAAGGTTAGCCTGTAAAACATGAAAAACAAAATTAAACAGCTCTCTTTTAGAAATGAAAAATGGGTAAATGACCCCTTAAAACTTGAAATATGAAAAATGTCATTAAGACATAAAATATAGAGAAAAACTAGGGATATCCAATGGTAGTACCCACATACCCATGGTCCCAATATTACTAAATAAAACTAAAAAAAACCTAATTCTTTGACCAATGTCAATTAAGACATACACAAACAGCGCCAAACAGCCTAAAAAAAGCCTCTGCCAATGTTGGAAGACCACATCCTCCCTCAAATTGAGAATTTCCACATTCTCCTTCATCAGATCCACCATTTTCAAATTTCTTTCAAGATCTGCCTCTGAAATGGGCCTTTGCCAATACTGCATTGACAATAATCTGATCTGCACAATCACACCACCAGCTCATCCATACAGAACCTCTTGTGAAGTCTGCCAATCCAGAAAGAAGACTTGCTACAGACTTGGTCCATTATCATCTGAAAAAGCTTCACCTCCTCCTCAAACTGGTCCATCTTACACCAGCACCAAAAGATCCAGGCCATCTATCCTGATACCCAGATTAGTCAACAAACTACACCCTTCAAAAAAAAGTGTCAACACCACTACAGAAACCAGTTCCACTATGCTTGGTCCAGCTAATGTTAAAAACTTTTATTCCTTCCTTATACTTTTAAAGCTAATGACTTCTCAGTTCCTCCATCTTCTGGCAGTGATGATGACAATGTAAGATCCATTGAACCACCAACACGTAACCACTTTCCCACCATTAAGTCTAAGCTCCAACAACACTCCTCTGAACAAAAACACCTTTTACTAAGCTACTTCCAATCCACTCCTGCTAGAAATACACAGGACCTTGAGGAAAGGAAACACCTCATCCACCAGTTCAAGGCTATGGCTGAACACTTTGTTTCATCTCTTGATTCATTTCTTGAACTTGAATCTTGACTGAAATTTTGACTTAGAAATGAAAATTATTGACCACCCTCCAGACTTCCTGAATGTATCCAATCATAAGAAATTCCTCAGTTTACAGTCTTGTTGGATTCATCATCAGTTTTAAGTCTTGGGGGACTAACAGCCCTCATTTTATAGTCTTGGGGGACCCAAAACCCTCAGTTTATAGTCTTGGGGGACTCAAAACCTAAATCATAAAGAAAGAACCAGAGATCAAACCATTAAAGACCAAATAAATAAAATAAAATTCTGGGGTAACTTTTCTACAGAGCAGCCAGCTCATCAGTTACCCCCACACTTGCCTTAACTAAATTCAGAGACTCCCCCTATGGATGCCCTCTTCCAGAATCACACCAACACCACATTATCAGTTTATAGTCCTGAAGGACTCAACCATCAAACCATCATCAGTTTATAGTCTTGGGGGACTATACCATTTTTCAGTTTAAAGTCTTGATGGACTGACCACAGTGTTCAGTTTAAAGTCTTGACAGGCTTCCCACACTTTTCATAAAAAGACAAACCAATTCCATGCTCAATACCCCACAACCAACCTACTGAACTTCTACTTTCACTTCATCATCTACCTATCACTGATAAAAAAAGTTTCTTCTTATCTCTTTTCTCTTCATTTTTGTCTCATCACAGATAATGGCTGGATCCCCTGATTTTGACCCATCAGATCTTCATTGCTTCATTGAATTAAGGACTATGCTTGCAAAAAGTGCATCCACATGTGCAGACCTTGCAATTTCTCTCTTTTAACCCCTGAGGCCAAACTCTACAACAGGGACTGTGATTCTTGCAACTCCAAAAAGAAAAAATGTGATAGAGACCCAATTATCTTATACCTCCACCTTCACCTTCACATAAATAAATCTCCAGATCCCCTACTATATCCCCAGAACTTGGTCTTTCTTCTTCCTCTTTATCTTCAGCTCCATCCAGAAGATCCTGGTGATTGGTTCCCAGAACACTCTCCAAAAGGCCTTCTTTATCCTCACAAGAAACAGCTTTTATGTCAGCCTAGGTATCCCCAGGACTGAGTATTTCTTATGTTTAAAATATAATAATCTTAATTACATTAAGCGTATATCTTAAAGATAAGGTTAAAACACTTATATATATGGTTATAATACATATATATATAATTATTACACTATTATATGACTTATAGTAGCTTAAATAGCTTATACATAGCCTAATAATACTTATTAAGGTGTTAATGGAGTCATAATATACTTATCTTAAGTGATATTAAGTAATTATTGACATACATAAGCTTAAATGTATACATAAAGCTCATATTCAGTGAAATATGCAGTATATTATGTATATTTAGGTCTATAAGTGGGTATTAGCCTCTTAATAGCCTATAAACTTTGTTTTTCTGCTTATTTTAGGTCATATGGACGTATTCAGTGGACTCACAACGCCTACAAAAGCATATACACCTATTTCAGTCGCATATACTCAGTTTGGACAACTTAATCTGCTTCCTTGGATGGATTTTCAGAGATTTATGGGTTGGGATATCATTACTGGGTTAATATGGATGCTTGGGGATGTTATTGGGGGCTTGGAAAGTTAATTTGGTTCCTTTATATACTTTGGGTTTCATTATATTCTCTTTGGATGAGTTATTTTACCTGTATCTTTACGGTATCCGCTTTTATCTGTTTATTCTATTTATGGTATGGGTCTGTGGTATCATTAATTGTGATGGAGGGTCCTTACTGGAGGTATGGGTGTTGAATCTTCTTGAAGTGGACACCATGGGGAGGTGATGGGCCCTCAAAGTGCTTTAATTGACGGGGATAGCAGTGACATCATCTGGATTGAAGGTCTGTACACTCCAGTGGATTTTGGTATAAGTAAGGGGGGATTTGATGGGTTATTGAACATCACTTACTTACTACACATCAAATAAACACTAAAACCCAATTATTATCATATATAAATATATTATAAAGCATTTATCAATTGATATTATCTTTATATAAGCTATTACTATATTTTATTTATCTATTTTCCACCACTAGCATGCATATAAATCCAAGTATTGTGAGTTTCTATTGAGAATAAATACTTTATTAGTCTTCCCCTGAGGTTTAATCACTAAATAATTTATCAATAAGTAGTAGTAACATTAATATTTACTATTAAATCATACTTAGATACTAGCATACAATGACATTTTATCTCTGAAATTTCAGTCTCAACAACTTCAAAATCAGCTCCCAGGCTGCTAGGCTATGTCCAGGCGGCCCACCTGCCTCACTAGGAGACAAAAATCAAGCTCAAAACCTTCAAATTCAGCCAAAAAACACCAATAACTTCACACAACAACCTCCTAGTGCTCCCATAGCAATTTAACCAAGATTTTCTATGCCCAAAAATGTCAAAAATTCCCAAAATTCCAGAAGACCTGCCAGAGGGCTCCAAGAAGACACCAGAGCACCAAACACTGCTCCAAGGCAAAAATCTCCCTCTTGATTGAGAAGAAGCAACTACACTTCTCCATTTCCAGCCAATTATTCATCTGACAGTTCAATTTATTCAAGAGCTTCATCCAGAAGAGACCAATAAGCTCCAGATCACCTTCTCTTGCTTTATCCTACAACAACCCTGGTACTCCATCACCAGCACCCAATCAAACTGAACCAAACAAAAATATCAACAATAACAACAACAGCCCTGCTTATTTAACTAGTCCCCAGGAATGTGCTCATCCTAGTTCATATTCTCAACACCATTTAGAGGATGACCAAGAGAATCCATATCTCTACCTGATTGATCCTCCTACTACCTCCATTCAAAACCCTTCAGCAGTCCAAATTCCGGCTGCTTACAAATTTGATGAGCTTCCAATCTGTAAGTAAAAAATTAATTAATCTGATTTCTTCAACAGAAATCAATTGCTGATCCAATTCTTTTTGTTTAGTTGGCACCCCTCCTCATGAATCTACTATTGGGATTGGCCAACCTCAGGAAACCATGTTGAAACTGGATTATGCAGATAAGAAGAAAAACCTAAGTATGATGTGTTCCAACATGCTTAAGGCCTTTGCTCTTTATGGGCTGCTGAATGAATTTGAGAAGAACCTGAGAAAGCAACTTCTTGATGACCACTGGAAGATTTCCAGGGTAATTAAGCACACCTTCCAACACTCCATCTCAACCTCTTCTGCTTCCAACCAAAAATTACCTTCAAGTCCAGTCCCTGACCATTACAATCCCTTCAATAGCTCCAGCAGACTAAACCACAAGGAAAACAGTGCATCCTCTAATCCCAACAAGAAACAAAAACACAAACATAATCTGGACCAACCTCCAGAAGTCTCTTCTTCCAGACATTAATTATAGAAAAAAGAAAATAATATAAGTTAATAAATAGAGAAAAAAATAATAATTAGAAAATATATAGATATATAAATTATTTATTATTTATTTTTATTTTTATTTATTTTTCTTTTTTTTATTTTTTTTATTTTTTTTAACAGATTACTACTTAAAACTACTAACATACTAAAAAAACTTGAAAAGAATTAAACATAATTCCCCCCAAAAAAAATATGAGAGCTGAGAATATAAAATGAAATGAATAATAATAAGATAAAATAAATAATAATTACAAATGTTATCCCCCAGAAAATTGATGAGCTGATCCCCTGATACCTTACCCACATCCAAGTGCACCTTGATGTGGATACACCTTCAAATAATTTTTAAATGATTTGAGATAAAAATAAATTAAGAATAATAATGCTAATGAAGATATAATAAAGTGAACAGAAATTAAAGTAAATAATAAAAATGAAATAAAGATAAAAAAAGAAAATAGAATTGTCCAGCCAATTAATGAGTCTTTCCCCACCAATTCTTGACCACATCCAGGTGACCCTGATGTGGTGACACCATATAATATTGATTTTTGTGATTTATCCACCTCTTTTATACTAATAACCACCATAAAAAATTAAAAGGAAAAAAGAGAAAAAAGAAAATAATCTCAAACTTCTATCTAACACAACCATAGCCACAAAAAACAAAGAAAGAAAAAAAAATTCCAGCTCCATAGAAGGTTCAGTCCAAGGAAATGATCACTGGGTGGGCTCCCTCCAATAAGTAAAAATTATGGGAGACCACCAGTGATCCACCACCAATCCAAATAGACCAAAGATAAAGAATCCAGTCCCAAGCCAGTGAAAAGTCATAGTGGACTTGAAAACTGAATAACAAAAACAAGAATTAGGATTCAACTAGGACAACAAAATACTTGGCACAGACATTATGGCGTAACTGTTCTACAGAGCAGCCAGCTCATCAGTTACCCTCACACTTGAAAAAATAAAATCTAGAAGCCCCCCTGGATAACTTCTAACAAAAGGGCAGACTACTACTACTAGCTCTGGCAGTAGCCTGAGACAGGACTGACTACGCTGATACAGCAGTGAGACTAACTAGACTGACTATATTGGGGCTACCAAAAGTGAGGGTTACAACCTTTCAAGACTAAGAAGTAACTGGATTACTATATAAGTTGTCCAATGAGGAACACTGCACAGCATTTGGCCCATAAAATCCCCTTATACAATATTTCTTTCTCCCATCTATTACAATGCATAGCACCCATAGCACTCCTCCTCCTTGCCTCTCTACCTAAATACTATCACATATGCAGTTTTTTGCATGGTTTAACAGTGTTTTTGAACTATTTAAGAGTTGAGATTTTGACAAATATGATTCTACTGTCAAAAAAAAGGTTCATATTAAAGTTTAAGAACTTAATTGGTGGCTCTTGTATTAATTCTCTTTAGCCCTATAGCGTCTGTTGGAATGTCATGTGGTATTGAGGCAATTGTGTTTGTAACAAAGAAGAATGGCAAGCCTATGCATAAAAAGTGATGGCTTTTATCTTTCAGTCACTGTACTAGGTGCCACTCCTCTGGTACAAACAAAGATGTGCCCCAAAGTACACACTGTGAGAAAAACTGTGTTACATTTGCATTTTGGGTGGCAATGTTCCATAATGAAACATGACACCTTACAAGATCTCATGTCATGCATAAACTATGTGACATGAAATCAAGCAACTGTCTTGCAATACATACATCATACACACACTGCACTAGTCAATTACATCCCCCTACAAGCAACATGTGTGACATCAGCCATGACTCTTGTGTATAAGGTGCATGATTTGTTGTCCCACATTATTACAAGACACAATTTCTTGTTCTGAATGTGGACATTGCCACCTGAAATGAAAATGTGACAAAATTTTGCCTCCCATAGCAGTACCCAGCAAGAAGTTCTCACAATTTTTTTTCATATGTGTACTTCCACCAACCACCATCTTTCCCAGGCTCTTTCTGGCTCACAAATACCTCGAAAAACTTAAAAATGTCAATTCTAAGCAAGCTTATAATTCCACCCCCATTTCTCTTATGTTTTTTGCTCTGCACTCAGGCCAACAACAGTCTCCCTCCCACTCAGTCTGATCCAATCAAGAGTGCTAATGAAACACTGCCAGATCCCTACAAGGACATTGCATATGGTGAGTCTTCTTCTATTTGCCCCAAACTTTTTTTCCTCTTTTCTTCACAAATTTTCAACATTTATTGCTCACTCTTTTTTGTATTTTTCAATTAATTTTTGTGGCAATTCTCTCATGCTAATATGACCCCTCTTGGATGTATAGTGTTTCATCTTGATTATAGGCTGACCAAAAAAACTATTGAAATAAAAAAAACTATTCAATTTTTTGAAGTTTTTATATCATATTCTGAATCTAGGGGCCAAAATTGATTATCAGAGATAGCCATATGATAATCAGATTAAGAGACTGGGCCTTTTAGTTAAATAAAAAAATTGAAATGACTTCTTGCTGGGTAGTGTACATATTTGATGCACTCCTAGTCTGCATGCATTTTATCACACTTATATCTCTTATACTTGTTTTTTTGGGCTTATTTCTTTCCCTAGAATATCCCCAACTTGTACATAAATATCCCTATTAGAGATATTTTGCTTGGAGTGTAGTGACTCAAATCATTAGTTATCTTAGTTAATTTTTAAATGTCTTAATCTGAGCTTTACTAAAATTAATTGGTTCACTATAAGGTAAGATGGATTTGAAAAATAGCAAGATTTCTAATAGCAAATTTACTATATTTGACACCTCTATGTGGAAATCAAAAAGATAGTTAGGTGAAATAAAATAATGTTGTTCTGTTAAAAATTAACACCGTTGAAAGAGTCAGAATAAACTATTGGTTCATGCTAAGCACATTGTCAATTTTCTGTGCGTTGCTCAGTCCTGTGAGTGTAACCATTTTTTCTTAATTTATATATATATGTGCTTTATGCCACTCATAATCTTACTTCAATTTGTTCAGAAGTACTAAAAAACAACTTGCCTGCCAGTTGAAATTTACTCTACCTAGAGAAACAATCTTTCTAAAATTATCTGGTCTTTGAATTGCCACACCACCAAAAAGGTCACAAAAAAAAGCTGCAGAAACAAGTAGGTTTTGACATATGTTAATGCTAGTATGAGTAAAAATTGAGAATTCTTATGATAACTGGTTGAAATTATCTTGAGCTAGTTCTTTTCATTCATGATTGTTTGTATCTTTTATTTCGTTATTTGTTCTTTTATTTATAGTCATTTCATATTATGTTCTTTCACTCAGATTGCCCACTTCCAGATAGCTAGTATCACTTTCCCTGACTACAGAACAGGATGTCAAACTCCACTATTGTATAAACCTGCCAATTAAGTACATCTATTTTGTTGAGTCATTTTGAGTATAGTGTGCTCAACTCAGATTTTTCTCATTATGAAAAAATAGTGGTACCTGCTAACGGGTGCTAACTTTTTTTCCGGTGCTCTATCTCTCAAAACCTCTTTAAAATTGCTGATACTACACTCATCTGTTTACACTACATCATCTTCTTATTTGAGTCATTTTATATATACGCCTTATTATTTCATGAATAAAACATGATATGCGTTGACCCTTGTCTTGATGAGCTATCACAACTTGCAACTGGTTTGCAAATTATGACTCAATTCTTGCTTACATTGTAAGGTCTATCTGATATATATAAATACCATCGATCTTCGTAATCCATTTTGTTTAAAAATAAAAAATAAAAGCAAGAACATCATGACACCTGTTCATGAAATGTATGGGCTGGCCAGTCAATGAAGAATTCATAACCATCTAGACAAAAACAATAATTAAATTTTTGGTCAGGGTAGTATTTAGCTCATCAATCTGAAGCATTGTTCAGATTTTATTATATTACAAAGAGAGTGAAGAAGTTGAAGGTGAAGTTGCTTTTTTTATGGAATGGGGGCTCTTATTTTCGTTGTTTTTAATTAAAGTTATCTGACAACTGGCATTCAACATTCAATATTGATTTATATCATTTAACTGGGTAAATTGTATCTTATCGCTTCCCAGTTGAAGTCATCTCACACAATGACTCAAGCAAGAGTTCCTTTAATTCTTGGGTAAGCAGAGTTACAAGTACCATAATTGGGTTTGTAATGGTTATGGTGGGTAGGCAGCTGATGTTTAACTTTCCTTGGCTAGCACTATGACTTTTGCCAAGGAGGGCACAGAAGTAGCAAGGTATTTCTTTCTTTCGTTTACTTCATTGATGAGTTTGAGACAGTCATATATATTACATAAATTTGAAATCCAAAAATGAGTCTAATGATTTTTTATTTTCTCTATCTATGTGATTGACTAGAATATCAGATCATCCAAGTGTTCAAAAGGTGATTGATATCTTCAAGTCTTATGGACATACTGAGTTGGATACTGCTCGATTGTGTGAGTACTTTGGATTGGTTGGCTAAGGGTCAATCTAGCTCTTACATGATGGTAGCGAATCAAAGATGGCGAAGGAACGACAGAGGAACTTCTTTCCAACGTTGACTTATCGAATACATCTATTGACTCCAAATGCTACCCTTCGGTTGGTTCTCTTCCAAGTGCTCTTAGCCACAGATCAATATTTGATCATCATTGTTTATTTTGTATATATCCAGAAACCTGGTGATCATTCTCCCCAAGCCCTTCGAAACAGTCTTACAAAGTCCCTCCAGGCTTTAAAAGTACCAAAGCTTCGGGTTTTCTATCTACATGCACCCGATAGAGCTACACCATTCAAAGAAACTTTACATGAATGCGATCAACTATACAAAGAAGGAAAGTTTGAGGCTTTAGGACTAAGCAATTTTGCTGCTTGGGAGGTAGCAGTTGTCTGTGGAATATGTGAAAAAGAAGGATTCATCAAGCCGACTATCTATCAAGGAATGTATAACGCTATAACTAGAGCAGCCGAGCCAGAAGTCAGTATATTAGACACATTTATATCAACTCTTGTCCTGTCTTATTTTTTTTTCCAAACGCTTTGCTAAATATCTTTGAAGTAGTTGTTTCCTTGCTGTCGTGCATTAGGCCTCCGAGTAGTAGTATATAATCCGATTGGTAAAATTATTTTTTCTATAAACAAATCCTTGCATAATAAGCTGATGAGTTATGAATTCTTGTGTGCATTTTTTAGCCGGTGGGTTCTTCTCTGGAAAAGTTAAAACTCCGCAAGACAGTGTTGAACGTGGGAGTCGATTTGATTCTTCAAGTAAATTCGGGAAATTGGTAAGTGAGAATCTGGGGTTCCAAGTCAATTTTGGCCAGAACAGCCCTATCGAACTCATGGATTAATTCCGTTTAGTACCAAGAGCGTTATTTTAGACCGCTTTACTTTGAAGCATTGTCCCAACTGGAGGACAAATTAAAAAATCATCCAGATATCAGTTTACCATCAGTTGGTCTTCGTTGGCTACAACACCACTCGCAGCTCGGACCAAAGGATGGAATCATTATTGGTGTTTCGTCTATAAAACAGACTGAATTGAATTGTGCTGATTCTGCAAAAGGGCCGTTGCCGCAGGATATTGTTGATGCAGTTGATGAAGCCTGGAGACTGGTGAAAGCTGAGTTGAGTTTTGTGGCTTGTTTTTGATTTAAATCTGGAGACAAGTTTAGATGACTAACTAATATTTTCAACTTGCAGCTGTCCGCCTTACTGGAGATAACAGTGGCGGGAAGAATTGGATGGGAGGAAGTAAGGGACAGGAAATGAGGAATATTGCCATTAAGCAGTATTTATGGTTATTTTTGACAATGTTGAATTGGTGTAGTGTATCTAGTTGTGTATTGTTAATTGTCAAAAAATAAAAATCATGAGTGGTGCTGGATAACTTCTGGAATGAGGCGAATCCTCATCCATGGGCCTTCCCTCTGCCTCCAGGCTGTCTGTCTCTGCTCTCATCGGCGACAACGCGATTTCTCTTCCACTTGCCCCCAGCCCTGCCTTGCGTTCCTCTCAGCCTGCCCTCAAGTGGGAATCTGCCTCTTTTTCAAATCCTGGACGACAGGATTCTCTCCAACTCAAGCATTGGACACGTGTCGATGGCTCTGATTCAGAACGTGAGTGCAGGGGCAAGACAGAATATTCTCATCTTGAGTCAGTCCAGGCTTACTGTTCTTCTTCTGCATTGTAACATGCCATTCTGTAGGGCCAGCTTATCGGTTTGCCCAATTCAACGCAAAGCCAGACATGTATGAGTATTCCGCAGAAGAGTACCATTCCTATCTCCGTGATCCACAATGGTCCAAGGAAGAGACAGATTATCTGTTTGACCTTCTACATACATACGATGTCAGGTGGCCAGTCGTCTACGATCGCTATGAATTCACCCTCAGTAACCCGACTGCCACTGCTCGATCAATGGAGGACCTCAAATACAGATACTACACCATCTGCCAAAAGCTCATCCAAGCAAGACCGCTGCCTCCCTCATCTACAGAGAGCAAGAAGCAACTTGTCCAATCCTTTTATTATGACAAACAACGAGAAACCGAACGAAAAGCTCATTTGCTTGAATTGATCAAGCGGACAAAGGCACAAGTGACAGAAGAACATGCGTTGATGATTGAGATGTGTCGGATGGAGCAGAATCGTGTACGAATAGCTCAAGACCGGGATGAGCTGGTGAAGATGATTGCTGGAATGCCGTACGATGTGCTTCCTTTGATCGGAAGCAATAGACCAAACGGACCATCGATCCAATCTCTTGATCAGCTACTTGTCTCTCCTTTGGCAAACCAACGAGGAACAGCAGCAGCTACAGCATCCTCATCCACCGTTACAGCAGCCGCTTCAATAACGAAATCGGGCCCTGGCGGATCTGTAAAACAACGAAAAAGCAGGCGGACCGATGAAATCGAACGTCCATCTGGCCTGAGTTCCGTTTCTCCTAATTTGTCAACTCATCCACCATTTGGTGAACCCAAACGAGTACTCAGTCCAGCAACGTTGAAGGCTGATCAAATCAACTGTGTATTTCGGTTTGATGGCATCACACCAGTTCCACATTATCCGTCAGTCACTCTCCGCTCCACCAGAGTCACTCAACCCAAGGCATCCATGGTTCCCAAGCTTTTGGCTATGCTTTCTGAATTGCACATTCCAATGTATTATCCACCCAACATGCTTCCTCAAACCACTACCACCTTGACAGTCAGCGCGGCCGGGGCGATTCTCAAACCACCACCATTGTCAATCTCTAAACCTTTGATCATGCCAACGCGCTCAAGTTTAGAAAAATACGATAAACTTGTTAACATGACATTGCATTTGGTTGAACTCAAACGGCAAGTAGAGAAACTTGAAAGTGAAACAAAATTTTTACGAAGGAAAAAGGAAAAAGAAACCGGTCAGTCTATAATTACTTTTCATAGCACAGCAGGGGCTTCAAAAAGTGAAAATTTGGATGAAACCCCGTTGGGAAGTCATGAACAAGAAATTCAATCATCTAGTCAAACCCACTTTCCGCCTTCATCAGAAACTCATCATCTCTCAGTAACGGAAGTGGATCTGACGACTGAAAAACCTTCCAACAATTTGAATGAATCTGCTAATGTTAATGAAGTCGAAATTGTTTCTTATCATCAACATCCTCACTCATCAGGTGCTCAAGTACGTTCAACCTTCATTTTAATTTTTTTTCCAAGCTAAATTTTTGATGGACTGAAATAATATAAATCTATTTTCTATCATGTTAATAATTATATTTATATCAATCAGTCTCAAACACGCAAGCGTTCAGTTTCTTTATCTTCAACTGACTCTAGCCCAACACCTGGAGGCAATAGTCATTGGAAAAAGGCACGCCACGTTTAATTATGTGAGAGATGATGCCTTGCATTTTTGTGGAAAACGTTTAATTAAGTGAAAGATGATGCCTTGCATTTTTGTGGAAAAAATAATCACCTAAGATAAAGTAAAACTCTCACTCTCTATCTCTGGCTATATAATATATATGTTAAATTGCGCGAATGTGAAATTGAAGCGAGTCATGATAATCAAAGATGAATATATTTTGAATAGGTAGGAAAAATTGTATAGTTTAGTTGGTCAAATCTTTCTAAGGAAAAGAGGTTTGTTGTGTATAGTATATTTTGTGATGGTATACTTTTGAAATACATCCATCAAGTGTTTAAGATTCATGATAATGCAACATTTGCTTCTAATCCGCCCCATATACTTCCTAAAACTTTTTGCCACCAAGTGGTTGGAGTAGTATCAGTACGAGATCGAGCTTCTGCACGATGATCATCAGAAAAGGAGCCTAATAATGGTTTAGGACGAGTGGATGATGTGATCTTTGGTAAAATAATGGCTAATAATAAAGATGCTGATCCCCACATTGCTCCCTGAAGAAGTGGATAAAGGACCTGGTGTTTTCAGCCATTCGTATATGTCCCCCCACACAAACCCGCACACCCACATGTAGTATGTAGGTAAAATGTTGTGTCGATCGGTGAATAGGTAGATGGGCAAGTCGATTATAAAGACCATTAATGTTCACCCAATGATTATTCACCCCACAAAAAAAGGAAAGAATAAAAGAGAGAGAATGATAAGAGTGATTATATATATAACAGTGATATAATGAAATGATGAGAATCGATTTAATTAGTTTATGATTAGCTTTTGTATTCAAAATTTGGGTTGATAAAGATTCTATAAAATTGATTGAGGAGAGCTAAGTAGCAAGAGATAAAGTTTGATTGAAAAGTGGGAGAACAACAGTTTTTTTTTTTTTTTTTGGTGGATGTAGGGATGAGAGTAGACTTTATATGACCTTAGTTGGTGGAATTATTAACATTAATATATACCCAATAAGCAGTGTGATACATACGTGTATCTAAATGAAGGTAGCGAAGGAGAGAGAAATCAAAGAAGAAGAGAAATAAAAGTACTCAACTTGATCTCTAAAAGTTATAAAAGCCACTGCTTTCCAATCAACTGAAAACCTGGGATCGAAATATAAATAATTGTGTTCCCTATTGATCAAATCCTTTTCCTCCTCTTCTTCCTCTTCCATCTTCTCAACATTATCATCACCAATACTAACACCGACATCAAGATCGTTACGAAAATCCGATGATGTTCTATATTTTATTAATCCTACTCGGTTTTCTGGTTCATAATTTTTTGTTAGTTGAAAACATGAACTAAGAGTAGATAAAAAAGTGATTTCGAAACGGAGATCTGGAATAGGCATCATCATTTCTGACTTTGCTTTCCTCTCTCGTCTTCTTCTTCTTCTTGTGAGGTTTGAGGTTTAACGTTTGAAAGAGATTTCAGGTTGATTGTGAGCTTAAGAGTTGTTTTAGAAGAATCAGAAAATGAGACAGAGGTGAACAATCAAATTTTGTTAGCTAGTATTATTAGTGGAGGTGATGGCGAGCGGAAGAGAAAAGGGTAGAAAGAAAGCGACAATGAGCAAGATTAACCCTTTATCGGTGTTTTGTGTGATGTATTAATACAAATTGCGGTTCTAATTGGTATCATAACAATAGCCTAACTGGTAACACAATGCATCCAGATTATATGGTACACGGTCCTGAGTTCGATCCCCGCCCAATAGAATTTGAGTAAGTGGAGATGTAAAAGTATAGTAATGGGGATAATCTGCGCCACTCAACAAGAGCAAGAATCAGCTCACATAATGATGAGTGAAAAAGTGCTAGTTGATTAGCAAAACGCGGCAGAAGGAGGAGTAATAAATATTCATAAAATATACAAGAAAGAAAAAACTTTTTGTGACTAAAAATAACTCAAATTTTAAATCTCTCAACAAGATCAGGAATAGAAGAACTAAAACTAAAATGCACACATAGAGGGTAGAAAAGTGTGTGTGATTGTAATTTAACACAGTAAAGAACCTCACAAAAAGTTTCATCATCAACACATCATATGAATTGTGAGAAAAAAGACATCCTGGAAAACATTGATTATATATACAATCTTATTGAAAGAAATAAATGTAACGAGATCAAGACATCACAATAAATGTTCGTTTCGTCTTGGAGCGCAACGATTACGCAACAGTTAAGTAACAATTTTTTTTGGCACTTAAAGATCTTAGGTGGGTCTTAAATGCAAAAAACAATTGTTTCGTAACTGTTTCACAGCTGTTACGTAATTGTTGCGCGCCTTGGCGAAACAAACATGTGCTGTAACGAGAATGAAAAATTTCAGGTAAAACAAGAAGATTGGATCAATTTTTTGTATCTCGGCAATATTAGAAATATGAAACTGTTCAAATTGAAAGTGATGCATATATACAAGTCCCGGTTGTAAAAAGCATCCATTAATATAGTTTAGCTGGTTAGTGCAAAATGCCGCCAGAAGTAGAAAACACACAAGGTCAAGAGTTCGAGCCTGCGCCAGAGGCCGTAATTGAACAGACCACACGGGAAGATGAGGATGCCCTGCAAGATTGCTGCGTAGTGGCTTGAAGATAGGCATTAGCACACTGAGGAAGTGAGCTAACTGTGAGGATAAATATACCCACAACAAATTAATGCCTGAGGGGGACGGGTGGGGATGCAACATCTGGGATCAGGATAGAAGGGGAAATGTGAAGAAGTGTAATAATATAGCTAAAAAAAAAAAAACTTTTTGTAACTGAATTCAAATCCACACTATTCCATTTGTGTTGGTTTGATGTATGCTAACTAAATATACACTATTAATTGTAAAAATCAACTGTTTGTAAAAAATAATTATTCTATCATCAACTTTCCCTCTTCCAAGAATAATATAACATGCTCTGACTGTTTTTCCTGATGAACCACATTTATTTAGTCAGGTTTTTGTGTTTTACCTATCCAACTCATTCACACACAATCACCACAGGCAAAATGGTGTCACGTTTGCACTTCAGGTGTCAATGTCCTGCATGAAAAACATGACTTCATGTGTGGTTTTAAAATGTGACAACTGATCTTGCACATGCCACACATGAGTCATGCATCATCTTTTATTATTATTCCTTACAATCTCACCCAGCTAGGGGCATGAAGGCATGGTTAACTAATAGGCTAGGTACAAGTGGGGAGTAATGAACATAATGGGTTAGGTTACTGGGCAATTAACAGGATAACAGGGGGAGCACCAGGTGTCTTGAGGACACAGATGGGGTTGCCATGGGGGGGGAAGAAGGGAGGTTAATCCTTGTGGGGTTGTGGTTTGATGGGCAGGGTTTTCAAGAATATAAGGGAGTGGAATTCCCCAGCTGACCCAAGGTGAATGACCAAGCACAATTGTCCAGATAATAGGGGGGGGTTGGCAAAATGGGGTGGGGTCTTCCAGCCTTCACATACATGTCCATCCACCACAGGTTGCTGAGGGAGAATAGAAATATCATGGGGAGAACAAGACATTGACACCAGCAAGGAAACAAGTGTGCCAACCATGGCTAGCAATTATGCTATAGCAGGGGTAATATCCCAATTCAATCCTGAAACAAAATTGTTTCATCCTGTTGTGTTTGAATCATGCAAATTGATTGCAGCAGAATTAAATTATGAAATTCATGATAAAGAGTTATTAGCTATTATTCATTGTCTTAAGAAATGGTGTTCTTTTCTTCTCAGTCTAATTAGGTCTTTTCAAATCCTAACTGATCATAATGCTTTGAAATACTTCATGTCTTCCAAAGTACTAACTAGACGTCAGGCTAGGTGGGCTGAGTTCTTATCTGAATTTTATCTTACTATTACCTACCACCCAGGAAAAAATTGTGTAGTTCCAGATATATTATCACATCATGATGACATTAATCTGCAGCAGGAGGAGGTATTTGCTGACCAGATTCCAGCAAATGTGAAATCAATTTTCAATGAATCAATGTTAACAACTTGTCAGCCAGGCTACTAGACTTACCCAGTGAAATAAGTAATTATTTACTGGATGAAGCCGCACCTTATCATCTTTAATTATTATTTAATTATCATTTAGTTACATTAAAATTAGTTATAAATTAACTAGTTACAGAATGTTAAAATTAAATTAATTAATTAAATAAATAAGTAAAATTAAAATTATAATTTTGTCCCTTATATTTTTCTCTAACACCGTGCTCAATTGACAGGTTGGGAAAAATAAAACTTTATATTTAAAAAAATATAAAATACAAAGATAAAATAAGATTTAAATATTCAAATAATATTAAATATATACAAAAAAATCAAATTTCTTATTTAGGATTGACATTTACAGTAAATATTAAAAATATTGATGTATTTCTGACATACTCTGTAAATACATCTTTTTGACGCCTTCTTTTTGGAATAACTTTATTATTTGAAATACTCTTTCTGGAATGTTCTTTTTCTCTCTCTTTTCCTACTGTTTTTAGAACTTGATTTCCGTGCTTTGTCTCTCCTTTGCCTATAAAAGGCCTCTCTTTTTGTTGTCTTTTGATCATTCTATCTTACCAAACCATTTTATTACAACAATAACCAAATAAATACTTATTCTTATATTCTATATCATTAGTACTTACAATAGCGTAATTCTAATTTATAAATTATATTAATATTTTAATCCTACCTCTGTTATTGAGTAAAACATTCATCTTTGAATTAAGAAATACGTACAAATTTGTTGAAACTCCATTTAAGCCTTTTAAATCCTCGTAGAACTACGTACCAAATCTTCTAGACTAAAAGTGTACCTTGACAATTGGGAAACTTTCCGAAATATCGACGGCACAACGTTACTTGAGGCGTAATTGAGAGGACCATCAGCGTAGAAGCACCTGTAAAGGACGAGTGGAGGCAAGAAAACGACGAACGTCATACGTCACGTGATAAAAGTTTTTGCTGCGAACGGGAATCGAACCGCGCTCCAAAACTTAAGTTCATATACTGACTAAAGATTGTATATATCGTGGTAATTATTGTAATTACTATTTGTGGGTTACTCTTCACTCTTCATTTGCTACGTATTTCCTTTTACTCAGCACTCTGTAAGTGGCATTAATTTGCTCATTTTGCAGGGGGAGGTGTCTGGTAATTGGAATTTAATTTTATTATTATATTTTTTTTTATTTTTCCTGGTTGACCATAATAGAGCAATAACTGTTCTTAGTCCCAGAGGTAATAAAATAATTATATATTAATATTAATTATTATCATTTTTCAGTTGACAATTGTCCTGATTAATTTGAATTTTAATTGTTCCAGTTGACAAACTGTCCTGACAATAAAATATTTTATTAAATAAAATAATTATTATAATTTTTCAGTTGACATTTGTCCTGATTAATTAATTGTTCCAGTTGACAAATTGTCCTGACAATTATATTTTTTTTAAATAAATAATTAACATTTCATTACTTCAGTTGACTTTGAGTCCTGGTAATCCAATAAATCTTTTTAAGTAATAAAATTCATATTTAAATTACTTCAGTTGACATTAAGTCCTGGTAGTTAATTAATCAGTTAAAATAATTTTTATTAATAAAGATTCATATTTGATTATTTCAGTTGACAATAAATCCTGGTAATAAATTAGTTGATTTAAATCCTGAAAATAAAAATTAATAGATATTCTAATTTATTTCTACAGTTGATTGCATTATCCTGGTTTTAAATTTTTTTATTAATTTTATTTAAGTTGATTTTTATCCTAAAAAGATTTTTTTTATTTATTTTTATTTTATTTCTGTTAAATAAAAATTAAAAATAAAAGACTAATTAATTTTGTCTCTTTTCCTTCATTTCAGTAGAATCTTAAAATGACTGATCAAAGTGGTTTTACTGCACGTGAAGAAGAACTAGACTTAATTGATTATGATGAGCCTACTTCTGATGTGGAAATGGAAGAAGTAGAAATCCTAGTGGACAATACTCAGGATCAGAAACCCAGGACAAACCCACCAGAAGAGCTTCCAAGAGGCTTCAAAATAAAAAAGATGCCGTTGTCCCAGCAGATAAAGAATCTGTCAACCCACATAAAGGAGTTAAAGACAGACAGCTTAAAACTAAAGGTAAGGGTAGATGCCTTGGAAGAATGGGAGAAAAGAAAAAATACTTCTCTCCAAGAGAAAAGGAAACCTCTTCCTCCCAGGGATCAACAACAATTGGCTCCCCAATCCCAAGAGATGGTAGAAGTGTCCAAGTGGCAGTGGGACTGGCTCAACACACAGTGGGACTACTTAGCTCAAAATCAGCATCAATTACCTCAGGTAGGTCCATCAAGGCCCACCCAGGCAAACCCCACTCCTCCCCACCCTTATCAAGGAGGCAAAAGAAGAAGGAAGCCCAATATGGTGATACCCAGCAAACCCTGGTACGTCCCTCTATTGATTCTCAAGTGCCTTTTCTTGTGGCTGACTCTGTTCCTTCAGGTAAATCTGGAAGGCAAGATTAAACCTTGAGACCTATAGAGGCTGGAAATAGTAGACAGTTATCTCATGTATCCAATCCATTACTTTTAATTGCTACCTCAATGATTAATCCTGATATGGCTGTGATTGATGAAACTCTTGACCCTGAGTTCTATGAGAGTCTGGAAAGTTACTCAGTCTCCTTATTGAGAAACACTCCAGATGTAGCAAGAATTAATGATGAGCACTTGAGAGATATTATTGCCAAGAAAAATCATATAATGAACAATATGCAATTGACTCAGAGATATAATAGTTTGTTAACTGATCAGGGTTATCAAGCATTAAAAAGTGAAGCACAGAGAGTCTCTGATGAATTGTCTCATTACAAAGCAACCCATGAAAAGAAAATTGCTTTATGGCAAAATATAAAAAATGATTTGTCTAAACTAAAAGATACTGTATCTGCCTGTTGCCAGGAGGTAGAAATAGATAAGATAAATCTGAAAAGATTGAGTGACCATTTGTCATCTTTTCAACATAAAAACCAATTATCTTTTGCAACTGTCAATGAAAGTTTATCTAGTCTTCCAAGAATGAAAACAAGACTAACAACCATTGAAGAAACATTGAACTCATTGTTAAATGACTAAAAATATTCTGACAATTCTGTGAAGGAACATATAGTGCATGATTCTCAACCAGTACCTGTGGCTAGTTCATCTAAAATAAAAATTGATCCAGAAATACCTGTTGATAACACTGAGTTTCCATCAAAAACTGATGATGCACCAGGATCTGCAACAGAAGGATTAAACAATGAGATTTCAGCACAATTAGAGAAATTACAGCTGCTTCTTACTCAGAAACAAGCTAGTACTAAGGAGACTCCTTCAAATCAAAAGAATTGGCCAAAACTTGACCAGTACCCAACATTTGATGGTGATTCTTCCTCTGATTGGCAACAATTTATTTGCAGAATTGATAATTTAAAAAATTCTTACAAACTCCCAGATGAGGAAATTGTGTCCAAATTAATTTCTTTGTTCACTAATGTTGCCCTGATGTGGTATGAATCTGTTCTCCTGGATGGGAATGACTACTCATGGGAGGATTGGAAGAAATTAATTAAAGCACAATTTGGTGGCTCCAAGTTCAGAATGGCTCAACAAAGGCAGTATGAGGAAACTAGATATAGCTCTTCTACTGATAAACCTATTGAGTTTTTAATGAAACTTGTAAAAATCTTAAGGGCAATGGACCCAAATATGGAGTTTGATTTATGGAAGGACAGGATCCTCTATAAATTACCAATGTCTCTGAGAGACTTGATTGTGGCTAGGACTGAGTTCTCCAAAGAACCCTCTTCTTTCATTAATACTTGCAATGAGATACTTCTAAACAATAAGTATGATGCAAGAAGATTCATTCCTAGGACCCCTTTGGAGAAACCCTCCACTTACCAACAAAAACCTCTGGAAAAGGTTGGTAAACCTTCTGCCCCTATTGCACCAAAGAAGTATGCAACAAACACTTGCTTCAAGTGCAGCAAGCCTTGGCAGAAAGGCCATGTTTGTGACAAGAAGATAAATCTTGTGGAACAAACAGAGGAGCATGCTGATGACACAGTGGCACTGGATGATACATCAAGTGATTGTGCCAGCAATATTTCATATGAATCTCAACAAGAAATCTTGATGCTGGAAGAAGATATTCATTATTTAAATACTATTGACATTGATAATAATGATTTATCTACAGTTGAGGATGCTGAGATCATAAAGAACATTGAGGATAACTCAATTGTTATTGCCCCTCTTAAGGCACCAGTCTTGATTAATGGAACCAGCATTGAAGTTGTTCTGGATTCTGGAGCTGGAGCAAGTGTAGTATCTGAAAGAGCACTTGCCTCAGTAGATCAAGACTATAAATCTAAACTGTTGCCTATCATTTCTGAAAATTGGAGAGGGTATGGCTCTGTTTTGTCCCCCATTGGTAAATACAAAGCCACAGTGTTTTTTAAATATAACCATGGTTTTGTAAGAGCTATTTGTGATTTTGTTGTCATGAAAAATGATAACTTGAGCAATTGGTTTATTGTAGGGAATGATATTTTAACCAAGTATGGCATAAAATTGGATCCTTCAAACCAATGTTTCACAATGGGGTTGAATGGGAAGAGAAAATTTAAAATTTCCTCCCCTAAAAAATTATTAAAACCAGAATTGAACACATGTAATTCTGTGGTTCAATATAAAGGAAGATCTACAAAGGAAATGCATGCCCTTATGTCTGAAATTGACAATGCCTCTTTTGGAGAACAACTTTCTGGTGAGGATAAAGATTCCATCATTAACTTGATAAAATCTTTTCCTATGGCCTTTGCTCATGGGTCACATGAACTGGGATTAGTTAAAGAGGAAATGAAACTTTCATTGTCTTGCCCATTAACTGATATACCACCTAGTTTAAAGAAGAAGCCTTATCCTGCTTCTCCCACAAAGAGAAAAGATATTGAAGATAATATCTCTACCCTTTTAAAAATGAATATTATTGAAAAGGTAGTTGAAACACCTAAATATTGTGTTATCTCACCTGTCCTAATTTCTTATGAGAAAGATAAAGCCAGGTTATGTGGTGATTATAGAGCACTAAATACTTATACTGTTGATGATATCTATCCTTTACCTAGAATCAGCTCTATACATGCTACTTTACAGGGTGCTAAATATATCAGCTGTTTGGATGGTAATAAGGGATATCACCAGGTACCTGTTGAGAAAAACTCTCAGAACTTTCTGATGATTGCCACTCATATGGGTATTTATAAGTATATTAGGATGCCATTTGGCCCTAAAAATGCCCCTTCTGTTTTCCAAAAAGTAATGGATAACACATTCCATCAAGAGATAATTGAAGGTTGGCTGATGGTTTATATTGATGATATCATTATATTCTCAAAAACATTTGAGGACCATCTTAAACACCTGTGTAAAGTATTCCAGAAAATGGACGAAATAAATATGACACTTGCTTTGAAGAAATGTAAATTTGGTTTCCATTCTTTAAAAGTTCTTGGCCATGTTGTTTCAGGCTTACAGATATGTGTTGACCAGAACAAAGTGGCAGCCATACAACAGGTGAAAGCTCCTACAACAGTAAGAGAGCTCCAAAGTTTTTTGGGAATGTGTGGATACTATAGACAGTATATTAAAAATTACCAAGTCATAGCTTTACCCCTTACCCAATTAACTAGAAAGGATGTTGCTTTTGTCTGGAATAGTGAAAGACAAAGAGCCTTTGACACTATGAAACACTGTTTGATGTCAGCACCAATTCTTGCTTTACCTGACTTTAATCAACCATTTGTTTTGTACACTGATGCCAGTTTCATTGGTCTTGGTGCTGCCCTCCATCAAAAACAAGTGATAAATGATAAAGTTTCAGAAGTAGTAATTTGTTATATTTCAAGAACCTTGAGAAATAGTGAATTGAAATATGGTGCTACTCAATTAGAGTGTTTAGCTGTAGTATGGGCTCTAGAAAAGCTTCATTATTACCTAGATGACCAGAAATTTGAACTTGTCACTGACTGCAGTGCAGTTAAATCCCTTTTAAACTTGAAAACACCTAATAGACATATGTTTAGATGGCAGCTGGCTGTTCAAGAGTACAGAGGGAGAATGACAATTATTCACAGAGCTGGTATTGGTCACTCAAATGTGGATATGTTATCAAGGTTACCCTTACCAAATGATGACTCAAATCCTGCATATGATCCTGAGGATGAAATTATCCATATCCATGGGATATATGTGGTTGATATGGAGGAAGAGCTATTACAGCTTATTCTGGAATCATATGATAAGGACACTGACTTGAAAAAGTTATGCACCATATTAAATGATCCAAAGAATGCTTCAATACAAGCATTAATTAAAACCCTTCCAACAAAGTACCAAAAAGGTTTGGAAAAAGGAAAATTTTCAATTGATGAAGGATATCTATATTATAGAAGAAAGTTGAGTAATGTTATTGTTATTCCTCCTTCTATGAAAGAAATCATCTTGAAAATTTGTCATGATGACATATTAGCTGGACATTTTGATCTTGACAAAACAATGATCAGAATTAAGAACACTGCTTGGTGGGCTAATATGTCTGAAGACACAAAATTATATGTTGAATCTTGTGATTCTTGCCAAAAATCAAAAAGATTAACTGGTAAAAGAGCAGGATTAATGCAACATATTGAACCTCCTGATGCCCCATGGCAAATAATAAACATGGATTTTGTAACAGGATTACCTATTGCTGGTAAAGACAGTTATAACTCTTGTTGGGTTATTGTGGACAGATTCACAAAAATGTGTAAATTTATCCCTACCCACAAGGATGTTTCCACTAAAGAATTAGCTTTCTTATGGTGGTCTCATATGTTTAATACTGCTGGTTTTCCTAAAGCCATAATCTCTGACAGAGACCCTAAATTTACTTCTGAATTTTGGATGTCTCTGATGGATGTTTGTGGTTGTGATCTGAAACTTTCTACTGCCCATCACCCTCAGACTGATGGTTTAGCTGAAAGAATGATTCAGACTTTAGAGGACATGATAAGAAGATATTGTGCCTTTGGCCTTGAGTATAAAGATAATGACAGATTCACTCATGATTGGGTTACCTTACTTCCTGGGTTAGAATTTGCTTATAATAGCACTGTTCATTCTGTTACTCAAAGAAAGCCTTTTGAGCTCTGGCTTGGATATGTTCCTAATACTCCTGCTCGAATTCTCAATAACAAAATACCTAAATTGGATATACATCCTGGTGTAAAATCTTTTCTTCAAATGCAGCAACTATGCAGAAATCATGCTCAAAAATGTATTGAAAAATCATTTGAATATGAGAAGAAAAGATGGGACAAATCCCATAAAGAATACACTTTTAAAAAGGGTGATGAAGTGTTGATTTCTACAGTCCACTTCAACTTACAAGGTAATAACAAATTAAAAGATCCATTTGTTGGTCCTTTTGTTGTCAGAAGAATGATTGGAGATAATGCAGTTGAAGTTATTCTGTATTCCCCATATGACAGAAAACATCCTGTTTTTCCAATATCTCTTTTGAAACCTTACACATCCAATAGTGATTTATTTCCAAGAAGGAGGGGTAGACCAAAGAAAACCCCAAATGAAATCACTGAGACAGCAGAAATTGAAAAAATATTAAATGACAGAATAGTCACTGCTGAGAAAGGTACAGAATACTTATTGAGATTCAAGAATAAATCATCTGAATATGATTCTTGGATACCTGGGAAGGAGATATCTAATCTTCCTACTCTACTAAAAAAGTATAAGAAGAAAAAATCATAGCATTTTTTTTATTAGGGGGTGTCAGTTCTGGCAAATCCGCACTTAAATTAAGTGCGGATTTCAAACCAAATCAGCACTTACAAATCAGCACTTAAATTTTGCAAAAAAGTCACTTATTTCAAAAAAGGGTGTCAGTTATGACCTCAAATCAGCACTTTTTTCCCGTTTTTTTTCACAACCACATTTTGGCCACAAAACATCCCTTCCTTTCTTACCCCATCCCTGTCACATGTGACACACTGACCTTCCTCGCTACCTACCCATCAATCCTCGGCACACACCCCTTCCTGACATTTTCAATATTTTGACCAGGCATGTTTACATTCTTTTTTACTTATTTCTTCTACTTTTTAATCTTTTTTCTTGTTATGTGCCAGTTTCATAATGCCTCCCAGACATTCCAAATCTCAAAAGGTAACTCAAAAATCTGCTTCGTCATAAAAGTCTCCTTGTAAAGCAAGGATTACATATAAAAAAAATCAGTGACTTTTTCTATTACTTACAACTGTTTTTACAGAATTGAAAACTATGTTTCAGCTAATATTTTATGGAAGTGAACTCTGTTCTTCGCCCGAAGAACAGAGTTCATCCTCCTATTTTCACACTCTGTTTGCACCAATCTCCATCCCTTTCAATTCTATCAACACATGCTTGTCTTCCCTCCCCATGCCTTTCGCTATCCTCCCAGCCCCATTGTATGCCATCCTCTTTTAAAGGTAACTCAAAAATCTGCTTCGTCACAAAAGTCTCCTCGTAAAGCAAGGATTACATATAAAAAAAATCAGTGACTTTTTCTATTACTTACAACTGTTTTTACAGAATTGAAAACTATGTTTCAGCTAATATTTTATGGAAGTGAACTCTGTTCTTCGCCCGAAGAACAGAGTTCATCCTCCTATTTTCACACTCTGTTTGCACCAATCTCCATCCCTTTCAATTCTATCAACACATGCTTGTCTTCCCTCCCCATGCCTTTCGCTATCCTCCCAGCCCCATTGTATGCCATCCTCTTTTGATCCCCATTTCACCCCTCTCAACCTCTCCCAGACCCTTTTCTTCATTTAAAATGCCTCGGAACCCTTAATCTTCCCTTTCAACTCTTTCCCAACCTTTGAGTGACTGAAAAAATATGCGTTTGCTGAAAATATGCGATTTCATGTTGAGTTGATGAAAGAAAACACAGAGAGAAAAAAAAATAAGACTTTAACAGCAAATTCAAAAACCAAAAAAATATGCAAAAAAATTTACCATTCTCAGTGAATAATACATGCAAATTGATAATTTGAAGAGAAAGAGAAAAAAATTAAAATTGCGTTGAAAAATGTTGGAGTGTTATTGGAAGGATTTTCGCCCTTATACTAGTTGATTGAGAAATAGAAGTGTTGGATATAGTCGGAGGTGAATCAACTTGTTCATCTTCATACAGCTCTAACCATTGATCTTTGAGGTCAGCAAGTAGGTTATGAAGTATAGTGCAACACAGAATCCAGTTGATCACCGCCTCCATTTCAGATTTATTTCTAAGAGGACTTCTTAATTCCCTTAAACTAGAAAAACGGCCTTTCAAGATTCCAATAGAATGTTCAATACGGACTCTTGACTTTGCCAAATGATTGTTGAATTTGGCATTTTGACTGTCTTCTGAAGCTGCTCCCCGAAAAGCAGGAAGTACATACTTTCCATTCACATAAGCAGAATCTGCAAGAAGATACTGATTTTCATCAAAGAATTTTTCAGGTTCATTTGAAATATGCATTCTTTGGAAGACGTAGGAGTCATGACATGAGCCAGGATAGCCAGCGAAGAATGATATAAATTTTTTGTTTACGTCACATATAAGCTGAACGTTAATTGAATATCTATAAAGAAGATATATTTGTTTGTGTTAGTTTCAAGGAGGATGAAAGGAGTTAAAAATAATCTACCTCTTTTTACGGTCAAAGTTATTGTTTCCACCTCGAGCAGGTTTCTGGCTCAAAGGAATAGTAGTACCATCAACAAAACCAATACATCCTGGAAAGCCCTCTTCTTGCATAACCTGAGATGATTCAAGTCGCTCTTCTTTTGTTGGCCAGGTGAGAAGTTGAGATTCCAAGGAGTTGATGGCAGTGATACATCGTTTGGTATAAGTGTTAACTGAACCATACCCTAAATCAAAGACATTTTCTAAACGTTTCAAAGCGGCTCCATTACCATTTGAACCCAAACGACATAGTGTGATGGCCAATTGAATTGAAGGATGTCGTTGTTCTTTTTGAGAATTATTGTGAAATATGGGATGATCCTGAATAAGCTCAAGCAATTTAAGGAAAAATTCCTGAGAAGTCTTGAACAGCTGTCTAAAACTGGGTGTAGATAGGTTAAGAAGTGTTTGGATGGTGTACTTGGGGGTATGAAGTACTTGAGGCTTTCTGGGAAGAAGGTAACGTTTCCTGGCCATTTTTGATAAAACGACAAAATCTTCTTCTAGATCAGAATCGGAATCAGAGTCCAAGAGCAGTTCAAGCGCCATGAAAGTCATTGCTTTATGTAATTTATCACGATTTGAAAGTGAGGAAGGCATGACTCTTATATGATATGATATGAAGATGTAAGTGATGTACGATGTTTTGAGTTATGAAGTGTTATGCTGCGGAGTGCTGCGTATGAATGGGATGATGCTGACAAATCAGTGAAATGGGACTTGATGGTGAAATCAGCACTTTTGGTTGAGAAAGTGCGGATTTGAGTGAAATAAGTGACTTATTTCATTTTGAAATCCACCAGTATTGGGGCTAGTGTGTTTTGGAAATCCGCACTTATTTAAGTGCGGATTTGTAAGTGTGGATTTGCCAGAACTGACACCCCCTATTATTTTTTTTAGGGTAAGGGAGTGTCAGCCAGGCTACTAGACTTACCCAGTGAAATAAGTAATTATTTACTGGATGAAGCCGCACCTTATCATCTTTAATTATTATTTAATTATCATTTAGTTACATTAAAATTAGTTATAAATTAACTAGTTACAGAATGTTAAAATTAAATTAATTAATTAAATAAATAAGTAAAATTAAAATTATAATTTTGTCCCTTATATTTTTCTCTAACACCGTGCTCAATTGACAGGTTGGGAAAAATAAAACTTTATATTTAAAAAAATATAAAATACAAAGATAAAATAAGATTTAAATATTCAAATAATATTAAATATATACAAAAAAATCAAATTTCTTATTTAGGATTGACATTTACAGTAAATATTAAAAATATTGATGTATTTCTGACATACTCTGTAAATACATCTTTTTGACGCCTTCTTTTTGGAATAACTTTATTATTTGAAATACTCTTTCTGGAATGTTCTTTTTCTCTCTCTTTTCCTACTGTTTTTAGAACTTGATTTCCGTGCTTTGTCTCTCCTTTGCCTATAAAAGGCCTCTCTTTTTGTTGTCTTTTGATCATTCTATCTTACCAAACCATTTTATTACAACAATAACCAAATAAATACTTATTCTTATATTCTATATCATTAGTACTTACAATTGCGTAATTCTAATTTATAAATTATATTAATATTTTAATCCTACCTCTGTTATTGAGTAAAACATTCATCTTTGAATTAAGAAATACGTACAAATTTGTTGAAACTCCATTTAAGCCTTTTAAATCCTCGTAGAACTACGTACCAAATCTTCTAGACTAAAAGTGTACCTTGACACAACTCATCAACTTAATTTAATGACAATACAATTAATTAAAAATCCACTATACAACATTTGAGAAGCTCAATCAAAGGATGATTATTGTTTGGGTATTAAAGACAAAATACTATTGAAGCAAGGGGCCAAGAGATTCAGAATAGAATCAGGTCTGTTAGTCTTCAAAATTAGAGTAGTCATACCTGACAATAAGGATATAAAGTTATGGATTTTTAATAGTAGACATGATTATCCATTAGCTGGTCATTTTGGTGTTGATAAAACATACCAGCTAATAGGAAGGGATTTCTTTTGTCCAAGATGAACAGGGAAATTAAGGCCTATATTAAAGTGTGTTATGAATGTAATAGTGTCAAGGTACGCTTTTGGTCTAGAAGAGTTGGTATGAAGTTTTACAAGGATTTTAAGGGTTAAAATGGATTCTCAACAATTTGGTACGTATTTCTTAATCTAAGTGATTTAATTACTCAAATAAAAGAGGTAGGTTTAAAATATTGATATAATTTATAGATCAGAGTTACATTATTGTAAATACTAATGTTATAGAATATAAGAATAAGTTTGTTGTTTGTAATTGTAATAAAATAATGTAGTAAAGGAATGGATAAAAAACAACCAAAAGAGAGGCCTTATATAGGCAAAGGAGGGACAAAGCACGGCAATCAAATTCTGAAAACAGTAGAATGAGAGAGAGAGAAAAAGAATATTCCAGAAGGAGTATTTTCAAATAATAAAGTTGTTCTAAAAAGAAGGCATCAAAAAGATGTATTTACAGAGTATGTCAGAAATACATCAATTTATTTAATATTTACTGTAGAAGTCAATTCTAAATAAGAAATTTGAATTTTTGTATATATTTAATATTATTTGAATATTAAAATCTATTTTTTAATATAAATCTTTATTTCTTCCAACCTGTCAAATGAGCACGGTGTTAGAGAAAAAATATAAGGGACAATTTTATATTTAATATTAATTATTCATTTAATTTTATCATTCTGTAATTAGTTAATTTATTATAAGTAATTTTAATGTAACTAATTTATAATTAAATAATTAAAATGATAAGGTGCGGCTTCATCCAGTAAATAATTAATTATTTCACTGGGTAAGTCTAGTAGCCTGGCTGACACTCCCTCACTCTAAAAAAAACCAATAAAAAAATGATATGATTTTTTCTTTTTATACTTTTTTAGTAGAGTAGGAAGATTAGATATCTCCTTCCCAGGTATCCAAGAATCATATTCAGATGATTTATTCTTGAATCTCAATAAGTATTCTGTACCTTTTTCAGCAGTGACTATTCTGTCCTTTAGAATTTTTTCAATTTCTGCTGTTTCAGTGATTTCATTTGGGGTTTTCTTTGGTCTACCCCTCCTTTTTGGAAATAAATCACTATTGGATGTGTAAGGTTTCAAAAGAGATATTGGAAAAACAGGATGTTTTCTGTCATATGGAGAATACAGAATAACTTCAACTGCATTATCTCCAATCATTCTTCTGACAACAAATGGACCAACAAATGGATCTTTCAATTTGTTATTACCTTGTAGGTTGAAGTGGACTGTAGAAATCAACACTTCATCACCCTTTTTAAAAGTGTATTCTTTATGGGATTTGTCCCATCTTTTCTTCTCATATTCAAATGATTTTTCAATACATTTTTGAGCATGATTTCTGCATAGTTGTTGCATTTGAAGAAAAGATTTTACACCAGGATGTATATCCAATTTAGGTATTTTGTTATTGAGAATTTGAGCAGGAGTATTAGGAACATATCCAAGCCAGAGCTCAAAAGGCTTTCTTTGAGTAACAGAATGAACAGTGCTATTATAAGCAAATTCTAACCCAGGAAGTAAGGTAACCCAATCATGAGTGAATCTGTCATTATCTTTATACTCAAGGCCAAAGGCACAATATCTTCTTATCATGTCCTCTAAATTCTGAGTCATTCTTTCAGCTAAACCATCAGTCTGAGGGTGATGGGAAGTAGAAAGTTTCAGATTACAACCACAAACATCCATCAGAGACATCCAAAATTCAGAAGTAAATTTAGGGTCTCTGTCAGAGATTATGGCTTTAGAAAAACCAGCAGTATTAAACATATGAGACCACCATAAGAAAGCTAATTCTTTGGTGGAATCATCCTTGTGGGTAGGGATAAATTTACACATTTTTGTGAATCTGTCCACAATAACCCAACAAGAGTTATAACTGTCTTTACCAGCAATAGGTAATCCTGTTACAAAATCCATGTTTATTATTTGCCATGGGGCATCAGGAGGTTCAATATGTTGCATTAATCCTGCTCTTTTACCAGTTAATCTTTTTGATTTTTGGCAAGAATCACAAGATTCAACATATAATTTTGTGTCTTCAGACATATTATCCCACCAAGCAGTGTTCTTAATTCTGATCATTGTTTTGTCAAGATCAAAATGTCGAGCTAATATGTCATCATGACAAATTTTCAAGATGATTTCTTTCATAGAAGGAGGAATAACAATGACATTACTCAACTTTCTTCTATAATATAGATATCCTTCATCAATTGAAAATTTACCTTTTTCCAAAGCTTTTTGGTACTTTGGTGGAAGGGTTTTAATTAATGCTTGTATTGAAGCATTCTTTGGATCATTTAATATGGTGCATAACTTTTTCAAGTCAGTGTCCTTATCATATGATTCCAGAATAAGCTGTAATAGCTCTTCCTCCATATCAACCACATATATCCCATGTATATGAATAATTTCATCCTCAGGATCATATGCAGGATTAGAGTCATTATTTGGCAAAGGTAACCTAGATAACATATCCACATTTGAGTGAACAATACCAGCCCTATGAATAATTGTCATTCTCCCTCTGTACTCTTGAACAGCCAGCTGCCATCTGAACATATGTCTGTTAGGTGTTTTCAAGTTTAAAAGGGATTTAACTGCACTGCAGTCAGTGAAAAGTTCAAACTTCTGGTCATCTAGGTAATAATGAAGCTTTTCTAGAGCCCATACTACAGCTAAACACTTTAATTGAGTAGCACCATATTTCAATTCACTATTTCTCAAGGTTCTTGAAATATAACAAATTACTACTTCTGAAACTTTATCATTTATCACTTGTTTTTGATGGAGGGCAGCACCAAGACCAATGAAACTGGCATCAGAGTACAAAACAAATGGTTGATTAAAGTCAGGTAAAGCAAGAATTGGTGCTGACATCAAACAGTGTTTCATAGTGTCAAAGGCTCTTTGTCTTTCACTATTCCAGACAAAAGCAACATCCTTTCTAGTTAATTGGGTAAGGGGTAAAGCTATGACTTGGTAATTTTTAATATACTGTCTATAGTATCCACACATTCCCAAAAAACTTTGGAGCTCTCTCACTGTTGTAGGAGCCTTCACCTGTTGTATGGCTGCCACTTTGTTCTGGTCAACACATATCTGTAAGCCTGAAACAACATGACCAAGAACTTTTAAAGAATGGAAATCAAATTTACATTTCTTCAAAGCAAGTGTCATATTTATTTCGTCCATTTTCTGGAATACTTTACACAGGTGTTTAAGATGGTCCTCAAATGTTTTTGAGAATATAATGATATCATCAATATAAACCATCAGCCATCCTTCAATTATCTCTTGATGGAATGTGTTATCCATTACTTTTTTGGAAAACTGAAGGGGCATTTTTAGGGCCAAATGGCATCCTAATATACTTATAAATACCCATATGAGTGGCAATCATCAGAAAGTTCTGAGAGTTTTTCTCAACAGGTACCTGGTGATATCCCTTATTACCATCCAAACAGCTGATATATTTAGCACCCTGTAAAGTAGCATGTATATAGCTGATTCTAGGTAAAGGGTAGATATCATCAACAGTATAAGTGTTTAGTGCTCTATAATCACCACATAACCTGGCTTTATCTTTCTCATAAGAAATTAGGACAGGTGAGATAACACAATATTTAGGTGTTTCAACTACCTTTTCAATAATATTCATTTTTAAAAGGGTAGAGATATTGTCTTCAATATCTTTTCTCTTTGTGGGAGAAGCAGGATAAGGCTTCTTCTTTAAACTAGGTGGTATATCAGTTAATGGGCAAGACAATGAAAGTTTCATTTCCTCTTTAACTAATCCCAGTTCATGTGACCCATGAGCAAAGGCCATAGGAAAAGATTTTATCAATTTAATGATGGAATCTTTATCCTCACCAGAAATTTGTTCTCCAAAAGAAGAATTGTCAATTTCAGACATAAGGGCATGCATTTCCTTTGTAGATCTTCCTTTATATTGAACCACAGAATTACATGTGTTCAATTCTGGTTTTACTAATTTTTTAGGGGAGGAAATCTTAAATTTTCTCTTCCCATTCATCCCCATTGTGAAACATTGGTTTGAAGGATCCAATTTTATGCCATACTTGGTTAAAATATCATTCCCTACAATAAACCAATTGCTCAAGTTATCATTTTTCATGACAACAAAATCACAAATAGCTCTTACAAAACCATGGTTATATTTAAAAAACACTGTGGCTTTGTATTTCCCAATGGGGGACAAAACAAAGCCATACCCTCTCCAATTTTTAGAAATGATAGGCATCAGTTTAGATTTATAGTCTTGATCAACTGAAGCAAGTGCTCTTTCAGATACTACACTTCACCCAGCTCCAGAATCCAGAACAACTTCAATGCTGGTTCCATTGATCAAGACTGGTGCCTTAAGAGGGGCAACAATAATTGAGCTATCCTCAATGTTCTTTATGATCTCAGCATCTTCAACTGTATATAAATCATTATTATCAATGTCAATAGTATTTAAATAATGGATATCCTCTTCCAGCATCAAGATTTCTTGTTGAGATTCATATGAAATATTGCTGGCACAATCACTTGATGTATCATCCAGTACCACTGTGTCATCAGCATGTTCCTCTGTTTGTTCTACAAGATTTATCTTCTTGTCACAAACATGGCCTTTCTGCCAAGGCTTGTTGCACTTGAAGAAAGTGTTTGTTGCATACTTCTTTGGTGCAACAGGGGCAGAAGGTTTACCAACCTTTTCCAGAGGTTTCTGTTGGTAAGTGGAGGGTTTCTCCAAAGGGGTCCTAGGAATGAATCTTCTGGCATCATACTTATTGTTTAGAAGTATCTCATTGCAAGTATTAATGAAAGAAGAGGGTTCTTTGGAGAACTCAGTCCTAGCCACTATCAAGTCTCTCAGAGACATTGGTAATTTATAGAGGATCCTGTCCTTCCATAACTCAAACTCCATATTTGGGTCCATTGCCCTTAAAATTTTTACAAGTTTCATTAAAACTCAATAGGTTTAACAGTAGAAGAGCTATATCTAGTTTCCTCATACTGCCTTTTTTGAGCCATTCTGAACTTGGAGCCACCAAATTGTGCTTTAATTAATTTCTTCCAATCCTCCCATGAGTAGTCATTCCCATCCAGGAGAACAGATTCATACCACATCAGGGAAACATTAGTGAACAAAGAAATTAACTTGGACACAATTTCCTCATCTGGGAGTTTGTAAAAAATTTTTAAGTTATCAATTCTGCAAATAAATTGTTGCCAATCAGAGGAAGAATCACCATCAAATGTTGGGTACTGGTCAAGTTTTGGCCAATTCTTTTGATTTGAAGGAGTCTCCTTAGTACTAGCTTGTTTCTGAGTAAGAAGCAGCTGTAATTTCTCTAATTGTTCTGAAATCTCATTGTTTAATTCTTCTGTTGCAGATCCTGGTGCATAATCAGTTTTTGATGGAAACTCAGTGTTATCAACAGGTATTTCTGGAGCTATTTTTACTTTAGATGAACTAGCCACAGGTACTATTTGAGCATCCTGCACTATATGTTCCTTCACAGAAATGTCAGAATATTTTTGGTCATTTAACAATGAGTTCAATTTTTCTTCAATGGTTGTTAGTCTTGTTTTCATTCTTGGAAGACTAGATAAACTCTCATTGATAGTTGCAAAAGATAACTGATTTTTATTTTGAAAAGATGACAAATGGTCATTCAATCTTTTCAGATTTATCTTATCTATCTCCACCTCCTGGCAACAGGCAGATACAGTATCTTTTAGTTTAGACAAATCATTTTTTATATTTTGCCATAAAGCAACTTTCTTTTCATGGGTTTCTTTGTAATAAGACAATTCATCAGAGACTCTCTGTGATTCACTTCTTAATGCTTGATAACCCTGATCAGTTAACAAACTATTATATCTCTGAGTCAATTGCATATTGTTCATTATATGATTTTTCTTGGCAATAATATCTCTCAAGTGCTCATCATTAATTCTTGCTACATCTGGAGTGTTTCTCAATAAGGAAACTGAGTAACTTTCCAGACTCTCATAGAACTCAGGGTCAAGAGTTTCATCAATCACAGCCATATCAGGATTAATCATTGAGGTAGCAATTAAAAGTAAAGGATTTGATACATGAGTGATTTGTCTACTACTCCCAGCCTCTATAGGTCTCAAAGTTTCATCCTCCCTTCCAGATTTACCTGAAGGAACAGAGTCAGCCACAAGAAAAGGCACTTGAGAATCAATAGAGGGACGTACCAGGGTTTGCTGGGTATCACCATATTGGGCTTTCTCCTTCTTTTTCCTCCTTGATAAGGGTGGGGAGGAGTGGGGTTGACCTGGTTGGGCCTTGATGGACCTGCCTGAGGTAACTGATGCTGGTTTTGAGCCAGGTAGTCCCACTGAGTGTTTAGCCAGTCCCACTGCCACTTGGACACTTCCACCTTCTCTTGGGACTGGGGAGCCAATTGTTGTTGATCCCTGGGAGGAAGAGATTTCTTCTTCTCTTGGAGAAAAGCATCTGTTCTTCTCACTTTTTCTTCCAAAGCATCTACCCTTACCTTTAGTCTCAAGCTTTCTGTCCTTAACTCCTTTATGTGAGTAGACAGATTCTTTACCTGCTGAGACAATGGCATCTTTTTTATCCTGAAGCCTTTTGGAAACTCTTCTGGTGGGTTTATCATAGGCTTCTGATCCTGAGTTGTGTCCACTAGAATTTCTACTTCTTCCATCTCTACATCTTGTTTGGGAAAAGGATTTATTAGTTTGAGAAATTCTTCTTGTTAAAGGAGAACTTACAGAAGTAGGCTCATCATAATCAATTAAGTCTAGTTCTTCTTCACGTGCAGCAGAACCACTTTGGTCAGTCATTTTAAGATTTAACTGAAATGAAGAAAAGGAGACAATAAGATTAATTAGTCTTTTTATTTTTAATTTTTATTTAACAGAAATAAAATAAAAATAATAATAATAAAATCTTTTTAGGATATAAATCAACTAAATAAAATTAATTTATTAATTCAAAAAATAATTTAAAACCAGGATTGTAATATAATCAACTGTAGAAATAAATTAAAATTTTTATTAATAATTTTAATTAATTATTTTCAGGATTTAAATCAACTAATTTATTACCAGGACTTAATGTCAACTGAAGTAATTAAATATGAATTTTTATTAATTTAACAAAATTTTATTAAACTGATAACTTAACTACCAGGACTTAATGTCAACTGAAATAATTAAATATAAATTTTTATTTTAAAATTTTATTAAGCTTGATCACTTAATTACCAGGACTTAATGTCAACTGAAATAATTAAATGTGAGTTTTATTAATTAAAATATTTATTGAATTACCAGGACTCAAAGTCAACTGAAGTAATTAAATATTAATTATATATTAATTAAAAAAATATTATTGTAAGGACAATTTGTCAACTGGAACAATTAAAATTTAAATTAATCAGGACAAATGTCAACTGAAAAATTATAATAATTAATATTAAAATATAATTATTTTATTACTTCTGGGACTAAGAACACTTATTGCTCTATTATGGTCAACCAGGAAAAATAAAATAAAAAATTTCAAATTACCAGACACCTCCCCCTGTAAAATGAGCAAATTAATGCCACTTACAGAATGCTGAGTAAAAGGAAATACGTAGCAAATGAAGAGTGAAGAGTAACCCACAAATAGTAATATCAATGATTACCACAATATATACGACATTTAGTCAGTATATGAACCTAAGTTTTGGAGCGCGGTTCAATTCCCGTTTGCAGCAAAAACTTTTATCACGTGACATATGACGTTTGTCGTTTTCTCACCTCTCTCGTCCTTTACAGGTAATTGTACACCGATGGTCCCTTCGATTACGCCTCAATTAACGTTGTGCCGTCAATATTTTGGAAAGGTTCCCAATTGTCAAGGTACACTTTTGGTCTAGAAGATTTGGTATGAAGTTTTACGAGGATTTTAAGGGTTAAAATGGATTCTCAACAATTTGGTACGTATTTCTTAATCTAAGTTATTTAATTACTCAAATAAAAGAGGTAGGTTTAAAATATTGATATAACTTATAGATCAGAGTTACGTTATTGTAAATACTAATGTTATAGAATATAAGAATAAGTTTGTTGTTTGTAATTGTAATAAAATAATGAAGTAAAGGAATGAATAAAAAACAACCAAAAGAGAGGCCTTATATAGGCAAAGGAGGGACAAAGCACGGCAATCAAATTCTGAAAACAGTAGTATGAGAGAGAGAGAAAAAGAATATTCCAGAAGGAGTATTTTCAAATAATAAAGTTGTTCTAAAAAGAAGGCATCAAAAAGATGTATTTACAGAGTATGTCAGAAATACATCAATTTATTTAATATTTACTGTAGAAGTCAATTCTAAATAAGAAATTTGAATTTTTGTATATATTTAATATTATTTGAATATTAAAATCTATTTTTTAATATAAATCTTTATTTCTTCCAACCTGTCAAATGAGCACGGTGCTAGAGAAAAAATATAAGGGACAATTTTATATTTAATATTAATTATTCATTTAATTTTATCATTATGTAATTAGTTAATTTATTATAAGTAATTTTAATGTAACTAATTTATAATTAAATAATTAAAATGATAAGGTGCGGCTTCATCCAGTAAATAATTAATTATTTCACTGGGTAAGTCTAGTAGCCTGGCTGACAAATAGGATCAAGATACCTTGACACAAGGAGTATGGGTTGCTTCAACCACTTCCAATTCCCTCTAAACCATGGGAATAAATTTTGATGGATTTCATTTCTCAATTACCTCCATCAGATAACTTCAATGCTATATAAGCTATAGTTGATAGATTTTCTAAAATTTCTATTTTTATTAAAACTAATACTAGTGCAACTGCAGAAGATTTAGCTAAATTATTTCTAGAATTTTTATTCTCTAAACATGTCTTACCCACTGATACTATTTCAGATAGAGGATCTCTGTTTGTCTCTACTTTCTGGACTCAACTTTGTTGACAACTAAATATTACAAGGAATCTTTCCACTGCTTATCATCCTGAAACTGTCAGGCAAACTGAAAGAATCAACCAAATCCTCAAATAGTATCTTTGAATGTATGTCAACTATCAACAAGACAATTGAACCACATTGTTACCATTGGCCAAATTTGCTTATAACAACTTAACACATTCTTCAACAAAACAAACTCCTTTCAAAACAATCTATGGACAAAATTTTTGATTCCATCCAGTTCATGTAGGAATTAATCATTGTGCTGAACATTATCTTTGAACCATTTCACGGCTTCAAGGAAAACTCCAATCTAACCTTGAGGCAGTGAATCAAAAATATAAGGAACAGGCCAAAAAACATCAAAAATCTGCCCCACCTTTTAAACCAGTCAATAAAGTATGGCTAGACTCTAAAAATATTTGAACAGCTTGACCATCAAGGAAATTATCAGAAAAGCATATGGGTCCATTTGAAATTGATGCAGAAATTTCTAAATGCATTTTGACTCAAGTTGCCTTTAAAGTAGCAATCAATTCATCCTGTTTTTCACATATCTCTTCTGGAACTGGCTCAAGAAATATACCCAGGCAAGAACCAACCCCCTCTGGAACCAGTCACCACACAATATGGGGGGGTGGACTTGCTAGCAAGTCTGCAACCTTGGACCCAAACTCACCATAGATTGAACACACATTGAGCTATTGATAAAGGAACCATACAATCAGGGATGAACACCACTCAGCAGAACAGTTTTAGGTGGGTTTTCAATTAGAGTTTAGTATGGGTTCAGTATGAGTTCAGTCTGAGTTCCATCTGAGTTCAGGTTGAGGACTTGCTAGCAAGTCCACCCCCTATATTGCATAGTGAGTCAAAGTAGAAGATCATCTAGAGCGGGAAATAAGTCAGATTCTTGATTCAAGAAGGCACAATGGGAAACTTCAATACCTCATGGAATGGGAAGGCTACCTCAATGACTCAAATAAAACATCTTAGGAACTGGCTATCAATTTTTCAAACTTTCCTGAACTTTTAAAATCTTTTCACATAAAATATCATAAAAAACCTAAAACCTAAATTCAATTTATCTTTCCTAAAAGAAAAACATTTTCTTTCTTTTCTTTTTTGTCTAAATCAAATTTAAATTTCATATATTTTTTCTTTCATTTCATTTCTTTTCCAAAATTTTCTAAATACTTAAAGAAAAACAAAATAAAACTAAAATAAAAGAATAAAAATAAAATAAAATAAAATAAAAATAAATCAAAATTTCTGTTCTCTAAATCTTACTACACAAAATTATGTTTTTTCTTTTTTCTTATAAATTGTCTTTATATATTTTTAAAACTTCAATTCAATCTAAACTCAATTTTTTCCTTCTTCAAAACTCAAAAAATTTATTTTTTATTTATTTTCTTTTTTCTTCTTCTCTTTTCTCCTAAATCAAACAATTCTAAAACATCAATGTTTTCACGATACAACTCAAAACCATATTATTTTTCTGGCAAATCTAAAAACATTTCTTTTTCTTTATTTAAATCAATTTGTCTTATCCTATAAAATTTCTTTTTTTAAAAATGCATATTTTTCTTTTTCCTCTTAAAACTTTTTCTGTAAAACAAATTTTTTTCTTCTTTCCTTTTTTCTCTTTTCTTTTCATTCAAATTAATATAATTGAAATTTAAACTTTAAAGCAAAATAAATTAAGTAAACTAAAATTTAAAATTTCTTTCTTCTTCTTCTCTTTCTTAAAAAAAAATAAATTTCAACAAAAAATAAAACAACAAAATTAACCAATATTCAAGATACAGCTATATACAAATTTTTCTTTCTTTTCTCTTTTCTTTTTCTTTTATTTTTCTCCAAACCAATTCTTTCATATTTTCAACTGCCCTTCAAATCTCCTTTCTACTATTCTCAAATAAAAATTCCTCCCCAACTGGAACCACCTCACCAATATTTAGTAATTTCTTGGCAACATTTAAGGAAGCCAAATTGACTATCCTGTAAATCTCATTGCAAAATTGTTTGAAAAAGATATTTTGATGAGCCTTCCCCAGCTTCTTTGACCACACCTAATCTAATTCTACCTCCCCATTTGAAGCATTAGTTGTGGGTTTGGTGGGGGTAATCCTTGAGGGACCCGCTTCTACTCAAGGTTTGACCACTACTACATCTGGTTTATAGGAAATTATTTATTAATCTCTGCCTCCTAAAAATAAGGATCAGTTAGCTACAAAAGCAAATACAAAAGCTAATATTTTTAAAAACAATTAATTCAAACTCCAGATCAGCTTCAATAAATAGTTCAGGTCTGGTGGATTCAACTATGTCCACTGCCTCAGAATCATCATCTTCAACCACTAGTTGACAATTTTTCATGGTAGGAGATACCTCCACTACCGGGTCTGATCCATCCTCAACCAGTTTATTGACCTCTTCATTGGGAGCCACTGGCATCTTCCCTTGCTTTAGGCCAGCTACCCAACTGGAAATCCCCTTTCTCTCCTCCTGATCCAGCGCATCCCCAGAACCATCTACTACCAAAGTCTTTTCAATGGGTACCTCCCAAATATCCTCAAAATTTTCCTTATCTTTGGAAATAAACCAAAATTTGGTCATCAAATATTGACCTTTGATAGCTGGATTCTTTTCCAGAGCATCACATGTTACTCAATGCCATTAAAAAAACTCACACTTTTTGTGATAGTTTTCGGATGCAGTGCTCTCCAAACAGAAGAGGTTCATAGAAATTCAGGATCTGCACACTATTATAATTTGACATGTGGGAATTCCACCATCAGCTCAGGGGTGAGGAGGAATAGGGTTAGGATTGTTGTTATTGGTAATATTAAAATATTAAATTAAAAAACTATTTACAAAACTCTAGTAAAGATTTCAAGAAGGTATAAATGAAGGGAGAGATAAGGTTAATAAAGAATGTTTTATACCTGGGAATCTAACACATTCCACATGACACTCAAAGAGAAAGTAAATCTTTTAATCCATACATCAATACACAAATCCATACTTGAAGCACAGAAAGAAACAGCTACCTAGAAACTGCTTTTCTCCTTTGTTGTCTTGATTCAAACACACTAGCAACTGTGCTATCTAAACCTTAAATCTAAATTAGTCAATTGTATGCTTATACTTTTCAACTTTATAAAAATGCACAGTGTATTAGTGCTCAGATCAATAGTATAGTTTTAATGTTGGGTTATCGTGTGATTAAGGGTAATTAAAGGTTTGTGAGTGGGAATGGGAGTAGGGTTAAAGGATCTGTGGTTTATATTGGAGGGTCAGTGATAAATTAAGGGCATATAATTAAAGGTTTCAATGAAAGTTGGAATGGTCTATATAATTGGGGGAATTTTGTTTGACATTCCTTAGAAATAAATTATAATATTGTTGTGATAGTACTTAAATTATATAAAAGCTATTATTGTTTCCTACCTTTCTTAATAATCAATTTCTGTTCAAACTTCATAAAACTCCTAAATTTCCTTTTGATTATTAAGTTGAAACCCTTTGTGAGATTCCTTGAAGTTTAGTGTTACTCCAACATACATTATTATTCATCTTGAACTTGCCTCAAAGCAGATAATTTATCTTTGGATAATCTTCAAATCACTTCCTTGAGGTAATCCTCTGTACTTCAAAGTAGTACTCAATTACTCTTACCATTCTAACTTACTCAGGAACACCCTTGACCTTGTGCGTAGGCCATCCAGTGATAGACAAAGAGGATGCGGTTAAAAAGTGGTGAGGTGGCAGGGATTTGAACCTGAAAAACACAAGTAAAGGTGACTAATGGCCATCTACGCAATGCGTCTTGCTTGTATGGGGGCGTAATTGAGTTGTGGAGTGTGTGCATGATATATTCACTGCAAGAAAGTTGAGTAATTTTATGACATGAAACTCATGCATGAAATGGGCTCCCTCACATGTCTTGTTTCATTGCAGGAAATTTCCACCTGAAGTGTAAATGTGAAAAAGTTATGCCTGCAGTGAATAAAGATGTAGACCTATTGCAAATCACCAGCTCTTGATATAAGTATGTACATTTTCTGGCAAGAAACAAAAAAAGACATTATTTGTGTAAGAAATATATTGTACAAGAATTCATGGTTTCAACTAAAATGAACCCCAACTGTTTTTTTTTGATAGATTGATGTTTATTTTCAACTTTGAAGTGTTCCCAAAAGTGACTTATATATACAAAGTCCGGTTCTATATGATATCCAAAAATACAACAGGTGAATTGGTGTTGCATCATACTGGTGTGATGGAATGTCACCACACATGTCTTTCATAAATATTCCTCTTTGTTGTGGAATTATTTTGCTGTGAAATTTTAAACTCCAGAGCTAATTCACATGCAAAAGCTGACAAGCCACAGAATTTGTTTTTGCATCACATCAAACTTCAGCATGATTTTTCACTTCACATTTTATCACTTCAAATCAAATACTTATCAATGGATCTGTGTGAATGCTCAAACTATATCTTTCACATTTATTTTGATTCAGATAGTCCAAAACATTGTGGGAAATATGTTTCTTCATGTACTAAATATAGGCATCAATTTGATGACGTGATAAAAAGTTTTGTAACTTAAAAAGTTTCATTTTAAGCAGAATACCCTCCAATAACAACTACTTTGATTAGTAAACACTTTGAATACAACAATATTTTATAGATGAAGGTGGCTGTAAATCAATTTGTAACTCAAATTTCTTTTGTAAAGGATCTCTAAGGCACTTTTATTCATTTATTTGAAGTATTATGAAAAATTACCAAATATTAATATAAACAAATGGATCTATGTTGTTTGTAAAGTCAGCTGAGAAAATTGTATCAGTGCAGCTAAAATGATCATCAACAATATCAAGGATTGGAAGCTTCAGTTGACATCTCAAAACTTGAAAAAATTATGCTTGATCCTTGTACAACTTTGAACAATAGAAAATTGACAGTTGAACTCATCAAATTTTGTGCTGTCTGAATTTTTTTTGTATTTACTCACAGCATCTTTAATCTTAGTGGTGATGTACTTACAATAAGCCTCCTAGCTCACCCCCATGTAACATAAAACTTTATTGCATGAAGAAGAAATTTCAAGGAGTTAAAGAGGCTGGTAAATAAAGTTAATGCTGTAAAACCTCACCACCTCTAGCCCTTGGATATGGTGTTCCTCATTTGATTTTTGTGTTTCAGAAAATTTTGACCTGGCTGCAATGGCTTCTCAACAAGCCTGATACTGAGAAAGCTATAGAATATTGGGTAAAAGAATTGAAGGAAAATGATGACTGGTTTTTTTCTGTGCAGCATGGTTCTGCTTTCATGAAGTTAAAATGAAATGATGAGCCTGAATTGTTACATTTGGCACTCTCATTGTTCATTTACTGGTTCAACCCTGTCACCAGACAACCTACACACAGGGTTGAGGATGATCCCAAAGTAAGTGAGATAAAAGTAAGAATGGAATTACAACTTTGAAGCACAGAGGATTACTTTGAGGAAGTGGTTTGAAGATAGATCTAATTAATAACACTAGTTCAAGCTAATTTTTGAGTAATAATTAATTTAGATAATAAGGACACTAACTGTTATGGTAATCTCACAAAGGGTTGTAACTTGATAATCAAAAGGATGATTTAAGTATTTTAGAATTTAAAATGAATTTGATCATTAAGAAAAAAAAAGGACAAATATAATAATAGCCTAATTTAAGTTCAACTACTATCCAAAAAAATTTTATAATTTAACTCTAAGGAATCATCAAAGGAAGTAAAACCCTTTCAATACCCTATTACTCCTCACACTGACCCATTAACCAACCAGCCACCATATTACTCACAGACCCATTTAATCCACTGGAGCTCCCAATTACTAATTAATCTAACCTTATAATCCTTCTTTGCTGTTCCTAATTTCTAGACCTCCTAGTTACCCTCAGACCCACAATTACCCCTTTTGAATATTGCCTTGACTTTAGCACTATAGCGCGCATAGATTGCTTATGTTTGAAAAGTATAAGCGTATTTAAATTTAGGATACTTAATAGTTTTAATAGAACAGCTAATTTGAGAACGCAATAGAATGTAATCTCCCCACAGTTGCTTTTTGCACATTGCTAGTGGAGTTAGAGTTTGAATAGTGGGGTAATTGAGGTAATTTTTCTTCAAGTGTCACATAGCGCATGACAAAACCCCAAGGAAATAACATTTCTGGGAAAATAGAATCAATAGGTGTAATTACTTTCAGATGCCTTAACCTTCCTCCTTGAATTTGAAATATAATTTCTCACCTTTTTCTTTCCAGAATCATACCTGGACCCAGCTCTCCCAATCCAAAAACCATCAATCATATTCTTGAACCTTTTTTGACAAACTAATGAACCTTGAGAGTGGAATCTTACTTCACAAATTTCATAGACCAGATGGGTATATGGTGCAAGTGAAAATTCTTTTCTTACTTGGGGATATTCCTGCAACAAAAAAGGTTTCTGGGTTTTTGAGTCACTCATTAAGACAATTTTGAACCTGGTACATGTTTAAATCAGCTGATATGTCAAATTTAGAGTGTGGTACATTAAAGACAAATAAATAGGCTATAAAGAACTTGAAAAAAGCTAGAGATGCAAAATGGGATTTTTCTAGAGATGAGATACTCAAAGAAACTGGTATGAAATGGTCTGAGCTCCATTGGCTGCATTACTGGAACCCAACTCAACATGTTGTACTAGATGTAATACATAATTGGCTTGAAGGGGTTCTTCATTTTCATTTCAATTTCAAATTCAATTCAGTAGTTGGGCACATTATGTAGGCCATAAAAGAAACATGAAGCAAGGTTTATTTTGAGCTAAGAAGCTTGCATAAATTTCTAGTAATCAACATGTGATTGTAATTTCTTCATATTCAGATGAATATGATGAGGACAACAGAAATGATGATGATGACTATGAGTATTTTGACTTACAAATGAAGAATTGAAAGAATGGACAGTTTTTCTCTCAAGGTGACATAAAGAAATTTTTTTTGATAATGCAATATGTAGTTCTACCAAGAGGTTAATCTAAACTCCCTCCAAATCTTGGTGAAGAGTGGCATGGAAAACTAAGTGCATCTCAATTTTACACCCTTTTTGCATATGTTATACCCCTTTTTATCTTTAATCTTTTTGTGTAAAATGTGTAAAATGTGCCAGTAGAGTGAAATAGGTGGAAATTTATGCTAAATACTGGAGATTTGGTAATTTTTACACATATTTTGTGCTCAAGACACTATGAAGAAGATTAAGCAAGATGATTCTTCAAACATTACAACAATTATAATGCATCAATAGAATCTTTTGTTCATGACTGGAAAGTATGGCCCAATCATAATTTTGCTCTTCACTTCCCAGAACAACAAGAAGCTTTGGGGTCCTCCAACAGGGGTTTGTGAGCTTCCTGGAGAGTAACTCATTGGTTTTTTATAAAAAATTAACACAAATAATCAAACATGTAAAATCTACATAGTTATATTTCAGATATACTAAATATTGATTAAGAATATTTTTTCCAAACAGATAAGATGAGTCTTACATTAATGAAATGTGGATGTGAATTACAAAGAATCATGGATAAACAGGATCATCAGGATGCAAAAAACCAGACAGAAGTTCACAATAAGAAAAGTAATATTAATAAAATTGATTCAGAAGATGATTTTTATGATATTTTCCTTGATTTCATAAGAAGAGAAGATAAAACTTCCCAACATCAAGACACAATTCTTCTTCCTTGTGGATCTAATGTACTATTGGGATTGGTGACACCAACTCAGACTTCAACCTACAAAAATATTTCTGTTTTTTTCACCAAGCCTCACAATTGCATACTATAGAAAGACAAAAAGGGAAGTTTCCAATATGTTTTACTTCAGAAAATTTACCAGTTCAAAGATCATCATCAAATTTATCAAACAATTATATTGATTTGTTCCATAGAAAATAAATTTAAAAAAAAGGAAAAATTGATCAACAACTTTTCAATACCTAATATACATTCACAAATTTGTTTTTGGGAAGATTGACTATGAAAAATATTACTAATAGAACCTGCTGATGTGATATCTTTAGCAGAATATTAGTTGTTTCCTCCAAAGACCTTTTTGATACCCCGCAATGGAATCACCCTTACTCCTTATGACTATTCTCCTTTGCTTGATATTTCAAGAACTGAAGGAATTTTTTATTTTAATTATTTGTTTTGTAAATATTTTGATTATTTAGTTTCCAAATTTAAATTCTACTTTTGGAATTCACATATAAAGTAGAAGTATGGAAAATTGAATATCATCAACAAAGACCAAGTACAATATTTTTTGATAGAAATTAATTAATTGATATGATTTTTTGAAGGCTCCAAAACAAGTTAGTGACAAATTTTCAGCTCAAATGAACTATTAATAAATTATTTATAACAGTATATGTGGATTTAACTTTTAAAAATGGAAAATATTAAAAGATCCCTTCCAAATTCAAAAATATCCATATCTGCATTCGTAAAATCTTTTATTCCATTTTCTCTTTGACTTTTTTTCTGTTGCTCACCCCTCTCACTCCTATTTTCATTAAAGCAGGCTTACCCAGTAGCACTTCAACAAAAAAAACCAATAATTCAAGACACTGAAGTGTAAATCTAAAAAAAGAGGAGAACAAATAATATATTTATAATTAATCTAATATTTTATTTTTGAAAACTATATATACAAGGTAAAGAGGATTTGGATAATTTTTAAGGTTTAATTATATTACTCAAAACAAGTGTTGGCTTTTGTAGGCTACACAGTTATTTACAATAATATTCAATGAGAAAATGCAGTTTTATTGCACTTCTCATAATTCTGAAGATTTTAAACCAGTTTAAACAGGGAGAGAAACCAGTCTGAATCCCTCTCTCCTTAAAAATTTGTTAGATGCTATTATGGAGTTGAACAAGTAAACCTAGCTTGTAGTTACATGAAATATTCTGGGACACAAAAAGCAAGTAGAAATATATATGATTGTTTATACCTATAATAATGACTAGGTTAATCTAGAGAAACTAGCACAGGGGGGTAAATCCCTGAACTAGATGTCTAGTTCAGTTTTTGGTTGAAGGGTATGACTCTGGGTCTGATTTGTGGAGTGAACCTTTTTGATCCCACTTATTTTTTTGTTTTTCTTTCATTGGAATCTCCTTGGCTCATGTCCTCTCATCTTCATGGATTCATCCAAAACTTCTATTTGCACCTCCTACTCCCTTCTCTTATAAGAATACCCACACCACACCACCTTAATCCTTTTCCAAAGGCAAGAAATAAGGTGAGCTCAAAAAGTGGCATTAAATGGTTTGTCACAAAAACACACCATAGGAATGGAATAGGGTCACAAAACTGAACAAGACATCTAGGTCACCTTTTTTTCCCCTGTGTAGAAATAAGCGTAAACATCACTAAAAATAACCATTTAATTTATTACCAGATGTTTCCTTGCTCTATTACCTCCATTTTATTGTTATCACTGTCAGCATCATCATCACCACCACCACCACCACCACCATCATAATCATAATCATAATCATCATCATCATCATCATCATCATCATCATCATCATCATCATCATCATCATCATCATCATCATCATCATCATCATCATCATCATCATCATCATCACAATCTGCATCATCATCATCATCACAATCTGCATCATCATCATTATCATCATCATAGTTACCATTTTCATCACCATATTTTTCATTTTCATCATATGCCTCCTCATCATCACTTCTCTCAAACTTTTTGTAGTTCACTATACCCCACTCCTTCCATTTCTTCCCCTTCATTTTTGGCTTCTTAGAAACATTTTCAACATTACCATCATCACCAACAATAACATAACTGCTAGAATTATTGCTGTTGTCATCATTTTCATTTAAGTTACCAGCATTGCCCTCAAAAAATTAATCTTCAGACACATCTGAATTTTCACCCTCTCTAAGTTTATTGAATCTTCATTAGAGCTTTTGTCACTACTTTCTGAGACATCTTTTTCATAATCATTAAACAGTCCATAATTCCCAGAATAAATATTCCAAAATTATTTTGTAAAGATGGTTTCAGAAATTTTTTCATTGGGATGAGTTATTCCTCTTGGCAAAATAGATTGGTTAGCATCAGGGAGAAAATAAAAAATTTTAATATCTACAATTTTTTTCTGCTGTACTTGGACCAACTGAGTAAACATTCTAGATCATTAAAATTGAAGGGAAGTTTCTTGGGTACTACCTTTAAGATTAATTGAATGGGTTTTTTTGGCAGCCTACAAATCCTGTGGCAAGTGTTTGGATCTTGTTCACTTGCTTAAATCACTTGAATATCCAAATGTCTGAAAAATTTGCTGATAGTTTTTGAATTTTAATTGAGTTTCTTGATAATATGGTACCCTTTCTTATCTTCAAATATGACATCAATGTAAGCTCTAAATTCTGCCAAATTGTTTAGGTATTGCTTGGTAGATTTTTTTACTTGTGAAAATTCAAGTTGGGAATCTCTCACCTAAAATTTAAATATTAGAAACTAATTAGAATTATCAGGATTGAAGAAAATAACTCTTTCCCTTTTTTTGTATTCTTTTCTCTCTGAATCCTTCCTATTTTTTCCCTTCTCTTTGACCTCTTTGTTGTACTTTTTGTGCACCAGGAATTGAACAAAATGGTCATGTCTGTATGAATAATGGCTTATTGTTCAAATAAGAATAGGTATTTGACACAAAAATTTCTTTAAATTTTGTTGGGGAAGAAATACAGCAGGCAGAGTTGTATAAAGAAGATCAGTCTTCATGAAGATTAGGAAACCAAGTACAAATCCCAAGACATTTCAAAAGGCCTTGAGCTTACAGAATAAAGCTTTCTTGAAGAAAAACCAATGATTGACCAATTTTAATGCTACCAGCTTTACAAGAGCTAAGATTTTGAACTTCATTTTTCAAAATTAATGAAGGAAAAGAGCTAATTTTAGCCACTGATTCTACTTGATTGACATTTTTGAACTTTTCATAGAACATTTTCAGGTCACTTTAAACAGGGGGAGAAGGAACAGAATCTTGCTTTAAGAGCCCCCACAAAATCTTAACATGAACAAAGATTGTGCTCTAAAGACAAAAACTGATTAGAATCTTGTAAAAATAAGATATAAAAAAAACTTACTTTGGTCAATACAAAATCTTGAGGAAAATTACTGGTTATCATCTGCTGTGGATGTCTTCTATGAGATGGAATATCTTGGACGGGGATTGTTTTTTTAGTCTTCTGGGCTGGCTTTTAGGGAGAATTTTTAGGAAAGCTGTTGGTAAAAGGTGGTGAAGATGAAGCTTGAGCATTCCTACTCATTTTAGGAAGCTTTGACATTTCAGGATGCACCAGTGCATTTTTTTCTTTTGGATCTTTATGTTCTTGTTTTTAACTAAAATTTTTAACTTTTTTCTTTTTTTCTTTTTTATAGGATGTCTTAAGTGAACACAATTATTCTGCCAATTCCAAAATAACTCCTTCATAGTTAGATTCCTGTGTTTCAGCCAAATTTGATATCATCCACTCATACTTGGATTCCTGCTCAGCCAATGCCAGAGAAATGTCAAGATTAAACTTTCTTCTTGTTAGTTTTTGCTTCATAGATCCTTTTCTCACTATTTGTTACATGACTAAAGCATTTTTATCTGAACACTATATTGTTTAATCTATTTTTACATGATATGATCTGATCACTTATATACTATCTCATTATAGTCTTTTCACATAAATATAGACCACAAGTTGTACAACTTGATTATTATGATATAACTGCTCTTGTTGTTTACTGTTTTGATCATCAATTTAATCATTTTTTGGTCCCAAGTGACCTTTACTTCAGTTGGTTATGTTCCCTTTAAAATTATCATTCTGCATCTTTCAATTTCCTTAGCCTTGAAACTTGTACAAGAAACATGTTCACTGAGTTCTTCAGCTAGATTTTCACCTTAATTTTCAGCAGATTTGTTGGACAACATTTGATTTGAAAAAGATAAAGTATTTTTTTCTTCCATTTGGCTAACATCAATATTAAATATTAAAATAAAAAAATATAATTTAATATATCATAAAAGAAATAAACAGAAAAGGGAAAAAGAATATAGAAAAAATGAACTTAGCAAGCCAAATATATATATATATATATATATATAATTTATTTTTAAAGCACCTTCAATTATATTATTTGGAGGAAGTTCATAAATATTAAGCAAAAACATAATAAATCAATAAAAGGGAAAATAAGAAAAATTTGAATAATTAAATTAGAGTAAGAAAACAAAAGACACAGATAAGAAATTGAATAATAAAAAATATAAAAAGGAAATTTTTAAGCAAACCTCAAAGAGTATTCTGATGAGATATTTTCTAAGCTAGTGACAGATAATTTTAGATTTTTTGAAAATTTTGAAGGGCAGGAGAACACAGTTAATCAATATTGGGAGATTAATGTGAAATAGATGCTAAATATATATTGTGAATGAATGACAAAATATTTCAGTAAAATTTGGTACAGAATTCTTTAGGGTATATGTGATCCAAAAAATGTACATGGAAAACTTAATTATATTAGTAAAAAAATAAAATCAGGATATGGATTTATTTCAAGCACACCAAAATGAGGGATGAAAAAAAGAGAAAAAATATTATCCTTTCACCATACAGTATCTATGATAATTTTATAAAGAAAAGGGGTGAGAAGTGAAAAAAAGGAAAGGAAAACATGACTATCTTTAATTCTGATATACCAAAGCATGTATACAAATCAAGGGGACTCAGGTGTGGAATAAATTGTGTAATATTGAAAAATATATGGTAAGCAAAAAGAAATATTTGATTAATAAATTAGATAATGCAAGTAAGATTTAAAAAAAGAACTTAGGCTTGCTAATACTTTGCTTGAATCTGAAACCATCTAGGTCATTTACACATGTGCTTTACTGTATTCAATCAAAAATATACAGTTAAAGATGAAAATTAGTGGATTACGCTTGATATACAGGAAAATTAGTCAGCTGTGATCTTGCGTGGAATATTCTAGTCTTTTATTTTATCTTCCAGTTCAATGCAAGGGGAGAGTGCTTTTATAAACTTATGAATGGTGATACATGCTGGTCATAGTTTTTCTTAATTTTGTATCTTGATATTAAAAATTTAGCTATGAAATAATTGGAGGGATAAAATAGTGAATGACTCTAAATGTTCAAAAAGGAATCTCAATAAATCTAATTTTGCAAAATTCAGTTAAATATGCATGTATACTTAATCTGATATTAGTTTGTCATGAGGCTACCATTTGGGAACAATAATTCAAGGGATAGAGTCTATAAAGAAGATAGGAATATTACAAATGGATAAAGCAAAAGATGGGGACCAAAGAAAAAAAAACTAATAGTATTAATTTATTATCATGGGATCGCATTACCAATAAGGCATGAAGCTACAGCACTGGTTTTGTGGTCTTAGACTAATTACATGAGATGGATAAAACATAGTAAAAAAGTAATAGTATCACCTTACTTAGTTTCAGCATCTTGCTGAGGTATAAGACAAATGAATTGTTGTATTAATATGGACCATTGTTGAAGCAGCTTTAAGCATGTGGACTCATGTGTCACAAAAAAATCTAGATGCAACTTCATGATTTTGCAGTTCTATGATACAAAACTACTTTGCCTGTTGTGAAAGTTAGTTAATTGGTAAGTGCACCATGAAGCCAGAAGCAGAACAAGAAATAAAAGCACCCAGGTTTGAGCCTGCTGCTGATGAACAAGCATAACAAGAAAATGTTGATGTTGTGAAAGATTGGGGGGATTTGCTTACATTGTAATAACATAAGCAGGAAGCAACACATTGAGAAGGAACATGTTAGCCAGAGAGAAGGATATGTAAAATTTTTATGGAGGAGAAAGATAAAAAATGTAACATAACTTTAAAAAAAATGTTTTTGTGCTGGAAATTACATTCATCTCTTCTAATTTTTTCTTTTCAGCCTTGAATGAAATATAGTTGAATTTTTATTTTTTCCCTACTGTTTTCTTTTATTTTTGTTTTTAATTGGAATAAAGTTTTATTGGTAGTTCTTTTTTTTGTTTCTTAATATGATCATGATAAAAACTGAATTGTTAAAAAAATGTACTCCTTGTATTTTTTTAAAAATAAAAGTGAAATATAGGATCTTCAGCACATCTCCTGGTATAACTCATATCTTGTTGTGAAGCTTACTGAGAATAACCTTGAAATCAATAAATTTGTTTAAAAATTTGAATTAACAAAAATTGATCATTTTGAATAACATATAATCTTCATATTAATAGGTTTAGTCCTCATCAGTGTGTCTAGATTAATGTTTGTTTTTAACTATGAATTTTTCCCAAAGGTGATTTATATATACCAATTGTGGTTCCATGTGGTATCCAAAAATATAATATAACTGGTTAATGCACCATGCAACCAGAACTAGAACAAGAAACAAGAGAGACTGGTTTCAAGTCCAACACTGACAGCCAAGCTAAACAAGAAAATGTTGATGTCATCAAAGATTGGGGGGATTTTCTTACTGTGTTATAAAATGATCAACAAGCAATTCATTGAGAAGGAATGTGTTATTGCACCCAGAGAGAAGGATTGGGGAAGTTTCATGAATGAAAGATATCAAAAGTTGTATAATACACCACACAATATGGGGGGTGGACTTGCTAGCAAGTCCGCAACCTTGGACCCAAACTCATCACATATTGAACACACATTGAGCTATTGATAAAGGAACCATACAATCAGGGATGAACACCACTCAGCAGAACAGTTTTAGGTGGGTATTCAAGTATAGTTCGGTATGGGTTCAGTATGAGTTCAGTCTGAGTTCCATCAAAGTTCAGGTTGAGGACTTGTTAGCAAGTCCACCCCCTATATTGTGTAGTGATATAACCTAAAAAAAAGTTTTTTTTGATTAAAATTACATCTCCTTCATTTTCTTCTCTAATCAATTATTGTAGTTGTTTTTTATTTTATTTCTCTTACCCCCTTTAGTTTTTTTTCTCTTTTATTGGTATATATCTTTTCAATTATTTTTCTGTTAATATGGTCACATGAAAAACTGACTACCTAAAAATTAGTTTAACACTTTTAAAGAAAAGAGTAATTTTTTATTCTCTAAATTGGGAGAGAGGTATGTATATAATAATAGCAAGTCACAAAATCCAAATCATTTTCATTCCTATAAAAAAATTAAAAAAACTTGAAAACACTTTCTGGTATTATGAAGTAAAGTATCATTGTCTGAAAGAATCAAGCCATAGGAACTTTTTTTTCTTTTCTCATGGAGTAAGAAAGAGGTTCTCACAATTTTATCAATTGAATTTTTTTTTGTTATTTTTTATGCTAATAAGATATCATGTAGATCTTTTTTCTCTTGTTAAAGAGAGAGTATGTCAGACCATTGTTAAACTAAAAACTGTTAATAGAAAACAGATTTTTTCTTCTTCTCCACATCACTACTTGTCCTAAATTAAAATGCAAGTAATTTTTTAAAAAGTTAGTAATTGAAACATACATCCATTCACTTTTATTTTTAATTTTTTTGTTTTAAAAATAAAAAAGAAGACTATAGAGATGATCTCAAAAATAAATAAATAAAAATGTAAAATCTTTTTTTATTCATGTTTTTAATAAAAAAAGATTCATTCAAGAAAATAATATAAATAAACACAATTTCTATAGAGAAGAAAAGAAAACATAAGCCTTCTCTTTTTTCCTTGTTCTTCAAAGTTTCTCACATAAATTTGATTATTTTTTATCATACCCATCTACTCATATATACATACATACAGTGGGTGGCAACAAGTTTTTGCCACCCCATGAAGTTTTCTTTTGTCTCTCATTTCTCTCAAACTACCACTTAGTTTTCATTTCAAATGTGTATCATTTTTAAACAGTATCTGTAGACTCTATATATGTAATAATCATTTCAACAAAACTATTTCCCTGTTCACCAACAAGTAGGCCCCCAGATGTTTCTACTACTGCTTGCATCTTTTGCAGCATAGACTAAATAAAATTCTCAAACATGTTGGCTGAAAGTCCTCCCAAGCTAAATTTACGACTCTTGTCATTTCTTCTTTTGTTTTTGGGTTATAAAACTGATGGATGTTTCTCTTCATTTCTTTCCACAGATTCTCAATTGGATCCAAATCAGGTGATTGGGTGGGACATTTTATTCTCTTCAAGCCCAGTAGATCATGAAACGACTGAGATTCCTTAGATGTGTGAATAGGAGTGTTGTCCTCCATTAGAAGAAGCTTGTGGTAAGTGTCATTTGCTTCCATAAATGGTATGAGTGACTGGTGGTACACTTCTATCATTGTGTTTGATGCTTGACATTGCAAAGAGAGGACCACAAGTGGGACTTTTGTAGTGTTGAAAAAGCCCCCCAAACCATGATAGATAATTTGCCACTTGGGAATCTGGGTTGTAGACATTTTGGAATAAATTTTTCAGATTTAGTGCACCAAACATTTTTTGTTTCTGAAGATTTTCTAATTTCAAAAGATGACTTGTCAGTCTAAATTACCTTTTGCCAATTAATAAAAGTCCAGTGGAGGTGCTGGTGAGCAAAAGCAAGGCAATTGTTGCAATGAATAAGGCTCACAAAGAATTTTTTGGAAGCAATTCTCTTCCAAAGATCCTTTTCATGAGCATTCTTATGGATTGTACAGGGAAATATGGTTTTAGTGAGTGAGTCAGATATTTGAGATGCCTTAGCCTCTTGGTTTGTGTTGAAGACCAGCACTAATTGCCTCAGATTTTGGGCAGTAATCTTGCATGGGGATCTACTAAAATGTGCAGTCTGGATGGTACCCCAGGCTGAATATCTTTCAAGGACTGAATAAGCTGTGGAACATGGGAGGGAGAGATGGAAAGAAATAAGAGACTTTTTGCAGCCCCCAATTGCCATGCCAACAATGATTCCTTTCATTTCCTCAGTTATATGTTGCCTTGTAGTAGTCAAAGTGGACATTGTGTAATGAAAATAGTGTCTTAATTAAGTGAGAATTAAAAAAACAACTTGAGATGGTGGTGGTATTAGGGAAAAAAAATGGCAGTGGAAGAAAAAAATTTAGGTGGTGGTGAAAACTTGTTGCCACCCATTGTAAATACACTTATTATCCAGCTACTTGCACATAAAAACACCTGTAACACAGTCACTGCTGGTAAAACTTTTTCATGTTTGTGTTTTGGGCGGCAATGGCCTGCATGAAAAACAAGACATGATATCTTGTAATTAAACAGGACATCTGATTGTTATATAGTCTGACAGTTATGTACTCAGTTATGTGTATGTGAGAGTATATCCAGTAGAAGTGGGCTCTCCAGTTCTCCAGTTCTTTCCAAGTCGTGCTAACTGATCTCACTCTACAGGTGAGTAATACATTTCAATGGTTCTTTCCGGATTCCTGATAACTGATCTCTCACATGTCACACACAAGCCATGCTTCATGTCACACATGTTGCTTGTAGGGGGGAGTTATTAACTTGTGCAGTGTATGTGTGATGTATGTACTGCAAGACAGTTGAGTGCTTTCATGTCATGTAAATTATACATGACATGGGCTCCTGTACTTTATGTCACATTGTAGACAATCCTATAGTACTAGCTGTAGGCCTTGACCAAGGGAGTTGGAGTGAAACTAGAGAGAAAACCCCCTGTCCCTTTGAGAAATACCAGGTGAGATTTATTTGCTACAGAGAATTAGAGAATTTTACTATACCCCTTCCAACACACTTCTTGACTGCTTAACAAGTCAAGACAGTAGCCAATAGCAGACCACTGAGAACCAAAGAACCAGAAACCTTAAATGCAGAAAGATCCACACCAGAAAAACAAAAACACTGTGCACTTGTTGCACAGAAAACAGCAATAATACTTGATGCAGGTTTCAAAGCTACACCAGAGAAACCAGTTGCCAAAGTTGAGTTAAACGAAGAACTAACCTTGAAACAAACACAGCCAATTGTGGCCAAAAAACAGTGAAAACTGAGTGAGAACAATGATATCACCTCCGTATGGTTGTATAATAATTAAAGTTTCCCCCAAACTGTCTTATTTAGTATGTAAACACATACCACCCTCTAAAAAATCCATGCACAGCAACAAATTTGGTGCTTTTGGAAGCCAAATTGAATAAAAACCCTCTAGAAGCGCTCCCCAGACTTCTATAACCAAGGTGGGTGGGCCTCCTGATATCAGGTGGCCCTCCTAGAAGCATCCAGACCTCCCTGAATCCAGAAAACCACCAAAAACCTCCAATAAAGCCCAAAATACTTAGAAAAATCAACCACGACTACTAAAACCCTTAAAACACAAAATTAAGCTATGACAACATTGTGAAATAAAATATAGAACCAAATTAGCTCTAATTATTGGTACTAAGCACTTAACTCTAAGACTTAAAGGCTAGCCCGTAAAACACAAAAAACAAAATTAAACAGCAATCTTTTAGAAATGAAAAATGAGCAAATGACCCCTTAAAACTTAGAATATGAAAAATGTCATCAAAACATAAAATATAGAGAAAAACCAGGGCTATGCAATGGTAGTACCCACATACCCATAGTCCCAATATTCACTGAATAAAACCAGAAAAATACCCAATTATTCAACCAATGTCAATTAAGACACACCAAAACAGCACCAAACAGCCCGGCAAAGGCCTCTTCCAATGTTGGAAGACCACAACATTTAATTACAGGATATTTCCACCCAAAATGCAAATATGACACAGTTTTTCTCCCAGTGAGGAGTGTTAGATAGAATAAAATGTATATATATGCATGTATTTTTTTAAAATTTCTTACAATCTCACCCAACAAGGGGCATGAAGGAAAGGAGAAAATTTAAATTATATGTGCAGGATTGAGTAAATAGACAGTCAAGACACATAAGGAAATAGAAGGAAGCAGATTGAGGTTACTGTGAGAGGTTTGTGTTGTTAGGGAATCTACCAGAGGAAAAAAGAAATTGAGCTACTAGTGGAGTAATGGGGGATGGAGAGAGTAGGGTAGATTTAGTAAAACTAAGTTTGTGTAATTTTGAAGCCTTCAAAAGGGTGAATGCTGTATGATGAGGGATGGACTGAAGAGAAGGAGATGTTCAGGAGTTTTTTTAGATGTGGAACAGAGAGGGAAAAATGGGGAGTCAGATGCTTTAAACCAAAAGAGGTAATGTTGTAAGGGGGGGTGACCAGATCATCATTGTACAAATGCAGTGTCATGTGCCCTATGAAGGCCCATCAGAGTTTTTAAAATGTTGAGCGGGTTGAATTTCCCTCTTAACTTTCTGAGAGTGTCTGAGTTTTGTGGGGAGAGGAGGAATGACTTTGAGTATGTCTTTAGGACAGATTTTAGGAAAGAGATGGAGGGAGAAGGAGTGATAGTATTGAGATATGAGTTAGCTGGTGTAGTCATGGGGTGGGACCCACTAGCAAAGGCATCCGCAATTTTATTGCCTTTAATACCCATGTGATGGGGGCACCAGTAAAGTGTGAGTGACATGGTTGGGAAATGAAAAAGGATTTCCTGAGTAGTTGTGAGGATAGATAGAAAGATGTTTGAGTTTTTGGTGGATATTTAAGGCAAGGAGAGGAATTTGATGGCTTCTTGGTTGTCCATAAAAATAATAAGGGAGTAATACAGACAGTGAAAGGGATTTCTTAGAAAAAGTTGCAATCCCAACAAAACTCCTAAAAGTTCTGATTAAAAGACCAAGAACATTAATGTGTCTCCTAATTTTGTGAGGGAAGGATACTGTTTATTGGGGTCAAAGGAAGCCACAAAGTAGCTGTTCTGAGATTTGGATCGATAAGTGTATATGAAGTAAGAGGATAGAGATGAGGACTGAGAAATATTGGTGAATTTGGAAAAATCTTCTTCCTTGGAAGAATGGATAACTCCTTCAAACAGGGGAGGGAGTCAAGGAGGTAAGGGAAGAGGCATTCTATGGTCCATATTCCTAAGAGGGGGGTTTCAGGGAAAGAGGTTTTGAGAGGAAAGGATGTGTAATTGGTGAGGATGACTTTTTGGTAGAGAGAAAGTGGATAGGGATTTGACAAGGGGATTGTGAGAAGTCAAGCCCAGGCACAATTTACTTCTAAGTAAAGTTGTTTCTTTCAGCTTAAGAAACATGAATCATGCTGTAGAACACAGATAGGAGTGGACTGGAAGCACCCAAGGGCATTTTGTATGGCTTTGTTGTTGACCACCTGAAGAAGCCTAGTAGTGCAAGTCAATTTCTTGGAATGGTGCCATACAATGGCCACATAATCTGTTTGGGAATGAATGAGGGAAGTTATGAGGGATTTATATTGTCATAGGGGGATGCCTCATCCAGAAGAGGCAAGCCTATGAATGGCAGAGAAAGCTTGTAGGCCTGAGACAATAAGTTTGTTACCATTAGGTTTGAAGGTCAATGTGGGGTCTTATAGGAAACCAAGCCACTTGAAGCTAGGAGATAGTTGAATGATGTTGCCATTGAACTAAAGGGGTGAAGGGTCTTTTTGTAAGCAATAACCATTTTGTTTTAGAGAGATAAAAAATATCTGTGTGTTTGATTCCCCAGGCTACCGTCTCAGACCCTAATTGAGAGTGTTTGTCTAACACTGCTTCCAATGCTTTGTCTGCTGCAAGATACAAAACATTGTCAATGTATCCTAAGGCAAGAGAGGAGGAAGATAGAGAAGGAAGAAAAAGAAGATTTGAATTATATATTATGTACAATAAATGGGGGAGAGGGGATCCTTGTGGGAGTCTCTTGGGGAGAAAGGTTAGTGGTGATTCATATGAGGAGAAAGCAACACTGGTGCTTTGTTCTGTGGCAGAGCTGATTATAAGCTTGACTAGATTGTGCAGGAGGAGAAGAGAGTGAAGGATGAAGGCCAATCTGGAGATGTTAGCAGATGGGAAGGCCCCTTTGACATCCAGGTACAGAACCCCCACCACTTTACTTTTTCTCCACTGGTCCTTGGTCCACATTGTGAGATGAAGAAGTGCATTGGATGTGCTTCTTGAGGGGAAACCACTTTAGTGGTTCTTGGGGAGGAGGTTACCTGTCTCAACTAAGAAAGATAGGAGTTTGATCAGGAGAGAATCAAGTAACTTACCCATAGTGTTGAGGAGGGTAATGGGACAATATGTGCTCAGGATAGTGTAGTCCAGGAAGCCTATTTTTGTAATAATGACCTTTTTGGATACCTTCCAAGAGGAAAGGTAGTGGCCATATTCAAGACAATCTTTAAAAATTGGAAAGAGATTTTTGGCCATGGCTTCAGGGTTTCAGTGAAGGAGGGAGTTGGGGATTCCATCTTGGCCCAGAGCTCTCCCTTTCTTTGTTTTAATAAGGGCATTCATGACTTCTGCAATGGAGAAAGGGGGGAGGAGCAAGGGGTGAGGGTGGGGGACTGGAGGCGTCAGAGAGATTGAATGGGATTTCTGCCACTGAGGTTCCTGAAAACAACATCTGGGATTTTAGTAGGTTATCAGTCACAGGAAAGCCATCTGTAGAGGACAATGGGGGGTGGGAGTGTGAATCAGAGATGTGTGGAGAAAACTTAGCTTGTTTGAATAATGTTTGAGGGGTAAGGGATGAAAGATAATTGTGACAGTGTAGTTTATGTATATACTTTATTTTAGAATGGAAAATTCTTTGAGCTGACAGAAACTCAGATGCAACATGGGGAGTAGGGGAAGACCTATATTTGTGTTGGGTCTGATAGCAGGTTTTCTTGAGGGGATCCAAGATACTGTGGATCCACCAAGCATGACACAACAAGCCGGGCTGCTACAGTGGGACAGAAATTTCCATTAGTTTAATAAAATGGGAAGCAAAATTTTTGGCAGCCATGTCTATGGAAGATGGGGAGAGGAGAGGAGGGTTGGGGGAAAGGGAGATGGAAGAGAGAGAAGAATGTAAAGGCAATTCTTCAAAACCTTTCCAATTATGGTAGGGTTTACAATGAAGTTGGGGAGAGGAATTAAATAAAATTTGGGTGATAATTGATTTATGATCTGATAGGTGTGACTTGAAACCCTCTAGATCTGTTTTACAGCTGATGAAAATCTTGGATGCCTTACCATTGGCAAAAACTAGGTCAATTACTGCAGTAAAGTTCCTTGAGTTACAAAAGGTAGGGACACCAAGTTGAGACACAAGGGACATGTCAAGCTCAAATAAAAAATCTAGAAAGGGGCTAGAAGCAGCATGATTAGTATGATGTTTAGAGGGATCAGCCCATAAATCATTATGTAAATTAGAATCAGAAAAGAGTAAAATGGAAAAATTTCCAAAGGGAGAGTGTGAGGGGAAGATGAATTGGGTAGTAGTCAAAGTGAAAGGCGGGTTGTAGAGGTTAGCACAAAGAATAGGGGTAGGGGAGAGGTTGATTAGAATTAGAGTGAGATCAAGAGAGAGGCTTAGGATTAAAATAAAACAGTGAATGGGTAAATTTTTGTTGATGTAAATACAGCATCTGATAGGAGAGGGGGAAGGGAGAGAAGTAAAATTTAAAGGAACTATCAAATGCCAATTTTTTTCCAAGGCTGGTGATTGGTGATTGGGGGAGAGGAAATGTTCTTGGAAAACTAATACCTCATATTTGTTAATTTCAAGGTCATTGAAGATAGAGTGAAAAACATGAAATGAAAAATGACAATAAATTTTAAAGAAAGTAAAGTAGTTTGAGCTCATAGGCAGGCAATAAGGTTCACCTATCATAGAGAATTATTGTGGGGGAAGGATGGGGCATGGGGGAAATTAAAAAGGGGAGGGTAAGGGCTGGGAGATTCTGAGAGAGTTGAAAGGGAGATGGTAGAGTTTTTAAGTGGGTAATTGTGTGGGAGAGAATCAACACATCTTAAGCAAACTGTGGTTCATTAGCTTCTGGGCTTTGCACAACTTGGTGTTGTGATGGCCTCCACAGTTGGAGCAACGTGGAGGGATGGAGCAGTGGATTGAGAGGTGACCCTTTCTCCAGCACTGATATAACAAGTGCTACGCTCAAAGTTGATTGCATCAGTGCATAAAACCTGCTCTTCAAAAATGAGAGGATGAAAGGGAGTCGGCACCTTCTTGGTTAAATAAGTGAAAAATAACAGAGGAATGATTTTTCCCAGCTCTGGCTTCTGGGCGCCTGAGCCAGGAAATGTGGTAGAGAGATTTGAGTGTTTTGGGGTTGTCCTCAATGAGTGAGGTGACACAGGCTTTATCATTTAAGTTGTAATAGGTTGGGATACCATGTGCTACTACTGGGAAAGTAGGGGGCTTATAGATCATGCCTTGAGATATCCACTCCTGCCATAAATTAACTAGACGAAGGAGGTCCTCTTTTGATTCTGTGATGATCTTGAGGTCATTAGATTTATGTCTGATGACACCTTTGATTTTGATTGAGGATTCAGAATCAGGGAGCAAGATTTTTTTTGTGGTGATGTGGTTGTTGATGAAAGAAAGGAGTTTGGGATTGGGAAAGTCTTTGAGAAAAGGGGTACTTGGGTCAGTTTGTTTAATGGTAAAGGATAGGGGAGTTAGGTGTGGATTATGAAGGTTTTGAGACTGTGGTTGGGATTGGGGGGGTAATTTTAGCAGTGGTAGCCTGAGTGAAGGAAGGGCAAAGATTGGTGGAAGAGGGGTGAGGGGATGGGGCAGAGCCTTTGGGAGGGAGGCATTCAAAAATTTCATTAAGTTTCTTGTCAATAGATTTTGTCAGAGAGGGATAGGTGAGGGAAGGAGAGAAGGACACTTAATTGAAGGAGGACTGAGATGCAAGTGGGGATAAGGCAGATGCCAGGGCACAAATATCAGAGATGTTTGCATTGTGTACTGTTATTTGTAAGCCTTTCCTAGGAGGGACTCTAAAAGTACCCAACAGGTTTTTTAGGCATAAGAGCAAAGCCTGCCAAAGTGTTGTCCAGGTTGTGGATAGAGACATTCAATGAGACTTTTGGTGAGTGGTGAGGGTGGCACAGGGGGGGGGAATGGGAACTACTCTTGGAGAGGTAGAGGGAGTGGAGCTACCAGAAGAGCTAGGGGAGCTGAGTGGTGGGGGGAAAATCTTGGGATGTTGCATCCTGGCTTCATCAATGGTAGCATTAGTTAGAGGGCATATAGGTGAGAGATGAGTAGTGTCTCTTCTTTGAAGCCACATATTTGGTGCCTAGAGGGGCCTGAGGTAAAGCAGCCATGGTGACTTTGACTTGATTAAATTCATAGGAGAGAGAGGAAGGGAGGATTGAGAGGGATGAGTTTCATCCATGACAGTACCTATGATAGTATCCATAGGATGATCTTGTCCAAGGGGAGGGGAGGGGAGGATTCATCAGCCAGCAGTGGGAAGGGATTGGGTAGAGGAGGGTTTAATATTTTAGGCAGAGATGCAATAGGCATATCAGACGCATCAATGAGCATATGGTGGCTCTTGTCAGAATCCATTATGATATTGTAGCACAGTGTCAGCCTGTAGAACTCCGGAAAGAACTGGAGAGCAGGAGACGCCGCTACTACAGTCTATATCACAATTACTATGTACATAAGGTGCTTAAGCACATAACATCCCCCCCACATGGTCATTTAAACTATTCCAATATAATTATCCTCCTTATCTGTATTTAACCAACAAAAAAAATAATAATTAATAAGAAAATGAGAAGAAATATAGAAGAGAAAATAAAAAAAAATAAAAATATGAAATAATTTAGAAGAAAATAAATAATCCCCCCCATTCCACCATATATCACCACACACAGACATCTCTCTTTTTGTTGAAAGTTAGATATGGGCCCAATGCCTTGGTTAGAATATCAGCACGCATTTTTACAGTTGGAACCCATTCTAGAAAAGCTTTCTCAAGGAAGAGTTGTTCATTCATCAATTAATAACACCTGCTAATATGACTTGTCCTCTTTTCTCCAGGATTATTTTTTTGCATTGGAGACAGCCCCTTTATTGTCACAGTGAAGCCTAACAGGTGGAAAATCTGGGTACAGATCTTGAAGCAATTTTGAGATCCAAATTGCATCCTTCATTCCACTACTATGAGAAACATATTCAGCTGTCAAAGATGATTCTCTTACATCTAGTTGACGTCTTGATGTCCAGACAACAGGGCAGTCATTGAGAAGTAATAAATTCCCAGATTGAGCTCTGGAAAATTCCTCATTGTTCCATGTGGCATCAGTGTAAGAGAATAGTTCAAGGGGGCTGGATCTGTCAGGATGAAGATGTAGAGAAAGTTTGGCAGTGTATTGTACATAACGTAAGAGGTAATTGAGAGCTTTCCAATGAGTAGCTGTTGGCTTGGAAGAAAATCTGGCAAGGAAGTTTACTGGGAAGGAAAGATCAGGCCTAATTTCCACAGCTACATAGCTGAGAGCACCTAAAATAGAAAGACACTTGGTAGTGTCAACTGCCTCTTCATCATCTGTTGCCAATCTGATTTTTAACTGTTGAGATAAAGGAGTCCTTGTGACTAGTCCTGAAGGATTATGTTCTCTTAAAATTTTGTTAATTAGCTGAAAATTTTTGAGATTAAATCCTTCAGGGACCTCTTCAATACCTATGCCCACAATGCCATCCACCTTTTCATTCCATTTTACCTTCAAAGATCCATCTAAACCATCCTCCAGCTCCTTCAACACCTCCTCACTACTACCAGTCACAATTCCATCATCAACATGTATCCAAACTACACCCAAACAACCTTTCTTCCTTAAGACATAGAAACTTTTGTCATATTGGCTAGCTTTATATCCTAAAGAGTCAAGTTTGTCAGCAATGTGAAACCACCAACATCTTGCTACCTGCTTGGTGCCATACAGAGCTTTCTTCATGCTGAGAGCACTGTTTTTATCCTTCAGCTGAAAACCTTCAGGAGGATGTACCCATATAGCTTCATCCAATGGTACTGTGAAGATATGCTGCTGTGACATCAAAAGACTTTACAGGCCATTTGTGATATGCTGCCAGAGTCAGGAGAACACACTGTGAGGCAAAATTTTCAGTGGGAGCAAAAGTTTCAGTAAAGTCAATACCATATTGTTGAAGGAAACCTTTTGCTACATAGTGTGCCTTGTATGTTGGTGAGTCTGAAGAAGGATTTTTGATGGTGAATACTCATTTTGCATTGGTTATTTTACTTCCTGGTGGGACTTTTTCTTCATACCAAACATCCATGTTCTTCATGTTAGCTAGTTCTCTTCTGCATGCCAGTTCCCATTTTTGACAGTCAGGAGATAGCATGGCTTGTAGATGAGTTCTAGGGATAACATCAGAGTGTGACAAACCTTTTTGGACAATCTCTGTAACAGCTTTTTCTTGTGACAGAAGTTCTTCTTCATCTTTGAAATCACCTAATTTCAGATTGTTGAGAATATACTGAAGAGAACCCTTTGATAGTGATGTCATTGAGGCTTGGAGAGCAGCATCATGATTGGGAAGGTGATCACCAGGAAAAACAGCCATTGCGGATTCAAAAAAGGTGTTTGAATCCTCATTCCAGAACAGCCAACCAGCATTGTTTAAGGAATAACCTACACACTTACAAATCAAAGCATGTTGATCTAGTTTTCAGTGTGTCTCCTTGTGAATATGAAAAAATTCTGTTTCACCAAAAATGCAAAAATTGGAATAGTTTGGTGTGGCATTGTACAGTAGATGAATAGGGGTTTTTTCACCTGTTTTAACATTTGGAATTTGGTTGTGAACATAAGTTGCCCATTTGTATGCTAGGCCCCAGAATGTTTCTGGTAAGTCACTTGCAAGGAGTATGGTTCTTGCAATGTCACCAACTGTTCTGTTGAACCTTTCAGCTGTTACATTTTGTTTGTGATGGTGTGGGCGGGTGACCTCGTGAGTAGCACCAATACCAGCAAAGATCTGAGCCATTTTATTTCTGTGCATCTCACCTCCATCAGTGCACAAAACTTGAAGTTTCTTCCCTGTTATATTTTCTAACTTTTTATAGAAAGAAACAAAACAAGAGGTTGCTTCAGATTTGGCATTCAGCAAAAATACCTCACCATGGGAAGTTGAGCTTTCCCTGAAAATCGTGGCCCACCTAGCACCATGAATAGTGGGATCCATGGGACCAACAAGATCTCCAACAATTAAGCTCATTAAAGATTCTGGCTTTGATTCACAGGTGCCTGATGGCTTCCTAGTGCTCTTTGCGATTAAACAATCTTCACAATCAATCTTACCTGCAGGCATAGATAATGGTAATCCAGTGCCCATACCAGCATTAATTATTTTTCTGATGGTGTTGATGCTGATATGTCCTAGTCTTCTATGCCAGTCCATTAGGGAACCTTTGGCTGCAGGTGGATGGTTGATATGATGATTCTTTTTAACAGTGAAAGCTAGTGAAGGGTGCAAGGAGTATCAATAAGATGGAACATCATTTAGATTGCATTTACTAACACTAATTACATCCAAGACCCATCTTCTTCTGTTATTTTCCACCTGGCCAGTCATAATCAAATCCTCTTCAAAATAAATCCCCAAGTTTTTATTTTCAGAACACAAACCAAAACAGAAACCACAGTTCACTAAATCAAATAAAGAAATTAGAGTTGTTCTAACATCTGGACAATAGAAGACATTGGTAATATTGACTATTTTACCATCTCCTTTAATTTTCAAATCTCCTATGCCAGTGATGAAGGAAGAAGGACTGTTAGTGGCCACTTTGACTGGAATCTCTTTTTTAAGAAGTTTGTTATTGCTGAGAAGGTGCACATTGCCAGTGACATGATGAGGTGCTCCACTGTCCAAGATAGCATAGTTATCACCAATTGCATCAGGAGACCATTCAGCACTATTGAGATCAATTTGCTCAACCATTTCATATAGCACCTCAATGTTTTGTTCAAAGATAGTGATTTCATTAGCTTCAATTTGAACATCTCTAGCACAAATGGGACCACATTGAGGGTGTTTGTATCGAATATAGACTTTTTTTTTCCTGGCATTAGGATCAGAAGCAAAAGCAGTTGCATGTTCACACATAATGTATAGTTTAGCAGAGAAATTTGCAGAATGAGGGTTGTAAGGACAATGAGCCACAACATGAGCAGTGGAATGACATTCATGACAATTTCTACATGCACCAGGAGGCCTGTAAGAATCTGTTTGTCTCTGAGGTTGAGTTGAAGCATGGAGAGAAGGTTCAACGGATAAGGATGCAGTAGGTGTAGATGAAATGCCTTCACGATCAACTCTATTTTGGACTAGACTTGGCATAAGTTGGCAGAAATCTTCATAAGTGACCGACTTTGAGTCAGGGCGGTTGTCCAGAGCAACACATAAATCAACATAAAGGTCTTTCAGGGTTGATGGTAGTAATGTATGTGACATGAGAGCTTTAAAAACTTTCTGATCAAAAACAATTCTTTGCCATTCAATTGCTTCAAAATATTTGTTGAATGCAGTCAAATACTCACTGTGCAATGTGAATGGAGTTTGTTTTAGATTGAGGAAGTTTCAAATTGCAGTCATGGCGGAGGTGTGATTGGATCTGGTAAATTTTTTGCTGATATGGAGATAAGGCTGGTGTGCATTCCAATCAGTTGATATTTCATGTCATAAACTTGGGGAGATGGAGTGTACAAGAATCAAGTGGGTGACTCTATCCTCAAACTGATCAGGTCCATTACCATCATTTAATGTGTATGCTCTTGTTCCAACAAAATCTTTAATGAGTTCTAGGACATTACTATGCCAATCAGAGTAGTTACATCCATTTGCATCAAGATTGGGAATTGATTTAGTGAATTCAATGACATTACGTAAGGTGTGTTGTCTTTCAATCATGCTAATAGGGGGGCTGATGTAAAGGCGGCAACATGTGGGGTGGTAATGGGCGGGAATTACAGGGGGGATCAGTCTGTCTAAAGGGGGAGACTGATCTCCCAGCTGGTGTTGTGTGATTGGTGTTGCTCATAGTAGTGGTTTGTGTTGTGGGATGTGGAGCAGGATGAGGGGGAGGGGTGGGATTAATAGATAGACCCTCAATGGCTTGAGTGAGGCCTTCTATTGGAGAGGGGGAGTGGTGTGTGGGTTGTGGAGCAAGTTGCGCAAGAGGGGAAGTCGTGTGCGAGCGAGGAAGCACAAGTTTAGATTCTGGACTTGCGAGGTGTAGAGCCAAGCTTGCAAGTGCAGAATCTGAGCTTGCGAGTGATAGGGGAGGTGGGTAGGTTTTATTTGCAGGTAGGGGAGAGGTATGCTGTCTAGCAGGTGGTAATGGAGGGAGAGAGAGGCTAGTGGGGGAGTTTTGTTTAACGGGGGAAGATGGGGATCCCAGAATGGGGGTTATAGTGGGAGCAGGGGTAAGGGAGATTTCTTGCAAGGTGGAAGAGCAAGTACATTTAGTTTGAGTAGAGGTATCAAAATGAGGATTTATTCCAAGGTTTCTTAATTCTTGGTCAGAGATTGAGTGGCTACTTTTTTTATCAGGGTAAGATGAATTAGGTAAGTCTTTTTCAGACATTTGCTGGGGGTTTTTTTCGGCTACAAGCGTTCCTGGTGTCGCTAACACTAGTGGAGTTATCTATTGGCTAACCTTTCAGTGCCCACAAATACAGCCCATAACCTGTAGCACAGTGTCAGCCTGTAGAACTCCGGAAAGAACCGGAGAACAGGAGACGCTGCTACTAAAATCTATATCACAATGACTATGTACATAAGGTGCTTAAGCACATAACAGATATATGTATGTATGTATGTATATCTATTGTACCAAAATTTTGACATCCAATCCCATCTTCAACATTTCCATTCTATCTAAAAATAACTAAACAACATGATCATCACCACAATCCATCCCACCATCATCACCATCACAACCCACTTTTAACACTTCATCACCATCTTACCCTAAATAAACATCAACCTTCTAAACAATTGAATTTCTTTAATCAAAAAATAAATCCCACCTTAAGACTACTTCCTACATTAACTCTGTTTTAATGAATTTGATATTAATTGTTAACTTTCAAGTGTTGCCATTTGAAAGCAATGGGATTACATACAAGTCCCAGCTCCAACAGGTATCCAAAAAAAAAAAAAAAAAAAAAAAAACTGCAGCTTCACTTTTTGGGCTGTCAAAAACTTTTCGAAAATCTCCATTATGGTCTCAATGTTTTCGGATCTGACTGTGTGACTGGGAATCCACTCTGTGTTCATACTTGCAAACAAGGATTACATCACACCAAAAGTAGAACTCGTTATCTATCATTTGCTCAATTACTTTGGCAGATCAACTAGTGTATATATACAATCATCTAATACAACTATGAGCATGAAAATCCCAATCAGTAGATAGTCAAATTATGCTTTACTACACACAAGTCAACATTTTAACGAAAGAAAAAAAAAATGCTGTCACAGGGATATAACAATAATCAATGAACCATGGACTATCCTAATTACTCCATATTCAAAATTTAGAAGGAAAAAAAAGTAAGGTGGGTATCAGCAAATTTAAAAATGGAAAAAATCATTGTATTTTAAAAAAGTATTGAACATCACTCTTTTATTATCCTAGATAAATGTCAAGCACGAAGAAAATACACGATTAATACAAGGGATTATATTACAAAATTATTCATTTTCGAAAAAAAAGAAAAGGTGCAGAACAATAGATATAGCACAACATTATCAAGACGATATGATATTGAATTTTGCTGAAATGAAGAAATCGCTGAGGAGAACTGATATGGGCCTTTATAATTTGCAAAGTGGCTAAACGAAATTACTACAATCGATTTCATGTCCGAAGTCCAACTGTCATTGACAAATATTGTTTAATTAATTTAACTTCCACTCAAAATACAAACAAGAAAAAACCAACAATCATCAAATTTGAGTCGTGCCCCACACAAACAATCCTTGAACAATCAATTTGAACATCAAAAACCAGGCTTCGATGTCCTTTCCTGAAGTCGATTACTAGCTTTCCAGTATCAAAATCCCAAATTTTGACGGTTTTGTCATAGCTGAGGATCAGAAAAAGTATAAAATTATTCACCATCGGACGCAGAAGCCAATGAGAATAAAGACAACCAAAAGCCTTACCTTCCAGAAACCATTCGGTTTGCTTTAACGTCCACAGCCACTGTCCGAACAAGGCCTTCATGTCCAAGCATGGTTCTCAAGCATTTGCCTGTCTTCAAATCCCAGACCTTAATTGTTTCATCATTACTTCCACTTACTACTTGCCCTAGTTCGGGGATCCACTGAATGCAAGCTAAGCCTCTCAAATGCCCTTCAAAAGACCTCAAGCAAACACCATTCTTTTCTAGATCCCACAACTTCATACTAGAGTCCCCGGAAGCTGAAAGCAACCATCCTTCTTCCTCAATCAATTGTATGGCGTTGACAGGTCCAATGTGCCCTGACAATACTAAGACACATTCTTCTTGTTCCCAAACTCGAATAGTTGTGTCTTTTGAGCATGAGACTGTCCATTTCTCAGAGAAGGCGAGATCTAATACACCTGCTTGATGACCAACTAAATGATTTTGTAAACGATATTCATGAGGGATCGAAATATCCCATACCAGAACTTTACAGTCTGAGGACCCAGTGAGCAACTTGGTCGAATCAAAACGCAAACAAAGAACGCTACCAGAATGAGCAGTCAAAGTGGTTTGGCATATTCCAGTATGAGAATCCCATACTTTGATAGTACGATCACGCTGAATATTTGGATAGATCATAAAGATCATATAAAAGTCTTTTAGTTCAAAGAATTATCTATCAAAAAGAGTAAATTAAAACCGAAATCTTACCGAGCCAGTGATTATTTTGTGTTCATCAAATTGAAGACAATAAATGCTATCTTTGTGACCCTTCAAAGTTTTGGCGACTTGTTTTCCCTCTTTCCACCGCATCTCGACAACATGACGATCTCTAAACAACTTGAACCAGTCCAGCAAGCATCTTGTCCCAGACATAGTCGATGAGTTACTAATGTCCTTATGATGGACAATATCATGATCATCTGATGACAAAGAGAGACTGGAAAGAATCGAGTTGCGACGGAATTGTTGAGAAGACTGGTCATTAGCATTAAATGCAGGAGGTGGAGCGGAACAAGGTAGCGCAGATAACACTGAAAGACCATTTAAATCTGATAAGAGTTGACTCAATTTACGAGCCACAGATTTCTGATGAGAACCATTCAATTTGGATGTAGAATTCGAGCTTAGAGGTTGGGACCAAGAAGGGGGTGTTTTGTCTGCAGCAATGTAATTAATACGAGAAGATGAGGATGATAAATGCATGGTTTTATATTCTTCCTTGACTCTCCAGCCATACCTAAGATACATTTCGTGCCAAAGAACTGGATCTTCGGCTAAAGTTTTCCAGGCCTGAGAAACTTGACGACATCGCACAAGAGAAATAGGAGAGTCAAGAAAAAAGAGGACATAGAGGGCCAATTCAAGAGGAAGCAAAGACAAAAAATCGATACATTTGGGCTCTTGTGAAGCAGCCAAGTTGTCGGGTAAAAATGAATTAGAGGAGGCGATGGTATCAGACGAAAACGAAGTGAATGGAGGTTCCGTAAAGCAAGCTTCGTCTTGATGGAGGATTTTCAAAGATGAATGTTTTAGATTACGAGTTGAGAGAGAGAGGGATTTTGAGCGTGATCGAGAGTGGAATGTAGAAGAACTTGACTGCCAGAGTTTGAGTGAATCCCACACAGAGCGAGTGGGAGAAGCAGATTTTGAAGAAGCGGAGGGAGAGGAAGAAAGGGGACTAAGAGACGAAGGGAGCTTCCGATAAGAAAGGAGAGAAGAAGACGAAGAAGGAGACGAAGAAGGAGACGAAGAAGGAGAGAAAGAAGGGACGAAAGAAGAGGAGGGACAGGAGGAGGGATTAAATAGAGGAGGATTAGGGCTAGGAGGAAGGGCGGCCATGGAAGAAAAAGATCGATCGGAAGTGAAAATGGGTTGGGTTGGGGGGGAGCAGAACAAAGTGCAATGATTGGCAGCAAGGTTGAATTTAAAGGGAATGTAGAGTCGCTTACTCGCTTACTCGCTTATTTCGCCTAGGAAATGGACCCCCGGCAAATAGTCGTTTAATCGGTAACGAGGTTGGAGCCAATCAAGCAACAACAAACTTCGCATACCGCGCCAACCTTGCTTATTCCGGCGTCACATTTGTTTATGCGCTCGACTGAATTGCATGAATCCATCACTCCGCTCGATTGCCGCCGCCTGGCTCAGACTGTTGGCAAGCACCCGGAATGAACTCTTCCTTGCTGGCAGCCGATTGTTTGTTCAACCACTAATGAAATCCCTCCCTCAGCATCTGCACTAATTTCTTTAGCAAATCATCATCATCATCATCACAATAGTCATATAATATACTCCTAAAAATAAGACTCACAACCATCATCACAATCCCCTAGTTCCTCTGCGCAGTGGATTTCCTCTTCTTCTATCCCACCTTGCAACGCTCTTATATTGTTCACCCCCTGAGGTCTTGGCTGAAGTTCTTACATTTATCTCTATCTTCATGGTTTCCGACCTCTTACTAAGCTTCGGTTTCTTAATGATTTTTGTCCCCTTTCAATTATTTTTACACCCAACCAACAAATTGGTAGCTGAAATGATGTCGCGGCTTTGATAAGGGGCCTGATAACATATATATAAATTAAAAAATGAAAAAATAAGAATAAGGTGCTCTTACTAAATTATCTCGAGTATTCGGAGCCTCGTAACTCAGATAAAGCATATACTTATTAAATTTAAGTCACTCAAGAGTGAGATCCTGATACAACAAAAATAGATCTCTCCCAGACAAGTGCGAGGAAGGTGTAATTCTTATATGAGAATATATACATATACCAACATGATCTCTCTCCGATAGGAATGAAGATGAATTCACTTCAACCAATCTTTTTAAGTTAGAGGTTTTTCTTTAGAAATTCAAATGTTCCTTTTATATTGACTTGAACACTTTACATCTGAAAAAAAAAATGGAATTTCATCCGCTCTCACTTTCTCACCTTATTTTTACAATATTGTCTTTATTTTTTTTTTTTTGAAGTATGATAAAATTGATAGTGATCCATCACATTTGAACTAAAAGATACTAATTCATATCATATCATTGATCTAATATGATACATATGCCATGACAAGTCAAAAAAAAAAAAAAAAAAAAAAAAAAAGTCACCACTTCTGTGTCGCTATTTATTTTATTTTGATTTCATTTAGTTTGGATTACATATGTACATTCCTACAAGTGTTTTAAAAAAAGCATTACAAATATGTAAGAAAAATAGATATTATTATGATTTTTCTTTTCATCATTCCCTCTACCACCAATATCACAAACTATAACTATTTTTTTTAAAGTTAATTTTCCATTCATTTCTTCAAATATACTTTAAATATCTAACTGTCAGGCTGAGATCAAGTACAAAGACGTGAAATAGCTTGAATAGTCAGTTGTCTAGAAGATTTTAATAGTCCTATATGAATACTGTAGTACAAATCCAATAAGTATTGAAATATAACTCAATATAAGGGTCTCAGTAATTTTAATCTCACTAATTATAAATGGGTTAAAATCTTATAGTTGGTAGAAAAATAGATGTAACGATTCAGATACTGTTCAAAGACTTTATAAGTGCTATTGATATGTAATGTAATTGTATTGGTTATATATTTGATTGTAATGATAAAGAATGTAGAAAACAAGACCAAAAACCCCCTCCTTTTATACCACTTGATTTACCAGCCCTATACATGGCTAATGATGCCTCATTCTAGCTAATACACCTGTCCAACAACATAAAGAGTGACCAATAACATAATTAGAATGATATCACCTGCCAAAATCCTGTAGTAATAGGGATAATCCATCAAAAATAAAGAATAAGCAAAAAAGAGAGTATATGTGTGTAATACCTTAAAATAAAAGTCTAAAAAGAGAAATAATTGTTATGTGCTTAGGCACCTTATGTACATAGTCATTTGAGATATAGACTGTAGTCGCGGAGTCCCCTGTTCTCTGGTTCTTTCCGGAGTTCTACAGGCTGACACCGTGCTACAGGTAAGCAATAAATAACTGGTTCTTTCAGGAGTTCTACAGGCTGACACTGTGCTACAGGTTATGGGCTTTACCCGCGGGCATTGAAACATTAGCCAATAGAAAACTCCACTAGTGTTAGCAACACTAGGAGCACTAGTAGCCAAAAAAAAACCCCAGCGCATGTCTGACAACTCACTCTCATCTCGCACTGGTAAAAAAACTCACTTGATCAATCTCCAACCAAGAGCTATGGAGCCTCGGCATAGAAACTGACCTCAACCCCACCTCACACACCAAACATGCTTCTCACAAAACTCAAACGCCCTCACTTGCCCCTACACTCACCCCCATTCCTGGCACTCCACCCTTTGAGCAAACAAAGCCGCTTTTGTCACCTCCCTTGTGTCTTGCTAGCCTAGCCACAACTAGTGAGGCACCTCTCCCATCTCTGTCCCTGCCTACAAAGCAGCCTCTCCCCCCTATCCTTCCACCTACCCTCCCTATTCCCCACCCATTTACTACTGCTACCACCCCTGCTCCCCTACTGTTTACTACTGCTACCACCCCTGCCTCCCATCTGCTTACCCCTGCTCCCCCTCCACTTACTGCTGCCCAACCTATCCATTACCCCCCTGAAACTACCCCAATTGACAATATCACTCGTGCAATTGGGGAGCTATCATTGGCACCTATAGCAATGGAGAACCAAAATGCACCACCTACAACACAGCCACTACACTCAGCTTCTCCTTTCCAAAGGTATGTACCAATCCACCTTGCTCCATCCATTGGCATGATAGTGAGACAAAGAACTCTGCAAAACATTATCGAGTTCACAGAATCCATCCCTACCCTTGAGACATCTGGTGCCAGCTTCTCTGACTGGCACAGCAATGTCTTGGCACTGATCAAAGATTTTGTTGGCACACAAGCATATGTGTTGAATGATGGTACTGGCCCTGATGAATTTGAAGACAGAGTCACTCACTTACTCCTTCTGCACTCCATCTCACCTAACTTGCGCCATGAGATCTACACTGACTGGAAAGCACACCAGACTTATCTCCACATAATTAACAAATTCACCAGGACAAATCATACTTCCACAATGACTGCTATTTTCAACTTCAGGAATTTGAAACAGTTGCACATCATGTCACATAGTGAATATCTGGAAACTTTCAACAAATTGTTTGACAAAATAGAGAGAAAGGGAATTGTGTTTGACCCCAAGGTTTTCAAAGCACTAATGGTACATGTTTTGTTTCCATCCTCTTTGAAAGACCTTTGTGTGGATCTATGTTTAGCCCTGGACAACAGCCCCGATTCAAAGTCTGTGACCTTTGAGGATTTACGTCAACTCATTCCAAGTCTTGTCCAAAATAGGATTGATTGAGAAAGCATTCCATCGGCACCTACTACGTCTTTATCTGTTGAACCTTATCTTCATGCCACCACTCAACCTCAGAGACAAACAGATTCTTACAGGCCCCCTGGTGCATGTCGAAATTGTCATGAATGCCATTCCACTGCTCATGTTGTGGCTCATTGCCCTTATAATCCTCATTCTGAAAACTTCTCACCCAAGTTATACATTATGTGTGAACGTGAAAATGCTTATGCTTCTGATCCTAATGCCAGAAACAAAAAGGTCTATATTCCTTTAAAACGCCCACAATGTGGCCCCATTTGTGCTAGAGATGTTCAAATTGAAGCTAATGAAATCACTATATTTGAACAAAACATTGAGGCGCTATATGAAATGGTTTAACAAATTGATTTGAATAGTGCTTAATGGTCTCCTGAGGCAGTTTGGGATGACTATGCTATCTTGGATAGTGGAGCGACTCATCATGTCACTGGAAATGTGAGCCTTCTCAATAACTTCAGATTCCTTAAAAAACAAATTCCAGTCAAAGAGGCCACTAACAGTCCTTCTTCCTTCATCACTGATATAGGAGATTTAAAAATTAAAGCTATTGTCCAGATGTTAGGACTACTCTTATCTCTTTATTTGATTTAGTGAACTGTGGTTTCTGTTTTGGTTTGTGTTCTGAAAATAAAAACTTGAGGATTTATCTGAAAGAGGATTTGATTATGACTGGCTGGGTAGAAAATACTTGATGATGATGGGTCTTGGATGTAATTAGTGTTATTACATGCAATCCAAATGATGTTCCATCTTATTGCTACTCCTTTCACCCTTCACTACTTTTCACTGTTAAGAAGAATCATCATATCAGCTGTCCACCTGCTGCCAATGGTTCCCTGATGGATTGGAATAGAAGACTAGGACATATCAGCATTGACACCATCAAAAAAATAATCAATGCTTGTATGGGAACTAGATTACCAATATCTATACCTGCAGGTAAGATTGATTGTGAAGATTTTTTAATTGCAAAGAGCACTAGGAAGTCCTCAGCCACCCAAGAATTAAAGCCAAAATCTTTAACAAGTTTAATTGTTGGAGATCTTGTTGGTCCCATGGACCCCACCATTCATGGTGCTAGGTGGGAAGTGATGTTCAGAGAAAGCTTGACTTCCAATGGTGAGGTATTTTTACTGAATTCAAAATCTGAAGCAACTTCTTGTTTTTTTTCTTTCTATAAAAAATTAGAAAATATAACTGGGAAGAAGCTTCAGGTTCTATGCACTGATGGAGGTGAGATGCACAGCAATAAGATGGCTCAGATCTTGGCCAATATTGGTGCTACTCACAAAATCACCTGCCCCCACTATCACAAGAAAAATGGAACATCTGAAAGGTTCAACAGAACAGTTGGTGAAATTGCAAGAACCATACTCCTTGCCAACAAACTACCTGAATCATTCTGGGGTTTGGAATACAAGTGGGCGGCTCATGTTCACAACTGGATCCCCAATGTTAAAACAAATGACAAAACTCCTATTCAGCTGATGTACAGTGCCACCCCAAGCTATTCCAATTTTTGCATTATTGGTGAAACAGAATTCATTCATATTCACAGTGAAACACGCTGAAAACTAGATCAATGTGCTTTGAGTTGTAAATGTGTAGGTTTCTCCTTAAACAATGCTGGTTGATTTTTCTGGCATGAAGATTCAAACACCTTTTTTTGAATCTTCCATGGCTGTTTTCCCTGGTGATCATCTCCCTGATCATGACACAGCTCTTCAAGCTCCAATGACCACACCATCAAAGGGTTCTCTTCAGTCTATTCTCAACAGTCTGAAATTAGGTAATTTTAAAGATGAAGAAGCTCTTCTGTCACAAGAAAAAGCTGTTACAGAGATTGTCAAAAAAGGTTTTTCACACTCTGATATTATCCTTAGAACTTATCTACAAGCCATGCTATCTCCTGACCGTCAACAATGGGAACTGGCATGCAGAAGAGAACTAGATAACATGAAGAACGTGGATGTTTGGTATGAAGAAAAAGTCCCACCAGTCAGTGAAATAACCAATGAAAAATGAGTAGTCACCATCAAAAATCCTTCTTCAGACTCACCAACATACAAGGCACTCTATGTAGAAAAAGGTTTCCTTCAACAATATGGTATTGACTTTACTGAAACATTTTCTCCCACTGCAACTTTTGCTTCACAGTATGTTCTCCTAACTCTTGAAGCATATCACAAATAGCCTGTAAAGTCTTTTGATGTCACAGCAGCCTATCTTCACAGTCCAATTGATGAAGCTATATGGGTACGTCCTCCTGAAGGTTTTAAACTGAAGGATAAAGACAGTGCTCTCTGCCTGAAGAAAGCTCTATATAGCACCAAGCAGGAAGCAAGATGTTGGTGGTTACACATTTCTGACAAACTTGAATCTTTAGGATATAAAGCTAGTCAATACGACAAAAGTTTCTATGTCTTAAGAAAGAGAGGTTGTTTGGGTGTAGTTTGGATACATGTTGATGATGGAATTTTGACTGGCAGTAGTGAGGAGGTGTTGAAGGAGCTGGAGGATGGTTTAGATGGGTCTTTAAAGGTAAAATGGAATGAAAAGGTGAATGGCATTGTAGTTGTAGGTATTGAAGAGGTCCCTGAAGGCTTTAATCTCAAAAATTTTCAGCTTATTAACAAGATATTAAGAGAAAAAAATCCTTTAGGAATAGTCATAAGATATCCATTACCTCAGTAGCTAAAAATCAGGAAAGCAATAGATGATGATTGACACTACCAAATATCTTTCTATTCTAGGTGCTCTCAGCTATGTAGCTGTTGCAACTAGGCCTGACCTTTCTTTCCCAGTAAATTTCCTTTCTAGATTCTCTTCAAAACAAACAACTACTCATTGGACAGCACTCAATCACCTATTACGCTATGTACAGTACACTGCTAAACTTTCATTTCACATTCATCCTGACAGATCCAGCCCCCTTGAATTGCTCTCTTACACTGATGCCACATGGAACAATGTGGAGTTTACCAGAGCTCAATCTGGTAATCTTTTACTGACCAATGGCTTCCCTTTTGTATGGACATCAAGACGTCAACTAACTGTAAGCTACTCATCTATGACAGCTGAATATGTTTCTCTTCGTAGTGGAATGAAGGATGCAATTTGGATCTCAAATTTGCTTCAAGATCTATACCCTGATTTTCCACCTGTCGGGCTCCATTGTGACAATAAAGGCGTCATCTCCAATGCAAAAAATAATCCTGGAGAAAAGAAGACAAGACTTATTATTAGGTGTTATTATTTGGTGAATGAACAGCTATTCCTTAAGAAAGCTTTCCTATAATGGGTTCCAACTGCAAAAATGTGTGCTGATATTGTAACCAAAGCACTGGGCCCATCTCTAACCTCCAAAAAAAAGGAAAGATGTCTGTGTGTGGTGATATATGGTGAAATGGGGGATTATTTCTTTTTTCTTTTCTTTTTCTTTTTCTTTTCTTCTTATCTTTTCTTCTTTTCTCTTTCTTTCTTTTTCTCTTTTATCTATCTTTTCATTTTTCTTATTCATTGTTCTGTGGTGATTAATGGCAGGTAGCAAAGATAGTTATGCTGGAATAATTTAAATGACCATGTGGGGGGATGTTATGTGCTTAGGCACTGTATGTACATAGTCATTTGAGATATAGACTGTAGTTGTGGTGTCCCCTGTTCTCTGGTTCTTTCCGGAGTTCTACAGGCTGACACTGTGCTACAATAATAACACTAAATATTAAACAATATTAAGGTGGATTAACAGTAAAAATTATGGGGCTAATTATAACAATAAACTATGTGAAATCCCCATTCAAAAATAACCAATATATACTGAGAAACCACTGAATAACCTAAAAAAGGGTGTGAGATGTGGGGTAACTACATGCAGTCCTTGGCAGGCACTTTCATGGGTAAATCCTTGACTAATTTAGGCAAATTTAAGTGTGGTAAAGCTTGAGGTTATTAATGAAATTAGTGCATATAATAAGGTCAATGCACCTATAATTAAATTAGGACACTAACTAAGCACCTGTCGCCTATTTTAGTGTGTTTCCCCACAGTGGGTGTAGAATGTGGGGTGATTATAGTTTGAAAAAGCTAACTTTGCTAAAAATGAAGCTATTCACACAGGAAAAATGCAGGCAGTATGTGGCCAGTACACAGAAGCCATTTCTGGCATAAAAAACACCAAATTTGAAAAGTGTTATTTTTATGCATTTGAGTGGCCAAATCAATAGCTCCAATTAAAACAAATTGATCTGTTAAAACATATTTTTAATATTATTAAATTTATAGCGCATATAGTCAACTTTTAAGTGATTTAAAGCACATTTCTTGTTTTTCATGTAAAATAATGAAAACAACAGCTTTAAGTCTACTTAAAAATTATGTAGCCTTATATTTAAGGTTCTTAAGATTACCCTAACATATTCCAACTTAATATTAAGTACATAAGACTTATAAAAGGTGGATATATGCGTGTATATCAGGTGTTATAATGGCATATTTTGTATTTTATCATAAATTTACTTATGTATACTATTGTTGACATGGCATCAGCTAGACTCTGGATAGAACCCTATATGTATTACTTTACCTGTTGACACAACATCAGCTAGACTCTGGATAGAACCAGAGGAACCAGTGATGACGTGTCTTCAGGTAGATATAGTTGATAGCTAAGTACATAAGGATCTAGGTCAGTAACATTTGTGTACTCTAATTTATTGCTCCCATGTATAGTCCATGTGTTTAACATAACTTATAAGTAATTTTTACTCAGTCCTGGGGATATCCAGGCTGACACACATAGAGTTGAGTTTTTCAGGAACAGATGTGATCCCATGCTTTTGATCATTTTTGGTAACTCCAAACCCAGTTGAAGAAGAAGCCATCTTTGCTTTCTTGTATTTTGTTTGATAGTTTTTGAATCTTTCCCTCATTTTCTTTGTTGTCAAATCCATCTTACCTTTATTTTTTTTGATTTCAACTCCACTGCCATTTGATTAAAGCCATTCATAATTTGATTGCAGTGGAAGACCAACTTGTGTGGACTTTGCACAGCCAAAACAGACATCAAAATTAGATTTAATTTCCAGCGAGTTAATTACAATTTTTAGGTCAGACAGTTTCAATTGAGTGATTTTTTGAGAAGAAGATTTTGGGTGAGGCATGATAAATTAACACTAAGCAAAGAAATTAGTGAAAAAAAATAAAATTTTGTTGAATAAAAGGAGAAACTAACAAAGAGTTTAGATATTTATGATGCCTTGTATAAAAATAAGAAGATGTGAGTATAGAAATTTGAGCAGGAAAATTTTCTAAAAAACAGAATAAAATGTAATAGACTTACTGTGGTGTGAAAGAGAAAATTTTGATTTGGAAATGAACTGGGGGAGAAGGGTTGTGACATGGAGTATATGGGTGAGGATGGAAGGAAGGTGATGTGCAGCTGATTGGGAGGATGTGGGTACTTGTGGGCTGAATTGTGGTTAAGAAAATTGTACAAAAGTAAGACATATTTGACCCCATGTTTGAGACCCCAAGTACCAAATCAGCCATGTTTCATGGTGTGTTTGTGTGGCATTTTTCAAATGAAACACGCTAGGCATGTTTGGTAATGTTTGAGACCCCCTAATAATAATAATTGAACACCCTAACTAACTTACAATATACCATATCCATATCCACCCACTTAAAAAGGCAACAAAAAACCCTATAAAAAGGGAAGAAAACATCCATTACCACTCACCTTATCCCCCCCCCCCAAAAAAAAACAAAAAAAAAAACTATAGTACATCAATAGACAATAATCTTACAAACCAACACAAAATAAGATAAATGAGTAACCATCACCTAAATAATCTCCAATCATCATAAAATCAAATTAAATCAAATCGAACCCCAACAATAAAAAAAATAAATTTTTTATACAAACTCAATAATAAGCATCTTTCAGAGCATATTTAGCACCACTTAAAGAGCTACTACTACTACTACTACTACTATTATTATTATTATTATTATGATTGACAGCAGTAGTTTGATTTAGCACTTGCGAGGCATTTTGATTCGAATGTTGTTGATTATCGTGACTATGATTTGATGTACCTAAAGAAGATGTATATGGATTTAATTTTTCATCTCCTGTTAAAAGATAGTCATCTGAATCTGTTTCAAAGGCTGGAGAAGGAAGGGTGTAGGGCTTTATTGATAACGCAGATTTTCCAGACGGAATTTGAGTCGATAGTAACGTTTCTGATAAGATGGGTTGAAATGAAACCTATAGAAAACATAAAGCAAAAACAAAAAAAATAACTCAATCAATCAAGAAACAAAAAAAGAAAAAAAAATTACGAAAAACTAACGGTCCGATTAAGCTGCTCATAAGATTTAGTAAAAGCATCTAGACTATCTAATTCTTGTTCCAATCTATTTTTTCTCTGACTTTTTTCTTTTGAACTCATACTTTTGGTCACTCCAACCATCATAAACGTATGACTTTTACAACTTCGAATTTTTTTAAAAGATTCTCTTGCCATGCTGATCCAACCTAAAGCTTCACCATATTTAGCACTTAATTCACCAGCATCAATAGCAAGCCATTTATAACTTAATCCAGAAGCAAAATGACGACCGTTAGAGACATAATCACGAAAATCTGGACGAATAGGTGTTAGAGTGTTACAAGTTTTGATGAGTGAGTAAGCAGAATCATATAGGCTATAAATATTGAGACAGAGTTTAGATAAAAGTGATGGCGAGGGATGCGACTTGGGTAAAGGTGGTCCAGGGACCAGCGCGGAGTAGAGATTAGCTTTGGACAATAAACGACGGACAGCGAGGGATTCAGCATCAGCCCATGCAATTCTATATATATAATATCACATTCCAAATGTTCCCAATTAGAGGGGGGCGGGGGAACTCTTTAACATTAGCCTCCATTCACAATTAAATTGAAGGAAAGATTGACACATACTTTGACAAAGCCAAAGTGAGTTCGGGGGTCAAATCAATTAATCCCGACGATGAAGTGCTATTTGATTGGGAAGATGAAGAACGGAGAGATTGGGAAGAGGGAATGAGTTGTTGACTAATGTAAGCAAACACGCCACTAGCACGACAAAGCATATGAGCGGCGTTATTAATTTGTTCATCAGCGGCTTTGCGGGCTTCGACGGATGTACTATGTTGGTGTTCATAGGGACCTAGAGTGGCTACAGAAGCTGAAGCGAGGTTTGAGAGGGCAAGGCCGTAGACAAGAAGGATGGCGGCCAATTCATGTTGACTGAGATAGAAAGAGAGAGAGATGAATGAGCCTTAAGGAAAGAAGATGATAGGTCATAAAGAGGGAGGGAATGGCTGACCAGGATGAAAGGGGCGTCTTGGCGAGGGGACGTGGAAAGGGAGCAGCAAAGACAGATTTCCAAGGGAAGACTTTTTTAGAGGGATGAGTTCGTTAGTTAGTGAGGCGAGGGGGATGGTTATAGTTATAGTTAGTGAAGAGAGTGGCGTAGTTAGTGAAGAGAGTGGAGTAGTTAGCGAGCGAGTGCGGAAGAAAGACAGACCAGAGTCACCGAGCGGCAGAAGGCCATCACTGTCGCAGCGCGCAATCACAGCGCAGACGACTGGCAGATATCGTTCGACTGTCTGCACGACACTTGTTGGCCCTCCACCCCGCCCACTCTGCTTCAGGGCATCCTGCAACGATCCCCGCAGAGCAGTCGCCCGCTCAAGAATCCCTTCGTCTCGCCGCTCTCTTGCGCCCAGCAGCACTCGGAAGTTCACCGTCGCCGTTGAAGGTAATTCGTACTCAAACGACATCTTCAAGCACACACTCGCTCCCCTTCACACGACCTTGCTAATCTACTCACTCTCCACTCATCATTCACTATTCAAAAACACCCTCCCTTACTTACATTCATCCCTCTTCAATCTTCTTTTGTCTGCTTCCCTTTCATCCTCTTCTCTTTCTTCCTTACATCTACTCTATCTACATACATACTCTCAACACCTTCCATTCCTTTCATGTTCTTCATCCTATCACAACTCAACTTGATGCCTTCCTTTGCTCCTCAATTCATTCCTGTAATACCATGCTCATCAAACCGCATTCATTCAGATATGAATGTGTCGCTAACTAGAAAATTATTTCTCTTACTTTAATGTGGAAGCCGCAGTTCAATGACGTAAAGACCAACGAAAGAGCCATTTCAATACTTTGGCCACACATTAAAATGAATAAAACGAAGAAGAAGAAAAAGAAAAAAGCAAGTACCTGATAGGAGGAATTGATCTTTAACTTTCTTTCAACACACTGTTTTACCTTTGCAGTCATGTTTCTCAAACTTTTGTTTTTCTTGAAAGTCTAAAAATAAAATAAAATAATCATGCTAAGAATTAAAAGAAAAATTGTTATTATTATTAAATTTGAGAATGCAGCACATGCTATTTAAGACACAATTTTTATTACTATTATCTTAAACTTTCCTTGATTACACTATTACAATCATATTTCATTGCCTGTAGTGTGATTACTCTTGGTTTGACTCTTGTTCTATTTTCCAGGTGGTAAATCATCATTGTCCTCTGGGTGTTGGTCCCTTCTTTTACCTACTCTTTAGGAACTGGATCCTGCATTTACTGAATAGCATCAATCATCCAGTCTTTAACTGAAATTCAGCTTTTCTTCCTTTTTGACAATCAATCAACTTACACTCATTCCCAAGATCTTGTGTTTCTTGTTCTTGTTGAATGTTGGACTAACTAATTAGATTATTTGAAAAAATATCATTATGAATTAGAAATTTAATGTAAGTACATCTCTCTCATCAAGATTTTTGTGGTAGTCATTTCAATTTTTAATAGATATTTGTATATATAATAGGGGGTATCAATGTTGACCAATCCACAATTAAATTAATTGCGGATAAAAATCATTATACCCCAATTATCTTCTGCAATTATTTTTGCTAATAATTGGGTTATTAGACCTTTTATGTGTCAATGTTCATCTCTATCTGACATTTTTATCCTCAATTTTTCATAACCACATCTTGGACAACTTTCTGGATGTGCCAGCCTCCCTACCTTGCTGCGCACTCCCATCCTGTCTATTCATTTGATCAATTCAGAACCCCCCATCTCATCTGTTTGTTTCTTCTCCTTTTCATCTTCAAATATCTTAACCTGCCTTGTTGTCATAGATCTTCTTAAAGGCAGCCTTCCCCCAGTTGTTCTTCAAATCCCATTACTCCCTCTTTCCCCTGCTTAGCTGAGAAATCAAAGACCATTCAGCTAAAAAAAGATGATCATCTCATACTTATCAATCAGCTGAAAATTAAAACTAATTATGATTCTTGTTTTGTTACTGAGAATGGAACTAAAGTAGGATGGCCCCCTTCATCAAAAGTCAATGGATATCTTCTAATGGCAAATGAATTACAAAACAAGACAAAGGGAAGGATTGATCTTTTTCCTAAACATATTTCTGAACACTTCAAGCACTATCAAGCCAAATACAAGAAGGCTAAGACTCTTTCATCTTCCACTGGTTTTGGTATAAAATTGAATGCTTAATGAAAATGTTTGATGACTATTTTTTTTTATTTTGTACATATTTCATTCCAAATTTTTTTAGAAAGTTTTCTTGATAGAATGCATTAAAGCTAATAAGTATGTTGAGGAAATTGACTGCTTAACAAAAATGTTTGATGACTAGTTTTTTTTATTTTTTCATTCATATTTCATTCCAAATTTTTTCAAATCAAAAATTTTACACATCTTATTTGAAAATTTTCTAATACCCCCTCTGCAATTTACTCTGGGAGGGGGTGTTAAGACCTAGGAAGGCGGAATACTACTAGTGCTAATGCTAGCCTTAATGGGACTGACTATGCTGGGTACATCAGTGAGACAAACTAGACTGACTATGTTGAGACTACCAACAGTGAGGGAAGGTGGGACTGACTATGCTACTTTTAGCATTGAGACAAGAGAGTAATTAGATTACTAAAGAAGTTGTCTGATGAGGAGCACTCCACAGCACTTGCCCCATATAACCCCCTTATGCAATACCCACTTCTCCGCCTCTTTACAATGCATAGCACTCATAGTGCTCCTCCTCCCCACCTTGCAACCAAATCCTAACATTATCCCCTCTTTTACCCCACCTTCCCTCTGTGCTCCTTCTCAAACTTCTAAATTTTTTTTTTTGCATTCACCAAATTTTCCACCAGTTCCCAAGACCTATATCCAACCCCATAGCCTTTCCAATGCACCAAGTACTGAACCTTGCCCCTGTACATCCTCTTAGAAATAACTTTTTCCACCTCAAATTCCTCTTCATTTCCCACCTGGATTGGCACTGGTGGCTCTTCTGGGCATCCTGGAATTGTATCTTTATTGTGCTCTGGGAGAAATGAAATGTTGAAAACTGGGTGTACTTGCCTCATTGAGATTGGTAACTCCAGTTCATAAGTGGAGTCGGATACCTTGCGCTAGACTTTGAATGGTCCCACTTTCTTGTGATCTAATTTAGTGCTGGGGCATAATGTAGAAAGGAAATGTGAGCTTAGCCAAACCTGGTCACCTACCTGTAGTGCGCAATGTTGGGTCCTTCTTGTTCATGATGATGCTTCATTGATTTCTGGAATAACTTAAGTGCTGCCTCTAATTCTTGATGTATACTCAGTATTTTCTGAATCCACTCTTTGGCTTCTGAGACTTGTAACATGGATGGGGTACCAATTGAGAGTGTTGGGTGATATCCATAGTTAGCATAGAATGGTGACATGCCTGTTGCAGAATTTGTCTGGTTATTGTACAAGAATTCAACAAGTGGTAATAGACTTACCCAATCATCTTGCTGATAGTTAATAAAGTGGCATATATATTGTTCAATTTCCTTGTTCACTATCTTCAATTGCCCATCAGTTTGTGGATACCATGCTGTTGGCAATATGGGCTTAATTTTCAGTTGCGCATACATTGCTTTCAACAACTTAGAGTTAAAAGTAATTCCCCTATCTGATACTATACTTTCAGGAAATTCATGTAATTTCCAGACAAGTGACACCATTAAGTCTGCAATACCCTCTGATGTGAATTTTGTAGTGGTGGGGACAAAGTGTGCCATCTTAGTGTAACAGTCAACTACTGTGAGGATCACATTCTTCCCTTGTAACTTGAATAACTCCACTATAAGATAGTAGGAGAGCGCCTTCCATGGCTGCTTGGAAATTTTCAGTGGGTTCAATGGTGTTGTGGTTGGACTGACCTTGTTTCTCTGGAAAGAGTCACATGCCACTAAATAGTGCTGGATGTACACCTTCATGGACTTCCAGTAAAATTTGTGATTTACCAACTCCACAGTATTCAGTGATCCTGGGTTTCCTGCCATTGGGGAATCATGTTTTGATTTGACCACCTGCCTTTTGAGCTCTTCATCATTTGGCACCAATATCCTCCTATTCTAATACAGCACTTCCCCTTCCAGATGATAATCCTCCAATCCTCTCCTTACCAATACCTCCTTTGATAACAACACCTTCAACAACTCCTGCACTCCCTAATCTTTTTTCTGCCCCTTCCTTACCCATTCCTTCAACTACTCATCTAGGATTACCCCCTCTTCAAGGTCCTCCTTCAATAAAGTTGCACCAACAGTATGTAGCTGGTCTGGTGCTGGGTGAAAGTCAGGAAGTTGTGATTGTGCATTGGGTTTGCCACTTTTCTTCCCTGGTCTGAATGTAACAAAAAAATTAATTCTACTCAGCAGTTCTTCCCAGTGCGCTTGTCAGCATGTCAATTTTTTTGTGGTTAGGAAGGTTTCTAAGTTTTTATGATCTGTATAAATAATAACTTTTAACCAATGATTCCCTCCTTCCAAATATTGGCACCAGGTGTGAAACTCCTCAACTAGTGCCAATAAATACTTATTGTATATTTCATAGTTTAGTTCAGCGCTTAGCAGTGTTTATGACAAATATGCTACTGGGTTCAAGACATTTTCAGCATTGTATTGGGATAATACTGCACCTAGTGCATAATCTGAGCAGTCAAATTCCAGAAAAACACCTTTAATAAATCAGGGACTGCAAGAATAGGGGCTGTCACAAATTGTCTTTTCAGATAGTCAAATTCATCTTCTTGGCTATTGGTCCAGGTAAATTTGGCTTCTTTTTTTGTGAGGTCATGTAATGGATGGAAGATGTGGGAGTAATTTTCAATAAAATGAAAGTGAAAATTTGTAAAGCCTAAAAATGACTGGAGCTCCTTTACTGATGTTGGTTTTGGCCATTCTGGTACTGCCTTTACTTTTTCCTGGCCCATTTGCACCCTATCCTTTGAGATAATCATACCTAGTTAGGGGATTTCACTCACTGAGAAGACACATTTCTCTGGTTTCAACCATACTTGGGCTTGTTCCAAACACTGAAAACAGTCCTTCACACATATCTGGTGTTCCTCCATTTATCTGGAGTAAATCAAAATTTCATCTAGATAAACTGCTACATCTATCCCTATTCTATCTCTGAAGATTCTATTTGTGAAGTGTTGAAAAGTGGAAGGCGCATTACACAGACCAAATGGCATTTCCAACCATTCAAAATGACCAAATTTAGTGCAAAATTCCAGTTTATGTTCATCTACTTCTTTCACACATATGTTGTGGTAGCCTGCCCTGAGATCTAGGGATGTGAAAATTTCTGCACCCTGAAGACTGTCAATCAACTCACTAGTCAGCAGAAGGGGGTATCTGTTCTTAACTGTTAGTGAATTTAATCTTCTGAAATCCATGCACAGTCTCAGTGACCCATCCTTTTTTCCTGAAAAGATTACTGGTGCTGCCCAGGGAGATTTTGATTCTCTGATGAAACCATTCTTTAAATTTTAATCAATAATCTCCTTTAGCACTTTTGATTCCAAAATTAAAAATGGGATTATGTGACTAAATTGAGGAGTGGCGCCAGGTATCAGGTCAATGGAAAACTTGTATTGTTGGTGGGGTGGTAGGGTTTTGACTCCTACATCTTTGAAAAGTGATAAGAGTTCCCAATAGGCTTTAGGGACCATTTCTTTGAGGCTTTTTGTTGGCTTTGAGGACTGAACCTTGGCTGAAATCTTGGTGGATACTTTCCAAGCTGTTGTGTTGCATTCCAGCTCCTCTTTTTCCTCCAGCGCCCCCTCAAAGTCCTGAAACTTAGCATCAAGAGAAAGTGTAAGCTCTTGCGGCAAGTCTACTGATGATAATAAAACACAAGGAGACTTTCCAGGTGGGGCCCCTGACCCCTGTAGGGGCCAGGGGACAAATGCTTTCTCTGCGCCATCCACCTTTCATCTTCTACCTTCCCCCATCCTTGTTGCACCTTCTCCTTTCCTTGGTGCACTTCATTTTCTTTCTGGCCCTCTTTGGCACTCCCCACTGGTGACCCATCCCCAGTCTGCTTCTTAGAATAAAGAGGAAGCATAAGTTCTGGAAGAAAGTCTACTGATAATAACAAAACATGAGGAGACTCCCCAAGATGGGCCCTTGGCCCCTTCAGGGGCCAGGGGGCCAATACTTTAGTGCCAGGAGTCCCTTTCCTTCCCATCTGAACCTTCTTTTCCTTAAAATCAATTTCTGGGTTATATTGGTGCAGAAAAGTCATACCCATTACCATGTCGTACTGGTCCTTCAGGTTTGCTGCACATGCCTTGAGCTGAGACTGCCTTCCATCACACCAGAACCTGAAAAAAACTTTCTCTCCTACTTCTCCTCCCCCACCTGGGGGTCCATCAAACATAATTAGATTCCTAAGATGGTCCAATCTTTCTTTTTTATTTTTATTTTTATTTAAGAAATTGTTTAAAATAAAACAATCAGTGGCCCCACAGTCTAGCAGGGCTCATACATTTGTTGTGGTATCAAGGTTCATTAAAGGTAAATTCAGTATAATACAATTATCATTCACTTCAAGTGGCTTACACGCTGATAATTCTTCTACTAACTCCTTCTTATCCTTTCCCTCTAATCTGCTCCAGGAGGGCACAACCTTCAATCCCAAGTGCTGCATTTTACCTGCACCTTCCCAGTGCTATCCTTTACCTCAATAACCCTTAATTTCCCCCCACGATTCCTTTCTAAATGCTCACTGCCCCCACATTGAAGGAACATTCCTCTTCTCATGTGTCTCTAATACTCCTCATCAGATAAACTTTTCCTCCCACTAGTGCCACATGCATTTTCTGCATCAATATCCATTGCGTTTGGGTTCCTGGCTCTTTCTGTGCTTGATGAGGCATAGCTGTGCCACAAGCGAGTGCCACTCCAACTATCCATTTGTTGATGTGTAAAATTGTTGTTGACTTGGATGGCCAGTTCCATGAGTGTTTGGAGGGAGGTTGGACAAGGGTGAATGATTAGGGAATTTCTTATTTTTGGTAATAGCCCATTCCTAAAGTGGAACATGAGCACCCCTTTTCTCCATGTTGTGATGTAGCTGTCATGGCCCCAGAATTAGGACACATACTCAGAAACAGAGATTCTTTGTCACAACTGATTGAGCAAATTCTCCGAGGTTGTTACCACATCTGGGTGGCCAATGGCTAATTCAAAAGCCGCCATGAACTTATTGAAGGTTGTTGCCACCAGAGATTTTTCAAGGAGCTCCTTGGTGTACGGCCTTTCCCAGTGTGTTGCCTCATCTGTGAGGTATGATATTTCAAACCCAATTTTTGCTCTCTTTTCTGGGAACTGATGTCAATTGAGCAGGGCATAGAGGTTTGCCTGTGACACATACTGATCTTCCCAGGGACTTTGTTTTCCATTGAAGATTTCTGGAACTAAAATATTTGGGCCTTTAAGGGCGTATACCATCATGTTGGTAAAAAATAAGTATATAATTGCATGTTACTTGGGTCATTTCATAATGAATATCCATATTCAACCACCCTATGCAGTATCTTTTACTATTCACTCCATTTAGTTAATATTCAACCATTGTATTTTGGCTTCTATTCATTAAAACTCAATTATTTTTTTCCTTCTCATGGATTTTAAAATAGTTGATGAATTACTTGAAATGGAAGAAGAAGACTATATCATTTCATATCTCTTTGACAATAAAAACAAAAATAGATCAAGACAAAAAAAAGAAATACTCAATCAAAATCGACTAGAGGGCCATCAAAGACTAATGAATGACTACTTTTACCCCATCTGTACATAAAACAACATCATGTTTGAGCAATGTTTCTGTATGACCAGGGATTTTTTTAACAAGATTTGTGAAGACTTACAAAGACATAACTCTTTTTGGTTATGGAAAAAGGTAAGATAGGTTTTTATCAGTAACACTAATCACAAATTCATTATCATAATATTTTTTAGGACTGTTGTGGTCAATTAGGCTTATCACCTCAGCAAAAAATGACATCTGCTTTACAACAACTTGCTTTTGGGATCTCCACTGATAGAACTGATGAGTATGTACATATTGGTGAAACAACTTCCCTCAGAGCACTCAAGCATTTCATAAAAGATATAATCAGTATATATGAAGAGGAATACTTACAAGAACCTAACTCAGCAGAAAAAAAAGTTATTTTGAAGGAGTATGAAGAGTGTGGATTTCCTGGCTGTCTTGGATCAATCGATGGATTGCACTGGGAGTGGAAAAATTGTCCTGCAGCTTGGGCCAGCCAATTTCAAGGGAAAGAGGGTACACCAACAATTGTATTAAAAGCTGTGGCCAGCAAGAGCCTACACTTTTGGCATTTTTTTTTGGAACTCCAGGTGCTCTAAATGACATCAATGTTCTCCATTGCAGCAACATCTTTGAAAAACTACTGGCTGGTACTCAAGATGAAGTGTGATACAAAATAAAAAATCACAGATACAAAAATGCTTATTACCTTGCAGATGGCATTTATCCATCTTGGCCAACACTTGTCAAAACTATACCACACCCACAAGATGAAGCAAGTCAATACTACGCCAAACTACAAGAAGCTTCACAAAAAGACATTGACCATGCATTTGGAGTATTACGGATCCGGTGAGGTATCATTCAACAACCATGTTGACTATGGACAATAGAAACTTTGAAAGAGGTAATGAAGTGTTGTGTAATATTACACAACATAATCATTCAGTCAAAATCAAGTACTGATCCTTACCTATCAAATTCTGAGAACATATCAAGTCAAATAGTGCAAACACATCATGATCCCACATTGTTCAACAGCATTACTGAATAAATGCAGAGAAGTCAAGATTTGTATAACTCCTCAATACATTTCCAATTACTTGAAGATTTGAAGATTCACAACTGGAATTCTAGAGGAATGGATGGAGGTGTAGAGTAAATTTTGTTGTAAGTAGCTATTAGCCTATATTAAAAAAGAAAATTAGTATAATGAAAGAATCTTAACAAAATACTACTTACAGTATATTACTATATACTAGAAGGATTGAAAATTCCCATACTTCACATTGATAAAAAAAAATTGATTAGCTTACACCACACAATATGGGGGGCGGACTTGCTAGCAAGTCCGCAACCTTGGACCCAAACTCACCATAGATTGAACACACATTGAGCTATTGATAAAGGAACCATACAATCAGGGATGAACACCACTCAGCAGAACAGTTTTAGGTGGGTGTTCAAGTAGAGTTCAGTATGGGTTCAGTCTGAGTTCAGTCTGAGTTCCATCTGAGTTCCATCTGAGTTCAGGTTGAGGACTTGCTAGCAAGTCCACCCCCTATATTGCGTAGTGTTAAATGTGGAATTTTTTAAAAATTGTTGAAAAAAATAAATAAAATTGATTGAGAGAAAATTGCGCATACCTGTTTATTTAAATGGCCACCTCTTTAAACTTATCACTAGAAATCTTATAATTATGAAGCCTTATTTATAAAAACACATAAAAATTTAAATTAATAAAAGAGAAATAATATATAAAATTGCAAAGAATATAGTTCATTTTACATTGCAGAAGTGTGAGAGAAGGAAAGGCGCAAAGATATAGTGTATAATTGCTTACATTGCAGAAGTGTGAGTGAAGGAAAGGTGCAAAGATATAGTGTATAATTGGTTACATTGCAGAAGTGTGAGTAAAGGAAGAAGGCACAAAAGGCCCTTCTTATATATTAGAGAGGAGTCCTACTTGCACCAACTCCAGGACACTCACCCATTTAGCTACAACTCCTGTGGCAAATATGACTCATCCCCAATGTAATGATGGGAAAATGTATAGGAGATGATTGTCCCATCATTACAATGAAGCCATAACAAAGTTGGTTAGTAAGAAAAACTAAAAAGTAATGAATGTGGAAAATACTTACCTAGAAAAAAAAGGAGATGCTGAGAGATTGAGAGAAAGTAAAAAAAAGATATTAACAAGTAATATGAAAATTACCTACCTGGAAAAAAAAGGAGAAGCCGAAAAGAATTAGCAAACAGTTGAAGGAAACTAACAAAGAAGGTGAAAAATACTTACCTAGAAAAAAAAGGAGATGCTGACAGATTGAGAGAAAGTAGAAAAAAAATAACTGTAATATGAAAATTACTTACCTTGAAAAAATAGGAGAAGCCAAAAGAAGCTAACAAACAGTTGAATCAAACTAAAAGGTAATGTGGAAAATACTTACCTTGAAACTAATGGAGAAGCCAAAAATATTTAACAGTCAGTTAATTTAAAAAAAAGGAAGCCAAAATTAATTTTGGCTTCTCCATTATTTTCAAAGTAAGTATTTTCCACATTACCTTTTAGTTTGATTCAACTGTTTGTTAGCTTCTTTCAGCTTCTCCTATTTTTTCAAGGTAAGTAATTTTCATATTACAGTTATTTTTTTCTACTTTCTCTCAATCTCTCGGCATCTCCTTTTTTTTCTAGGTAAGTATTTTCCACCTTCTTTGTTAGTTTCCTTCAATTGTTTGCTAATTCTTTTGGGCTTCTCCTTTTCTTCCAGGTAAGTAATTTTCATATTACTTGTTAATATCTTTTTTTTACTTTCTCCCAATCTCTTGGCATCTCCTTTTTTTTTCTAGGTAAGTATTTTCCCCATTCATTACTTTTTAGTTTTTCTTACTAACCAACTTTGTTACACATTCAGTGTAATGATGGGCCAATTATCTCCTATTCATTTTCCCATCATTACATTGGGGATGAGTCATATTTTCCACAGGAGTTGTAGCTAAACAGGTGAGTGTCCTGGAGTTGGTGCAAGTAGGACTCCTCTCTAATATATAAGAAGGGCCTTTTGTGCCTTCTTCCTTTACTCACACTTCTGAAATGTAACCAATTATACACTATATCTTTGCACCTTTACTTCACTCACACTTCTGCAATGTAACCAATTATACACTATATCTTTGCATCTTTCCTTCTCTCACACTTCTGCAATGTAAAATGAACTATATTCTTTGCAATTTTATATATTATTTCTCTTTTATTAATTTAAATTTTTATGTGTTTTTATAAATAAGGCTTCATAATTATAAGATTTCTAATGATAAGTTTAAAGAGGTGCCATTTAAATAAAAAGGTATGTGCAATTTTCTCTCAATCAATTTTATTTATTTTTTTCAACAATTTTTAAAAAATTCCACATTTAAGCTAATCAATTTTTTTGTATCAATGTGAAGTATAGGAATTTTCAATTCTTCTATAATATAAGTATAATTTTATTATGCTTTATCCATTATACTAATGTTTTATTTCAGGTCATGTAAAGATTAAAAAATAACCAAATTAAGAGCTATCACCATTCAACCACCACTTTTTTAAATCATCCTTCATTTTATTTAACATATCTAGATCATCATCATCACAAAAGCTATTATTCTTCAACATTAAGAGTTTCTGAATCTCACTGCTTTGCATCTCACAGTCTGATTTTTGTAAGTATATTCTCATGTTTTGCCAATTTATCTTTGTATTTTTTCTTCAAGGTTGCATTTTATTTTATCAAGATGAAGCCTTTCTTTTTGTATGATTATTTGCTCTTTGGTGATTTTGAGTTGATTTTGAGCTATAGCAAGTTTCTTTTCTGATAAATTGATTTTTTTTTCAGATATTTAATTGCTTTCAAGAATGGCCTCAATGCATTTTTCAGCTGCATCATTGTAACGTGAAAAGCCTTCATCTTTTTTCCCTTCAGATAAATCAGCAAGTCAACGTTTTTTGGCTGCTTTTTGGCCCAGTGGGCGGTTGGAATAGTTTGGAGAGGGTGAGGCAGGACAGCTGCTGGAATCAAATTGATTGCTCAGGTCACTTGAAAAACTGTCCATAGGTGTAGCTCTTTGTGCACTTGAAAAACTATCTATTAGAGAGTTTCTAGAAGGTAGGGGTTGGGTATGTTCCATTTGCCATTTTGGAGCAAACTTGAGCTTCTCCCATGCTAACAAATTTTTAAAAGTTGTTTTACACTGATCTTGATAGAGAGAAAGCACACTTCAAAGCCAATCACTGGGACTTGTTCCGCTTGGTGGATTCCTTTTGATACCATGATATATTGCACTAAACTTAAGTGTTGAAGTGTTCAAAGCTTGCCATCTAAAGTGGGATAGAAGAATAATTAGTCATTTTTGAGTTGTATGATTAAATATTAAATATAAAATTTTTTTAATATGGACCTTATTTTAATCTGTTCAAAATCTCGGTAATGCAGTTTACTATGAGCATACAAGTGTACTTTGACTTTCTTATAGAAGGTTTCCCCTGACTGCGATGTAGAAAATTCAGGTTGTTTGCTAATAGATATCCAAGAAATAGCAAGTTGTTCTTCTTCCTGCGTGTTCCAGTTTGGATATCATTTTTTCCTTGGATTGCTTGACATTTTTGTAGTGTATGTTTGTGTCAAATTTCCAGTAGTGTAATGAAGTATATATAAGTGATATTTGGTTTTAATAGTGAGTAAAGTGGCTTGGAATGAAATTTGTAAAAAATGAGGAGCCAGGAAGGAGGCAAGTAAGTGATCAGAAAGTGGGATACAAAACCAAAAAAAATTGGCAGACAGGGGGGTGACTTAATGACGTGAAGTAAGTATCTGTAAGTATATATACTTACTTTTACCCAATATTTGCAGAAATGAATAGTTAATGAGGGGTGATAATGCAACGGTGAATGAATATACCCTCAATTATCGGTAAAGTATGCATGCCGACCCAACTTACAGACATGGTGGTAGATGCCCTTAACAAAAACAAACATGTGCTGTAGTGTATCATTCAAATTAAGCCTTTTAGGCTACCACATATCAAAATATGATGCCAGCGTATATTTCCTTCAACAACATAACAACAATACCATCATCTGGATACACGTGGACGATGGCCTAGTAGCAGCCAATGACCTAACACATCTTTGAACTCTCGAAACACTTCTTAAAAACGGACTCATCATTTAGTGGCAATCATCATTAGACTCCATTGTAGGCCTTTTAATCAAACGAAATGAAAAGGGTTTCACATTGAACCAATTCACATTCGTAAACAAGATATTGGACAAATACTGTCACAATCTTGACACAAAACCCACTCCACTACCTACTTCGTCAACCATAAAAACAGCCTCTGATGGATCAACCCCCATGAATCCAACAACCTAACTTTCCGCAATCGGCTCTCTTAGCTACGTGGCAAGCGGCACAAGACCCGATATAGCCTTCAGCGTCAATTTCTTAGCTCGATTCTCCAAGTGTCCTACGACTGAACACTGGGCTGGTTTACGACATCTCCTTGCATATGTAGGAGAAACAAAACACTCTAAATATATATCCACCCAGGGATTACAAACTCCATCTATCCTTGAAATGCTATAGCGACTCGGATTGGGGAGGGGAGCATTACAGATCAACAGGTGGAAACGTCATACTATTAAATGACTTCCCAATCAGCTGGTTATTGAGACACTTATCATGCGTAGCAACTGCAACGTGCCATGCTTAACTGATGGCCCTATTCACCGCAACGAAGTCAGGAATGTGGATAAAAAATCTCTTTCAAGATATAATCCATTTTAAAGGAACTTTAGATTTATACTGCGACAACGAAGCATCAACTAAAACGGCAACAAACGAAGGATCCAACAAACAAACACGACACATGGAACGTGATTTCTACTATGTCAACGAGCAACTATATAAAAAGAATGCAACACTGTCTTGGATTCCTTCGTCAAAACAACTAGCCGATATAATGGCAAAACCACTAAAAAGTGTAGCTCACAAGCAGTTCTTATCGCAACTCGGCCTTGTCTAATTTCTTTTTTCTTTTCTCCTTTTATATAACAAAATAAAATACATATATAACTATAGATAATGCAAAAAAATTAGAATACCTGATAAGCGACTTGTTGAGGGGCGGGTGTTGAGTACTCAACTGCGCCGCAACTACATGTATATAATCTATGTGACATCTGAGAAAGTAATCAAGTTCTTTTAACCCAGAACGTTCATCATCACTTGACACTCACTGAGTCAACAGTTCCAAAGTTGAACTGGAAGTTGCGAAAGCTCACAAACTTTTATTGAAGTAGCTATACTTTAATAAACTTTCCGACTTGTTGCACATCAGTTTTAAATGTAACGCATTTGTCAGTTGGTGTCTGCAGGAATACTCTTTTGACACTTGTAAAACCCACCTTTCACTTATATTTTCAAGTTTTATCAGAAATTGGCTAAATTTTGTGCCTTTCCTCTGTGTGGAAATCCTAACTTGTCTGGCTTTTACTCTTCGTTGACTTGATCGTAAAAAATGATGATCTTTCCGAAGTTTTCAACTTTAAGTTGCCTTTACGTTAATTCTCTTTTTTTTTGGCAAGGAAAAGCTTTAGAGCATCTCCAATCTTCAGTATCTCGGAATTTAACTGCTGAATACAATTTCACAGAAAACATCAGAAGTTCAGTCCCAACTGAATTTCAAACTTCTTCATATCCTAAAAACCGATATGATGAAGTTTTCTTTTGGAAATCTCATCAAGATTTGGAATCGGAGTTCAATAATAGTAATAATAGCAATAATCCATCGAAAATTGTTGGAAGGAAAAAAAAGATACATCTAAGTAGGTACTTTTCTAGTAAAAAATGTGTCAACCCGATAACTTCGCTTGTTTTCCTTTTTTTGATTTCATTTCTTTTTAATTTCATTAAATAAAAACTCCTAGGGCTTGATATAAGACGTGACAAAATCCCTATAAACTTTTTCATATCTATTATGCTTACATGTGAGTCTTGCAGCTACATAGGCCAATATCATCCAAGTTTATCGACATAAAAACTATAGCTTGCCCAGTTTTTGAGTGGAAAACTCAGTTTTTAAAGGGCTGCATAATTCTCAATAGACTTGGATGGAAACCAGAAGGTAAGCTTTGGCGGCTTTGGGACTTTATAAAGTGGTATGAAAGGTATTATTTTAGATTATCGTAGGTTCGTACAAAGTTCTGCTTACTGGTTTCGTGTTCAAATCATCCAACCTGTCCTCGATGTTTTGTTGTCTAAAAACATCGATTGTTTTCAAAATTTAAATAAACTCATCTTTGAAGAGTTAAACGAAAAAACAGAGGATGTAATTTTAAAAATACAAAACTATTATGATCAAAGCTCTCCCTCAACAAGTTGGAATACTGTTCTGAAATTTGCGGGAGTAATTAACGTACGAATGTCTAAAATGAGTCGTGGTCAGTTTCTATCTCACCCGTGTTTTGATAAAAAAATGTTAATATCGGATCTTCAGAGACAGCCATGAAAATCTTGTTTAGTTTTTGTGTCAAGTTAAATGTGGAAAAGAGCGATATTCAAAAAAATGGCAACTACAAAAAATATGAAATTAAAGCTTCAAAAAAGAGGGTCAAGAATAAAAATTTCCATGAAAGTCCCTCCCTTGATCCTGATCAATTTTTGCAAACCCTGATAAATGACTACCAGGAATATATGAAAAAAAACTCAGAAACACTCTTAAAGGCACTTGATGACTTTGAAAATCAAGTCCGAATTGAGTATAATAAAAAGAATCCAGAAAACATTGGCGGAATAGGTATGTTCCAATCACGGTTCAAATTTTCTATACTTTGGCCGATGTTGAAGCTTCTTTAGTTCAAGAAACTGTTTTTTTTGGAGAGTTTTATCTTGTTTTACTTCTTCAAAAAGACATTCTAGATTTTCTTCCCAGAAACTTGATTCAAATAGCTCCAGTAGAGAAAGTCAGAGTTCACTCTTGGACAAATAATTTTGCCAGTAGGAGGTGGCAATTTAATCCTCTCCAGAGTTGTCAGGATAGATGGCTTCGATTTAGAGAATATCCTCCAGCTATTCAGATAGGTAAAGACTTTAATAGCCTTGCTATGCTGTCGAGAATTTGTACGCATGCAATAGACAACTTTAGCAAGCAAGCTATTTTGTGTCCTGAAAGTATACTCATGATGAAAGGCAAGAGAACCTCCTTGACAGCTTTTTTACTTGATAGACACTAATAATATCAAATGTTTTTGACTGATAAATGCTCAAATCCAGATCCAAACTTTTTACCACCGAAGACTCTAGGCTTAAAGAATAAGTTCCCCAACTTAAATCAACAAATTCCAAAAAGTGTGGAACACAGAAGCATACTGGAGCAGGGGAGAAGATGTTCAAATTTCTTCATTACTTTTTCTAAAGGTAAGTGATTTTCCCTTCAGTTTAAGTTTTCTTAAACTTATTACTTTAGTTTTATAGTCCCAGTTTTGATGCACGGAATTCTTAAATGTCTTTTTCAGCATGGGTATATCTTACACAGTCTTCGTACCCATGAGCAAGGTGAGATTTAACTTGAAATTTCTTTAAAAATAAAAACAAAAAAAGTAACAATTGAAAAAAATCAATAATTTACTATTGCACTAGATTTGTTGTCTGCTACGCAAATCTCGTCCAATTATCAAATTAACAGGTTATTCAAGTACAACTCCAAACTCCTTTATTCATATGTGGAAAATATAGGAAAAATTTTAAGAACAATGAAGAAACCTACGACGGAAGCGATAGATTTAATGAAATTTTTAAAAAATGCTGGTTCTCAGGAAGGCCGTAAATATCTGCCAGCTATAGGCTATGGAGCGACACCTTGTAAGTTCTCTATGTGATGACATCAGTTTCTTACCTGTAAAAGAAGTTTTATTTAAGTCTACCTCCAGATTTTTTTCTCCATAGTTGGTATTATTACTTTCTTGCTTCAAAACATATTACGAAATGGGATTGGAATCTTGTGTTAGATCTGTGGTATCTTGAAATTACAAAATGTTCAAGATTAGATAATGGAAAAAATCTTTACGAATTCAGGCAACTGTATGAGATGCTTAGAGATGCAATAGTGGTTTTTCAAAAATTTATTACGTCCATTTCAGAACTATTTTTGCTTTTAAGTGTTCCCCAGATAGGTCAATATGAAAAAGGTAAATTGAATTTATATTATCAGATGAGATAACTTAGGATTAAAAACCATTTTATTCTCTTCAAACAGACAAATTCACAAATTCATTTTTAAGAATAAAAGAGGAGATTGAGTCTAATATTTATGAATTGGCTCAAAAATCTGGGTTTGAAGAATATTCACTTGAAAATTACTTTAAATATTCATGGTCACCTCGAAATTTTATTTTTAAACAAAATATATCAACTTATATGGTATAACTGTTTTTAATGAAACTTTAAGTACAATGTAATCAATTTAGTTACCATTTTTTTATTATTAAAGTGCAGGGGGAAAAAGAGTATCTTGTGAAAATACATAGTTCTTATCTCATGTTTGTTCCTCTTCTAATTTAGTGTTTTCCTGTCTGATATGACATACTCAAGTTACTTGATATTCTACATTATCACAGCATTTTACTTCATGTTTTTCTTAATATTTGTGTGCTATTCTGTCAGCCTGGATATCCCCAAAACTGAGTAAAAAGGACTTATAAATTATGTTAAACACATGGACTATACATGGGAACAATAAATAAAAGTACACAAGTTGTATACATAAGTAAAAATTATGATAAAATACAATATATGCCATTATAACACCTTATATACACACATATATCCACCTTTTATAAGTCTTATGTACTTAATATTAAGTTGGAATATGCTAAGGTAATCTTAAGAGCCTTAAAGATAAGGCTACATAATATTTAAATAGACTTAAAGCTGTTATTTTCATTGTTTTATGTGAAAAACAAGAAATGAGCTTTAAATCACTTAAAAGTTGAATATATGCACTATAAATTTAATAATATTAAAAATGCACCTTGAAAGATCAATTTGTCTTAATTAGGACTATTGATTTGGCTACTCAAATGCATAAAAATAACACTTTTCAAATTTGGTGTTTTTTATGCCAGAAATGGCTTCTGCATACTGGCCACATACTGCCTGCATTTTTCCTGTGTGAATAGCTTCATTTTTAGCAAAGTTAGCTTTTTCACACTATTATCACCCCACATTCTACTCCCACTGTGGGGAAACATGCTAAAATAGGCGACAGGTGCTTACTTAGTGTCCTAATTTAATTATAGGTGCATTGACCTTATTATATGCACTAATTTTGTTGGCCAGTCTTCTAGAAGAAAGATAAGAAGAGAGGAAAATGGAGAAGAAGGAGAAGGGGAAAGGATTAAAGAGAATAATAAGAACAAGAAATAAAAAAAAAGAATAAAGGGAATGTTTTAAGGGGAGCACAACGACAGTTTTTGGGAATGCTGACAAGACAAAAGAGAATGGTTTAATAGGTATTTTAATCCAGTAAGTAATTTTATTCTACTCTGCTTGAATATCAACTAAGGACTACTAAAAATCATTAAGAAACCTTTAATTTATTTAATATAGAGATTAAAAGGGAGAAAAGCGCCACAAGTAATCAATATAATAATGTATTGTAAATATTAATAAGATAATGTAAGTGATGGGGCTAAAGGGGATTACCCAAGGCCTTTTTATAGGCAAGGGGACCTCTGAAGCGCCAAAAATGAGTATATACAAAATGGTAATAAGTTGAAACAAGAAAAAAAAAGAATATAACTAAAATGTAGATATTAAGAGAAAAACATGAAACAATTAACTAAACCCATGAGTAAGTAACTAATTTTCCCACCATAATTTCCCAAACCAGTTTAATTAAAATAATGAGTAACTAAGTAAGTCTGAAAAATAAGAACTGTGAGTAAAATAATCCAAAACAGGTATTACAGTGAGATGTAAATGGTTTAATTGAAACAAATAAAATTATGTTGACACAAAAATTCATGCAATCAATTTTAACCTAGTATAAAGAAAAAATAATTAATTGTTTTAAATATTTAATTAATTCAATAAATAGTCTGAATGAAACAAATAATTAATTTAATTATATTACTAATTTAAAGTGAGAATTTGAATACCCTTTTATTAAATAAGTGTTATAACTTATTTAATAATTTTACTGACACAATCAAGGGTCAAAAAAGCGCTCAATATTTATGGATAATAACATATGAAAAGTTTTATTTAATATAAAAATTTTATTAATTAAATTTTAATTACATTATAAGTTAATTTTATCATTACACTTATAATAGGGGGTATCAAAGTTAGAAATTTGTAATTATTTAAAAGGTATTTCACAACACAAAAAAAAGCCACAAAAATGACATTAATTCTCAGTAAAAAGGTGTTTTTGGGGCACAATATGGCATATTTTAAAAAATAATCATGGCTGATGTGATGGAAAAAAGAGGTATTTTTAAATGGAAGATTTCTAACTTTGATACCCCCTAATATATATTTATAAATAATTAATTCTTAATTTATAAATATTAAATACATAAAAATGCGCCATGATTTATAGAATATAATATATTTTATGTTTTATGTAAGTATATAAATAATTTACTTAATGATAAAATTAATATAATAATTATATTACTTATTTATAAACAATTTATATAATTTAATTATCCAATAAAATATTTTATTTTAAATACATAAAATACATAAGTTTATTCCCTCTTATGGTTCCAATAAAGTATTATATAATATTTTACTGGGCTCCTGAGATAGCCTGGCTGACAAATTTCATTAATATTCACAAGCTTGGTGCCTTTAATTCACTACCACACTTAAATTTGCCTAAAATAGTCAAGGATTTACCTGTGCAAGCACCTGCAAAGGACTGCATGTAGTTACCCCACATCTCATGCCCTTTTTGGGGTTTTCAGTGGTTTCTCAGTCAATATTGGTTATTTTTGTATGGGGATTTCATGTAGTTAATTTTCATAATTAGCTCCATCATTTCTACAAATAAAACCCATTAATATGGTGTAATATTTAGAGTTATTTTTTCTCTTTTTAGTCTTTTATTTTAAGGTATTACACGCATACACTCTCTTTTTTGCTTATTCATTATTTTTGATGGATTATCCCTATTACTACAGGATTTTGACGGGTGATATCAGTCTAACTATGTTATTGGTAACTCTTTATGTTGTTGGACAGGTGTATTAGCTGAAATGAGGTTTCATTAGCCATGTATAGAGCTGGTAAATTAAGGGGTATAAAAGGAGGGGGTTTTTGGTCTTGTTTTCTACATTCTTTATCATTACAATCAAATATAAAAAAATTCTAATTACAATACATATCAATAGCACTTATAAAGTCTTTGAATAGTATCTGAATTATTACATCTATTTTTCTACTAACTATAAGATTGTAACCCATTTATAATTAGTGAGATTAAAATTACTGAGACCCTTATATTGAGTTATATTTTAATACTTACTGGATTTGTACTACAGTATTCATATAGGACCATTTAAATCTTCTAGAAAACTGACTTTTCAAGCTATTTCAATTTTCTGCACTTGAAATCAGCCAGACAATTGGGGACCTTTCCTCAAGAATTCTGTTGGTTATCTTCCAATAAGTAAAATATTAACAAAGAGGCTACAAGTAAACAAAACCCCAATAGAAATATTTGGATAATTACAACAGGTTGGGGTCACTTATATAGTGATTTTAAAAAAGAAGCCCTGTTATATAATAAAATTGTAATATTGAATCAACAATTTTACCACTAATTTAACATAAAATTTGTTCTTAGTGGGAGTCTGTCAATAGACCAATTAATTTTGTGATCTTTTCAGATAATAAACCAAATAATAAAAACTGATTAATTGTTTCTTTTGTACAGGACTTTTAATCCCTTTTTCTTTTTCTGTAAAACTTATTTAATATTTAGAATGAACAATATTGACAAATCTTCTTTTTTAAATATAAAAAGATAGCTACATATTTTAGACCAGTTAAATCAAGTGACCACATGAAAGAATATTTGACTTTTGGCACTTATTAATTCACTTAAACCTACTAGTAAGCAATTAATTGACTTAAATTAGTGTTAAATCACACTGATAAAACTCCTTTTTGCACTTTTAATATCTCATATTTCAATTTTTGATTTAAATTCCACATCAAAATGTGTGACAAAAACAATGAAATTGTGAGTAATAAGGCAAAGCCTTATAACTTAAGAGCTAGAGCTGAAAGGCCTTTTACAGGACGTCCAAATGGAGGGCCAGGATTCTCACACCAACAGCAACACTCTACAGATGTCTCTGGAGGAAATGGAAAGACTTTTAAAACAAGTAACAATAAAAAAACAAAAAATACTTTGCAAGAACAAATTCACTCCCTATCCACTCTACTAAACACCCTAACAATGAGCGTCAAAAATATAGTAGACCAGATGAATAATCTGGATAAAAGAGCTGCACAGGATTTTATAGAAGTCAACCAAGCTCTAGTGGGACTAAAGGCTCAACCAACAACTGTTGTATCAAATGATTACACAGTGACAACAGCAACACCTCTAGCAAGAGAAGAGGATCAAAATATCACAGTCAGCAAATGGAAGTGGGACTTGTATGTCCAAAATTACAACAGCCCTCCACAGCTGGGATTCAGCAGTCACCCTTACTGGGGAAAGGCAAAGAGAGGCAGGGGAAATTGAATAAGAACTTGGTAATTCATCCATCTTCTCATTATCAATTATATAAAACTAAAAATGAATTACTCATAGGTAATGAGATTGATAGAGATTTATTGGATATAATTGATAAAGATTTAAAAAATTATTCATTTTAAAATAAAATTTTAAATTTGTCTTTACATAATGACAATGTACATAGTTCTATTGATCACCAGGACAATACTAGTCATATTAAAATGGAATAAAAATGAAGTAAATCTTGAGCCTGATGATGAGTTTTCTGAGTTGGACACGGAAAAAATTGAATACTTTTTGAAAGAAAATCCAATGGAATCAAAAATAATTAGTGAATTGTTATTAAGGATTGAAAAATTGGAAGAATTCTCTAAAGAGTCAAACAATAATACAGAAAGTGTATTATTAAATCTTACACAATCATTGAGTACCACAGCCAATAGATTAAAATTCAATCAAAATTCAAATAATGAATTAATAAATGAACATAAAAGATTAACCTCTGAGATTAAAAATTTAAAAGATAAATTAGAACATCCCCAGAATATTATGGCTACCATAGAGAGACATGTAAAATTTTCTTTTTCAAATCTGAATGATAAATTAACTCATGTGCCTTTAATAAAGGATAGGTTACAAAGAGTGGAAATTGAAGTATCTAAAATTTTGAAAAATACTGATAAATTAAAGGACAACACATCCTATGTGGAAAGAATACCAGTATATCTGAAACATTGAGATGATAAACCAATTATTGAACATGAAAATTGTGTCATGGGCTCTAAGAATATAAAATCAGTAAAAGATAAAATAAATGATCATCTTTCCAAAGTAAGTGAATTATACTACGCAATATAGTGGGGGGAATCGCTAGCAAGTCCCCAACCTGAAGTCAGACAGAACTCAGATGGAACTCAGACTCAACTCTACTTGAAGACCAACCTAAAACTGTTCTGCTGAGTGGTTTTCATCCCTTATTGTATGGTTCCTTTGTCAATAGCTCAATGTGTGTTCAATCTCTGGTGAATTTGAGTCCAAGGTTGCGGACTTGCTAACAAGTCTGCCCCCCATATTGTGTGGTGTTACTTAATATTCCTCAGGTTAGGAAAGCAAAAACTAACCAAAAGAATTGGCCTAAGTTAGATAAGTACCCTTCTTTTGGTGGGAATTCAAATTCTGATTGGAAACAATTCATTCAGAGAATTGATAACTTAAAATTTTCATACAAATTACCTGATGAAGCAATTACATTAAAATTGACATTTTTATTTAAAGATGTGGCATTATTATGCTTTGAATCTGTATTGAGTGAGAAAGTTAACTACTCCTGGAATCAATGGAAGGCACTAATTGAAAGGCAATTTGGTGGCTGAAAATTTATAATCACTCAACAAAGATTGTATGAGAAAGCCAGATATAAACCATGCTGGGGATAAACCAATGGTATTTTTAATGAATTTAATAAAAATTATGAAGGCCATGGATCCAAAAATGGATTATGATGAGTTGAAAGGAAAAATAATATATAAATTGCCTATATCAGGCAGACACATTATTTTAGCTAGAAATGAAACCATCAGAGATACTTCTGGGTTTATTAATATATGCAATGAAATATTATTGAACCAAAAATATGAAACCAGGTATAATAATTACAAGCAAAATGTTGAGGTATTAAAACCTACTACAAATTAGTTACAAGTGGGGAAGAAAAAACCTTCAGCTCCCCTTGTCCCTAAAAGACAAGAAAGTAACACTTGCTACAAATTTAATGAACCTTGGGCTAAAGGTCACACTTGTAAGAAAAGAATAAATGTTTTTGAAAACTGACAAGATTCTGATCCAAGTAATCATGAAGATGAAAAGGAGGAATATAGTGAGGATTGTAAAAGTAACATTTCTTAAAGTGATGATGAAAATAAGATATATATATTAGAACAGGATATTATGTACCTGAATGATGCAATACCTCATACAGATACATCTTTAACTTATTTTGAGAAAGCTGAAATAATTAAAGATGTAACTCATGATACTTACAAAATAACACCTATTAGAGCACCTGTTATTATATGTGGAAAAGAAATGAATGCTATTCTTGACACTTTAACTGCAGGTAGTGTAGTTTCTATTAATACATTAATGAAACTTGATAGAAAGTATAAAGAAAAACTGGAACCTTTACAGACAAAGAACTGGAGTGGTTTTGTTTCAGTATTACATCCAATTGGAAAATACAAAACTTCTGTATTCTTTAAATATAATAATGGATATGTAAGAGCAGCATGTGAATCTGTAGTAATGGATAATAAAAATTTTAGTGATTGTTTTATTATTGGAATTGATATATTGGCCAAATTTGGTATCAAACTAGATCCTGAAAATAGTTTCTTTGCTATAGGTGTGAATGGGAAAAGAAAATTCAAGATTTTCTGTGAAAATTCAGTTTATTCCATTTCTGCTAAAGAAGAACAACTGAAAGGTGGAAGAGCCACCTCTGAAGTGGTTGAGTTGTAAAATGAAATCCAAAATGCCTCTTTCAGTCCTCAACTCTCAAAAATTGAGGAAAAAAATGTTTTGAAATTAATAAAATCTTATCCTATGGCATTTTCTCATGGTTCAAATGAACTAGGATTGGTCAAAGACCATGAGATGAAAATCTCTTTAAGTTGTGATTTGGATAATATTCCTGGCAGCTTGAAAAAGAAACCTTACCCAGTTTCTTCTGCAAAGAGGAAAGACATTGAAGACAACATTAAAATGTTGTTAGAAATGGGTATTGTTGAAAAAGTAGACACAAAACCTAAGTATTGTGTTATTTCACCAGTTTTAATATATTATGAAAAAGATAAAGCAAGATTGTGTGGTGATTAAAGAGCTCTGAATACACTCACTGTAGATTATATTTACCCTCTTCCAAGGATAGCTTCTATCCATGCTACCTTACAAGATGAAAAATATATTTTCTGTCTGGATGGAAACAAAGGTTACCACCAGATTCCTGTGGAAAAAAATTGTCAGAATCTTTTACTCATAACCACACACATTGGAATATATAAATATGTTAGAATGCCTTTTTTCCAAAGAATTCCCCTTCAGTCTTCCAAAAAATTGATGGATAGTGTTTATCATCAGGAAATGGTTGAAAGATGGCTTTTAGTTTATATTGATGACATCATAGTGTTTTCACAAACATATGATGAACATTTAAATCACCTGAAAAGAGTATTTCAAAAAATGGATGAAATAAATATGACAATTGCATTAAAGAAATGTAAATTTAGGTTTCAATCTTTGAAAGTACTTCGACATGTTGTATATGGATTAAAAATTTGTGTTGACCAGAATAAAGTGGAAACAGTAAAAAACATTAATATACCTAAAAATGTGAAAGATGTTCAAAGTTTTCTAGGTATGTGTGGATATTATAGGCAGTATAAAAAAACTACCAACACATTGCAGCTCCTTTGACCAAATTTATCAGTAAAAATGAAGATTCATTTGGAATAATGAAAGAAAACATGCCTTTGATAAATTCAAGGAATTTTTAATGTCAGCTCCAATATTGGGAGTGCCAGATTTTAACCTCTCTTTTGTCTTGTATACTGATGCAAGCTTTACAGGGTTACACGCTGATTTACAGCAAAAACAGATAATAAATGGTAAATTATCTGAAGTAGTTATCTGTTATATATCCAGAACCTTAAGAAAGACAGAATTAAGGTATGGTTCCATCCAACTGGAATGTTTAGCTGTTGTGTGGGCCCTGGAGAAAATTTATTACTATCTTGAAGACCAGAAGTTTGAATTAATAACAGATTTCAGTGCAGTAAAATCATTAATAAACATGAAAACATCTAATAGGCACATTTTTAGATGGCAACTAGCTGTACAAGAGTACAGAGGTAGAATTAAAATCACTCATAGATCAGGAAAATTGCATTCTAATGTGGATCTATTATCCAGAAGTCCTTTGCCAAATGATACCAACAGCCCAGCTTATGTGCCTGAAAATGAGGTAATACATATATTTGGAATTTATTTAGTGGATTTAGAGGAAGAATTTATGCAAAATATATTAGAAAATTATTCATCTGATAAAGATTTGTCTAAATTAGCTACCATTTTAAATGATCCAACAAATGCCTCTATGAGTGCATTTATTAAAACATTACCTCCAAAGTATAAAAATGCATTGGAAAATGGTAAACTGTCAATTGAAGATGGATACATATATTACAGAAAAAAGCTAAGTAATGTAATAGTTATACCACCTTCTATGAAACAGTTAATGTTAAGTACTTGTCATGATGACATCTTAGCTGGTCATTTTGATTATAGCAAAACATTATATAGAGTTAAAATTACAGCCTGGTGGATAAACATGAAAGAAGTTGTACAAAAATACATTGACACATGTGAATCTTGTAAGAAATCTAAAAGATTGATTGGGAAGAGAGCTGGGTTGCTACAAAAAATAGAGCAGCCAAAAGCTCCATGAGAAATTATAAACATCAACTTTGTCACTCAATTGCCATTAGCAGGAAAAGAAAGTTTCAATTCTTGCTGGGTAATTGTGGATAGACTAACACAAATGTTTAAATTTATCCCTACCCATAAAGAGGTATCTGCAAAAGACTTGGAATTACTATGGTGGACTCAAATGATGAATACTGCTGGGCTCCCCAAAGCCATAATCTCTGATAGAGACCCTAAATTTCTTTCAGAGTTCTGGAAATCTTTAATGGAAGTATCATGTTGACAATTGAAATTGTCTACAGCACACCATCCACAAACTGATGGGCTGGCTGAGAGAATGATACAAACTCTGGAAGACATGGTCAGAATATATTTTTCCTTTGGATTACAATACAAAGACAATGAGAAATTCACACATGATTGGGTAACATTAATTCATGGCCTTGAATTTTCTTATAATAGCACAACTCATTCTGTACCAGAGAAAAAACCATTTGAACTCTGGCTGGGATATGTACCAAATACCCCAGTAAATCATTTAAATAAATTACCAAGGTTAGATATACACCCTGGCCCTAAATCCTTTATTCATATTCAACAAATTTGTAGAAAGAATGCAGAAGAATACATCCAAAGAGAATTTAAATATGAAAAGAAAAGGTGTGATAAATCTCATAAAGAATTTGAATTAAAAAAAGGAGATGAGGGCCTAATTTCAAAACTACATTTTAACTTACAAGGTAATGTTAAATTAAAGGATCCCTTTGTAGAACCTTTTTCAGTCAACAAAATGGTTGGTAATAATGCTTTGGAAGTCATATTATATGCCCCATATGATAGGAAACATCCAGTTTTACCTATCTCATTATTAAAATCTTACCATGCAAATGATCCTGACTTATTTACAAAAAGAAGAGGAAGGCATAAAAAGGAACCTGAAGAAATTGTGGAAAAGAAGAGATTAAAAAAAATCAAGAAAATAATCCTTACCAAAGAGAAAGGAACTGAGTATTTATTAAGATTTAAGGTAAAATCAAATGAATTTGATAAATGGAAAGCTGAAAAAGAAATTTCAAATTTATCCTCCCTTCTTAAAAAATTTCAAAAGAAATAAAACTCTGTTCAACCAGCTGAGGGGTTAAAAACAAGTACTGATAGTATTTTTTTATTTCTTATTTCTTTAAAGAATTAATCTTTAATGCTACAGAATTTCTGAATACCTGAAAAATAAAATAAAAAAATGTAAAACTTATCATTTTTTTATTGTTTTTTTGGGTGGTCGAGTTTCAGCCTGGATATCCCCAGGAGTGAGTAAAAAGTACTTATAAATTATGTTATACACATGGACTATACATTGGAACAATAAATAAAAGTACACAAGTTGTATACATAAGTAAAAATTATGATAAAATACAATATATGCCATTATAACACCTTATATACACACATATATCAACCTTTTATAAGTATTATGTACTTAATATTAAGCTGGATGATTTTAGGATAATTTTAAGAGCCTTAAATATAAGGCTACATAATTTTTAAGTAGACTTAAAACTGTTGTTTTTATTGTTTTATGTGAAAAACAAGAAATGCACTTTAAATCATTTAAAAGTTGAATATTTGCATTATAAATTTAATAATATTAAAAATGAGCCTTAACAGATAAATTTTTGTTAATTAGGACTATTGATTTGGCTACTCAAATACATAAAAATAACATTTTCAAATTTGGTGTTTTTTATGCCAGAAATGGCTTCTGTGTACTGGCCACATACTGCCTGCATTTATCCTGTGTGAATAGCTTCATTTTTAGCAAAGTTAGCTTTTTCACATTATAATCACCCCACATTCTATGCCCACTGTAGGGAAATATGCTAAAATAGGTGACAGGTGCTTATTTAGTGTCTTAATTTAATCATAAGTGCATTGGCCTTATTATATGCACTAATTTCACTAATAACCTCAAGCTTGGCACATTTAATTCACTACCACACTTAAATTTGCTTAAATTTGCCTATATTAGTCAAGTATTTACCCATTCAAGCACCTTCCAAGGACTGCATATAGTTACCCCACATCTCACAGCCTTTTTGGGTTTTTCAGTGGTTTCTCAGTCAATATTGGTTATTTTTGAGTCAGGATTACATGTAATTTATTGTCATAATTACCCCCATAATTCTACTGTAAGTCCCCCTTAATATTTTGTAATATTTAGTGTTTTTATTTCTCTTTTTAGTCTTTTATTTTAAGGTATTAAACGCATACACTCTCTTTTTTTCTTCTTCTTTATTTTTGATGGATTATCCCTATTACTACAAAATTTTGGTGGATGATTTCATTATAATTATGTTATTGGTCACTCTTTATGTTGTTAGACAGGTGTATTAGCTGGAATGAGGCGTCATTAGCCATGCATAGAGCTGGTAAATCAAGGAGTATAAAAGGAGGGGGTTTTCGGTATTGTTTTCTACATTCTTTATCATTACAATAAAATATATAACCAATACAATTACAATACATACCAATAGCACTTATAAAGTCTTTGAATAGTATCTGAATTATTACATATATTTTTCTACCAACTTTAAGATTCTAACCCATTTATAATTAGTGAGATTAATATTACTGAGACCCTTATATTGAGTTATATTTTAGCACTTATTGGATTTGTACTACAGTATTCATATAGGAGCATTAAGTCTTCTAGACAACTGACTATTCAAGCTATTTCATGTCTCTGTACTTGAACTCAGCCTGGTATATTCAATCTAAAATCCATACTTTCTTTGAGCAAATCTACTTATATAGAGCTGATGGTGTATCTTGTTTTTCCATCTCTGTCATTTTTTCTCAAAGAAATTTTATTACCTTTATAGGTTAGCATTGATTGTAGTATTCTTTAATTTCTATCTGATTTATTTTGCTTATTATGGTGATCCTAGGTATATTGAAGAGATCACTACTTGGTAGTGATTTGGGCACCATTCAATGATAGGGAAGTTCTTTTATTATCATTTGAAATTCATCTCTGTTATTTTTGCTTAAAGAGTTTTTATTATCTTTATAGGTATATTTCAGAGATCACAACTTTGGAAAAATTTGGGCACCATTCACTGATAGGGTGGTTATTTTATTTTTAAAAGGTATATTGCAGAGATCACTACTTGGGAGAGATTTGGGTGCCATTCACTGATAGGGGTTATTTTATTTGTAAAAGTTTTTTCATATCTCATGCTGTGAAATAGCCATAAAAATCTCTACTTTTCAGTAAAATAGACCAATTGTTCAAAAAAAAAGACTAAGAACTGTAGGGTTCAAAAATCAGAAAGGGAAACATTGGATACCCACATATTATTCTGATGTGAAGGATGCCATTTCCTAGGTTTAGCTTACAATATACACTAACCCCATAGCTGGTGAACATTGAAAAACATACATCACTGAAAATTCAATATATTTTTAACAGTCATTGTAGACAATCCTATAGTACTAGCTAAAGGCCTTGACCAAGGGAGTTGGAGTAGAACTGGAGAGAAAAACCCCTGTCCCTTTGAGAAATACTAGGTGAGATTTATTTGCTACAGTAAATTAGAGACTTTTACAATACCCCTTCTATCACACTTCTTGATTGCTTTACAAGTCAAGACAGTAGCCAATAGCAGACCACTGAGAACCAAAGAACCTGAAACCTGAAATGCAGAGGAATCCACACCAGAAACCAAAGACACAGTGCACTTGTTGCACAAACACAGCAAAAATACTTGATGTAGGTTGCAAAGCTACAACAGAGAAATCAGTTGCCAAAGTTGAGAAAAATGAAGAACTAATCTTGCAACAAACACAGCCAATTGTGGCCAAAAAACAATGATATAACTATCAGATGGTTGTATGATAATTAAATTTGCCCCAAACTGTCTTTTTCAGTATGTACACACAGACCACCTATCTAAAAATCCATGCACAGCAACTAATTTGGCGCTTTTGACAGCCAAATTGAATAAAAACCCTCTATAAACGCTCCCCATCCTTCTATAACCAAGGTGGGCAGTCGGCCTGACATCGGGCAGAGCTCCCAGAAGCCAGCAATCCACCAAAAACATCTAATAAAGCCCAAAATACTTAGAAAAATCCACCACAACTACTAAAACCCTTAAAACACAAAATTAAGCTATGACAACATTGTGACATAAAATATAAAACCAAATTAGCTCTACTTAATGATACTAAGCACTTAATGCTAAGACTTAAGGTTAGCCTGTAAAACACAAAAAACAAAATTAAACAGCTATCTTTTAGAAATTAAAAATGAGGAAATGACCCCTTAAATGTTGGAATATAAAAAATATTAAAAGGACATAAAATATAGAGAAAATCCAGGGCTATCCAATGGTAGTACCCACATACCCATAGTCCCAAAATTAACTGAATAAAACTAAAAATAACACATAATTATTCAACTAATGTCAATTAAGACATACACAAATAGAGCCAAACAGACAAACAAAGGCCTCTTCCAATGTTGGAAGACCACATCCTCCCTCCAATTGAGAATGTCCACATTCTCCTTCATCACATCCACCATGTTCAGCTTTCTTTCAAAATCTGCCTCTGACATGAGCCCTTGCCAATACTGTATTGACAACAATCTGATCTGCACCATCACACCACCAGCTCATCCATACAGGACCTCCTGTGATGTCTGCCAATCCAGAAATAAAACTTGCTTCAGACCTGGTCCATTATCATCTTCAACAGCTTCACCTCCACCTCAACCTGGTCCATCTTTTACCAGCACCAAAAGATCCAGGCCATCCATCCTGATGCCCAGATTAGTCAACAAACTACACCCTTCAAAGAAGAGTGCCAACACCACTACAGCAACCACTTCCACAATTCTTGGTCCATATGATGGTAAAAAAACTTTTATTCCTTCCTTCCACTTTTAAAACTGATGACTTCTCAGTTCCTCCATCTTATGAAAGTGATGATGACAATGTAGGATCCATTGAACCACCAACACCTAGCCACTTGTCCACCATTAAGGCCAAGTTCCAGAAACACTCCTCTGAGAAAAAACACCTCCTACTAAGCTACTTCCAATCCACTCCTTCTAGAAATCCACAGGACCTTGAGAAAAGGACACACCTCATCCACCAGTTCAAGGCTAATGCTGAACACTTTGTTTCATCTCTTGATTCTCTTCTGCCACTTGACTCTTGATTGAAACTCTTGACTTAGAAATGAAAATTCTTGACCACTCTCTAGACTTCCTGAAAGTAGCTAATAATAAGAAATTCCTCATTTTACAGTCTTGGGAGACTCATCCTCAGTTTTAAGTCTTGGGGGACTAAAAGCCTTCATCTTATAGTCTTGGGGGACTCAAAAACCTCAGTTTATAGTCTTTGGGGACTCAAAACCTAAATCAAAACAACAGAACCAGAGATAAAACCATTAAAGACCAAATAAATAAACTAACGTTCTGGGGTAACTGTTCTACAGAGTAGCCAGCTCATCAGTTACCCCCACACTTGCCTTAACTAAATTCAGAGACTCCCCCTTTGGATTCCCTCTACCAGAATTACACTAACACCACATTATCAGTTTATAGTCCTGAAGGACTCAACCATAAAACCATCCTCAGTTTATTGTCTTGGGGGACTATACCATTTTTCAGTTTAAAGTCTTGATGGACTGCCCACAGTTTTCAGTTTAAAGTCTTGATGGACTTTCCACACTTTGCATAAAAAAGACAAAACCGATTCCATGCACAATTCTCTGAAACCAACCTACTGAACTTCCACTTTCTTTTCATCATCTACCCATCACTGATAAAAATTTTCTTTTATCTCTTTTCTCTTCATTGTTTTCTAATCACAGATAATGGCTGTATCTCCTGCTTTTGACCCTGATCTTCCTTGCTTCACTGCTCCAAAGGACTATTCTTGTAAACAGTGTATCAGCATGTGCAGACCTTGTATTTTCACACTTCCAACTCCTGAGGCCAAACTCTACAACAGGGCCTGTGATTCTTGCAACTCAGAAAAGAAAAAATGTGACAGAGACCCCAATTATCTTATACCACCACCTTCACCTTCACACAACTACATCTCTAGATCTCCCACCAGATCCCCTGAACTTGGTCCTGCTTCTTCTTCTTTATCTTTAGCTCCATGCAGAAGATCCTGCTTCTCAATTTCCAGAACACTCTCCAAAAGACCTGCTTTATCCACTCAAGAAACAGCCTTTATCTCTGCAAATTTAGCTCCCAGGCTTCTAGACCACGTCCAGGCAGCCCTCCCCCCTCTCTAGGAAGCAAAAATCAGGCTCAAAACCTTAAAATTCAGCCAGAAAAAAAGGCAAATTCCACCAACAAACACCAATAAGTCCACACAACAACCTCCTAGTGCTCCCAGAGCAATGCGCTCAAAAATTTCTTTTTCCAAAAATGCCAAAAGTTCCAAAACATCTAGAAGACCTGCCAGAGGAACTCAAGAAGACACCAGAGCACCAAAAACTGCTCCCAGACAAAATTCTCCCTCTCAACCAAGAATAATCAACTACACCTCTCCTCTTCCAGAAAATTATTCCTCTGAAGGTTCAATTTCTTCCAGAACTTTATCCAGAATAGACCAATCAGCTTCCAGGTCACCTTCTCCTGCTCCATCATACAACAACCCTGGTACTCCACCACTAGAACCCAACCAAACTGAACCAAGCAAAAATATCAACAACAAAAACAACAGCCCTTCTGCTCCAACTAGGACCCAGGAATGTCCTCATCCAAGTTCATATTATAAACACCATTTAGAGGATGACCAAGAAAATCCATACTTCCACCTGGTTGATCCTCCTACTACATCCATTCAAAATCCTTCAACAATCCAGATTCTGGCTGCTTAAAAATTTGATGAGCTTCCATTCTGTAAGTAAAAAATTAATTAATCTAATTTCTTCAACAGAAAACAATTACTGATCCAATTCTTCTGTTTAGTTGTCACCCTGTCTCCTGAAGCTAGTATTAGGATTGGCAAACCTCTGGAAGCCACCTTGACACTGGATTACACCAACATGAAGCAACACATAAGTATGATGTGTTCAAACATGCTTAAGGCCCTTGCTCTTCATGGGCCATTGAATGACTTTGAGAAGAACCTGAGGAAACAACTTCTTGATGACCATTGGAAGATGTCTAGAATAATTAAGCACACCTTCCAACACTCCATCCCAGCCTCTTCTACTTCTACCCAAAAATTACCTTCAAATCCAGTTCCTGACCATTACAATCACTACACTCTCTCCAGCCAGCTACACCACAAGGAACAAAGTTCTTACTCTAATCCCAACAAAAAATAAAAACACCAACATAATACAGACCAACTGCCAGAGGCTTCTTCTTCCAGACATTAATAATAGAACAAAAAAATAAATTAGTAAACAGAGAAAACAATAATAATTAGCAAATATATATATATATATAATTTTATTTTATTTTATTTTATTTAATTTTTAATTTTTAATTTTTAATTTGAATTTAAATTTTTTAATTTAAATTTTTGTTTTTGTTTTTATTTTTATTTTTATTTTTATTTTTATTTTTATTTTTATTTTTATTTTTATTTTTATTTTTATTTTTATTTTTATTTTATTTTTATTATTTTTATTTATTATTTCTACACAGATGACTACTTAAAACTACTAACATACTAAAAAAAACTTGAAAAGAATTAAACAAAATTGCTCCAAAAAAATACGAGAGCTGAGAAAATAAAATAAAATGAATAAAAATAAGATAAAATAAATAATAATTACAAATGGTATTCCCCAGCCAATTGATGAGCCGATCCCCTGATACCTTACCCACATCTAAGTGCACCTTGATGTGGATACACCTTTAAATAATTTTTGAATGATTTGAGATAAATAAATCAATAAAAAATACTAATATAAAGATAAAATGAAATGAATAGAAATTAAAGTACGTAATTAAAATGAAATAAAGATAAAAAAGAAAATAGAATTGCCCGGCAAATTGATGAGACTTTCCCCACCAGTGCTTGCCCATATCCAGGTGACCCTGATGTGGTTACACCATATAATATTGATTTTTGTTATTTTCCACCTCTTTATATCCTAATAACCACCATAAAAGAATTAATTGAAAAAAAGAGAAAAAAGAAAATAATCTAAAACTCTATCTAACACAACTATAGCCACAAAAATCAAAAAAAGAAAAGTCCAGCTCCATCGAATTTCCAGTTCAAGGAAATGATCACTGGGTGGGCTCCCTCCAATAAGTAAAAATGATGGGAGACCACCAGTGATCTGCTACCAATCCAAATAGACCAAAGACAAAGAGGCCAGATCCAAGCCAGTTTAAAGTCATAGTGGACTTGAAACCTGAATAACAAAAAACAGAACTAGAATTCAACTAGGACAAACAAAGTACTTGAAACAGAAATTATGGGGTAACTGTTCTACAGAGCAGCCAGCTCATCAGTTACCCCCACACCTGCCAAAATAAAATATAGAAGCCCCCCCTGGGTACCTTCTAACAAAAACACAACATACATCACAATAAACCAAAACCAAAAAGTATTAACAGTCCAGCACTTGAAGACCAAAAGAATTTCCAGTTTAAAGTAATAGAGGACTAAAACCTGTGAAGAGAAACCAGTACTAGGGTTCAACTGAATTAAGAGAAGGGGTTGGAGACAGAAAATCTGGGGTAACTGTTGTACAGAGCAGCCAGCCCATCAGTAACCCCTACACTTGCCAAGATAAAATCTAGAAGCCCCACCCATGGGTACCTTCTAACAGACAAGTTTCCAACAAAGCAGATGCACAGCATCACCAAAATCTAAAATTTAAAGAATGGTCCATAGTTAATCCTCATTGCGGAGTCAATCTTCTTCACTTCTAGTGCCTCTTGGGTAAAATCTCTTCACCTGATCAGCAGCCACTCTCTTGTTTAAGACTGCACCATCTAACTCCTCCAAAACATAAGAGCCTCCAGACACCTGAGATCTGACTCTGTAAGGTCCATTCCATCTGTCAGAAAAATTTTTTCCCCACTGACTCTCCAAACTTATATTATACACCAAAACCAAACAACGGGGTTTCAAGGGATTCCTGAGTCTATGAGCCAACTTCTTGTCCCAGTATCTGACTGACTGATTTCTTATCTTCATCATTCTAGAGTATGCCTTCTCTTGAAATTCCTCTCTACATTCCAACTGTTGAATCCTGGCACAGAGCAAATCTTCTGTTGAGCACACATCATCCCAATCAATTCCAAGATAAGAGACAGCTTCCAAATCTACTGTTAGAACAGCTTTCTTCTCAAAAATTAATTCATAAGTAGAATAGCCAGTTGTCCTTTTCACAGTGACCCTATCAGCAAATAACACCAAGGGTAAATAATGCCTCCACTTTTCAGAACTATCTCCACACATCTTCACCAGAGCATTCTTGATAACTTGATGGCCTCTTTCAACCATGCCTTCAGCTTCAGGAAAATAAAGTGCAGCCACTCTGTCTTTAGAACCAATACTTTCTACAGCTTCTTTGAATTCAGCTCCAAGCTCTGGACCACCATCAACAGTCACCAACTTCATCAACCCATATCTAAACACCCATTCCTTCTGAGAAAATTCTTCCACATTTTTAGCAGTTAAATTAACCAGAGGCACTGCCTCCACCCAACCAGACAAATCATCCCTGGAAAAAATTAAGTATTTATACCTGCTCTCTTTAATATGGAAAGCATCCATACTGACTCTTCCAAACACAGTTGATTCACCAGTAGCACGGCCAATCTCTTTAGGTTTCAAGTGACTTCTTCTTTGACATTCTTCTCAAGATTGAACCCAACCCTGAACAGCCAACTTCATACCTGGCCACCAAAATCTGTCTGCTACTCTTCTATAAGTCTCCCCAAAGCCTCTATGATCAAGGTCTTCATGCAAAAAGTTCAACACCAACTCTTGAAGCTTTTTCTGAATCACCACCACTTGTGGATTTGGATGTCTCCTCCTCATCAACCTCTTTCCTGACACATAGAATCCAGGACTCTTTTTCTTGATTTCCACCCAAGTATCATCATTGCAACTATCTGGCCTCTCCAAGGTTAACAGATATTCAACCATATTAAAATAAAACTCAGACTGACCCCAGGTCTCATCTTCAAAATCCAATAAAACAACATCCAAGGGTACAACCCTGACATCAAAATCCCCAGTTTGCACATGAGCAACACAACCAGCCCAACCAGGATTCCAATACTTAAACTTGGGTACATCCTTTTCCTTCCACTGAATATTAAGAGAATCCAGTTCACTAACAAAAACACAATTATCAAATCTTGAGCCATCCCAAACAACAGCCCCATCTTCATCAAAAAAGACATCCTGATGACCAGAATCAAGATCAGATCCAACCAGTTTAACCTCTTGGGGGAGGAGAGAACAATCTTCCAGTTTAGCCTCATGTGGGAGGAGAGAACAATCTTCCAGTTTAGCCTCACGGGGAAGGTGTAAACCTTCACCAGAAACACAAATATAACCAGCCAGTTTAACCTCTTGGGGGAGGTAAAAAATTCTTCCAGTTTAACCTCATAGGGTAGGAGAAAGAAACCTTCCAGTTTAGCCTCATGTAGGATGAGAAAAAACCTTGTTGATCTTCACAAAAATAATTCTTATCTGATTTCTTCATTATCTTCAGTTTTTTTTTTTGATTATCTTGAGTTATCTTGAAATTTTTCTTTTCTTTTCTTGAGTTTTCTTCTGACCTACAAACATAACCAGACCAAATGTTGAAGAAAATGGATCCTGAAGAGCCAGCCACACAAAGAAAAATACCAATTAAGTAGTTTATCCTCATTTGGGAGGAATCAGATTCTTGAAACCTTCTGTTTTAAACCAATAAGCTTTCCCCCTGGGCTACAAAAAGCTAAGCCCCTCTTCCAATTCTGATATCCCATAATCAGACCTCCAAACAAAATCCCCATCCTTTTCCATACACTGAATTCACCATCGATTTCATTCTCAGTGTCCATCCGCCCTATATCCTTTGAAACAGAGCAATCTACAGCATCAATAATTTTATCTTCCTTTCTAAAAAAGCCTTCTCCAGTTGAGGGAAGAAGCTGATAGTTTACTGTCTCTAACTCCAAATCATCAATCACACAATTATTCTGAAATTTAAAAAAATCCTCCAAAACCGGACCCAGAACACTAAAAAAATCATCTTCCCCCAAGAATTCATCTTCTGATCTTGATGAAAACAGCTTGGAATTATATTCACTGCAAAAAATTAAGTGGCATCTGCTAGCAGGTTCCTATCCCTATATTCAGTTTTGGTTTAAGAGTAAATTTGATTTGATTTTGCATGAGCTAGTGTGCTCATTGTTCAGTGTGCAGTCTTCCTAGAAAAATTACAGCTGAGCTTTAATTGAGTTAAGTCAAAGATAGGGATTGGAACCAGCTATCAGGTGCCCATGTTTTTTTCTGGTGATTCCTCCAACAAACATACATCTGGAACATAATCATTCTGAAGATCCAAACTTTCTATAGAGAGATTTTTACCACTTCTTCCATCCTCTGAACTTGAAAGAAGAAACTGAGAATCTTTTTCATGAGGCTTCAAATCATTAAGTTCAGAATTACTCTGAGAATCCAAAAGATCCTCCAGAATAGAGTCCATCACTTCAAAATTAACATCCTCCTCCAAGAATATATCTTCTGAACTTAATGGAGCACTGAGAAAATAATCTTCCTCTAAGAGAAATAGTTCCAAAACAGACTATTTCTAAGCATCAACAGATCTTAAAGAAACATCTTCATCCAAAAATACATTATATAAACATGAAGAAACCATATCATCATGAACATCCAATTTTTCCTTCCCACAGAGCTCATCCGCCTTTGAAAAGATACACTGATCATCCAGTGTGTACATATCCAAAACATCAAATGAAGCAAATTCTTGAGATTCATTGACATCATCTGTTAAAGAAATAAAAATTTTGGAAACATCACAAACATCATCATCTCCCAAAGTGTGTGATTCCAAAATTTCCACTGTAGCTGAATTTTCTGCCACTTCTTCCTGAACCTTTCCATCCATTAAATTTTCATTTTCAGGTTCCAACTCTTTAGAAACAAGGTTTTCAAGATGCCCCAGAATAGCCTTCTTCAAAAAACCTATAGCAGGAATCCTACTTTCTCCATTTAGAAGTGTCTTCATCAGCACAACCTTTAACAGAAATCCCTTAACCTCCTTTTTGACCTCCAGAACCATGGCACTCCAAAATAAACTCTTTTCCTTCATTTCATGAGAGGAAATACCATTATAATTCAGATAGTCCATAACCTCTTTAAATTCCTCCATAAATTTACCATACTGAACCATAGAAGTTACACCACCATCCATTTCCCATTTTCTAGCAATGCCATAAAGATAATCCATTGAAAACACAGTCATCCACCTCCTGATAATTTCCATCTTTAACTTTCCCCAATACTGAATCCTATATCCCTCCATCCTAAGAACTTCCTTCACCACCTCTCTGTCATCAATGAAAAGGATCACCTTCTTCACCCTATCCAAATAAGAAGCCCCATCCACATCAGCAGCAGCTTCAAAGATATCCAAAAATAACCTTTCCTCCTCTCCAAAGCAAATTTTCCCTTTCCATGACTTGCTCCTGACAATCCTAACTATTTCCAATTACACCTCCCCAACTTTCCACCACAGATAGCCAAAGTCCCCCCAATAGCCCTCAGAGACCTAGGAGGGACCAAATCCAACTAGAGAGGAGACCCCCTAGACCAAACACAGAGAGATACAGCACCAAAAATCCAAAATCCACAAAGATTCCACAAAAGAAGAGAGTCCAACAGTAACAGAGATTACAAAAGCTAGAAATTCCTCACCCCACGTTGGGAGCCAGAAATGTAGACAATCCTATAGTACTAGCTATTGGCCTTGACCAAGGGAGTCTTCTATCATCATTCTAAAAATAATCAACAGACTTAATTCCTACAAAATAAAGCTTGTAACTCCTTCAGCCTCTTCTTCCTCTTATCACCCTGAGTCCCAAAAAGGTAAGATTCCTTTTCTCTCTGCTAAACTAGACTGACTATTCTCTCAGCCTCCCTTCCACCAGTTATTGATGATGATGAAAAATTTAGGAACCATTGAAACACCACCCCCAAAACTCAATTCCTCTTGCCAAAGAATAATTTCCACCTCATACCCAACAACAAAAACAGCTCCTCCTCTCCTACTTCCAATCAACTCCTGCCAAGGACCAAAAAGACATTGATAAGAGAAGGAGCCTCATTAAACATTTCACGGCCAATTCAGAACATTTTTCCTCCTCCCTTGATACCCTTCTGTAATTACACTAGATATTGAGTTTGACTTAGAAAAGAAAATATGATCACATCCTCTATAGGATGTTACCACCAAAAAACCCTCAGTTTAAAGTTCTGGGGGACTATCCTCATTATAAAGTCTTGGGGGACTCAAAAACCCTCAGTTTATAGTCTTGGGGGACTTAAAACCTAAATCATAAACCCAGAACCAGAGATCAACCACATTAAGACAAAGAGAAAAAACTAACATTCTGGGGTAATTGTGAATAGAGCTGCCAGCCCAAAAATTACCCCCAAACTTGCCTTTGCTAAATTCAGAGGCTCCTCCTGTGGACACCCTCTGCCAATCTTCAAAACCAACACCAAAACAACACCCATTCTTCAGTTTATATTCTTGGGGGACTATATAACCAGTTTTAATTTTAAATTCTTGATGTACTGATGGATATTTCAGTTTAAAGTCTTGATGGACTACACATATTCAGCCACCTTCCCCTTCTGAACTTCCACTTTCACTTACTCATCTTCCCATTACTTATAAAGAAACTTTTCCCTGTCTATTTCTCTTGTAATCAACACAGATCATGTCAGACTTTGGATCACCTGCCTTCAATCCTTCTATACTTCCTTGCTTTACTGCACATAAGGATTATTCTTGGATGCATTGTATTCACATGTGCAGACCTTGCACATTCACTCTTGCAACTCCAGAAGCCAAACTATACAGAAGAGCTTGTGACTCTTGTAATTCAAAGAAGAAAAGATGTGACAGAGTTCCTAACTATCCTATACCTCCACCTCCACATTCTCATAAGTATATCTCCAGAAATTGGTCCTGCTTCTTCTTCTTTTTCTTTAGCTCCTTCCAGAAGATCCAGGAGATCTGTCCCCAGAACTCTCTCTAAATGGCAACCTCTATCTTCCCAAGCATCTGCTTTTATCTCGTCAAATTCCACTTCCAATGCTTCAAATTTTCAAGAACCTTAAGAAATATTGAATTGAAATATGGCGCCACTCAATTAGAGTGTTTAGTTTTTGTATGGGCTTTGGAAGAACTTCATTATTACTTAGATGACCAAAAATTTGAACTGTTACTGATTGTAGTGCAGTGAAATCTCTATTAAACCTAAAAACACCAAACAGACATATGTTTCAGTGTCAACTAGCTTTTCAGGAAGACAGAGGAAGAATAAAAATTATTCACAGATCTGGAAGTATTCATTCCAATGTAGATATGCTGTCTAGATTGCCTCTGCCAAATGATGATTCCAATCCAGCTTATATTCCTGAAGATGATAAATTCATATACAGGGTATATATATTGTTGATATGGAAGAGGAGTTATTACAATTAATTCTGGATTCATATGAAAAATATTCTGACTTAAATAAACTAGTTACAATCTTAAATGATTCAGAGAAGGCTTCAATTAAAGCATCAATAAAAACTCTCCCTCCAAAGTACCAAAATTCTTTGAATAAAAGAAAGTTTTCAATTGATGATGGTTATATTTATTACAGGAGAAAACTTACTAATGTTATTGTAATTCCTCCTTCCATGAAAGAAGCCATCTTAAAACTTTGCCATAATGATATATTGGCAGGTCACTTTGATCTAGAAAAAACCAAGGTCAGAATAAAAAATACTGCATGGTGGGCTAATATGTCTAAAGACACCAAATAATATGTTGAATCTTGTTATTCTTGCCAAAAATCTTAAAAAAAATTAACTGGAAAAAGAGTAGGATTTTTGCAACATATTGAAGCACCTGATTCTCCATGGCAAATCATTAATTTGGATTTTGTCACTGGTCTTCCTGTAGCAGGAAAAGACAGTTATAATTCTTGTTAGGTAATAGTGGATAGATTCACCAAAATGTGAAAATTTATTCCCACCCATAAAGATGTTTCCACCAAAGATTTAGCTTTCTTGTGGTAGTCATATATTTTTAACATTATTGGTTTCCAAAAAGCCATTATCTCTGACAGAGACCCAAAATTTACATCTGAATTTTGGATGTCTTTAATGGGTATATGTGACTGTGAGTTGAAATTATGGGCTGCCCACCATCCCCAAATTGAGGGTTTAGCTGAGAGAATTATTCAAACTCTGGAATATATGATTAGAAGGTATTGTGCCTTTGGATTAGAATATAAAGACAATGATGGATTTACACATGACTGGGTTACTCTATCACCAGGTATTGAATTTGCTTATAATAGCACTGTACATTATGTCACTGAAAGAAAAACTTTTGAGCTCTGTCTAGGTTATGTCCCAAATACTCCTGCTCAAATTCTCAAAAATGAATTACCAAAGTTGGAACTTCATCCTGGTGTAAAATCTTTTATGCAAATGCAAAAACTATGCAGAAAACATGCTCAAGGTTGTATTGATAAGGCATTTGAATATGAAAAGAAAAGAAAAGATGGGATAAATGCCATAAAGAATACAAATTTAAAAAGGGTGATGAAGTACTGATATCTACAGTCCACTCCAATTTACAGGGGATTAACAAACTCAAGGATCCTTTTGTAGGACCTTTTATAGTTAAAAGAATGTTTAGTGATAATGCAGTAGAAGTAGTATTGCATTCTCCATATGATAGAAAACATCCTGTTTTCCCCATTTCCCTACTTAAACCTTATACTTCCAACAGTGACTTAACTCCTAAGAGAAAAGATAGACCTAAGAAAAACCCTCAAGAAGTCACAGAAACTGCAGAAATTGATAAAATTCTCAACAATAAAATTATCACTTCTGAAAAAGGTACTAAAAATTTATTGAGATATAAAAATAAATCATCTTATCATGATACATGGATACCTGATAAGAAATATCTAACCTCTCTACTCTTTTGAAAAAGTATAAAAAGAAAAAATCTTATCATTTTTTTATTGTTTTTTTAGAGTGAGGTACTGTCAGCCAGGCTACTAGACTTACCCAGTGAAATAAGTAATTATTTACTGGATGAAGCCACACCTTATCATCTTTAATTATTATTTAATTATCATTTAGTTACATTAAAATTAGTTATAAATTAACTAGTTACAGAATGTTAAAATTAAATTAATTAATTAAATAAATAAGTAAAATTATAATTATAATTTTGTCCCTTATATTTTTCTCTAACACCGTGCTCAATTGACAGGTTGGGAAAAAATAAAACTTTATATTTAAAAAATAAAATACAAAGATAAAATAAGATTTAAATATTCAAATAATATTAAATATATACAAAAAAATCAAATTTCTTATTTGGGATTGACATTTACAGTAAATATTAAAAATATTGATGTATTTCTGACATACTCTGTAAATACATCTTTTTGACGCCTTCTTTTTGGAATAACTTTATTATTTGAAATACTCTTTCTGGAATGTTCTTTTTCTCTCTCTCTTCCTACTGTTTTTAGAATTTGATTTCCGTGCTTTGTCTCTCCTTTGCCTATAAAAGGCCTCTCTTTTTGTTGTCTTTTGATCATTCTATTTTACCAACTCATTTTTATTACAATAACAATAACACTAAAACTTATTTATTATAACTTATATCTTTAGTACCTACAACAAACATAATTCTATTCTATAACTTATATAAAATATTTAAATCTACCTCTTACTTTGAGAAAAGAAATCATACTTGATTGAGAAATACGTACCTAACTTTTGAGAGTCAAATAAAACCTTAAAATCTTCATATTACACCGTACCAAAGCTTCTAGACCAAAAGTAACCCTTGACAATTGGGGGCCTTTCCGAAATATCGACGGCACAACGTTACTTGAGGCGTAATCGAGGGGACCATTGGCGTACAAGCACCTGTAAAGGACGAGTGGAGGCGAGAAAAACGATGAACGTCATACGTCATGTGATAAAAGTTTTTGCTGCAAACGGGAATCGAACCGCGCTCCAAAACTTAAGTTCATATACTGACTAAAGATTGTATATATCGTGGTAATTATTGTGATTACTATTTGTGGGTTACTCTTCACTCTTCATTTGCTACGTATTTCCTTTTACTCAGCACTCTGTAAGTGGCATTAATTTGCTCATTTTGCAGGGGGAGGTGTCTGGTAATGGGAATTTAATTTTATTATTATAATTTTTTTTTATTTTTCCTGGTTGACCATAATAGAGCAATAACTGTTCTCAGTCCCAGAGGTAATAAAATAATTATATATTAATATTAATTATTATCATTTTTTCAGTTGACAATTGTCCTTATTAAATTGAATTTTAATTGTTCCAGTTGACAAACTGTCCTGACAATAATATTTTTTATTAAATAAAATAATTATTATAATTTTTCAGTTGACATTTGTCCTGATTAATTAATTGTTCCAGTTGACAAGTTGTCCTGACAATTATATTTTTTTTTAATAAATAATTAACATTTCATTACTTCAGTTGACTTTGAGTCCTGGTAATCCAATAAATCTTTTTAAGTAATAAAATTCATATTTAAATTACTTCAGTTGACATTAAGTACTGGTAGTTAATTAATCAGTTAAAATAATTTTTATTAATAAAGATTCATATTTGATTATTTCAGTTGACAATAAATCCTGGTAATAAATTAGTTGATTTAAATCCTGAAAATAAAAATTAATAGAAATTCTAATTTATTTCTACAGTTGATTGCATTATCCTGGTTTTAAATTTTTTTTTATTAATTTTATTTAAGTTGATTTTTATCCTAAAAAGATTTTTTTTATTATTTTTATTTTATTTCTGTTAACTAAAAATTAAAAATAAAGACTAATTAATTTTTTGTCTCTTTTCCTTCATTTCAGTAGAATCTTAAGATGACTGTTCAAAGTTGTTTTGCTGCACGTGAAGAAGAACTAGACTTAATTGATTATGATGAGCCTACTTCTGTAAGTTCTCCTTTAACAAGAAGAATTTCTCAAACTAATAAATCCTTGCCCCAAACAGGATGTGGAAATGGAAGAAGTAGAAATCCTAGTGGAAAATACTCAGGATCAGAAACCCAGGACAAACCCACCAGAAGAGCTTCCAAGAGGCTTCAAGATAAAAAAGATGCCGTTGTCCCAGCAGATAAAGAATCTGTCAACCCACATAAAGGAGTTAAAGACAGACAGCTTAAAACTAAAGTTAAGGGTAGATGCCTTGGAAGAAAGGGAGAAAAGAATAAATACTTCTCTCCAAGAGAAAAGGAAACCTCTTCCTCCCAGGGATCAACAACAATTGGCTCCCCAATCCCAAGAGATGGTGGAAGTGTCCAAGTGGCAGTGGGACTGGATCAACACACAGTGGGACTACTTAGCTCAAAATCAGCATCAATTACCTCAGGTAGGTCCATCAAGGCCCACCCAGGCAAACCCCACTCCTCCCCACCCTTATCAAGGAGGCAAAAGAAGAAGGAAGCCCAATATGGTGATACCCAGCAAACCCTGGTACGTCCCTCTATTGATTCTCAAGTGCCTTTTCTTGTGGCTGACTCTGTTCCTTCAGGTAAATCTGGAAGGCAGGATGAAACCTTGAGACCTATAGAGGCTGGGAATAGTAGACAGTTATCTCATGTATCCAATCCATTACTTTTAATTGCTACCTCAATGATTAATCCTGATATGGCTGTGATTGATGAAACTCTTGACCCTGAGTTCTATGAGAGTCTGGAAAGTTACTCAGTTTCCTTATTGAGAAACACTCCAGATGTAGCAAGAATTAATGATGAGCACTTGAGAGATATTATTGCCAAGCAAAATCATATAATGAACAATATGCAATTGACTCAGAGATATAATAGTTTGTTAACTGATCAGGGTTATCAAGAATTAAAAAGTGAAGCACAGAGAGTCTCTGATGAATTGTCTCATTACAAAGCAACCCATGAAAAGAAAATTGCTTTATGGCAAAATATAAAAAATGATTTGTCTAAACTAAAAGATACTGTATCTGCCTGTTGCCAGGAGGTAGAAATAGATAAGATAAATCTGAAAAGATTGAGTGACCATTTGTCATCTTTTCAACATAAAAACCAATTATCTTTTGCAACTGTCAATGAAAGTTTATCTAGTCTTCCAAGAATGAAAACAAGACTAACAACCATTGAAGAAACATTGAACTCATTGTTGAATGACCAGAAATATTCTGACAATTCTGTGAAGGAACATATAGTGCAGGATGCTCAACCAGTACCTGTGGCTAGTTCATCTAAAATAAAAATTGATCCAGAAATACCTGTTGATAACACTGAGTTTCCATCAAAAACTGATGATGCACCAGGATCTGCAACAGAAGGATTAAACAATGAGATTTCAGCACAATTAGAGAAATTACAGCTGCTTCTTACTCAGAAACAAGCTAGTACTAAGGAGACTCCTTCAAATCAAAAGAATTGGCCAAAACTTGACCAGTACCCAACATTTGATGGTGATTCTTCCTCTGATTGGCAACAATTTATTTGCAGAATTGATAATTTAAAAAATTCTTACAAACTCCCAGATGAGGAAATTGTGTCCAAATTAATTTCTTTGTTCACTAATGTTGCCCTGATGTGGTATGAATCTGTTCTCCTGGATGGGAATGACTACTCATGGGAGGATTGGAAGAAATTAATTAAAGCACAATTTGGTGGCTCCAAGTTCAGAATGGCTCAACAAAGGCAGTATGAGGAAACTAGATATAGCTCTTCTACTGATAAACCTATTGAGTTTTTAATGAAACTTGTAAAAATCTTAAGGGAAATGGACCCAAATATGGAGTTTGATTTATGGAAGGACAGGATCCTCTATAAATTACCAATGTCTCTGAGAGACTTGATTGTGGCTAGGACTGAGCTCTCTAAAGAACCCTCTTCTTTCATTAATACTTGCGATGAGATACTTCTAAACAATAAGTATGATGCAAGAAGATTCATTCCTAGGACCCCTTTGGAGAAACCCTCCACTTACCAACAAAAACCTCTGGAAAAGGTTGGTAAAACTTCTGCCCCTGTTGCACCAAAGAAGTATGCAACAAACACTTGCTTCAAGTGCAACAAGCCTTGGCAGAAATGCCATGTTTGTGACAAGAAGATAAATCTTGTGGAACAAACAGAGGAGCATGCTGATGACACAGTGGCACTGGATGATACATCAAGTGATTGTGCCAGCAATATTTCATATGAATCTCAATAAGAAATCTTGATGCTGGAAGAAGATATTCATTATTTAAATACTATTGACATTGATAATAATGATTTATCTACAGTTGAGGATGCTGAGATCATAAAGAACATTGAGGATAACTCAATTGTTATTGCCCCTCTTAAGGCACCAGTCTTGATTAATGGAACCAGCATTGAAGTTGTTCTGGATTCTGGAGCTGGAGGAAGTGTAGTATCTGAAAGAGCACTTGCCTCAGTAGATCAAGACTATAGATCTAAACTGTTGCCTATCATTTCTGAAAATTGGAGAGGGTATGGCTCTGTTTTGTCCCCCATTGGTAAATACAAAGCCACAGTGTTTTTTAAATATAACCATGGTTTTGTAAGAGCTATTTGTGATTTTGTTGTCATGAAAAATGATAACTTGAGCAATTGGTTTATTGTAGGGAATGATATTTTAACCAAGTATGGCATAAAATTGGATCCTTCAAACCAATGTTTCACAATGGGGTTGAATGGGAAGAGAAAATTTAAAATTTCCTCCCCCAAAAAATTATTAAAACCAGAATTGAACACATGTAATTCTGTGGTTCAATATAAAGGAAGATCTACAAAGGAAATGCATGCCCTTATGTCTGAAATTGACAATGCCTCTTTTGGAGAACAACTTTCTGGTGAGGATAAAGATTCCATCATTAACTTGATAAAATCTTTTCCTATGGCCTTTGCTCATGGGTCACATGAACTGGGATTAGTTAAAGAGGAAATGAAACTTTTATTGTCTTGCCCATTAACTGATATACCACCTAGTTTAAAGAAGAAGCCTTATCCTGCTTCTCCCACAAAGAGAAAAGATATTGAAGATAATATCTCTACCCTTTTAAAAATGAATATTATTGAAAAGGTAGTTGAAACACCTAAATATTGTGTTATCTCACCTGTCCTAATTTCTTATGAGAAAGATAAAGCCAGGTTATGTGGTGATTATAGAGCACTAAATACTTATACTGTTGATGATATCTATCCTTTACCTAGAATCAGCTCTATACATGCTACTTTACAGGGTGCTAAATATATCAGCTGTTTGGATGGTAATAAGGGATATCACCAGGTACCTGTTGAGAAAAATTCTCAGAACTTTCTGATGATTGCCACTCATATAGGTATTTATAAGTATATTAGGATGCCATTTGGCCCTAAAAATGCCCCTTCTGTTTTCCAAAAAGTAATGGATAACACATTCCATCAAGAGATAATTGAAGGTTGGCTGATGGTTTATATTGATGATATCATTATATTCTCAAAAACATTTGAGGACCATCTTAAACACCTGTGTAAAGTATTCCAGAAAATGGACGAAATAAATATGACACTTGCTTTGAAGAAATGTAAATTTGGTTTCCATTCTTTAAAAGCTCTTGGTCATGTTGTTTCAGGCTTACAGATATGTGTTGACCAGAACAAAGTGGCAGCCATAAAACAGGTGAAAGCTCCTACAACAGTGAGAGAGCTCCAAAGTTTTTTGGGAATGTGTGGATACTATAGACAGTATATTAAAAATTACCAATTCATAGCTTTACCCCTTACCCAATTAACTAGAAAGGATGTTGCTTTTGTCTGCAATAGTGAGAGACAAAGAGCCTTTGACACTATGAAACACTGTTTGATGTCAGCACCAATTCTTGCTTTACCTGACTTTGATCAACCATTTGTTTTGTACACTGATGCCAGTTTTATTGGTCTTGGTGCTGCCCTCCACCAAAAACAAGTGATAAATGATAAAGTTTCAGAAGTGGTAATTTGTTATATTTCAAGAACCTTGAGAAATAGTGAATTGAAATATGGTGCTACGCAATTGGAGTGTTTAGCTGTAGTATGGGCTCTGGAAAAGCTTCATTATTACCTAGATGACCAGAAATTTGAACTTGTCACTGACTGCAGTGCAGTTAAATCCCTTTTAAACTTGAAAACACCTAATAGACATATGTTTAGATGGCAGCTGGCTGTTCAAGAATACAGAGGTAGAATGACAATTATTCACAGAGCTGGTATTGGTCACTCAAATGTGGATATGTTATCAAGGTTACCCTTACCAAATGATGACTCAAATCCTGCTTATGATCCTGAGGATGAAATTATCCATATCCATGGGATATATGTGGTTGATATGGAGGAAGAGCTATTACAGCTTATTCTGGAATCATATGATAAGGACACTGACTTGAAAAAGTTATGCACCATATTAAATGATCCAAAGAATGCTTCAATACAAGCATTAATTAAAACCCTTCCACCAAAGTACCAAAAAGGTTTGGAAAAAGGAAAATTTTCAATTGATGAAGGATATCTATATTATAGAAGAAAGTTGAGTAATGTTATTGTTATTCCTCCTTCTATGAAAGAAATCATCTTGAAAATTTGTCATGATGACATATTAGCTGGACATTTTGATCTTGAAAAAACAATGATCAGAATTAAGAACACTGCTTGGTGGGCTAATATGTCTGAGGACACAAAGTTATATGTTGAATCCTGTGATTCATGCCAAAAATCAAAAAGATTAACTGGTAAAAGAGCAGGATTAATGCAACATATTGAACCTCTTGATGCTCCATGGAAAATAATAAACATGGATTTTGTAACAGGATTACCTATTGCTGGTAAAGACAGTTATAACTCTTGTTGGGTTATTGTGGATAGATTCACAAAAATATGTAAATTTATCCCTACCCACAAGGATGTCTCCACTAAAGAATTAGCTTTCTTATGGTGGTCTCATATGTTTAATACTGCTGGTTTTTCTAAAGCCATAATCTCTGACAGAGACCCTAAATTTACTTCTGAATTTTGGATGTCTCTGATGGATGTTTGTGGTTGTGATCTGAAACTTTCTACTGCCCATCACCCTCAGACTGATGGTTTAGCTGAAAGAATGATTCAGACTTTAGAGGACATGATAAGAAGATATTGTGCCTTTGGCCTTAAGTATAAAGATAATGACAGATTCACTCATGATTGGGTTACCTTACTTCCTGGGTTAGAATTTGCTTATAATAGAACTGTTCATTCTGTTACTCAAAGAAAGCCTTTTGAGCTCTGGCTTGGATATGTTCCTAATACTCCTTCCCAAATTCTCAATAACAAAATACCTAAATTGGATATACATCCTGGTGTAAAATCTTTTCTTCAAATGCAACAACTATGTAGAAATCATGCTCAAAAATGTATTGAAAAATCATTTGAATATGAGAATAAAAGATGGGACAAATCCCATAAAGAATACACTTTTAAAAAGGGTGATGAAGTGTTGATTTCTACAGTCCACTTCAATTTACAAGGTAATAATAAATTAAAAGATCCATTTGTTGGTCCTTTTGTTGTCAGAAGAATGATTGGAGATAATGCAGTTGAAGTTATTCTGTATTCCCCATATGACAGAAAACATCCTGTTTTTCCAATATCTCTTTTGAAACCTTACACATCCAATAGTGATTTATTTCCAAGAAGGAGGGGTAGACCAATGAAAACCCCAAATGAAATCACTGAGACAGCAGAAATTGAAAAAATATTAAATGACAGAATAGTCACTTCTGAGAAAGGTACAGAATACTTATTGAGATTCAAGAATAAATCATCTGAATATGATTCTTGGATACCTGGGAAGGAGATATCTAATCTTCCTACTCTACTAAAAAAGTATAAGAAGAAAAAATCATAGCATTTTTATTATTATTATTTTTTTTTTTAGAGTGAGGGAGTGTCAGCCAGGCTACTAGACTTACCCAGTGAAATAAGTAATTATTTACTGGATGAAGCCGCACCTTATCATCTTTAATTATTATTTAATTATCATTTAGTTACATTAAAATTAGTTATAAATTAACTAGTTACAGAATGTTAAAATTAAATTAATTAATTAAATAAATAAGTAAAATTATAATTATAATTTTGTCCCTTATATTTTTCTCTAACACCGTGCTCAATTGACAGGTTGGGAAAAAATAAAACTTTATATTTAAAAAATAAAATACAAAGATAAAATAAGATTTAAATATTCAAATAATATTAAATATATACAAAAAAAATCAAATTTCTTATTTGGGATTGACATTTACAGTAAATATTAAAAATATTGATGTATTTCTGACATACTCTGCAAATACATCTTTTTGACGCCTTCTTTTTGGAATAACTTTCACTACGCAATATAGGGGGTGGACTTGCTAGCAAGTCCTCAACCTGAACTCAGATGGAACTCAGATGGAACTCAGACTGAACTCAGACTGAACCCATACTGAACTCTACTTGAACACCCACCTAAAACTGTTCTGCTGAGTGGTGTTCATCCCTGATTGTATGGTTCCTTTATCAATAGCTCAATGTGTGTTCAATCTATGGTGAGTTTGGGTCCAAGGTTGCGGACTTGCTAGCAAGTCCGCCCCCCATATTGTGTGGTGTTTATTATTTGAAATACTCTTTCTGGAATGTTCTTTTTCTCTCTCTCTTCCTACTGTTTTTAGAATTTGATTTCCGTGCTTTGTCTCTCCTTTGCCTATAAAAGGCCTCTCTTTTTGTTGTCTTTTGATCATTCTATTTTACCAACTCATTTTTATTACAATAACAATAACACTAAAACTTATTTATTATAACTTATATCTTTAGTACCTACAACAAACGTAATTCTATTCTATAACTTATATAAAATATTTAAATCTACCTCTTACTTTGAGAAAAGAAATCATACTTGATTGAGAAATACGTACCTAACTTTTGAGAGTCAAATAAAACCTTAAAATCTTCATATTACACCGTACCAAAGCTTCTAGACCAAAAGTGACCCTTGACAGGTACTGTCAGACAGGCTATACTAAGAGTCTACTAAAATATTATGTTAAATTACATAAACTTAAACAAGAGTCAAATTGTATTTAAAGTATATATACAAATTAAATATGATATAAAAATAAAATTATATAACAATATTTTTTAATAAAATTTTATATTGATTTTATTATTATAAAAATTGCATATAAATTTAAATAAACATAAAAATATAATATTCTATAAGAGGACTAGCACATTTTTATGAACTTAATGATTATAAACAAATAATTAATTAATTACAAGTTCACAGTATAATTATAAGTAATAATGTAAACTTATAATTTAATTAATTAATTGTAAATGTTAAATCATAAACACAATACTTTTAATAAAAATTTATTGAACACTTATATCCCTCACAATTGGGCCAATAAATAAATAAATAAATTAAACAAGTAAAAACTTTATTTCAAATATAAATGTTTATCTTAATAAAATGATTTTATTAAAATACTTCCTTGTTTAATTAAAATAACTATAATACTAGTAAAACTAGTATAATTTACTTAGTAAACATTGTTTTAAACTATATTAACTAAGTATATAACAATTTTTACACCACACCTAGTTTAATTTTTATGTTTCACAAAAAATTAGATTTTTGATAAAATAACAACAAATGTAATGGGTTTAGTATTACTATAGTTACAAAATCCCTGTTTTATATTACTGAAGAATCCTATATAACTACATTACATTGTTACAGGGTTCAAGGGGTGGATACAATGAGTCTTTTATTTCTGTTTTTATAATTAGTACCATAGTAACCTCATTTTATTTGTTTCACTTAATATTAAATTGGTTCCCTTCTTGTATTTTGTATCTACACTTAGTAGCTTCTCAGAGGGCCTCATTTGCTTATGTAAGGGCTTTGGTTTCTCACCTTGTAGTCTGCATTACTTACATTACATTACCTTACAATTTACAATTTCCCTATTCTTGTTACAAATATACATTTCTTTCTTGAAATTTCATTACTGAGAATAGTATACTAAAATTTAAGAACAAATCTAAATACAAAGGTTGCTTTAAGAGGGATTCCTTTTGTTTTTTGATATAGTAAAGAGAAATAAAAGTACTTACTTGATTTAAATAAACCCATTTTGTCCAATAGTTGTTTTGAATTCCTTATCTTCTTTATTTTTTGTATTTATTCTTGTAGTTTCTTCTTATTTTTCTCTTAATTTCTCTTCTTCTTCTGTTTTTATTGTATTTTTTTACTTCTTCTAGAAGACCCTCAAACAGTAACTCTATTAATATTACAACCAATTAAATCACAGTTTCCTACTCAGTTTTAACTTTTTTTGGCCACAATTGGCTGCGTTTGTTGAAAGGTTAGTTCTTTGTTGGATTTTGACTCTTGTGACTGTTTCTCTGTGATAGATTTTCAACCTACATCAAGTATTATTGCTGTTCTATGTACAAAAAGTTCACTGTGTCTTTGTTTTCTGGTGTGGATTTTCTCTGTATTATCAGGTTTTTTTTGTTTTTAGTCATCTGGGTTACTGTCAGCCTGAAAATTCTCACGACTGAGTAAAAATTGCTCAAATATTACTTAAACACATGTTTTACACATGGGGACAATAAGTAAAGGTATACAAGATGTATACATAAATGAAATTAATTATTTAATACAATATTAGCCATTATAATATCTTGTATACACACATATTTCCACCTTTTATAGGTCTTATGTACTTAATATTATGTTTTAATATGTGAGGGTAATTTTAAGAACCTTAAAGATAAGCTTACATAGTTTTTAAGCTGACTTAAAGCTGTGGTTTTCATTGTTTTATGGAAAGAATAAGAAATTCACTTTAAATCACTTAAAAGTTTAATATATGCATTATAAATTTAATAATATTGAAAATGCGCCTTGACAGATAAAGTTTTCAAAATTAGGACTATTTATTTGGCTACTTAAATGTATAAAAACAACACTTTTCAAAATTGATGTTTTTTATGCCAGAAATGGCTTCTGTGTCCTGGACACATAGTGCCAGCATTTGTCCCACATGAATAGCTTCATTTTTGGAAAAATTAACAATTTCACACTATAATTATCTCACATTGTATTCCCTATATGTGGAAATATGCTAAAATAAGTAGCAGGCACTTATTTAGTGTCCTAATTTCATTATTAGTGCATTGACCTCTTTATATGCACTAATTTCATTAGTAAAATCAATATTGGAACCCAAAATACACTTCCCTACTTAAAATTTGCCTATTTAGTCAAGGAGTTACCCATGCTTACTCCTGCCAAGAATCTGCATTCAATCACCACACTTTTCATGTCTTATTTTGGGGTTCTCAGTGGTTTCTCAGGCAATATTGGCTATTTTTTGATGGGGATTTCATGTATACAATTGTAATAATTAGTCCTTTCATTTCTACTTTTTATCCCCCTTAATTATGTTTTATAATAGGGGGTATCAGTGTTTAAGAATCTACAATTAAATAAATTGCGGATAAAAATCATTATACCCCAATTCTCTTCCACAATTATTTTTGCTAATAATTAGGTTATTAGACCTTTTACTTGTCAATTTTCACCTCTATCTGACATTTTTATCCTCAATTTTTCATAACCACATCCCCATCCTGTCATTCTATCCACTTAGAGCCCCCCCATCTCATCTGTGTGTTTCTTCTACTTTTCATCTTCAAATATCTTAACATGCCTTGTTGTCATAGATCTTCTCAAAGGCAGCCTTCCCCCAGTTGTTCTTCGAATCCCATTACTCCCTCTTTCCCCCAATCAGCTGAGAAATCAAAGACCATTCAACTAAAATAAGATGATCATCTCATACTTATCTACTTGCTGGAAATTTTAACTAATTTTGATTCTTGTTTTGGTACTGAGAATGCAACTAAAGTAGGATGGCCCCCTGCATCAAAATTCAATGGCTATCACCACGCAATATTTGGGGGGGAGGGACTTGCTAGAAAGCTCTCAACTTGAAGTCAGATGGAAATCAGATAGAACTCAGACTGATGTAATACTGAACTTTCACTTGAAGTATCACACAAATAATAATGGATCTATATTGAAAACATAGTGAAAGTGTGAGGATAACTGAATGGAAGCCAGAAAAAATCATTGCATGAGTCTACTCAATGCACAGAATTTTTTGAAGCAACTTATTTAAATAATACTTTATTAATTTAAGTTGATCAATGAAAAGTGATCAAAAATATCACAATTCTTAAATACAATAATTTTATTAAAAACTTTAAGATTACATATAAAAAAACAGTGACTTTTTCAATTACCTACAACTGTTTTTACAGAATTGAAAAACTGTAATTTTATTATTAACACAATATAAACTGAATTTCTCCTTGATTTATTTTTTGAATGTCAAGATTTAGTAATATTATATTTCAATCTATTGAATTTTCTTTAAAAAATAATATCAAAAGAAAACTTAAATTATTTATTATAGATTACAATTAAAAACATGGAAAACCAAAATTTAAAGTATGGTAATTATTTTTGAAGCTTTTTGACTAAATGAAGAACTTTCACAACTTATTTACACTAATTACTCTTAAATGAAAAATAGTTGATTTTGTATCTTAGAATTAGCATATATATTTAGGCTTTAGACTCCAATGCATTTTGGGTGCATAGAAAATGCAAGAAAAGGAAAAAAATCTCCAGAATATTTTTCTCTTTTTTAAATTCTACCAATTCCACAGCTACTAAGACAATATATATATTTTATCATGGGTAAATTAAATATCTATCTAGATTTTAAAATATCTTTTTTATTAATTTCATATATATTTTTTTTGGCATACTTTCAGTTGGTGAAGTGATCTAGAGAACTCAAAAAAAAAATACCACTCAGTGAATTCCTTTCATAAAAAATACAGATAAAATGTGCCTAAAGTTATGAAAATAATTTTTAAGTAAATAGAGGAATATTTTTTAAAAATTATAGCTGAATATTATAGTGTAATATAATTCTGATATTTGAGATAAAAATACTGTTCATCTGGAGATTAACCTCAAAAATTTTACAGTGTTTCCATATAAGAAGAGGTGCACAAGATCAAATTTCAGGATTTTATAAAATTCAAATACTCTACCAAAGAGGTAGAACTGATATTATTCATCATTCCATAATTTTATTTGTAGAAAGACATCTATATAAAAATTTTTTTGTAAGAAAGATACAATAGATAACTTGAACCATAACAGTATAAATTGCTACCATTATAAAAATTAAGTTCTGATTAGTATAAATTTATTAAAATAATTTAAAATATATGTAAAAATAATTCAGCTTTTTTATTCAAATTTTCTTAATTAAAGTTGTAGAGGATCATACTCTTGGTTGGTGAGATAAATAAATTTACAAGGTAATTTTACAGCTCTAAAATTGCACCTTCTCCTAATGTTAGAAATATAGGTTAATTATTTTTCTATTCTTTATTTAAAATAAGATAATAAAACCTATAGTTAAAAATAAATTATCTTATACATTTGATGAGTCAATATATTTGATACTTTCTAGAAAAAAATACTATATAAATCCTCTTGAATATTTTAATTATCAAGATTCAATACATGAATAATTAATTTTTACTTAAATTAATTTCAACTGAGAGTATTATGAATTTCCAGTGAATATTAAAGCAGAAAAACAAGTTAATAAGTTAACTTTGATTGCAATATAAATTTTTGAAAAAGATTTTATGTTTATATTTTAAAAACTTCTGTATTTATGCATTGGAATTGATTTAAACTTAATCATATAGATCTATATTAAAGAATGTGTTACTAGGAAGTACCTGCAATATTTTTATTTAAAAGAGATTTTTTTTCTTTTGTTAAAGTATATTGAGTATCAATAGGAGCTCTGGAAACTATTTATAGATATTATAGGAATATAAAAATAGCTGTAGAATTTTTTTCAGTCTATCAATTGAAAGCAAAATCATTCTTTAATAATTGAAGATAAAATGACAGCTATTTGAAATAATTTATTTTAAAAAATTTAATTTTTTTTATATATTCCCATAAACTCATATCATTTAGAAAAAATATTTTTGTTAAAAAAATATACTTAGACTTACATTATAATAACTTTTTTTTTAATTTTAAGAAATTAAAAGAATTTCTCACAGTTTAACTAAGGTTGAACCACAGTCATGCATAAGTTGTCATTGAGAGTTCAATCTAAGTTCTATCAAGGCTAAGATATTTAATTTTAAAAAATTGTATGTATTTATTGTGATAAAAGATTTTTAGAAATTAAGATATCTCAGAGAGTGTTTTCTTTTACTGATTAAATAATAATACATATATTAAGAAATTTTATACTTTTTCTTTCCCTGAGTGTTTAGTAGTTACATTTATTTATTATGGTACATATAGTAATCAGAAATTAAGAAATTAAGAAAATAATAATAATTTTATCATTATTTCTTGTGTTAAATCTTCATTTGAAGCCCATAATTGATGTAGAAGATTTTTTTCATCTCACCAGCAGAATTCACATGTACATTCTAAACTATATAAGCTCACCTAATGAGGCCTATGAAAATGGTTTAAAATTTAATCAAACTTTTTTGGTTAAAGTTATTTTCTAAAATACCTATTATTTTTTTGTCATATATATAATTATCAACCACATTCCATAAAAAGTTTGAAATAAAAATTATACTAATATTATATGGATATTTTTTATATCATATTACTTCTTGTTCGTTATATTTAAATGTATATAAATAATGATCAATACATCTGAATGTTGAGTTAGTGAACAATTATACAAATCCATACACCATAAATCAAAAATAATTTACATGATAAAGTAAATTTACAGCTTTAGTATCCTATTTAAAATGCTAATGTATGTGTAAAACTACTTTGGAGTTAATTATTTCACCTCATATATTTCACATTTCAGCTAATATTTTATGGCAGTGAACTCTGCTCTTCACCCAAAGAACAGAGTCCATCCTCCTATTTTCACCCTTGGTTTGCACCAATCCCCATCCCTTTCAATTCCATAAACACATGCTTGTCTTCCCTCCCAGCCCCCTTTTATGCCATCCTCTTTTGATCCCCATTTCACCCCTCCCAACCTCTCTCCGACCCTTTTGATCATTCAAAATGCCTTGGAAACCCTTAATCTTTTTTCCAACTCTTTCCCAACCTTTTTTCTACCCTATATACCCTTCCTCATACCTCTCTTCAGCCTCCCCAACCCTTGTAGCCCCATTCCTCCCCTTTACCTCGCCTCCACAATCCTTGAACCCCAACTTCCTCCCTTTCAAATCAGTGCCTATTTCTGTATATAAAAATAAAGTGTTAGGGAGGAATGGGTAGATAAGCAAACTGGAAGGAGAGGAGTGAAGAGGGGTGGAGAGGGAGAGGAAAATGTGGATAGGGGTTTAAAATGATGAAGAAGGTAGTGAAAAGGGTGGGGAGAAAGATGAGGTGAGGAAAAAGGAATATTTCAAAGGGAAAAGAGTGGGGTATTCTTGAGAGGGAGTAAAAAAAAGAAGATAAAAGAAGATATTAATACAAAAAATATACAATATAAAAAATATGTTACAAAGAGTGGGCACAGAAATTCCTTGAATCCTAAAAATCTACAACTCCTATATTGTTATTTTCTTCAATTACTTAAATAAAATAAAAATCTACATTTTTATACTTTGAAAATTTTGAAGATGAAGGGAAATAAATTTTAATAAATATTAGTATGAAATTTTTTTTATTTACTAGTAAAATATAGCATGTCAATTGAATTTGAAAATTATATGTCTAAGTAAAGTCTTTGTAACATCATTTTTAAGATTTTTGCACCTTCTTTAAATATTTTAATGATTTATTATATTCAATATTATCTAGTCATAAAATAAGTATATAATTTTTTCAATTCTTGAAAATAATACAATAAATAATATAAATGCACAAAATAATCTTTCATAAACAAATTGACATATTTCAAATTATAGTTTCTCCATCTATTTCTGGCCAAAGAAAATTATATAATTATGTCAGATGGTATCTTGCCAGATCTATACTTTGGTGTTCTATTTTTTAAAAATTGCAAAGAAACTGCTTAAATAGTTTAAAAATATGTATTTTTCAGAGTTATTTGGGTGTGGTCTGCACTGTATTAAAATTTCTATAAAAAAATCTCATTCTTCATATCTCAAGATTTGTTCAAAGTATTATTACCTGTGCTTCATTAAATTTTCAAGTTGTATTCATATTTAGTTCACCAGAATGTCAATATTTTTTCTTGGTGGTTTAATCACTAATTCAATGTGGGCTCAAAAAGATATGAATTAGAGTTCAAGGTTGTGGACTTGCTAGCAAGTCCGCCCCCCATATTGTGTGGTGTTTCTTCTAATGGCCAATGAATTACAAAATAAGACAAAGGGAAGGATTGATCTTTTGCATAAAAAGATGTCTGAACATTTCAAGCATTACTGAGCAAAATACAAGAAGGCAAAGACACTCTCATCTTTCACCGGTTTTGGTATTACTGAAATTGATTTCAGTAAGGGCATCAAATTTATAGACAAAAAAATTGATTCTTTATTGCCTTACTATAAAGAGATGGATTCCATATTTGGAGATTGAGCCAATGTTGGATGGAGAAAATGATAACTCCAAACATGATGTTGAAAGAAATCTTTTTCCTTCCTCTTCTACTCAAGCCTCCCTTCATTTGAACTCCACCAATCAAGATATCATTTCAATAGATCCTTATGGCTATATAAACCAACCCAATCTAACTTCAGTGAGCTTTTATTTCTTTTCTAGCTGTTTTTTTATTTACATCTCTTTTTTTAAATCTTAAAAGGCTAATGACCAAACCCAGGATCCTCAAGCAAGCAAGTCTGAAGCTAGCATCAATTATGAAGAGGAGAATGTTACCTTAAACAAAAAATCAAAGACTTTCAACTACTCTGAATCTCAACAGTCAAATAAAACAAAACAGAGATTTTTTTTCCCAAACCCCTTTTTCCTCCTTTGATTTTTTTAGGGGAAATGTAAAGCTGGTAAGTGATAGAATACCCCTTAATAATTTAGTGAGATTTTCTTTTATTTTTTTAATATTCCATTTCACTCTAGGTAAAGTTGAAGTTGCAAGAGATACTCTTAACTTTCAAAATCAACAATACAAGCCTCCTTAATGTTTTAGTAGCCATTGAACCTTCACCACTTACTTTACTTACCCTTTTTATAAAACTTTGATTGATCTGAAAAAAACATCCAAAATTAATAAACTTTTTGAAAGATTCCAATACAGAAGGTGCCTTAGTATTTTGATGATTATATCTTGAAGAATTCCAAATCTCTTCAATAATCCCATTTCCCAAACCAAATCCATGATATATTTATGATATGGAAAGTATAGTCCATGGCCTTTGATTTTAGAAGGTGAAGGGATTGGTCTTCCAGTAATAGGATTGATATAACAGAAAAGCCAAAAAGTAAACATATTAGAATCAGTTTTGTCAACATGGCTCTGGTTATGAAATCCTCCATAGGTGATAATAAAATTAGAATAAAAGATATAATCATTACTGATTTCAACCCAATCCATATCTGTCCAATTGGGAAGTCCAGATTTCTTGGCCAGTTTATGATTAGATTGAAATTCATGAATATATATTTTTTTCAAGAGATTGGCCAAGAAATAGTTGAATGATCATAATATTTGGGAGATAAAATCCTATATTATTATCAGATAAGTGTTTCAGAAGCTTTATTCTCTAATTATGCAATATAAAAACATTAACTAAATTAAGTTAAATTTGGAAAAAAAGTCTCAGCTTGAAAGATTAATATATCAGCAACCACTGAGCCAAATTCAAATCCATTTATGGTAAATGGAAGATAGGCTTCAGAATAATTTTCATCTAAAATAACATTAGATTTTAATAAAACTAACCCTAATTCTGACTCTGCTTTTCATAATTGCACACTAACTTCAAAAGTGATGATGAAAATTCCAACAAGAGGGAGATAAAAGCCTAGATAGACATCAGATAAGAGTTTCATAAGCCTTATTCTCTAATTATACAATATTCACCACACAATATGGGGGGCGGACTTGCTAGCAAGTCCGCAACCTTGAACCCTAATTCATATCTTTTTGAGCCCACATTGAATTAGTGATGAAACCACCAAGAAAAAATATTGACATTCTGGTGAACTCAATATGAATACAACTTGAACATTTAATAAAGCATAGGTAATAATACTTTGAACAAATCTTGAGATATGAAGAATAAGATTTTTTATAGAAATTTTAATACAGTGCAGATCACACCCAAATCATTCTGAAAAATACATATTTTAAAATATTTACAAAGTTTCTTTGAAATTTTTAAAAAAAAGTACACTAAAGTATAGATCCGGTGTAGAGAGTTCTAAAGTACTAAGCAGTAGACACAATGTGAGATGGGTTGGTTCTTCTTTTCAATTTCTAAAAACAAGCTCCTGCCACTCTTATTTTTAAAGACAGCGCAATAATGTGTAACACTAATTTGTGATTAGAAAGTTTATAAGTTGAGAACTGAGTTTTTAAAAGATTGGAAAAAAAAGTATTACTATCTGGATATTTCTATTCTTAACAAGCGCTAATATCCACAGCTACTCCCCCTTGAAGCACTCTCTTCGAATATGCCTTATAATAGCAATAAAATAACTCTAATAATAGTTAATCCTTTGAATCTATATACTCTCAAATAATTGATCGCAAAAAAAATTCTAATATCTTTGACTTCACAATTATTAACTACTTTTTTGTTAACTAACTATTTGTCAATTTGTTCTCCCTTTATTACTAGATGCAATACCCTCTTTATATTTTTCCAGCGCTCTAAACACAGTTCCCTAGTGGATCTCCAGTGCTGACTCTAGTGCTACATTATTAAAACAGTAACTAATCTATTAGTATACCACGTACACCGCTTGTAACAACTACAGTGACTAAATCATACCCTATCCTTACTAACACTAGTATTAACTTGTTTTAATCATGCTTGACACCTTGACATGCACACCCCTGAGTGTACCTTTGTTTGTTTCAGCGCTACTTCCAAGTTTGACTCCTTCTAACGCTGATCTTATTCGCTTTGATTTTCAACTAGTTAATCTCCCTTATCACCTGTTTCAGTAAGTTACCACACTAGACGGGGTGCAGTATACTTCGCACTTGAGCCTTTCCTTAAGCCATAATGCCTTCCTTAGTGTGTAATACACAATTATTGGAAAATAAAAGTCCATATTGTTCAGCGCTTGCAGTCCTAAATCAATAACACACAATTCCCCACTATGAGGCGCATCCTTCTGCAAAATCCGAGTGCACAGACCCTGAATCCTCTTCCACACTTCTATTTCCCTTTTTCCTTGAAACACACAAACACGCATTATAGTTTAGCACTTCCTACTGCGCTATGAATCCCCTTTGTTCTTCCTGGACTATGCGAGCTGATTGGTCCAAAATCAAACTACCTGGGAGGTGCGTACCACATCCTCCCTCTACTCGCAACTGTCCCCAGGAGCCTATAAATATACTGCGTCTCTCAGCATCTTCTTCCTTCATCTTCTTCTATCTTCTCTCATTTGTTACAATCCTCATTTTTTTTGTCACCTTTATCAATTTCTCTCCTTTAATGAATACTAGAAATACTACCATTAATACCAAAAATACCGCCAATTTTGTGGACGCTATCCGGCAGTTCATGTGTACCCAGCCTGCTGCTGCTCCACCTGCGATGCCAGTTACTATGCTGATGGGTGGGGCAAGATGCACCCGCTGCATTGAGAATGGCATAACTCCCTGTCATTTCTCAAAAGCCCACCGTGACAATGTTTTCTTTACTGTAAGTCTTTTTTTTTCTTCTTTTCCTTCCTTTTTCCTTATTGCTAATCTTCTATTTTTTTTCTTTTGTTTAGTCATGCGATTACTGTAAGCAACGCAAGAAGAAATGTAGTTAAGATGGGCTGCCCACTGTTTCACGCCTGGATCCCAATGCCTCCACCTCAAATATGATGATTCAGTTGGCCATCAAGCCCCCTGCGCTTACCTCTTCAACTCCACCTGGCAACAAGCAAGCCAAGGTTAATCACCGTGCACCTACACCTAGTAGTGTTGCCTCCGTTCCAAATTCTCTCTTTTCAGAGGAGAGTACAGTAAGTTCTCTTTTTCTCTTTTTTTTTTAAACGCTAACATAAACTCTTTTCTCTCTTAGAATGCACCAGCCACTCCTTACGCTGCATCGCCTCCGCCGCCTAATGCTCCCCTTTTCCTTCCTGCCTTGGAAGAAGATCCCGTCTGGGATACCAATACAATTCCTGAGTGCACTCCGTGCTCACTGACTCCCAACTGGATCACCCTTCAACCAGTCTTTGATGCTATCATCCCAGATGATTGGCCAGCTGATGTCCCCCCTGACAACGACAAAGAAGAAGAAGAGCCTGCCATGGCTCAAAACTGGGAATTTGCAGAGCACGTTGCCTGCGCACCATACAATGCGACCATGCGTTGTATGAACAATATGATAGTTGCTGTCAAAAAATTTCTCAAGGCAGTCCCAGTCTATACTTGCGCCGAGTATGACAAAAGAAAACAGCTAGTCACCACCTTGCAGCAAAACATGCAAGAGGCTGTTTACAACTGGGCTTTCTGCGTCCCTATCTACAATGACGCCAAATACTAAAATCTTTGTTATATATTCCTTAAAAAATTGTATATAGTTTTGTAAAAAAATGTAATAATAATTTTTCTTTCTCCTTAATTCTGCTTGACCCTAAGTCCCTTGTGAGAGCCCAACATCTGCAAGATGAGTTGCCCCCAAAAAAATATCATCCTTTCTTTCCAAACAGCGCACCTTACTACTAAGTGCCGATGAAAAGTGAAACAATAAACACAAAATAAATCTGAGATTGGCGCTACTCCCTATAGCAGCAAATACATCCCCTGCGTCATATATGCATGTGTTCCCTTGAAATCTTCAGATATTCTCAGCGTATGACTTTCCCTTGACTGTGACGAATTTGCCTTTCCTTAGGTCCCTCATTTTCTTTCCTTTGACAAAGATTCTTCCCGTCCATCTTAGAAACCATTCAGCACTCATGTCAGATTATTGCGTGACTGACGTTTCTTCCATAATGCCATTATTAACCTATAAATAGCCCATCTAATAAACCGGATTTCCTTCATCCAAACATCATGACTCAATATCGCACAGTTCCCAAAGATCAAGCGTGCCCTTTTTTTAAATGCTGAAACTTTCATTGTACATTTGCTAGACCTCGGGGGTATGCCTCCTTTAGACCTTCCTGTGACAACTGCTTTAGATACCACAAAACTTGAAATATCTCTCTGAACCATAATACTCCTCAGCCTACTGGCTATATTCGCTTTCCTCCTAGCTCCACCAGTAGCACCCCCATAATTACAACTACTAGTCCCACTAGACCTGATTCTTCTGCCAATAACAACATTCCTTATGAGTAGCCATTGCTTCCTACTTTTCCCAGGCGCAAAATATCTATCCAGCCTAGCACTGCGCCTTCTTCCACTCCAAGCTCTAATTCTTCCATGCACTCAGGCTCCACTACAGCTGCTCCTAAAGCGATTACCATTTTTTTTCCATCAGCGCGCCCACAAAATTTATTAGCAAGTAAGTACCCTTTATTATACTTACGCTTCCTTTACCCGCTGACTCTTTTCCAGGCTTCAATGAATCCATCTCTCTGGGATGGGTTCCTATCCCTTTACCTTTTGTCCATTCCATGCGAATGTTTTCCAGACTTTGTCTTATATATGACGCTATGTTTCTATCCTACTATAACGCACCAGATTTTTCTGACACTGAACTTTAATCCCGTTACAACCATATAGAAATTATAGGTCAACTAATGAACAAGTTCAGTTCATCAACTATTCTTGGATTCCCCGCTGATCCTCGTCCTTTTGTCATGCCCAAAGACTGGAAAGGATATCCTAATAGCTTCCATCCCAATACTGAATAGTCCACTAGCACCCTCCATATGAGCCTTCTCTGTCCATTATTCCTGTACATAGTCTTCATATATTTCTCATGCTATGCCTTTAAATAATCATTTTAGACATGGCACTATTTTAATACACCTGTCGTCCATACTACCTGTCTTCTAAATTTAGAGCGCCTAACTTTGCTCCCTCTACTTTCTTTAAAAGACTGTAAACCCCAAAAAAAATCATAAATAAACTTTTTAAATCATAAAACTTTACCACCTTTACTGTGATACAAAAATACACAATCTAAATAAGAATCGAACTGTAGAGTGCCCCATCTATAAATTATTATTCCACTCCTGGTTAGTTAACCCATTAGCTAAATTCCCAGCAACTTTGAGTTTACATGGTTTGTGCCTCCTTTAATCCAATTGCCTATCTTGTCATGTCCCCTTGAAGGATGAAAATATAATATTTCATTTTCCTCTGTGCCCTCATCTGAGCTCTTACGCCAGTTGCCTGTTCAACCTTGGTGCACCTAACTTACATTTAGGGCCCTCTATCCATCAGAACTGTGTCAAAGCCTCCGGTGAGCTCTCTTAGAAAAACAAAGCTTAACATAAATTGTTAGTTTACCCTCTTCCCGGAGGTCATTCTGGTAGTTTTTACTCATTCCGGAGGTCATCTTGTATCACTGGAACACCTCTTGGGTAGAGACTTTTGATCTGATCTGCCACCACACACCGCTTCCATTCAGTACCATCTAGTTCCTCCAGTAAGTAAGACCCCCCAGTTATCTGCTTTCTGATCCTATAAGGACCGTTCCATCTGTCAGAAAACATCTTCCGCCATTGGCTTTCTAAACTTCTATTATAAACCAAAACCAAATCTTCTGGGTTCAATGGCTTCCTTAACCTATGCGCTAAACACTCATCCCAATATTTAACTGACTTGTCACAGATCTGCATCATTCTTTCATATGCCTTCTCCACAAACTCGTCCTTTCTTTCAAGCTGCGCTACCCTCGCTAGAATTAAATCTTCAGTTGAGCGCACTTGATCCCAGTCGTATCCTAGAAATGATCCAGCCTCTAGATCAATAGGTAATACCGCCCTTTGACCAAACATAAGTTCATACGGTGAAAACCCTGTTGTCATTTTAACTGAAATCCTGTCTGCAAACAAAACTAATGGAAAGTAGTTCTTCCACTTTGCCCCATTATTCCCACATAATTTAACTAGCGCATCCTTTATAACTTGATGCCCTCTTTCTACCATCCCCTCTGCTTCAGGATAATATGGTGTTGCAACTTGTAGCCTTGCGCCAATACCCTTAACTACCTCTTGTAATTCTCCAGAAAATTCAGCGCCACCATCTACAGTCACCTTCTTCATTACCCCGTACCTATAAACCCGTTTTCTTTTCAAGAACTCAGCTACATTACTCGCTTTAAGATTTACCAATGGCTCTGCTTCGACCCATCCTGATAGATCGTCCCTGGCTACTACCAAGTATTTAAAGCACCCTTCTTTTATATGAACTGTGTCTAAACTGACCCTACCAAAAACAGTATCTTCGCCCGTCGCTCTACCTTTCTCTTTTGGCTTTCTGTGACTCCTACGCTGATATTCAGGACAAGATTTGACCCAATCTCTTACTTCATTCTTCATATTGGGCCACCAGAATCTCTCCCTAACTCTGAAATATGTCTCATCTTGACCCCTATGTCCTAAATTCTCATGTAACTCCCTGAGTATTATTTCCTTTGATTTCCTAGTTTGAACAACTAACTGGGGAAACAAGGCTTGATCCTTCCATAACTTCCCATCTTTTATAAAATAGCCTTTAGCGTGCTTTTCAATATTGCGCCGAAACTTTTTATCACAAAAATCTGGTCTACTACTGCCTTCCAGATATAGTCTTAACAACTCCACTCCCTCATCAGTAGATGCATCATCTTCAGAATACTCCCCTTCTTTGGGATGAGTGCTACTATCTTGACTACCCCTTGAATCATCTTCGTCATCTGACTCTTCCACTTCCTTGCCTAGTTCACTCCTTGTTGCTACGTTAGCTTCAACGTTCCCTAAATCTAGTTGCAGACTAACTTTTCAAAAATCCTGCGCATCATCAACATCTAGCCTTATGTCGTTAAGGACATTCCACGCAACTAGTTTATTGTCATCACGCACAAACTTGCCTGCTAGTTTATTGTCTTTGCGCACAACCTTGCCAAATTTTTCATAACAATAATCTATTCCATTTACCCATCTCTTATCTTCTTCAAATTGTTTGGCTTCCGAGTCTTCTTCACATGGTGGTCTTCTAGATAATGAATCCGGCATAGTGAAAGTTTTTCCCGGCTTGTGGACCAAATCAAAAGAAAATAAATTAATCTGTGCTACCCACCTCTTCATGGGCGCATCTGGTAAACTTGGGCTACTAATCCTTTGCACCAATGATAGCACATCAACCTGCAACTGAAAATGTTGCCCCCAAAGCATCCATTGCAGCTTCTTAAGAATCTTCGCTACTCCGCATAACTCCAGCTTAGACTGGGAGTACATAGATTCTACTCTAGTAAAAGTCTTAGATTCATAAAGGACAGGTCTATCATTACCTTACTCATCCTCCTGCATCAAAACTGCGCCCACTGCAGACACACTAGAATCCACCGCTAGAGTAATTTTCCCAGCTCCTTGTCCATACTCCAATTTCTTTAAAAGAATATCTTTTCCTACAATCCTTTTCAATAACTTGAATGACTCTTCACATTCCTCCATCCAATCCCATACAGCATCTTTTCTTGTTAAGCGCCTTAAAGGTGAAGACAAAAAAGCAAAATCTCAAATAAACATTCTTACATATGTACAAATGCCTAAAAATCCTCTAACTTCTGTAGTATTTCTTGGCCTCGGCCATGTAAGCACCTTATTCTTCTGTTTTTCCGCAATTATCCTCCCTTCCTTGCACACCACATGTCCCACTATATCTAGCACTGAAACACAACAAGCAAATTTGGATCCAGAGATCGTTAATCCTGCCTCTTCTATCCTGAATAGCACTCTTTCCAGAGTAATTGCATATTCCCAAACAAACCTTCTAATATATGGATTCTCTTCTAACACTTCCCCATTGTAATAGCTCGCTGGTCCTTTTATACCGCCATCATCAATGAAAATTCCCACATGATCTGGAATTTCATCCTAAAATATTCACATCATCTGTGCTTGGTATACCGCCACCAAATTTTTTGCGCCCTGTGGTAACCTTGTCAACCTGAAGCACCCCAGTGGGGTTTCAAATGCTGTCATGGGTCTGGATGATTTGTCCAATTTGCGCTCATTGTATCCTCCCATAATATCACCTAATCCATAACATGCACTTCCTGTGAAAGAATCCACAAACTCCTCCAGCGTTGGCAGCATCCCTGCGTCCTTTACCGTAACCTTGTTCATCTCCCTAAGATCATGAACAACTTTTAATTTACCATTATGTTTAATGACACAAAACACTGGACTTGAATAACTAGACATAGACTGTTCATACAAGCCAGACCTTAACCTTCCCCTAATTAATTCCGTATATTCTTCTCTTATAGCCACCGGTATTGGAAAAGCCTTCTTTTGCCACGGTGCATGAGGTATAACTGGAACAATATAAGGTTTACCATAAGAGTGTTTCAACAAACCTCTTTTCTCTTCAGAAAACGCAATAGCTTTTACTCTGAGAACCATAACTTGTAACAATAACTTCTTCTCTTCCTGCGACAACCGATCCTCTGGTCCAAAATTAACCATCTGAAGCCTCTCCATTGTTATTTTACTAGTAGGCGCAAATTCAGGTGTAAACTTTATTAAAGGAGTATCATAAGGATTCCTAGACAGCGCCAGCCTCTGAAAAGGAGGATTCAAGTCCGGCATGAGTACAATTACTGGTTTAACCTTGACAGCCACTGGTTTATACTTGGATGCTAAACAGTGCCTGCTGCTTCCTTCATTACTTAAAATCAAACCCTTTCTAATATAACTACGGGTTACACCTAAATCCTGTTTTTGTCTTTTCTTTTTAATATAAGTATAACAAAATCCATAATCAAAGAAATTAAAAAGCTTAGGTATAATACATTCTACTGTAGTATTCCCAAGACACCTATCAATTACTGCTTTATGTATACCTTCTTGTTGGACTGACTGGTCACTATCCAGGTCCCTCTCATCCTGGGAGATAGTAACACCTAAAATGCCAGTCCCTGATGAAAATTTTGGTGCCTTCCTGGCGGCCACCCTATCTCATCATTTGAGACTTCCTCATAAAACTCTCTTTCTTTCTCTAATCCCACAGCTCCAGAGTACTTAGTTTCCCAGCCACCATCCTTAGGCGCTACTAAGACTGCTGTTACTGGAATACCATCATCACCCATAATCTTTATTCCAATATTCTTATTTAAACAATAATCGATTGTTGCAGAATGATCCATTAAAAATGGTGTGCCTAAAACTGGTTTAACTACACCCATTGGAACATAAAAGTGTATATCTCTCATTGCTCCCACAACTCTAGTGCGTACATACTCTGCTACACCTATAACAGGTAACCTACCTCCACCAATTCCTGCGACAGTACCCTCACCATCTGTAACAGGAAGACCTAACTCCACCGCATCATCTACTGACACCACGTTTATTTGTGAACCTGTATCCACTAAATCTCTAATTTGCTTACCATTTACAGTGATCGTTAAATACCCTAAGGGTCCTGCGTAATGTGGTGCCCTAGGTAATCCAAAGACTGGCTGAAATGACTGCTCTCCAACATCAAACTCAGTGCAATTAGCAACCCTTTGCTTCCTGCACTTATCCACAATTCTGTTTGCTACATCCAGCGCTACTGCTGTCAGCACCCCCAATGGAACAGAATCTGTAGTATTCAAACATTGCGCGACTAGCTCCTCAGCTGCCTTGGGAAAATCAGAGTGAACCAGGCTCTGCATCCTCCATTTAGTTTGAGTCGTCTTCGCACCAGCCTTTGCCCTTCCAGGTGGATTCTTTGGAGTATTGCGCCTCATTTCTGGCATTCCATCAACAGGTACTGCTCTTTTCTGCACTACCTCTTACTCCTCCATCATCATTGTTTAATCTTCTACCTGATGATCCACACCATAACCATCTGGTTCCATACCATCCATTTCAACATCCTCCATAGGCACAGGTGTATTCTCTCTTGTAGTATACCCTACTTCCTCCATATCCTCTGGATTCACATACCTAGTGCCAGCTCTTCTCGGCCTACTAATTGTAGGTGGGGCCATTTTCTTGTGCTTTGCTGCAAACATCTCCAAACATGCTGCAGTAAGTGGCGCTGCAACCGCTTCTTCTTTGACTTTAAAATCCAACACTGCACAAGTAACTGCAAAATTGACTGAATTTGAATCCTTGCCTTTCTCTCTAGCTTCAGGCTCCTTGCCCTTGCTTGACCTGCCCTCCATAGAATTTTTATTAATATGATCGATGACCATGGCTCGCATCCCTTGATCCTTGTCTTTGACAAGCTTAGTCCCATCTTCCAACATAAGCGTAGTTCCATCCTCATAAACTACTCTCTCTTCTTTATCTTTTTGAAGTGCATTACACCTCATCCTAGTATGTCCCTCTTTATTACAATAGTAACATACCATAGTAGCAAAGCGTGATGGTTGAGGAGAACTCTTGGGCCTAAACAATTCTTTCGCTTTTGCCGCTTCGTTTATTTTCTTCTCCAGCTTGTTAATCCTCGCCATAACTGAATCCAGCTCCTTAGTGAAAATTTTTACTTTAGGAGACAACATTTGAGGAGGCAATTGCATGCCAGACGCATCTTCGTCCATCTCCTCGTTATCCAAAGAAACTCTAGCTGCGGGACGCTCAACTCGGCGTAGATTCATTTCCGCTTCCACTTCCATTTCTACCTCTTCTAATCCAGGGTACTTATAATTACCGTTATGGTAAGGTAAACTCTTACAGTCGCCTTGCTGTAAGCAGAATCCGGAGGAGATATGTGGATTTAGCTGAAAACCCCGTCCTTCCAATAAAAATAACAAAGTAGGTGTTCTAAATCACTAAGCTAACCAATCTACTTGGATCTGATTAATAAAAATAATGAAACTCTAAAATAATTAACGCTTATTGAGATTAAGTGATCGTGGCTGTTGATAAAGAAATACTGATAACAACAATTAAGGTGTACCAGTGAAAGATCTGAAAAGATTGACTTTTATGTTTTTATAATATTTTTAATTGTTATGAGACAGCAATAATCAAGTCCCAGCGACAAAGACCTTTCTAAAGATACCCTGTATGAAGTGTTATTTAAACTGTTGAATTGTATTTCTAAGATGTTATGTAAAAATAATAATGTTATAAGGGTATTACAAGTTATTTTAATTTGTTGAGTAATAAAAAATGAGACTGTGGTGGTTAATGATTAAGCTGTATGTTGTGTCCCCCCTCTCAATTTCGAGTTTGAGAAGCGCTTAAGTATCCCTAGTCACGTGCCTAAGTTTTCCCCTCCAGAGCTCTTCCAGAGTCAATCCGGAGCCCGTACGGAGTCCGTACTGAGTCCGTACGGACTTCCGGACTCAATTTAGAACCTTAAAACTATAATAAAAAATCTAGAAAAATTACACATAATAGAGCTACTTCCCCTTTACATACCAAACTAATTTTCGTAGTCTGCGCAGCTCTAATTACCCCGTGAAAATTCATCAAAGTTAAGTAATTTTTGAAAACGTAAATATTTCTATAAAACTTTAAAATTCATTTAAAAATATAAGAAAAATAGTAAAAATTCTGGGAAAATTTCCCAAGGTTCTTGAGTGACTCGACTTAATACTTATAAATTTTTCAGACCGTAAAAATAAGTTTTCTCCGTAAAATAAATTGTATTTGTGTAGGCATTCGCTCGTGACCAATTTCTTCATATTTTAAACTCCAATAAATTAAATAAAACCCTTTTATAAAAAATAATAACACCAATCTTGCATGCCGTGATAACTCCATTTACATACTTAGGTGCCGTACTAAACTTTAGGCTACCACATCCTCCCTCCAATCGAGAATGTCCCCATTCTTAAAACTTTGCATAAGTGGTTGAGAAATTCCAAAAGAATTATCTTGTCTAATAAAATAATTTGATAAATTTGTTTTAGCTGGTCTTCTTATAAATCTTTATAATAAAAAAAACGTTCTTTCTTCTTCTCTGGCTTGATATAACATAAAATAAAATAATATAAATCTTGTGATGATTCCACTACTGAGAGCAAGGTTTGAATCCCTTCAGACTCCCATATACCAGTCTTCCTTCTTGTCACAGCATTGAGAGAGTGGATCTTCCTATGAGCCGAATACTCCTGATTCCAACCTCATAGGGCCCCCCACTGAGCCGAATTCTATGATTCCAATCTCGCCATAAGGTCCTCCAAGCTTCACACCAAAAAAAAAATGGCCTAACTATGAGGCACTAAAAAAAATCATTCCCTAAAATCCAACTACCATCCTAACTTCTGATTCCTTCATCACAATTTTCAAACTTTGCTATACAGCAAACCCATAAAATACTTTTGCCAGGCTTCCAATAATAATTTTAACTTTAGACCATGTTAAAGCGCCACAAATTTCACCTAATTAACCATTATGCTTTCTTTAGCATCATCACCACCTAAAATTTTAACCTCCTAAAGCTATCAGCACCCAATTCCAGAAATAATTGAATAACTAGTTTAGAGTCTTAGTGGACAGTGATAAATTAAAAGATTGAGTTGCGTTATCCAAACAAGATTGACATTCCATTTTAAAGTCTTGGTAGACCAAACATATAATCGATTGCCAGTTTATGGTCTTGGTGGACCAAAGATCGTTTAGGTGCATAAATAACTTGATAAATTCCTAAGTAAGGCCTAGGCTTGACCAAAGATTGAATAAATTTGATAATCCAGTTTAATGTCATAGTGGACCAAACATTTGATCGACAAGTAATCCAGTATAAGGCCATAGTGGTCCAACGAATGTTGAATTATCCTGCAGATATTAATTTTCCAGTTTAAAGTCATAGTGGACTAAAAAATGAATGAACTACCAGTTTAAAGTCATGGTGGACCAAACATTTAATCGATAAGAAATTCAGTTTAAGGTCATGGTGGACCCAACACTTGATAATAGTCCAGTTTAAGGTCTTGGTGGACCTAACATTTTGATTTATATAAAAAGAAATCCGTCTCCGAAAATATCCATAAAATCTTGATTATCCTTGAAATTCAGTTTAAAGTCTTGAAGGACTAACAGCTCCAATATAAAATCTTTAATTACAGTCTTGAAAATTAGCCAGTTTAAAGTCTTGGAGGACTAACAGATCCAAAATACGTGTAAAAAAAAAAAAAAAAAAAAACCTTAAAGAACGTCTTGAACAGTAGCCAGTTTAAAGTCTTGGTGGACTAGAAGATCCAAAATATGTATAAAAACCTTAAAGAATGTCTTGAAGAGTAGCCAGTTTAAAGTCTTGGAGGACTAACAGCTCCAAAATTCGTATTAAAAAAAACCCTTAAAGAACGTCTTGAAAAGTAGCCAGTTTAAAGTCTTGGAGGACTAACAGATGTCTTGAAGTAAAATCCCATAGGTATTGAGTTCCCCTAGACCCTGTTTACTGTCTAAACTAAATGAATAAAACTAAAAAGAATGAAAACTAAAAAAATAAAACTGAGAAATATAATAATTTGGTTTAATTAATTAATTTTTTTTTTATTTTATTATTTTATTTTTATTTTTATTTTATTTTTATTTATTTATTTATTTATTTTTTATTTTTTTTTATTTTTTTTTATTAATAATTTTTTTTATTTTTTTATTTTTATTTTTATTTTTATTTTTTTTTAAATGTTTGTTTTTTTTTTTTTTTTTTTTTAATTTAAAATAAAAGATTTTAAAAAAGATAGTTTGGAAATAAAAGTTAAAATTTAATTTTTAAAGAAAGATAAACAAATGTGAAAAGAAAGATAAAAAGTAAAAAAATTTCAAAATAAAATTTCAAAAGATGCCCCCCGGCCATTTTATGAGCCGTACCCTCGACATCATACCCACATCCAAGTGCAACTTGATGTGGTTACACAATTTTAAGAAATTGAAAAGAAAAGAAATTAAATGAAAGTTTTTAGAAGATAATTTTTATAATGATGATCACTGGGTGGGCTCCCTCCAATTTATAAAAATGATTAGAGACCACCAGTGAGCATCACCTTTACAATAATTCATAATATATATTAAAGAAAAGAAATCACAATCTAACATATAAAAAATCAGAAACAAAATAAAATAAAAAGAATCTTGAATCCGGCGTTGAGAGCGGTGTCTCTTGATTCGTTCCAGTTTATAGTCTTAGTGGACTTCCTAAAATTAAAAGACAAAGCCAGGATTCAACTAGAAACAGGGAAAATTTTGGAAACGAACATTATGGGGTAATTGTGTATAGAGCAGCCAGCCCATCAATTACCCCCACACTTGCCAATATTTAATTAAGAAGGTTCCCCTGTGAACACTTCTTCCAATAAATTTTAAAATTTTTCCAACACTATCTTCACCCATATTTTAAGAATTTTTAATTTTGAAAATTTTCAATGAAGGTTTTCTTGCATTTCGTTATGTTTCATCACAGTTTCGTCGCCCATATGAAGTGTAATGATAGTAAAGTATTTTTGATAAAAATAAGAAGATAGTTTATACTCGTTGCGGAGGAATCCATAAAATTTCGTAGATATCATAGTTTATCCTCATTGCGGAGGTGATAAAATTTAAGAAATTTCATAGTTTATCCTCATTGCGGAGGAATCCATAAAGTTTCATTGATATCATAGTTTATCCTCATTGCGGAGGAAGACTTCGGCACTCCTGGTGCCTCTAGGATAGAACCGTTTCACTTGATTGGCCGCTACCCTCTTCTTCAATACTACTCCATCCAACTCTTCTAGCACATATGAACCGCCGGAAACTTGCTCCTTGATTTTATACGGTCCATTCCACCTATCTGCAAACATCTTTCCCCATTGACTTTCCAAACTCCTATTATACACCAGGACCATATCTCCTGGGTTCAAAGGTTTCCTTAATCGATGTGCCAACCGCTCATCCCAATATCTAACTGATTGATTTCGGATCTTCATCATCCGCGAATATGCCTTTTCTAGCTGCATCATTCTTGCACACAATAATTCTTCAGTAGTTTTGACCGTGTCCCAGTCAACTCCAAGATATGATTCAGCTTCTAAATCAACCGGTAAAACTGCTTTTTGTCCAAAAACAAGTTCATAAGGTGAAAATCCGGTTGTCCTTTTGGCAGTGATTCGATCAGCAAATAAAACTAAAGGTAAATAGTGCCTCCACTTTTCGGCACTTGTCCCACACATTTTAACTAAAGCATCCTTAATAACTTGATGCCCTCTTTCAACCATGCCTTCAGCTTCAGGATAATATGGGGTTGCTACCCTAACCTTTGATCCAACTTTCAATACGGCCTCTTTAAACTCTGTCCCAAATTCAGGACCTCCATCTACCGTTACCAACTTCATCACCCCATACCTATATACCCAATTATTCAAAAAAAATTCTGCCACATTTTTGGCAGTTAAATTAATAAGAGGTGCTGCCTCTACCCAACCAGATAAATCATCTCTGGCCACAATTAAATATTTATACCGTCCCTCTTTTATATGAACGGCATCTAATCTAACTCTTCCAAAGAGCGTATATTCACCGGTCGCGCGTCCAGGTTCTTTTGGCCTTATATAACTTCGTCTTTGACATTCTTCGCATGACTGAACCCACTGTTTAACAGCCATCTTCATGCCAGGCCACCAGAATCGATCAGAAATTCTTCTAAACGTTTCTCCAACACCTCTATGCCCAAGATCTTCATGCAGTGATTTCAAAACTAATTCTTGCCCCTTCTCTTGAGTTATAACTACTTGAGGATTTGGATACCTTCTCCTCATTAAACGTCGACCAGATAGGTAAAACGTAGATGACTTCCTCTTGATAGCCACCCATTCATCGTCTTCACAATCTTCTGGCCTCTCTAAAGTCAACAAATATTTGACTAACAAAAAATAAAAACCAGTCTGACCCCAGACTTCATCTTGAAAATCAATTAATATAACATCAATAGGGAGTTCTCTATCACCAATATCTCCTGCACATGAATGAGCCAATAATTGTTGACCCCTAAATAAATCTTTAATCGAGCTATGTTGACATTTTTCTTCTGAACCTTTGGATCCTTCGTAAACCGTATTTGAAAATACCTCTTTCTCTTTATCCACCCTTTTATTTAAATTCTCTAATTCTCCAACATATACACCATTCCTTAATTTACTACTATCCCACACTACCAATCCATCTTCCTCTACATACACCACATCTTCTTCTACCTCCTCTCTGCCGAATTTATCTACACCTTTTCCAACACCTTTATTAACATAAAAACTATTTTCCAGTTTATCCTCTTGGTGGAGGTCATCATCATCATAATCTAAACACAATAGTCCTTCCAGTTTAACCTCATGGGGGAGGTATGGAAAGTCTTCAGCTCCTTTAGTGCTGGCTTTGATAATAGGTATATCTTCATCGAACTCTTCTGAGTCTGAATCTTCTTCAGTGGGTGGTCTCCTTGATAAACCATCTGGCATAGTAAAAGTTTTGCCAGGCTTATGAACTAAATCAAACGAAAAATGTTGAATAAAAGCTACCCATCTCGTCATGGGTGCATTCGGTAAACTTGGGGAATTAATCATCTGGATTAACGATTTCGCATCCACTTGCAACTCAAAATGTTGCCCCCACAAAATATGCTGAAGTTTCTTCAGTATTTTCGCCACACCACATAATTCCAATTTCGGTTGAGAATATCTTGATTCGACCTCAGTAAATACTACAGATTCATACCTAACTGGCCTGATGTAACCAGCTTTATCCATCTGAGACAAAACCGCCCCAGCTGCAACCTGACTTGAATCAACTGCTAAATAAATTCTGCCAGCATCTTTTCCATAATCCAACTTGTGCAGGACTAAATCCTTCCCCACAACCTCCTTCAACTTCACAAACGCCTTCTCACACTCTTCATCCCACTCCCAGTCTGCATCCTTTCTTGTTAACCGTCTCAATGGAGCTGCCAATGAAGAAAAGTCCTTGATAAACATTCTAACATATACGCAAACACCTAAAAACCCTCTAACTTCGGTCGTATTCTTGGGTCTTGGCCAGGACTGAATTTTGTTAACTTTCTTCTTGGACATAATCCTACCCTCTCTACATACCACATGGCCTAATATTTCTAAGGCTGGCACACAACATGAAAATTTTGAACCTGAAATAGTTAAACCAGCCTCTTCAATTTGAAACAAGATTCTTTCTATAGTAATTGCAAACTCCCAAATGAATTTGCGTATCCCGGGATTCTCTTCCAACACCTGGTTATCATAGTCGGTTGTTGGTCCCTTAATTCCTCCATCATCTATAAAAATTCCAGCATATTGTGGAATTTCATCTTGAAGGATCCAAGCCATCTGAGCTTGATAAACTGCAACTGAATTTGTTGCACCTTGAGGTAATCTTGTTAACTGTAAACGTCCTAGTGGTGTATCGAATGTAGTGAGTGGCCTTGAGTCCGGATGTAGCTCTCTCTCATCATATCCACCCATAATATCTCCCAAACCATAACACACTCTCCCTGCAAATGCTTCAACAAACTCCTCAGCACTAGGTGGTATCCCAGCATCCTTTATTGTAACCCTATTTAATTCCCTAAGATCATGAACAACTCTAAGCTTGCCATTCGGTTTCTTGATACAAAATACCGGACTAGAATAACTTGACGTTGATTGCTCATACAGTCCAGTGCGTATCCGTTCTCTGACAACTTCAATATAGGCTTCTTTTAATGCAGCTGGAATAGGAATTGGTTTCTGCTGCCACGGTTCATGACATACCACAGGAATCTTGTAAGGCTCCCCATAGGAATGCTTCAACACACCCCTCTCCTCTTCTACAAAAGCAATGGCCTTCTCTCGCTTGACCATCACATCCAACAACAACTTCTTCTCTTCTCCAGACAACCAACCATCAGGTCCAAAATTAACAACACCCAGTCTCTCAAAAGTGATTCTTGACGTCTCAGAAAATTCAGGCGGATTCTTTACCAAGGGACTTTCATAAGGATCTCTTGATAACCTTGGTCTTCTCAAGGGTGGATTTAATTCAGCAGGTAGCGGTTCATTAATAGGTCGAACTTTATTTGCTACTTTCTTATATTTGGCTGCGTCCACATCTAAATAAACTTGAGGTAAAACATCGCCATTAAAACTTTCATCAAATGAATCTTCTTCATCGCCAGAATTAGAATAAGAAAAATTAGAAAAATATTTTATTTCATTTTTAAATTTTACCCTTTTCTCCTTTCCCTCGTCTAATTTATAAACAGATTTTCCAACACCTTTTCTTCCCTTATCCAACAGTAAATCACCCATAAAGAAAGTCGGCAGTTTAACCTCTTGCTGGAGGACCGGAATTGAATTTTCACAAAAATTATTTTTTTGTGTTTTAATTATACTGACATTTTTTATCGGATTTTGATAAGATTTTCGCAGTTTACCCTCTTGCTGGAGGTCCGTAATAGAAGGAGATAATTGCAGTTTAACCTCTTGCTGGAGGTCATAAAACATACCCTTCCAATTTTTATCCAACCTAATTTGGCCCATTTTGCCTTTTTTACCATTTTTAAATTTAATAGAATAACAGGGTAAATCCAATAAACATATAGAAAAGTCCAAAACATATTTGCACTCCAAAGTAATATTAACAGAAAATAATTGAGAATCCACTTGAATTATCTCCAAGTGAGCTGACCTATTGCAATCCGGGATCTCATCCTGAGGAGAGATTACAACATTTGAGCGATCAGCCCCTGCTACCCCAAAAAATGAGGGCATCCATAATAATTTGAATCCTGAATAAATTTAAGACATAACGATAAAAGAAAATTTCAGCCCATTTTAGGTAGTTTATCCTCATTTCGGAGGAATTAAATTCTTGATATCCCCTGGAGATAATCCATAATTTTGCCCCAAGGGCTTATCCACCGATTCCATAAAACCCAAAAATAAACCCCCATAATTTGTCCTACCATTGGACATAAAAAATAAACAACCCTTTTCCAAAATATGAGTGCATCCAATTTATGCACTCTATTATCAAATACCACTACACTCTTTATTAGTGCAGGGAAAACCATATCCTCCTTAACAATCTCTCCCTGAGATTGTAACAAATCCACCATATCCATATCTTTATTGCAGACAGTCTCTGCTTCTGAAGACAAAAACTGAGGCGAAAAATCCTCTAAATCCGATTCCAAATCATTCAACACAAAATTATCCCCATCATCCAAAATTTTGTCATTAATGACAACAATATCTTCATCTTCAAAAATCTCTTCTTTCCAAACAGAAGAGTCAACAAAAATAATATCTTCAGGCTGGACGAAATCTTCAGGAATGGCTGAATCCAAAATTTCATCAGAAACTAGTTCTTTTACACCATCCTCTTCTATCTCTTGAGCGACCTCAGTGTCTTCTCCAGAGTCCAAATCAACAGAGTTATGAGTATCCAGATGTTCCAAAATAACCTTCTTTAGCACCTCCATACCAGGAATCCTAGTTTCTCCGTCTGGGAGATCCTTCATTAAATTCCCATTAATAAGCACCATCAAAACATCTTTCTTAACCTTTTCCCCCATAGCATCCCAAAAAACATACTTTGATGCATTATCATGAAATAAAATTTCATACTCCAACAAATAATCCAGAACCACCTGAAATTCAACCATAAACTGATGATACTGATGCAGAGATGTTACACCACCTTTTGATTCCCATTTCCTAGCTATATCCTTTAGATCCTCCAATGAATAAACTTTTGGCCACCTTTTTTCCATTTCCATCTTGAGCTTTCTCCAATCTTGATCTTTATAACCATCCATAGAAATAACCTCCTTTTCCACCTCTCTGTCCAAAATAAAGAACCTAATCTGCTTCACCATATCCAAAGGTAAAGCACCATCAATCGCAGCTGCAGTTTCATACATATTTAAAAATCCTTCTAAATCATCTCCAGAAAACTTGGGCCCAACCCAAGATACAATCCTTACTGATGCCCTAACAGGTACACCAGCAGCCAACACAGCAGTTCCACTAGTAGAAGACATCCCAAAACATAAGAAAAGCGTTAACAACCGTTAAAATAACAAGCCTCTTGCAGGCCAATAACAAAATCCAATTAGAGTTCCAGAGAATAAGCCTCTTGCAGGCTAAGAAAGTCCTAGATCCAAGTAAGTCCTAGAAAAAGCTAGAGATTTCGAACCCCACGTTGGGCGCCAACTATGGTAAGGTAAACTCTTAAAGTCGCCTTGCTGTAAGCAGAATCCGGAGGAGATATGTGGATTTAGCTGAAAACCCCGTCCTTCCAATAAAAATAACAAAGTAGGTGTTCTAAATCACTAAGCTAACCAATCTACTTGGATCTGATTAATAAAAATAATGAAACTCTAAAATAATTAACGCTTATTGAGATTAAGTGATCGTGGCTGTTGATAAAGAAATACTGATAACAACAATTAAGGTGTACCAGTGAAAGATCTGAAAAGATTGACTTTTATGTTTTTATAATATTTTTAATTGTTATGAGACAGCAATAATCAAGTCCCAGCGACGAAGACCTTTCTAAAGATACCCTGTATGAAGTGTTATTTAAACTGTTGAATTGTATTTCTAAGATGTTATGTAAAAATAATAATGTTATAAGGGTATTACAAGTTATTTTAATTTGTTGAGTAATAAAAAATGAGACTGTGGTGGTTAATGATTAAGCTGTATGTTGTGTCCCCCCTCTCAATTTCGAGTTTGAGAAGCGCTTAAGTATCCCTAGTCACGTGCCTAAGTTTTCCCCTCCAGAGCTCTTCCAGAGTCAATCCGGAGCCGGAACGGAGTCCGTACGGAGTCCGTACGGAGTCAAAGCAGAGTCCGTACGGAGTCCGTACGGACTTCCGGACTCAATTTAGAACCTTAAAACTATAATAAAAAATCTAGAAAAATTACACATAATAGAGCTACTTCACCTTTACATACCAAACTAATTTTCGTAGTCTGCGCAGCTCTAATTACCCCGTGAAAATTCATCAAAGTTAAGTAATTTTTGAAAACGTAAATATTTCTATAAAACTTTAAAATTCATTTAAAAATATAAGAAAAATAGTAAAAATTCTGGGAAAATTTCCCAAGGTTCTTGAGTGACTGGACTTAATACTTATAAATTTTTCAGACCGTAAAAATAAGTTTTCTCCGTAAAATAAATTGTATTTGTGTAGGCATTTGCTCGTGTCCAATTTCTTCATATTTTAAACTCCAATAAATTAAATAAAACCCTTTTATAAAAAATAATAACACCAATCTTGCATGCCGTGATAACTCCATTTACATACTTAGGTGCCATACTAAACTTTAGGCTACCACACCGTCTCTCTTCTTAACTAGCTTTCCTTCATTATCCAAGTGCCTCTTTGCCCAGTCTTCCGCTTCTGGCGCTAGCGCTTCAAAAAACCAAGGTAAAGACACATTAGCATCACTAAAATCTTCATTACTGAATAAATATTCCACTGTTTGATCAAAATCCTCTCTAAAACTTTTAAATTACCTAGGATCTTGAACACCCCCTTTAGCTTTAACCCTTTTTACCAAGACATCCAGATCCTTTATTGTATACTTAGTTTCCTCGGTAAATTTTGGCCATCTCTTGAGAATTTGTTCTTTTAGTTCTGACCAATTGCGCTCTTCATGCCCCTTTAAATCCTCTAAATTGTCTTTGCACTCATTAGAGACAAAGAAGAGCACTTGACGCACCATATCATACTCAGTTGCTCCATGCACTTCCGCCGCTTATTCAAACCTTTGTAGGAACTTCTTGGTATTAATACCCGTAAAACGCAAACTTTTATCTTTACATCTAATTATTGTAGTTACCGTTTGTGGCAAAGACGCCGTCGAATTTTGTGTTTTAACCCTCTCCTGACATCCCTTAGATGTAGTTGCAGTAGGATCCATTTCCGAAATATGAAATCGAAACAGAGATCACAAAAATAATAAACACACACTTGGTAATTAAACCCAACTATATTCACGATAAAGCCCTACGCTATCCTCTTATAAGGGCTATTGATACACTTGTTGTAGACCCTACAACTCTTCCTCTGAAGCGCCGGCTTGATCTTGTCCTCTTGACAAAACCCTGAAAACTAAATGATCTAATCAAAATACTAGTTACAATTATGCCACTGTTGGGACACCAATTGTAGAGAGTTCTAAAGTACTAAGCAGTAGACACAATGCAAGATGGGTTGGTTCTTCTTTTCAATTTCTAAAAAGAAGCACCTACCACTCTTATTTTTAAAGACAGTGCAGTAATGTGTAACACTAATTTGTGATTAGAAAGTTTATAAGTTGAGAACTGAGTTTTTAAAAGATTGGAAAAACAAGTATTACTATCTGGATATTTCTATTCTTAACAAGCGCTAATATCCACAGCTACTCCCCCTTGAAGCGCTCTCTTCAAACATGCCTTATTATAGCAATAAAATAACTCTAATAATAGTTAATCCTTTGAATCTATATACTCTCAAATAATTGATCACAAAAAAAATTCTAATATCTTTGACTTCACAATTATTAACTACTTTTTTTGTTAATTAACTATTTGTCAATTTGTTCTCCCTTTATTACTAGATGTGATACCTTCTTTATATTTTTCCAGTGCTCTAAACACATTTCCCTAGTGGATCTCCAGCACTGACTCGAGCGCTAAATTAGTAAAACAGTAACTAATCTATTAGTAGACCACGTACACCACTTGTAACAACTACAGAAACTAAATCATACCCTATCCTTACTAACACTAGTATTAACTTGTTTTAATCATGCTTGACACCTTGACATGCGTGCCCCTGAGTTTACCTTTGTTTGTTTCAGTGCTACTTCCAAGTTTGACTCCTTCTAACGCTGATCTTAGTCGCTTTGATTTTCAACTAGTTAATCTCCCTTATCACCCATTTTGGTAAGTTACCACACTAGCCGGGGTGCAGTATATTTTGCATTTGAGCCTTTCCTTAAGCCATAATGCCTTCCTTAGTGCGTAATACATGATTATTGGAAAATACAAGTCCATATTGTTCAGCACTTGCAGTCCTAAATCAATAACACACAATTCCCCACTATGCGGCGCATCCTTCTGCAAAATCCGAGTGCACAGACCCTGAATACTCTTCCACACTTCTATTTCCCTTTTTCCTTGAAACACACAAACACGCATTATCGTTTAGAACTTCCTACTGCGCTATGAATCCCCTTTGTTCTTCCTGGACTATGCGAGCTGATTGGTCCAAAATCAAACTACCTGCGAGGCCCGTACCACACCGGCAAGATACCATCTGACATAATTATATAAGTTTCTTTGGCCAGAAATACATGGAGAAACTATAATTTGAAATATGTCAATTTGTTCATGAATGGTGGGACTGAGTTTAAAGGGAGGAAATTGGGGTTCAAGGATTGTGGAGGTGAGGTAAAGGGGAGTAATGGGGCTACAAGGGTTGAAGAGGCTGTAGAGAGGGGTGAGGAAGGGTATATGGGGTAGAAAAAAGGTTGGGAAATAGTTGGAAGGGAATATTAAGGGTTTCAAAGGCATTTTGAATGAATAAAAGGGTCGGGGTGAAATGTGGATTAAAAGAGGATGGCATAAAATGGGGCTGGGAGGGAAGACAAGCATGTTTTGATAGAATTGAAAGGGATGGGGATTGGTGCAAACAGAGTGTGAAAATAGGAGGATTAATTCTGTTATTCGGGCGAAGAACAGAGTTCACTGCCATAAAGTATCAGCTGAAACATAGTTTTCAATTCTGTAACAACAGTTGTAGGTAATAGAAAAAGTCAATGATTTTTTTATATGTAATCTGAATGTTTTTAATAAAATTATTGTATTTAATAATTGTGATATTGTCAATTGATTTTCATTGATCAACTTAAATTAATAAATTATTATTTAAATAAGTTGCTTTAAAAAATACTGTGCATTGAGTAGACTCATGGAATGATTTTTTCTGGCTTTCATTCAGTTATCCTCACACTTTCACTATGTTTTCAATATAGATCCTGTCAGCCAGGAATAAGAAAGAGCTGGCAAAATATTTAATAAAGATTGAATAAAAGTGAAAAGAATGTAGAAACAGAGATATAGGAATATAGGGAAGCAGGAACAGCAAGCAAGTAAAATGCAGGAAGATAAGGGAACAGGAATATGCAGGAAAATACAAATGCAGGGAGATAAGAAAGCAGGGAAAGTATTCAGGCAGATAAAGATACAGGAATAAATGCAGGAATATGCATTTAAGTAGATAAAGATGCAGGAATAAATGCAGGAATATGCATGCAAGCAGATAAAGATGCAGGAATAAATGAAGGAATATGCATGCAAGCAGATAAGAAGTCAAGTGTACATATAAAGGAATGCAGGGTTGCTTAAAACATGGATGAGTAAACACATGTAAATAGTATGAATGAAATAAGATATAAGGAGGTGATTTCCTCTAGAAATCACCATCTGCTTTTACCACAACTTAAACCTGATACTTTTAGTATTATTGAAGTTACTACTGTTGTAGTCTCTTGAGTCTTAATAATTAAATATCATTACAGCTATATTGAGTGAGTTCCACTGAATAGGGTAATATATTTATTATTAGCTTCCCCTTATCATTTAATATAAATTCAATATTATATTATTGATATTGTATCTTAAATAGGTAAGCTCTATTCCTCAGTAGATTATAAATATTGATATCTTATTCCTGGTTCTCAACTTGTTGATTAATCCAAGTAAGAATTGCAGAAGCATAAGTACTCTATTTTAATATATTGTTTTAATAACTTACTAGTCCGGGTAACTTATTTACATAATTTAGTTTGGAACCTGGTTTATATTGTATATAAACAGACGTGGGAATAACTATACATAGTATTTAAGTATTGTTATAACACTAAATTGTGTGATTTATATTATTATATAAACAGTACCTGGGTTATAACATATAATCAAAGTTATAAATAGTGTGGGATTTTATAGTATAATATTATACCTAACCTTGGTTTAGTTCTATTCAGACCTTAGTGCTGCTGATAAGACTTAATTATACCTCTTACAGTGACTCAGGCCTGACAGATCCATTATTATTTGTGTGATACTTCAAGTGAAAGTTTAGTATTACTTCAGTCTGATTTCCATCTGACTTCAAGTTGAGGACTTGATAGAATTTCCCCCCCAAATATTGCATGGTGATTAAAACATAAAATAAATCAAGTTAAATTTGGAAAAAAAGGCTCAACTATAAAGGTCAAAATCTCAGCAACCACTGAGGAAAATTCAAATTGGTTTGTGGTATATAAGAGATAGGCTTCAGGAGAGTCTTCAGTAAAATGAAATTTAATTCAAATAAACCTAACCCTAATTTTTTAAATAAAAATATGAAATGAAAAAATTCAAATTGGTAAAAAAATGCACAACTTTAAAGGTCAATATCTCAGAAACCACTGAACCATATTCAAATCTGATTTTAGGATATGAAAGGTAGCATCCAGGAAAATCTTCAGATAAAAGGACATTAGATTCAAATAAACCTAACCCTAATTCTGACTCTGATTTTTAAAATTTTACAAAAACTTGAAAAGTGGTAATGGAGATGAAAACAAGAGGAGTTCAATAATTCCACTGTTATCTAGATAAGGGTCATACATAAATTTAAGTATGAAATTTTTCATAGAAGGAAAGAGATATAATATAGAAATGAAAAAAGGTGATGAAACTTACCTCAATTGAAAAGTAGGAAAAATAGAGTGATAAAGATTGATGTTGGAATTTTTGGGAAATTGAATATTGAGTAAGTGAAATGCATAAAGAATGTGTGATTTATGTGTTTTAATTACATGGAACCTAAAAAAAGTGAAATATGGGAAAGGGGGATAATGACCATGCCAAGGAGGGATGAAGAGTAGGGTGATGGAGCTAAAAAAAAATAAAAGAGGGAGAGATAAAAGGGTTAATTTTACCATTAAAATCAAAAGTAACCACTTAAAAAATTATATAAAAAAAGAAAAAAAACTAAAAAAAAACAAAAAAAATTATTATTAGCAATCAAAAAATCAAAAAAATGAATAAAATGACTTACCTGGAGAGATGAGATGAGAAAATAAATAAAACCAAATTGTTTGAGGGATTTTTGAGGAGAGGAGGAAAAGGATATGAGGGATGAATGAAAAAAACAGTGAAAAATTAGAAATTGCAAAAAATATGTGATATCATGCTGAGCTGGTGAATGAAAACAAATGAGGCATCCAAAAAAGAGACATTCACCATAAATTCAAAATAAAAATTAATATGCAAAAAAAAAACACCAATCCAAATGAATAGAGCACACAAGTTGAACATTTGGAGAGTATGAAAAAAAAATTAAAAGGGTTGTGTTTTTACATGTTAAAGGTTGATTGGCATAATTACAGAGTGTATGCCAGTGGAAAGAATTTTGTATGATACAAGGGGGGGGAGCTGGTACAGGTTTAGGATCCTCTTCTTCATAAAGAATATTGAAAAGACATATAAGCTAAAGTGTCTTCCAAACCCAAGTCAAAATCAGAGTCAGAAGCTAAAGTGAAAGTGATATTATTCATAGCTGAGTGAATATTCCTCCTAGTAGAGAGGTGCTTAATTATTGTTGGTAGAAAAGGTTCTTGGTAGAAGGTTTAGGTGATGAGTGGGAAGTGGGAATTTGCTACCAAATGAGCAGGTGGGTTGTGTAGATAGAAAAAAATGTTATGTGTTCACCACCAAAATTAAGTAGCATAGAGTGAAGAGAGATATAAGGATGGCATCTGAAATTATATGTCATGTGACTCTCTGACAAATCAATCATGGATGTGATGAGTTTGGGATCAGGAATTAGGAATGGAAATTGGGGTATAAGAGTTGGGATAATGCATTATCATGCAATCCTTATCCACTAGCCCCAGGGCTAGTGGCTAAGAATCTTCTGCAATTAATAATTTCTGATCCTGGAAAAAAAAATTCCTGATCCCCAATTTCAGATCCCTGGACATTGATACCCCCTATTTAGTACTTTTTGTTCCTTTTTAGTCTTTTATTTTAAGTTATTACATGCATATACTCTCTTTTTGGTTTAATCTTTTATTTTTATGGATTATCCCTATTATATTCAGACTTTGGTGTGTGATATTATTCTTCTTGTGTTATTGATTACTCCTTAGGTTGATGGACATGTGTACTTGCTAGATTGAGGCATCATTGGCTGTGTATAGGATTGGTAAACCAGGGGGAAACATTGGGGAATTATTGGGTATAAAATGAGGGGTTTTTTGGTCTTGTTTTCTACATTCTTAATCATTACAATCACAACATATAACCAATACAATTACAATCCATTTCATTTGTACTATTAAGAGTCTTTTAATAGTGCTTGAATTATTATCTCTATATTTTTTACCAACTGTAAACTGTAAACCATTTATCATAAGTGAGATTAAATTACTGAGACCATTACATTGAATTATATTTTACTACTTATTGGATTTGTACTACATTATTCATATTGGACAATTAAAATCTTCTAGACAACTGAATAAATCAAGCTATTCACATCTCTGTACTTGAACTTAGCCTGATACCTTTTGTCCCTAGTTGGAACATGTGTTTTAATGCTGGTGTCAATGTCTTGTTCTCTCTCAGCAGCCTGCAGTGAAGGCTGGAAAACCCACCCCACTTTCCTGAACCCCCCCCCCCTTATTAGGGGGTATCAATGTTGACCAATCTGCAATTAAATTAATTGTGGATAAAAATCCTTATACCCCAATTATTTTTGCTAATAATTGGGTTATTAGACATTTTACATGTCAAAGTTAACCTCTATCAGACATTTTTATCCTCAATTTTTCATAACCACATCTTGGACAACTTTCTGGATATCCTAGCCTCACTACCTTGCTGTGCACTCCCACCCTCATCTCATCCTATCTATTCATTCTATCTGTTCAGATCCCTCCCCATCTGATCTGCTCATTTCTGTTCCCTTTCATCATCAAATATCCTAACATGCCTTGTTATCCCATATCTTCTCAAATGCAGCCTTCTTCCACTTGTTCTTCAAATCAAACTACTCTCTCTTTCCTCTGCTCAGCTAGAAAATCAAAAACCATTCAACTAAAAAATTCACAAATCAAATGTGCTTCCTTCAGGTCTGTATGTGGTTTTAAGTGGGGTTTATTAGTTTGTAGCCCCCCCTCCCCCCACCAACAAAAACAATTCTTAATCATCAACCCTTTTTCTTTTTCACCTTGGGATCAACCCTTGCTCCAATCTCTCCTTCCCACAGCAACATCCCAACCACCCAAAACAACCCAAACTTCCCTAATTTCTAATCTCATTCATTCTTTCTCTTCACTTGATGCAGTCTACTATTCAGATGGATCTCTTTTACCTAACCTCAGAGTTGCTGCAGCCACTTATAGTCCTCCCACTAATTCAATAACCCAGTGGCAACTTGGAGTTGCAGAAGACCACTCCAACTTTGAGGCAAAATTATTAGGGGGTTTTCTTGCTCACAGTTAATCCCAAGAGTGGGGAGAGTGACCCAGACAAATTTTCGAGTGTTGCAATTCACTTAGATAAATCTCCAAGTGGTGAGAGTGAGTCAGACAAATCTCCAAGTGGTGAGAGTGAATCAGAAAAACATTTAAGTGTTGCAATTGACTTAGAAAAATCTCTGAGTGGTGAGAGTTATTCAGAAAAATGTTTGAGTTTTGCAATTGATTTAGGCAAATTTATGAGTGGTGCAAGTGACTCTGACCAATCTTTGAGTGAGGTGTGCAGATAACAATTTTATTTTAGGGCTTAAGAACAGAAATCTAGGTGTGTTATGCTCCAGAAAGACCTAATGTTAGGATCCGTGATTTGAAACCATGTGACTTGCTGACAAATTAATCATGGATGTGATGTGTTTGGGATCAGGAATTAGGAATGGAAATTGGGGTATAAGAGGCGGGATAATGCATTATCGTGGATTCCTTATCCACTAGCCCGGGGCTAGTGGGAAGAATCTTCTGCAATTAATAATTTCTGATCCTGGCAAAAAAAATTCCTGATCCCTAATTGCAGATCCCTGAACATTGATACCCCCTAATACATTCATTACTCCCCACTTGTACCTAGCCTATTAGTTTACCATGCCTTCATGCCCTTAGCTAGGTGAGATTGCAAGAAAATTAAAAAAAAAAAGATCAACGTGCAAAACTAGGTTAAAAAAAGCCTAATAAGACTCTTTGTCATTATAATTTTCAGGACACCACTTTGTTCAAGGCCAAAATTGCATGCAACTTTGTAAGGGAAAATGCATTATTAGGGGGTGTCAGTTCTGGCAAATCCGCACTTACAAATCCGCACTTAAATTTGACCAAATCCGCACTTAAATAAGTGCGGATTTCCAAAACACACTAGCCCCAATACTGGTGGATTTCAAAATGAAATAAGTCACTTATTTCACTCAAATCCGCACTTTCTCAACCAAAAGTGCTGATTTCACCATCAAGTCCCATTTCACTGATTTGTCAGCATCATCCCATTCATACGCAGCACTCCGCAGCATAACACTTCATAACTCAAAACATCGTACATCACTTACATCTTCATATCATATCATATAAGAGTCATGCCTTCCTCACTTTCAAATCGTGATAAATTACATAAAGCAATGACTTTCATGGCGCTTGAACTGCTCTTGGACTCTGATTCCGATTCTGATCTAGAAGAAGATTTTGTCGTTTTATCAAAAATGGCCAGGAAACGTTACCTTCTTCCCAGAAAGCCTCAAGTACTTCATACCTCCAAGTACACCATCCAAACACTTCTTAACCTATCTACACCCAGTTTTAGACAGCTGTTCAGGACTTCTCAGGAATGTTTCCTTAAATTGCTTGAGCTTATTCAGGATCATCCCATATTTCACAATAATTCTCAAAAAGAACAACGACATCCTTCAATTCAATTGGCCATCACACTATGTCGTTTGGGTTCAAATGGTAATGGAGCCGCTTTGAAACGTTTAGAAAATGTCTTTGATTTAGGGTATGGTTCAGTTAACACTTATACCAAACAATGTATCACTGCCATCAACTCCTTGGAATCTCAACTTCTCACCTGGCCAACAAAAGAAGAGCGACTTGAATCATCTCAGGTTATGCAAGCAGAGGGCTTTCCAGGATGTATTGGTTTTGTTGATGGTACTACTATTCCTTTGAGCCAGAAACCTGCTCAAGGTGGAAACAATTACTTTGACCGTAAAAAGAGGTAGATTATTTTTAACTCCTTTCATCCTCCTTGAAACTAACACAAACAAATATATCTTCTTTATAGATATTCAATTAACGTTCAGCTTATTTGTGACGTAAACAAAAAATTTATATCATTCTTCGCTGGCTATCCTGGCTCATGTCATGACTCCTACGTCTTCCAAAGAATGCATATTTCAAATGAACCTGAAAAATTCTTTGATGAAAATCAGTATCTTCTTGCAGATTCTGCTTATGTGAATGGAAAGTATGTACTTCCTGCTTTTCGGGGAGCAGCTTCAGAAGACAGTCAAAATGCCAAATTCAACAATCATTTGGCAAAGTCAAGAGTCCGTATTGAACATTCTATTGGAATCTTGAAAGGCCATTTTTCTAGTTTAAGGGAATTAAGAAGTCCTCTTAGAAATAAATCTGAAATGGAGGCGGTGATCAACTGGATTCTGTGTTGCACTATACTTCATAACCTACTTGCTGACCTCAAAGATCAATGGTTAGAGCTGTATGAAGATGAACAAGCTGATTCACCTCCGACTATATCCAACACTTCTATTTCTCAATCAACTACTATAAGGGCGAAAATCCTTCCAATAACACTCCAACATTTTTCAACGCAATTTTAATTTTTTTCTCTTTCCCTTCAAATTATCAATTTGCATGTATTATTCACTGAGAATGGTAAATTTTTTTGCATATTTTTTTGGTTTTTGAATTTGCTGTTAAAGTCTTATTTTTTTTTCTCTCTGTGTTTTCTTTCATCAACTCAACATGAAATCGCATATTTTCAGCAAACACATATTTTTTCAGTCACTCAAAGGTTGGGAAAGAGTTGGAAGGGAAGATTAAGGGTTCCGAGGCATTTTAAATGAAGAAAAGGGTCTGGGAGAGGTTGAGAGGGGTGAAATGGGGATCAAAAGAGGTTGGCATACAATGGGGCTGGGAGGATAGCGAAAGGCATGGGGAGGGAAGACAAGCATGTGTTGATAGAATTGAAAGGGATGGAGATTGGTGCAAACAGAGTGTGAAAATAGGAGGATGAACTCTGTTCTTTGGGTGAAGAACAGAGTTCACTTCCATAAAATATTAGCTGAAACATAGTTTTCAATTCTGTAAAAACAGTTGTAAGTAATAGAAAAAGTCACTGATTTTTTTTATATGTAATCCTTGCTTTACGAGGAGACTTTTGTGACGAAGCAGATTTTTGAGTTACCTTTAAAAGAGGATGGCATACAATGGGGCTGGGAGGATAGCGAAAGGCATGAGGAGGGAAGACAAGCATGTGTTGATAGAATTGAAAGGGATGGAGATTGGTGCAAACAGAGTGTGAAAATAGGAGGATGAACTCTGTTCTTCGGGCGAAGAACAGAGTTCACTTCCATAAAATATTAGCTGAAACATAGTTTTCAATTCTGTAAAAACAGTTGTAAGTAATAGAAAAAGTCACTGATTTTTTTTATATGTAATCCTTGCTTTACGAGGAGACTTTTGTGACGAAGCAGATTTTTGAGTTACCTTTTGAGATTTGGAATGTCTGGGAGGCATTATGAAACTGGCACATAACAAGAAAAAAGATTAAAAAGTAGAAGAAATAAGTAAAAAAGAATGTAAACATGCCTGGTCAAAATATTGAAAATGTTGGAGATTGGTGCAAACAGAATGTGAAAATAGGAGGATGAACTCTGTTCTTCGGGCGAAGAACAGAGTTCACTTCCATAAAATATTAGCTGAAACATAGTTTTCAATTCTGTAAAAACAGTTGTAAGTAATAGAAAAAGTCACTGATTTTTTGTATATGTAATCCTTGCTTTACGAGGAGACTTTTGTGACGAAGCAGATTTTTGAGTTACCTTTTGAGATTTGGAATGTCTGGGAGGCATTATGAAACTGGCACATAACAAGAAAAAAGATTAAAAAGTAGAAGAAATAAGTAAAAAAGAATGTAAACATGCCTGGTCAAAATATTGAAAATGTCAGGAAGGGGTGTGTGCCGAGGATTGATGGGTAGGTAGCGAGGAAGGTCAGTGTGTCACATGTGACAGGGATGGGGTAAGAAACGAAGGGATGTTTTGTGGCCAAAATGTGGTTGTGAAAAAAAACGGGAAAAAAGTGCTGATTTGAGGTCATAACTGACACCCTTTTTTGAAATAAGTGACTTTTTTGCAAAATTTAAGTGCTGATTTGTAAGTGCTGATTTGGTTTGAAATCCGCACTTAATTTAAGTGCGGATTTGCCAGAACTGACACCCCCTATTATATATCCATCAACTTATCTTCTTCTTTCACTGGGTTCAAGTTACAACAATCACACTTGCTCATCGGTTCACCTTGAAAAATCGTTCATCAGTCTGCACCTCCATTTTATATACCATGGTCTTCAACCCTTCTAATTACCTTGCCTCTCAAGGCTGGTCTGGTCCAGGAACTGGTTTCAAGAAAAATTCTAGCTCTAAACCTATCACGATCATACCCAAAAGAAATAATTTTGGCCTTGGAAAAGATCGTGATACTGGTTATGCTTGGTGGGATGATGTATTTCGACAAGTTTCTAATAAAATATCGAATAAAATGAAAGATAATCCTACTAAAGCTTCTGATTCCGAAACTTGGGTTAGTTCATTTATTTATTTCTTTTGAGTATCTCAGAATTTTCAGTATCTACTAGAACAAATCAATGTATCGTTTCAAACACAGCAGGAACAAAATTCTCGACTCACAAGTACTGGTATCCTTTCCTCCCATCCACCTGCTGGGCCTGTTCCTTTGGCTTCAACCTCATCTCAAAACTCCTCGCTTAATCTTGATGCCTTATCGATCGCTCATATAAACGCTGCCAAACAAACTTTATATAGACGATTTAGACGTGGAGTAGTCATCACTGGGACGATCAAAACTGAAGACTTTGAAACTCAACCGGAAAATATATCATGTCTTCCATTGTCATCATCAAGCCAGAAAAATTTAGAATCTGTTCACGTCTCGAATAAACCCAATCTATCATCCGTTCCTGGCTCCAATTTTGATGACAAACTCGAAGTCACTAAGCTAAAAAATAAAAAGCGGAAAGGCTGTCCGGAGTTGGTAGAAGATTTTAATCATGATCTGCCTTCCGGTCAAAAAAAGTTGGTTAAAAAGAAGAAAGTGAAATTTGAAACTGAGGACTTGAAAATTAAGGAATGTAAAGAGAGGGACAAGGAGAAGGAGAAGGAAGAGGGAAAGCACAAGAAAAAGAAAAAGGACGAAGAAAAAGATAAGTCAAAGGACAAGAAGAGAGAAAAGAAAAAAGAAAGGACAAAAGAAATGGAAACGGAAACGGAAAAAGATAAGAAAAAAGATAAGAAAAAAGATAAGAAAAAACTAAAAAATAATTTTAATGAATTTAATTTGCACAACGCTAAATGAAGAATGTCCCTACTAAAATCATGAATTACAATTTTTTTTTTTTCTATTTTTTTATTTATTATTATTATTTTTGCTTGTGGCACATGTTATTATCTTATTTATATTGATTTTCCATTGTTGATTGAGGAGTGTTACGTTGGGTAATTTTCACCCAGTATGTGAGCTAATAAAAAATTGATGGTATTAAATATTAGTAAAGACTAGATCGGTGAAAGAAACAAAAATACATAAAATATCTGAATGTCTTTAAATGTATACTGTTATTTGAAAATAGTTTCCATCAATAAATTCAATTCAACTTTTGAAATCGCATGTTAAACATTTAGTTACGGGGAAACATGTTGTATATATGTACCTTTATAAAATCAAAAACCCTTCTAAAATTCTGATTTCCCTAAACCACTCTACCCAATGCAAAAGTTTAATAATTTAAGATAAGTTGAAATTGAATTTAAAATTTGTGACAGATAAAGGGTGGTACAAAGTAAATGGGGATACACAGAATGTAAAATGGTAGTATATATCAAGGTATTTGTAAAGTAGAAGGTTCATCATGAAAGAGTCATTGGATAATGAGCACTATCTAGCCTTGAGTACAAGTACTATAAAAAGAAAAGTAAAAAATTCATACAGAGACAAAAGAAATATGTTACCTGTATAGATTTAGAAGTCTCCTTCAATCAGAAAATTGAATATTTACTTTATAAGGATTATAATAGTAATATGAACTACAAATTTTTGAAATGTAAATATGCCCGGAGAAGATAGGATTATGTTAGAGAGAAAGTGCGCATAAAATCAAAACTGAAATTGAAAAATGACTCTGAATTGAATGTAAAAAGCAAAATTTACGGAAAGGTGAGGTGAAATATCTGGGCCATGAACCCAAAGAAGAGGTATATGTTTTTGATGCAAATCGTAAACCGGGCATATGTTTTCAGAACGTCATTAAACCTCCTCGTCTGTTCGAAAAAAATCACAAAATCATACCGTTCAACTCTTAGGCTTTTTCATTTTTAAAACAGATGAACAATCCTAAAGAAAAGAAAAATCAATAACCTATTTCCAAATGGATGGACCAAAACCGTGGCAACAAATAATCCAATAACTAATCCCAAGGAAACTTCAATCAAATCTTGACCAACAATAAATCCACTAGAAAAAGCTTGATTAGCTTTGTCAGTGTCGGCAAAATGTAGCAAGCCGCCATTCCCTAAGCCACTAGGGAGTTGGAACATAATGGGAACCAGAGCAACGATGAAGGCAGTGCCATGAAACAATCTTCCATAAAGGTTTGCTGCAAAGCCAACTATAAATGATCCCAGGGCAGAACTAATATCGGAACGATTAAGGAAACCAAGACTGGCGAAATGATTTGCTGTCCAGCCACCACACGATAATAAAACCATTACCCATAATTCTTTACTCAAAAATCGTGCCTGCTGTCTTAGGCCTAAAAAGAGCGAATATCCAGGTACTGATACAAAGGCTGACCAGAGCGGAATGGTTGTGCGATACCAATGGTGTGAAGTGTGAACATTGCTACAGCTTCCATCAAGTGATAAAATAACCCCTTTGCCAGAGATAAGAGTCCAGAACTGGGCACCAACCGAAATTCCAAGACCCAAAAACACTGATACATATGAATAAATCAGTAATGATGAAATTCCACCAAAAAAAAATAAAAAAAAATTGAACACTTACGGGCATAGATAACTGCCCAAATCAATCGAACACTTCCAGATACAATACTGCGACTTTGAAGTTCCAATGCAGCGCAGCAGACTAGCCATCCTGGCAAGATGAGAACAATACTGCTTGCTATTATAGACGAATAACAAAACATTCCTGTAGATGCAAATGCTGCAGCAATAAAGCTTGCCACACCTGTCACCATGATCTCAAATATTTGAGAGAGTACATCTGATTTAGATGCAACAAAAAGTTGAGCAGCCACTAGAGCAGCACCAAGCGGTGCGGAAACTAGAATATCCAATAAGCTAGCCTTGAAAGCTGCTGGTCCAATAAATGCACTGCAGAGAGCTCCAATCAGAATTGTCTGCCAAGCATTGTATTCAGGAGGGGCCCGCATTAGTTTGGAAATTTCGGCGCTAGCTTCGTGAACTCCAATTTTGTCGTGTACAACTTCCCAATGCAATGTAACCAAGTCTGTCAACTTTCCTAGGTCTACGTTAGGGGATTGCTTTATAAATTTAGTTTCAGAAGTATGTGTGGCTTGATCTTGAAATGAAAAAATGCAAAGTCTGTACAAAAATGTTTAATTTTTTAACTTAAGTTCTGGGTTTTAAAATAAAAATATCAAATAAAAAAATTAAATAAAAAAATACGGACGAGTAAATTAAGACAACTTGGAGATCAATCTCCAATACACGCGCAGTTGCTTGGATCTGTGCTTCCAATCGATGAGAGGGACCACCAAACATCATGAGCGCTCGAGTTAGCTGAAGGATAAACTGTTGTCTTTGTAATATTGCTGCGACATGCATGGTAATAAATATTTCTTCTTGTCGCCTTTTTTCTCTTCTTCTCCTGGCAGCGTGATTTTTTTGAGAATGATGAAGACCCGACAGAAGAGGATAACCCTTTTCTTGGATTATCTCTTCCTTGGGACTACTTGCCATGCTACTTGAATTAGTCCCTACTCGTTTGGCTTTCAAGACTGCAGATTCATTTTGATAATGCTGTGGGTTGAGAACGTCTCCAAGGCTGCGAAGACTTACCATGCTAGGACTTTTTTTGTGTTTGAAAGGCGTGGGAGTGGGGGGTGTGACGGCAGATAAGGAATTTCCCCAGTTTTGAGAAGTTAGAGGGGTGTCAGTCCTTAAAAAGCTGCTTGAACTCTCACTACGAAGGTGCCTCGAAAGCATACCGACATTCTCTACTGATTGACTTTTTGAAAATTTTGTATCTGTGGTCAATTTGTCATTATTACCATCACTCTCAAGAGTGTTGGAACTCAAGTCACCAGCAGGTGATATCGGAGCCGACAAAGGGCGAGGATCAATATAATCTGGATCTGATTCCTCCGGACTAAAGCGCGCAAGTCGAAAACCTGACTTATCTGGAGCCGGAGCGATGTAAGCTGCTGATGGAACAGCAACACCACTTAAACCCATAGCACTTGCTTGAAGTGCTCCAAAAACGCCAGCTTTTGATTTGGCTGCGGCTGGCCTATCGGGTTCGAATTGTTCGACAACACGGTTAAACCCAGAAATAAGTCCTTTTTGCGCCGTACGTGCTAAACCATCCAAGGAGGTTCTGATAGAGCCGGTGGGGCTTGTTGCAAGGCGATTCTCTGTCTTTTTTTTAGAAAAAACATTGGGAACAGAGTTTCCATTGTTACTTTCGGCTCTTGAGGCAATCACCTGTTCATCTGAACTATCAATTTCCGAACCTTCCTCAGAGCCATAATTAATCAAAGTAGCAGAAGAAGAGCGGGCACTTCCAGGTTGGTCGTAAAGTCGCAACAAACTACTCAGGACACCATTTCCTACAGTAAAGGGACTGGAGCCGTTTCGATTGAAAAGATTATTCAAATTTATATTTGATGGATTTTTCTGATCTCTTATGTTTGCATTTCGAGAAGCAGCTGAACCTATCCTTCGCGATGTTGATGGATCTGCAACAGGCTCTCTCCGACTCTTTGAGCGCATTTTGAATTTATGTAAGGAAACTAGATTGGCTGCTTCCCTAGTGAAAGTCCTTGGTCTGTGATTTGGATTTGAAGGAAGACCGTCTTGTTCTCCAAAAGGCTGCGCATCAAAGTTTGCGCAAAAAATATTTTAGAATGTTGAAATTAGAATGCAGGAAACTTTCAGGTTCAATATAGAGATAAAAATAGACAAACAATATCTAATCCTGTTTGTGGAGACGGAGGCCGGCTAGAATTCGGAGTTATCATAGCATCATGATTTTTCATGTATTCAATAGCGTATGAACTATCAGACTTTTGATTCGGCAGGTCTGAAGAATAAGGATTAAGAGCCTGTCTTCGAGACAACAATTTTTCAGGTGAAAAGATCTCCCCAGCTTCCTCGTCAGGCATTTGAATTGTGAGGTGTGGAAGGCGTTCTCCCCGTCTCGCGATAAGGCTAGGTGTTTGAGCAGTCGGGTGAAAAGATTTTTCAAAATCAGAGTCAAGAAACGCATGCTTCTCTTCCTCTTTTTCCTTCAACCCTACCCATTGAACTCTTCTTCTTTTGCTTGGACTGGCAGGTGCAGGATTATTTATAGGGATAGAAGAAGGTACAGTGCCAGCAGGAGAGTTTTCCGGTTGTTCATGCGGTTCGATAAGGGCTGTGGTAGAATGAACATGACGTAATGGAGACATATTCAAGACTCCCGAAGGAGAGCCAACTACGAACTGGGTACTCAATATCTCTTTTTTGGAAAGTTTTTAAGGGTTATAAAAACCTAAGTATCAATAACTGAAGTGTTATTTAAAAATAAAGAAAAATGATGCGAGTCTCAGCCATTTTAACAGAAAATTCAAAGGCTGGCAGGTAAAAAAACTATGTATTTTTCAAGAAATAAATTAGCTATCCTTACCAAATTTTGTGTCAACCACTAAATAGCCGGGCGTGCTTTCAAAGATTTAGCTTCACTAAGATACTTTTGCTCTAGTTTTGACTGCTATAGTAAATGAATAAGGCAAAAAAGTTAGTGCCAAAAATAAATGCTTGAGCACAATTGGTGCTATTGAAACTTCGCCAAAATAGTCAAAAAATTTGATTGAGCTTAGGTCGATATTATGAGTGTTTAAGGACCGATCCGATTGTGGATTGATAAAAAATAATTGAAAAATTCAAGTTGAAAGACGTTTATAATGTAGCCGTAGGCACGTGCGATTTCGTAAGTCAACACCGAAAAATAGCAGGTATCAAAATTGATAAATGATTTTGGTGCCTACGCGAGACACTGTAAGCTTTTTTTTCTAGGTGTAAATATTAATTTTTTAGGGTGAACTCACTAATATGAAGGTTAAGGAGAAGATCAACCAGAATAATGTACAGCAATCGAGGGGCTAGGTTTAGATTGGCCTCAAGACACAGTATACTACTTTTGGAGGTAAGGGGGAATAGAAATAAAAAAAAGTGTATGCGTAACAAGAAAATAGATAAAACCTGTATGACAAAGATGTCTACCAAAAATCCAGGTGTGAGAAAGTAAAAAGCTTTTTCTATCGAAAAAGGATAATATCTCAATAGCGATAAGCCATGAGAAATAAATGAAATATTCTATCACCCTTTTGAAAATAGCAAGGGTTGTTTCCTTTCTTTTTTTGAATATTCAAATAATCCCCAAGGCCCCATTGGTGGTAACCAACGAATAGATTATTTGCTAGATAAACGAAGGAATTGCGTGTAATTATGTATCTCAAACCTGATAGTTTCCTCGAACCACTTGATCTGGTCTTTCAGTCCCTCATTCAACTAACAAAGTAAAATGTGACAAAAGCAGTGCAACGCTCCCATCTAAAAGGCAACCTGACCCAGCTATCTTTAACACCCTTTCGAAGATGATGAAATTTATATACCTTCTGTAAAATATCCTTAAAAAGACTTTCTCCAATACAGTTTACGTTGGAGGAAACTAGTGGTTGGTAAGCAACAAGCATGTAGGAGACTGGGGTCCATAAACTTTTCTTTTTATTTCATCCATCTTTCATAGTGCCAAGCTGGCAATAAATGTGATGGGTGCATCAGTCATGAAACGGTCTGATTGGCTTAGTGGTAAAGCAGCCAACCTGCACTTGGAAGGCGTGGGTTTGGCCTCCACATTGGACAGTATCCTTTTCCACATTAACAATAAAGACTTTAAGCCTCGGTAATTATCTATTCTTGACCCACGCAAGAAATGGATTAGCAACCGTGACATACACCGAGCAATCATCCAGTCTACCTTTGGCTGAGTCAATGGCAAATAAGCAATCATTTGAAAGGACAAAAAAAGTCAAGTTTCTATTTTCCTATCAAGTTTAACGGTCAACTGACTCATCCAGAAAATTCTACACCAAAAATAGGGACTATTCTGTGTGGAATTAGCAAAATAAAATCCTGTAATAATTTTTGTGCCCGACGATAAACTTTTATAGTGTTTGAAAAGAATGTTACATTGCATCAGCATCACTCAGTTGCCTATAACATGGGATTTGTCGCTACTACTTAGTCATACTCAAACCGAGAGTTGATAAACCTAGTGAGCTTCTACATCAACTTTATTTTGATACAATGTATGGAGATTGATATTCCATTGCAACGCGATTTCGCAAGTGCACATGGTTGACGAGATGATAGCGCAAAATTTATCAAGGCACGATTCCTAGCTTATCGGGTTAAGTGGAATCTAATGTCCATTTTGCCTGTTTGCCACGAACACTGGGTGCAAACAGGGGAAGATTACCAGAAACTCCTCATTACAGGGTTTACCCCTGTTTTAAAGAGCCAAGTTTTTGTGATTTTTTGACAGTGAAGACCAGAGTATTAAAAATCAAGAGTCAATCCTGCTTAGTAGGAGATTTTGTAATCGCCTGCTGTTTGCACGCTGTGTAAGAGATTTGATTAGCTCAATAAAGTTTGGACCTATACCTGATATTTATGCCATAAAAGACTCATAAGTGGAAGCAGAAAGGTATTTAGTGAGAATTTTTCAAGACATTCAATTGCACTTTTCTGTGCATTGGTATTGAATTGATTATTTCAGATGGCTTACTGGTATAGGTAGTTCAGAAGTCCTTATGTGCATACTGATGTATTTTTCATTTCTTGTATTATTCAATAGCATATTCCTTATCACTTGTTTGGGTTCGGAAAGATAGCTCGAGAATTCGGCACGCCACAAAAAATAACTCAAATGTGCACCAGCTTCGAAAGATAGGGATGTGTGAAAAAACTTCGGATTCAAACAATGGTTGATACGTTACCTTTTCAGCATCTGTTTTTATTAAATTCGGATCAATATGTGAAAACATATTTTTCCTGGCTTCCTAATAGAATTACGCCCAGTACATCTTTGTCCGTTTCATTAACCATATATCTTTTGATTAAGCATGAAACAACTTGTATTAAAGTGTTGACCACTGAGCACATCTTTGTCTACTTCATTAACCATACATTTTGCCATCCTGCATGGAGAAACCCTTAGCAGAGTGTTGACTTGAACCAGCATGAATCGAATAATTTTATTTCGATTAATCGAAATAAAAGTAAAACAAATATTTGTTTTTAAATAAAACTTAATAAGAATATTAAAGAAACAGGAAAAAACATTGCTTTGGTTTTATGGATGGAAGTGTAAGCCATCTCTAGTTTTATAAGAATTTAGCTTACTATGCCACAAAATGGACATTCATCACAAAGTATACTTTCTCAGAGTGAGAACCATCTGGAGAAGCAATATGATTTTTCAATGATTTATCTCTAGATCTTTTTGAGAAAAAATCACTGAACCCACGGGAGTTTACACTCAAAATGAAATCTTTCAATCGATTAAGTTTTTCAAAAGGGCAATCCAAATATTTCACATCGGACACAGAAGTAGTATTAATACCGAAAATATCATAAATTCAAACACTAGCCTAAAACTAAATCATCAGTGAGCCATAAATTGTTTCTCAGGTTTATCTTTAATAGGAGGCAAGCATAAAGCTCAGATTAAGGTGCGAAAGCTTACGTATAGGTCGTTATTTAGATTGATCTTTGATTCTAAAGCAGATCTTTCCATTTTCGTGTTTTCTTATCAATAGTCAATTTTTGAATTTTATACCTTGATGAGTTGGTTGACTGATAAAACATGTTCAACAAAACTAATAGTGCCACGATAAAATTTTCAGCTTATAGGAAAAATTGTTTTGTCAGTAGAGTAAGAAAAAAACATAGATTATGGAAGCCATAAGTCTTTCATTAACAAGATATGATTATTTCAGAGCATGAAATTCTCAGAATGACTCAGATTGTAAGTAATCGTTAGTGTTAGCTTCTGTCTAAACAGGTCATTTTTGTCAACAATCCAGTAGTTTCTAACGCTAATGAAGCTTATTGCTCACTAGTGCATTCTGCTATTTAAAGTTAACGTAAATTTATAATCAGAATTTTTGAAGTCAGACTAAGTGACGGTCTAAAACCAACATGGGAGTACTAGAATCAATACTAGATTAAAGAATAATAGTGATAGTACCAATATACTAAGAGTAAGACTGGTGGTGCCGAGAACTGTGATTGTTATCGATGGACGATCAATTCAAAGGTGTTGAAATAAAATTATATCATAACTCGTGCATGGCAGGGGGTCCTGAAAATCAGGACGTCTAAAGACACCCCTGAACATGTACTATTACTTTGCCCTGCTCATGTGGATTCCCGCAAAGCCTTATTTGCTGCGGCCAAGAAGCATAAGATTCCGCTCACCACATCTGCTCTTCTCTCTCCATCTCCTATCATCAAAGTAGTTGCCCAGTTTTTAATTTCTACAAACAGATTCCAAAACAACCTTCCCCTCACACTCGTTTTATAACACCCTACTAGTTGTTCTTCATTATTGCCCAATTTTCTCCCTACTTTATACTTTAACCAACCTGTACCTAATCACTCACTTTACTGTTATTCCTTCATGCTCCCAGTTGAACAAGATTGTGTTGAACTCCAGTAGTTACTTATAGACTGTTAGTTACTAAATCCGCTAGTTAATTTTATATTACTATATACATACCTTAAATAGAGCACTTGCCCATTTATAGATACGTACCTGTTCCTTTTCACATACTTTCTTCAACATCTATCCTTCTAATAAATACATATCGATCTGTTAACTACTATAAATGGATGCCTTGCTTAATCTCTTTTCGGCATCCATTTTTCCCCTTTTATTTTATTTTATTTTGCCTCATTCGCTGTTCCAGCTCACTCATCACTTTCTGAATAGTTTCTTCTTATTGTCCACTGTCCACTTGTCCACTCCGAGTCACCCACCATTCCTAGTCCAAATATCTTTTGTCCACTTTAACTTAACTAACTAAATAACGTCCATCTTATCAGGTATTTCTGTATGTCTGCTCTTCTCAGCAATGAATCCATTTTTCCCCTTTTATTTTATTTTATTTTGCCTCATTCGCTGTTCCAGCTCACTCATCACTTTCTGAATAGTTTCTTCTTATTGTCCACTGTCCACTTGTCCACTCCGAGTCACCCACCATTCCTAGTCCAAATATCTTTTGTCCACTTTAACTTAACTAACTAAATAACATCCATCTTATCAGGTATTTCTTTTCTTCTTATTGTCCACTGTCCACTTGTCCACTCCGAGTCACCCACCATTCCTAGTCCAAATATCTTTTGTCCACTTTAACTTAACTAACTAAATAACGTCCATCTTATCAGGGTTATGGGCCCAGCGCCCCTGTCTTCTATTTAAAACTGGCGACCCCTGAATCAACAAACACTACTTCTCCATCTTCACCAAGTATCTCTTCTGAACAAACGGAACTTCCTAATATGCCTACCACACCTCCTCCTCCTCCTGACTTTTCTTATCTCCAAGATAACTCATCATATTCTGAAATCAAGGGGATTGAAAAGTTAACCGATAAAAATTATAGCTCGTGGAAGACTGATATTAAGTATGCACTCACCGTTCGAAACCTCGACCAGTTCCTCGTTGAAGACACTCCTATTCCCACTGATCCCAATTTATACAATGTCTTCAAACTCAGACAACGCCAGACCAACACCATTATCAAGATGTTTATGGATCGACCAAATCAGGACAAATTTGTATTGGACGATGATTTAGTTGAACCCACTCAATTGTGGACACGCATCAAAGAACATTATGCCTCCAGATCAACGCAGAACTGCTCGTATGTTGTAAATCAATTATTCAAGATCAAATTCACTGAGAATAATTTACTGGGGGCTATGAATGATTTTAGAAGTACGATGAAACTACTCAGAGAAGTGGCACCGGACTTGTTTAAAAAAACATTTTATCCTATATAATGGGAAATTATGTCTTGAACTTATTACCTGACTCATATCAAACAGCCGCAACTATTATTCTCAGCAAGTACGATATCACCAATCAACGACCAACTATCGAAAATATCTTTGCTGATATTGAGGCTGAAATAACTCGAAGGAAAGCCCTCAATACTTCTTCGGGTACTGTTCTAGCTATGGACTCTAGAACAAAACAACTGTGCTCTAAGGGAAAGCACAATCCTCTTGCTCCACATCATGAATCCTCATGTTTCCAACTCCATCCTGAAAAGCGTGACGAGTTCCTTAAAAGGAAAAAAGAACGTGAAAATCGAGACAAGGAATCTGGACATAAAGTACTATCTATTATCTCAAATCTACCGGACAATCACGCCATTTTGGACAGTGGCGCCTCATATACTATTTTCAACTCCCTCAAATTTTTCAGCTCGTATCAACCTACTAGCATCACTCTGTCAATGGCCAATGGTGAGGAAATTGCAGCCCTTGGACAAGGCACAGTTTCCTTTACCTCCCCTTCTGGCCACACCTTTCATATCAACGATGCTTTATATATACCATCAGTTAAAGCTACCCTTATATCGGCCATGGACATTTTACGTAATGGTTGGAGCCTTGACAATGAAGATGGACTCTTCAAAGTCAAATTCAAAGGCGAAACCCATATAAATTGTAACTCTTCAGGGAAGATTTTATCATTTCCCATAATTTCAAATCAAATCTTTAACCTCTTGATCAATACGTTACGCGATGATTCAAATCTTAATTTACTGCATCATAATTACGGTCATCCCAATAATCAAACCATGGAAAAGTTATTCCCAGGTTTGGATTTCTCAAATTTCACTTGTAAAACTTGTGCACTAGATAAGTCTCACTTGCTTCCTTACTCTGGTTCCTTTCCTACACCTGAATCTCCATTGGATGTTATACACATGGATCTATGCGGACCTATCACCCCAGAATCCAGAGGTGGAAAATCTTATTTCTTTCAGATTGTCGATGGCCACTCTAGATTCAGGCACGTTTAATTTCTTGATCTAAAATCGGAGGCCTTTCACTTCTATAAAGAATATGAAACATTTGTCGAAAATCAATTGGAAAGGAAAGTAAAATGTATCATTTCTGACAATGGTGGGGAATTCACTGGTAATGCAATGAGCAATCACTTGAAAAGTAAAGGTATCCTTCACCTCAAAACTGCTCCTTATTCACCCCAACAGAATCCCATAGCTGAAAGAGGGAACCGCTCTATTGTAGAAAAAGCTAAATGTCTTTTGATAGAATCCGGCTTAGATGCTAGCTGGTGGGCCGAAGCTGTAAACACGGCTACGTTTCTACTCAACATCCTTCCCTCATCTTCTTTGAAAAATAATGATTCTCCCTGGAACCTATGGCACAAAAATACCAAACTACCCAATAAATTACATCCATTTGGTTCTGATGTAATTTTTCACCTTCAAAAACATAAACGAGATGGAAAATTTGACAGAAATGGTGACGAGGGCTTGTTTCTAGGTTATTGTGAGGGACATCTGAATTACCGCATTTACGCCATCTCATCGAACTCAATCATTATCACCCACGATGTCAAGTTCTTGAACACGTTTAATCTGGCTCGAATAATATCTAATGGGAATTCAGCTGAAAAACTCCAGTTTCCTGACATATATTTTAGCCAACCAGTCTCTTTTAGTCCCATCAACGACAGTCAAGACTTAGTATTGGAATCCTTTACACCTAATACCTATACTCCCCAATCACCTCCATCAATCCCCGTATCAAATGACGTCTCTTCTGAATCTAGTACTCCCTTCAACATGAAACACTACACTTATGTTGACGAAACTTATAAACCTCCTCAAGAAATATCCTCTGAAATCGATACCTCCAATATTCTCAACACCAAGAGAAGAGCTAATGTTGCATGTCTGGCAGTCACACCATTCAATACACCTCAAAATTATTATCAAGCTTTGAATTCTCCTGAAAGCAACGAATGGCTTAAAGCCATCAATTCTGAACTCAGCAGTATATCCAAACATAATGTGTGGGAAGAAACTGAGATTCCCTCAAGTAACCACCTTCTTGGAACCACTTGGACTTTTAAGAAGAAAACCGATGCCGACGGAAATATCATCAAGTATAAAGCTCGCCTATGTGTACAGGGATTTTCTCAAATAGAAGGTATTGAATATAACGAGACCTATGCACCTACAGGTAGACTTTCCACCCTTCGATTCCTACTAAGTGTGTCTGCTTTTAAAGATTTGGAAATTCATCAAATGGATGTCAAATCAGCTTTTCTTCATGGAGAGCCTGATGAAGACTTATATCTACGATTTACTTGTGGATATAATCCTAAAAATGAAAATCATTGTCTCCATCTCAAGAAATCTCTCTACAGTCTCAAACAAAGCCCCCGCTGCTGGTACAACAAGCTAGTCAAGTTCTTTACCGACATTGGGTTTAGAGCTAGTAAAGCGGATCCCTGTCTCTTCTTAAACTCAGATAAAAACAAACCCTGCTATGTTTACATACATGTTGATGATTTAATTATCGGAGGTCCCTCAATCTCCGATTTCAAAACTCAAATTTCTCGAGTCTTCGACATGGATGATCAAGGAGAATTATGTTGGGTCCTTGGCATGAAGGTCACCAGAGATAGGTCTAAGCGCACTATAACCCTATCTCAACAATTATATATTGATAACATACTTAAGGAATTCAATCACGAGAACTGTCGCACAGTTACTACTCCCCTAGTTCCCAACTCCCACTTCTCCAAATGCTCCACTAAGAAGTTAACCAATCTTTTTAACTACAGGCGCGCAATCGGTCTTTTAAATTATCTGGTCCTATGCACTCGGCCCGATCTAGCCTTTGCAGCTAGTACCCTTGCTCAATATCTTAACGAACCCACTGACCAACAAATTACGGCATTCTTTCATATCCTGCGGTATTTACAAAAATCCAAAGACATCGGCTTGACCCTTGGAAACATCCAGGACGCTAAGCTTGGAGTACTGACTGGTTTTGCAGACTCTGACTATAACAAGTCTGAGGACTCAAAATCCACCTCAGGAACCCTAGTTTTTCACCTTGGCTTGCTTTCATGGCGCTCAAGTAAACAACAGTCAGTTGCCTTATCTGTTTCTGAAGCAGAATATTACTCTATGACTGAATGTGGTCAAGATCTTCTATGGATGAAGGAATTATTCAATGATTTTTCAATACCACTTACTGCTACTATTCTTAATGGTGAAAATCAAGGAGCCATCAACCTAGCACTCAACCCACTATACCAACATCGTACAAGACACATCAATACTAGAGTCTGCTGGCTACGTGAACTTGTTAATACCAAAGAAATTTCCATTCAATACGTTTCAACCAATGACATGCCAGCTGATATTCTCACAAAGTCACTATCTCCGATTAAACATCAAACTTTCATGCATAAGCTAAATCTTATTTCATTGCCGTCTCGAGCACGGGAGGGTGTTGAAATCCAGTAGTTACTTATAGACTGTTAGTTACTAAATCTGCTAGTTAATTTTATATTACTATATACATACCTTAAATAGAGCACTTGCCCATTTATAGATACGTACCTGTTCCTTTTCACATACTTTCTTCAACATCTATCCTTCTAATAAATACATATCGATCTGTTAACTACTATAAATGGATGCCTTGCTTAATCTCTTTTTGGCATCCATTTTTCCCCTTTTATTTTATTTTATTTTGCCTCATTCGCTGTTCCAGCTCACTCATCACTTTCTGAATAGTTTCTTCTTATTGTCCACTGTCCACTTGTCCACTCCGAGTCACCCACCATTCCTAGTCCAAATATCTTTTGTCCACTTTAACTTAACTAACTAAATAACGTCCATCTTATCAGGTATTTCTGTATGTCTGCTCTTCTCAGCAATGAATCCATTTTTCCCCTTTTATTTTATTTTATTTTGCCTCATTCGCTGTTCCAGCTCACTCATCACTTTCTGAATAGTTTCTTCTTATTGTCCACTTTCCACTTGTCCACTCTGAGTCACCCACCATTCCTAGTCCAAATATCTTTTGTCCACTTTAACTTAACTAACTAAATAACGTCCATCTTATCAGGTATTTCTTTTCTTCTTATTGTCCACTGTCCACTTGTCCACTCCGAGTCACCCACCATTCCTAGTCCAAATATCTTTTGTCCACTTTAACTTAACTAACTAAATAACGTCCATCTTATCAGATTGTACGAAATAAAAAAAAATATCAAATCAGGATCGTTCAAACTAGAACACAAGCCAGACACATTTTTACCCCGGCAACTCTTTAGGTTTAATCAAAGCGAAATTAAAAATTATTCTCATGGTAAATATCTGAATTAGTTGTTCTCTTGTTCCGCATAATGGGTTGGTTGAGTGTCATGGCTGCTTGAAACGCCACACCCAAGCCAGGGATTAGTCTTAAAAGGAAAATAGAGAAAAAACCTCCAATGAGAGCTTAGTTTTTGCAAAAGCTCAAAAGACGATGAATATTAATCACCAGGAAAAAACAGGGGGAACTTGCATCCAAGTCCGTACCCCTACTGAATGGATTTGAGTATGGACTTGCATGACAGTGAAAAAAAAAGATAACAGATGTCTAGTGATTTTTTTGGTCCCTTTTCAAACCTGTGAAGTGACTTTGGTTGAATCCATCCGGAACAATAAAGCTGAAAAACGAGTGCGTTGTGGCTAAGATAGGGTCATTATATGAAACCAAAAAAGGGTAGGCTAGGTGCACATGCCCTATTTACCTACGTCACAACATCAAGAGGTAACAAAAGAATTTGTTTTCAAGAAAAATCAATAAATGTTCCCTACTAGTTCATGCAATTCCATCTCTTAAATTGTGGGTCTGAAAGCTTTCTTAAATATGAATAAATTATTTACTATATTAAAATTTTAAAATCATATTAGAAGTTTAGCTTTTGATATTGGAAATCACCTTAAACCATATTAGTTTTTGAGAGAGGAATTAAAATTTTATTTTAAATATAAAAGTGATGAGAAACTATTAGTCCTTATTTTATGTAAACCTCCCAAAGAATGATAATTTACACCTTTATCTATATCATTTCTTGCTCAATAAATCTTACTTCAGCCTCAAAGTTTGTATTCTGATTCACTCTCATGTTTAGGTTTATAAAATGGTAGGTCTCAAGCATAGTGAATAAGTGATTTGAAAAACCGCATTTTTCAATCAAATTAATATCTAATGAACTTTCAATCATGATATTTTTTACTCCTTAGAATACCTCTTCTGATGACTTAACATGGAGGGGATTCGTATAATTTTGTGACTAGATATGAATGAAATTTATTTTCACCTTTTCCATATTTGAGACCCCCTAATTAAGACAAAAATAAAATTCCAGATTTTTTTTTCAAAGTCATTTTATACATTTCTAAAGAAGTAAGCTGAGGTTTCAAAGATTGGAAATATTAAACACAGAATAACTCATGAGAAAATTTAGCTTTAAATAGTTCCCAAAAAAATATGTTGAAAAAAAAAGAAAAATTGTGGGTTTTTGTGGAGCAATCATTTTATCCCATTTCATTGTGAAGATTTGGAAGTGTTACAGACCTCTTGAGCAGGTATGATCTTAGCAAATGGCTCAACAGCTAAGAAAATTAAATGTAAAATTTCTCAAGGTTGGTAAACATGGCTAATTTGGCTATACTATCTCGATGTATTATTTTCATTTATAAGTGACAACTTGTTTTTGGTTGTGAGAAGAAATCACAGATGGACTGAATAGAAAAAAAAAGCAAAATTGAATTAGATGAGCCTGTAGTTTAATTGTTGTTGGAAAAAAGAAAAGATAAAATTACCAAATTAAAGTAAGGAAGAGATGTAGTAAGGCAGATACCAAGATGAAGGTATTGGTGTGATGGTGGTTTTACAAAGGCTGAAAACATGTCTTTGCATCAATTTTGTATGTTTGTAATTTCTTCATTTCTCTTCACCAATCATCATCTTACTGATAAAGACAATTTGATTATTATTCTCAAAGTAAATGCATAGCTGCCACAAAATGCAATGAAGCAAAGCCCATCTTTATTTTGAAAAAATTGGAAGTTTCCTCCCCCACTTTTCCCTCTTACATCACCTAATTCTATGAAAAGTTCCAAGTCAAAAATTCACTTGCAAATTCACTTAATTCTCTTAGAGGATTCATCCACTAGTGAACTGTTGTGAAAAAATTGATTTTCTTTTCAAAATTTATTCTTTTTTTAATTCCTTTTGAATAAATTTTCCCTTTGTCCCAGGCTAATTTTGGATAATAATATCATGACATATGTAACTGAAGCTTCTGAATTCAAATTCCATTTATTTTCAAAAAAATTAGTAACCAAAAAAAAAAAACTACACATCTCTATATATTTTTGACTTCATTTATAAAGTGTAAGAATCTGGTTTAACCAGTGTCTAACCCTAAAGTCTTGTATAGGTCTTAATATTAGCTAGAAATGACATGTGTGACAACATATTGCCAGCTTTTGTAAAGTTGGTCTAGGGGGATTTTTGTCAATTTTAAACCTTTAAATGAAACTAAAAACAAAGATTCAAATAAACAAAAATTCATGAATTAGTTTGATTCAGAAACCTAGATTAATAAAGCAATGAAAAAAATTTGTAAAAGAATGTCTAGAAAACTAAAAGATGTGGAAAGATGAGACTAGAATAATCAGATAGAGGGTGTGTGGAAAAGTTAGCAATGAGAAAAAATATGAGTCACCACAGAAAAAAAACCTGGCACCTGCAAATGGGTGAAAATCCCTCAATCCATTTGTGATTCAAGAATAACTCAGATTTAATGCTATCTAAGCTAGAATGCTTAGTGTTCAGTTTTCAGTCTTCTCAGAAGAATTACAGCTGAACCAAACCTGAATCAAATAAAAGATAGGGATTGGCACCTGCTATCAGGTTCCCATTTTTTTTCTAGTGAGTAAAAAGAAAATATTTAAAAAAAATACTTATGATTTACATAAATTGTCACCATTGGATAGTTTTTTCAGATGTATAAATGATGGTGTTGATTCTGAAGTGCCTATATTACCAGACTTGAAATCCCTATCTAGTTAAATTTGAAATGAGAAAAAAAATAAGACAATTTGACTGAGTTTCTGGAGGTTCTGAGACCTATTCATTAGGAGGAAGTACTATTATAAGGTAGTTTAGGTGGAAATTTTTTAGTCAGCAACTTTTTTGACACAAGATATATGCTTAATAGGGGCATCATGAACTGATTTTAACCATGAAAGATTTTTCTTTTGATTATATATTTTTTTGCATAAGGATATGGGTATCTTTGGGAAAAAACTTTTAAAAAAATTATTGTGAGTTCCTAACTAAAAAAAATTGACTAATTAATGAACTGGATATTTTTCAGGCTGAGTTCAAGGAAAAAGATGTGAAATAGCTTGAATAGTCAGTTGTCTAGAATATTTTAATGCTCCTACATGAATAATGCAGTACAAATCCAATAAGTATTAAAATATAACTCAATATAAGGGTTTAAGTAATTTAAATCTCACTAATTATATATATGGGCTAAAATATTATAGTTGGTAGAAAAATAGATGTAATAATTCAGATATTATTCAAAGATTTTATAAGTACTATTGATATGTATTGTAATTTTATTGGTTATATATTTTGATTGTAATGATAAAGAATGTAGATAACAAGACCAAAAACCCCCTCCTTTTATACCCAATAATTCCTCCAATGAACTCCTTGATTTAACAGTCCCATACACAGCTAATGATACCTCATTCTAGCTAATACACCTGTCCAACAAAATAAAGAGTGAACAATAACATAATTAGAATGATATCACCTGCCAAAATTCTGTAGTAATAGGGATAATCCATCAAAAATAAAGAATAAGCAAAAAAGAGAGTATATGCGTGCAATATTTTAAAATAACAGACTAAAAAAGGAAAGAATAGCTCTATATATTGCACAATATTAAGGGGGATCAACAGTAGAAATGATGGAGCTAATTATGACACTAAACTACATGAAATCCACATCCAAAAATAACCAATATTGACTGAGAAACCACTGAAAGCCCCAAAAAAGGGTGTGAGATGTGGGGTAACTACATGAAGTCCTTGGCAAGTGCTTTCACAGGTAAATCCTTGATTAATTTAATCAAATTTAAGCATGGTACACCACACAATATTTGGGGGGGACTTGCTAGCAAGTCCTCAATTTGAATTCAGATGGAATTCAGACTGAACTCAGACTGAACTCAGACTGAACCTTACTTTGAACTCATCTTGAGCGCTTAACCAAAAATGGATGAGTCTGTGATGGAATAATAGTGAAAGTTTAATAAATAATTTATAGAAATAATAACAAGGGAAGATTAATAATCTGATCCATTCACAGAATTTTTTTCATAAAACTCAATTTCATTTTCATTTTGAATTTCACCCATTCACTAAAAAGACTGAAAATTATACTATTTATTTCAAAAACATCACTTTTAAACTTTCTAATTATTTTATTCTATTTTTTTAAAAAAAATATAAAAAAAGACCAGAGGTTCTTTTTAATGATAACTCTTTTTAACAAAGAATTTGAAGCTTTTATTTTTTAATTTAAACCATATTACCTGATATTTTTTTTTTGTATTTTTATTATTTCTGATTATGCAATATAATTATTTTCAATTCAATGAAATTATTTAATAAAAATATTGAACCATTGAAATTCTCAAGTTTCTATTCTAGAGTACTGTGAAAAGACTCATAATTAAAAAAATAAAAGATGGAAATATGTTTTCCTAATTTCCGTTTCAATGAAGTCCTCTAATAGCTTCTTTACACTTAGCAATAATAATTGATAAATTGTTTAATTATATGTCTAGAAAGAAGTATAATTCTTATACAAGTGAATTTTAATCCAGTTTTTTCCATTTTTGTATGCAAGAAGATGATTAAAATTAAAAGGAAATATCTTTTTGCTCTTTTTTTTTCTATTGAATATTCAACTACTAAGAATTTTTTCAATATAAATTTATTCAATGTAATACATATATGATATTCTGGAACTCTTCATGATGTATTTCATCAAAATTTCATGTAAATATGGTCATTTGGTAGAGTGATCTCATGAGTTGAATTAATTAATCACTACTTAGTGAATTTTTCTTATGAAAGACTAAAATTCAAGCTAGATGTAAAAATTTAAAGACAATAAAAACAAAGTAGTATAAATTTATTTAAACTTTAATTATAGTGCTTGATTTTGCTTCAATGCTGTATTGTGGGATAATTTCAGTGTCAACCTGGGAATAAGCACCATATAATTTGAAAATGTTCTCATGTTAAAAAATGTGCTTCAGGTAAATATTTTGATTGTATTATTGGTCAAGAACTCAATTGAATAGGTAAAAGTGGTACTTTTTCATAATTCTATCAGTTTCAAATTGAAAAACTATTATATGATATTCATTTTGTAAAAAAGACACAATAGGTAATTTAGATTATACCCATGTAGAAAAGCAGCTGTAAAGGCAATCATCTTTTTATTAAAAATAATATTATTCTATGTTTTAAATGAAAAGAAAAAATATTTCAACTCTATGGTGTTGAAAAATAAATTTAATGAAACATTGCAGGTATGCTTTTTTAGTCATTAGAATTAAAGTTTTGATAGGTGTAATTCAAAACTGAACACTTACACACAATTGTAAAATTAAATATATGGGTTCAAGATTTATCAATGATTTATTAGAATTATGATATTTATGCTGATTGGTAGATCTTATATGATGTTTCTATTCAGTTTTTAAGTGTATGAAAAACAATACCTTTGATATTTAATTTAAACAGAAGAATTTAAAAATTTTCTTGAAATTGGCCTTATCACAAAGCAATACTGGAATGAGTATATTGTTATAAAAATTAATTTAAATAGAAAGTTTTCAAATATTCATAAAAGATTAAAAAAAAACATAAATATTAAAATTTGACTTTTTATAAAAATATATATTGATTTAAAAGATATTTACTTATTTTTTTTTTAAAAAAATGACCAATTTTATCCTGTGAGGCTTCCCTTCAACTTACATGTATAAGTCTAAAAAATTAAATGATGCTCTGAATACTCTATATAATTTGTACCTAAGGCAAAAATAATGTTTTTTTGAAGTACTTCAAATCTAAGCAGAAGAGCTGATATCTTTTTTATGTAATATAGTTGTATAAAATTGATTTATAAGTAGTTTCTTAATCCGTTATATGGAAAGAAATCATATAATAATAATATATAATCAACTTAAAACTATTTTTAATATAATATTTTCTAAAAATGATTCTTAATTTGTACTTATTAGGGGGTATCAAAGTTAAAAATTTGTAATTATTTAAAAGGTATTTCCCAACACAAAAGGAAAGCCATAAAATTGACAATAATTCTCAGTAAAAAGGTGTTTTTGGGGCACAATATGGCATATTTTAAAAAAACAATCAAAGTTGATTTGGGGGAAAAATTAGGTATTTTAAAATGGCAGATTTTTAACTTTGATACCCCCTATTTTCAGAACTTCAAAGTATTTAATAAAAATATTTTGATATAAAAATATAATTATTTTTATATTTAAAAGTAATTAATAAAACTTCTAAAAAAGTATAAATTTTTTCATGGCTTAAATTATCTTGAACCACACTTGGAAACAAGATTGCATTGAGAGTTCAATCTAAGTTCCACCAAAAACATGATAAATAATTTTTTTGAAAATGTATATAGTCATTGAAATGAAAAAAAATTAGTAAAAGAAAGGAATCAGATAGTTTATTCTGTTACTGAATAGATTATCATAAATATATTGAGGTAGATAACTTATTGAAGTTTTTTCAATTTGCAGTTATTACAGTCAATTATCCAGTTATATATAGCAATCAAAAAACAAGAAATCAGCCTAAATGGTTATATATGTGGATAAATCTTTTCTTAAACCTTTACCCAAATTATTTAATTTAATTCAAAGCTATTTTTAATCTAACCAACATATTTTACTATTATATTTAAAAATAAATACAATAAACTCATAAAATACATAAGTTCAATAGTTTAAAATTTCTTTAAATGTATTATTCTAGTTTTCAAATTTTTTCTAAAATTTTACTATTATATTATTTATTTATATCATGTATATTTATCAGAAGAATTCTGTGAATTCTTGTGTAAGAAAGAAAAATAGTATTTCATTACCAATTATTTTACTATATTACTTTCTTAGTCTTAAAGTGCATTGTAAATCAAAAATATAAAATAAAGAAGTATAAACTATAGGTTTAAGCTCAAAAACATCAATAAAAATAATTATCAATCATTTTACATGTTGGCGGAATAGAGCTGTAGATTGAGGGGGTGGACTCTGATGTTTGCCCAAAGAACAAAGTTCACACTCCATTTTTCACTACCTCAATGGACAACCTCTCAATCTCTCCACACAATTTTTTCTGAATTTTCATTTCTGTTAATTCTATTACCACTCCCCACCCTTTTATTGCCCTCCTGATACATTTTCTACACCCTTTAAGCTTCAAAATCTATGTTTAAGCCCTCCTCACTACTCCCCTACACCCTATTTTCACTTTTAACACAACTACACCCCTTTTGCAACCTCTCTCTCACCCCAATCACCTCCATTAGTCCTCACCAGCCTTTCTCTCACATTCTCAAACTATTACTCACCTCCCCCAGTCCTTTACTTTGGCTGGAGATGTGAGTGAGGTGCTGTAAAGACTAAGGAGGGCTGGGAGAAGTGAGTGAGAGGCTTTTATCACTTCCCACAGACTTTCAAAGCCCCTCGCTCACCTCCCCCAGCTTCCCCAGTCCCTTAATTTGGTTGGAGATGTGAATGAGGTGCTGTAAAGACTAAGTAGGGCTGTGAGTAGTAGGTGAGAGGCTTTTATCACCTCTCCTAGCCCTTTAAGGACCCTCACTCACCTTTTCCAGCCTTCCCAAAGTAGGTTAGGGGCTTTTTTAACCTCTCCCAGCCCTGTAAAGCCCCTCTCTCACCTTCCCCAGCCTTCCCCAGTCCCTTGATTTTTCTGGGGGAGGTGAGCGATGAGATTGGAGAGGTGAAAAAAGTGTTGGGGAGGCATGCAAGGGCTTGGGAAGTAGCCAACTTTTTATAAACTTGAGAATAATCAATATGTATAAATTAGAAATAACAAGGAATAAAATTTTGAGGAATTATAATCCATTCCAAGTGGTAAATAATGTAACTAAATACATATTTCAGAATTTGAGTTGCTTGTGTTTACTAAAAAAATGTGGCCAATTGTTGAGAAAGGAATATATTTGTAGGGAAGAAAAATGAAAAATGAAAAAAATACAAAGTAAAATAAAACTAAATAATGACAGTGGGCTGGGAAAGGTGAGTGAGGCTCTGGGGGAGGTGTGAGAAATGAAGAGAAGAGAAGGGAGAGGGGGGGAAGGAGAGGAGAGTTGTTTTCTCACTGTGAAGGGAAGGAATAGGGTAGAAAGGGTAAGTAGATGGCAAGGTTAGCAACAAGATAAGGGGGTAGGATAGGAAGTCAGATTGAAGATAAGGGAGAATTAGGGGAGGGAGGCATCAGATGGAAGTCCCACTTGGAATTCTACCAGGAATAAAAAAAAAGCACTAGATGTCTAGTGCACACTTTTTTCCTGCTGTGAATATTTTTTGAATTATTAAACAACTGTGGTTCAATGAAGGTTCAAATCAGTTTCAAGGTGTTTTCAAAGTAAATTCAATATTTCTTCATGATTGTTTCATCACCACCTCAATGTGTGCTGAAAAAGATATGAATTAGAGTTCAAGGTTGCGAACTTGCTAGCAAGTCCACCCCCCCATATTGCATGGTGGTAGTGAATTAAAGGCACCAAGCTTGAGGTTATTAACAAAATTAGTGCATATAATAAGGTCAATGCACCTATAGTTAAATTATGACACTAAGTAAGCACCTGTTGCCTATTTAAGTGTGTTTCCCCACAGTGGGCATAGAATGTGGGGTAGTTGTAGAGTGAAAAAGCTAACTTTTCTAAAAATGAAGCTATTCACACAGGTAAAATGCAGGCAGTATGTGGCAAGTACACAGAAGCCATTTCTTGCATAAAAAATAAATTTAAATGTGTTATTTTTATGCATTTTAGTAGCCAAATCAATAGTCCTAATTAAGACAAAATGATCCGTCAAAGTGCATTTTTAATATTATTAAATTTATAGCACATATAGTCAACTTTTAAGTGATTTAAAGCACATTTCTTGTTTTTTGCATAAAACAATGAAAAGAACAGCATTAAGTCTACTTAAAAATTATGTATCCTTCTTTTTAAGCTTCTTAAGATTACCCAAGCATATTCCATCTTACCATTAAGTGAAAAAGACTTATAAAAGGTGGATATATGCATGTGTATAAGGTGTTATAATGGCATATATTGTATTTTCACTTATGTATACAACTTGTGTAGCTTAATTTATTGTTCCCATGTAAAGTCCATGTGTATAAAATAATTTATAAGTGCTTTTTACTCAGTCCTGGGGATATACAGGCTTACACTCACCCACCCAAAAAAACAATAAAAAATGATAAGTTATACATTTTTTTATTTTATTTTTCAGGTATTCAGAAAATTCTGCAGCATTGAAATTTAATTCTTTAAAGAAATAAAACATACTAAAATATTATGAGTACTGGTTCTTAACCCCTCCTCTAATTGAACGAGATCTTATTTCTGTTTGAATTCTATAAGAAGGGAGGATAGATTTGAAATTTCTTTTTCAGGTAACCATTTATCAAATTCATTTGATTTTCCCTTATATCTTAATAAGTACTCAGTTCTTTTCTCTTTAGTAAGAATTTTTTTCTTGAGTATTTTTCAATCTCTTCTTTTTACACAATTTTTTCAGGTTGCCTTTTAGGCCTTCCTTTTCTTTTTGGAAATAAGTCGGGATCATTTGCATGGTAAGATTTTAATAATGAGATAGGGGGAACTGGATGTTTCCTATCATAAGGGGCATATAATATGAATTCCACAGCATTATTAACAACCATTTTTTTGAATTCAAAAGTTCATAAAAAGGGATCCATCAATTTAACATTACCTTGTAAGTTAAAATGTAGTGTTGAAATTAGGACTTCATCTCCTTTTTTGAATTCAAATTCTTTTTGAGATTTATCCCATCTTTTCTTTTCATATTCAAATGCTATTTGAATGCATTCCTCTGAATCTTTTCTACACATTTGTTGCATATGAATAAAAGATTTAGTACCAGGGTGTATATCTAACCTTGGTAATTTGTTTAGATGATTTACTGAGGTCTTTGGTACATATCACAGCCAGAGTTCAAATTGTTTTTTCTCTTTTACAGAATGAGTTGTGCTATTATAAGCAAATTTAAGGCCAGTAATTAATGTTACCCAGTAATGTGTGAGTTTCTCATTGTCTTTGTATTCAAATCAAAATGCACAATATCTTCTGATCAGATCTTCTAGATTCTGTGTCATTATCTCAGCCAGCCCATCAGTTTGTTGATGGTGTGCTGTAGAAAATTTCAATTGACAACCTGATACTCCCATCAAAGACATCCAGAACTCTGAAGTAAATCTGGTGTCACTGTCAGAGATTATTGCTTTGAGGAACCCAGCAGTATTCATCATTTGAGTCCACCATATTAATGCCAAGTCTTTTGCAGATACCTCCTTATGGGTAGGGATAAATTAAATTTTTTTTTTAGTGTATCCACGATTATGCAGAAATAATTGAAACATTCTTTTCCTTCTAATGGCAAGCCAGTGACAAAGTCCATGTTTATAATTTCCCATGGAGCTTTTGGCTACTCTATTTGCTGTAAACACCCAGCTCTCTTCCCAGTCAATCTTTTAGATTTCTGACAAGAGTCACATGTTTCAATGTATTTTTGTACATCTTCTTTCATGTTTATCCACAAGGCTGTATTCATAACTCTAGTTAATGTTTTGTTAAAATCAAAATGACCAGCTAAGATGCCATCATGACAAGTACTTAACATTAAAAATTTCAACAAAGTTGGTATAACTATTACATTACTTAGCTTTTTTCTGTAATATATGTATCCATCTTCAATTGAAAGTTTACCATTTTCCAATGCATTTTTATACTTTGGAGGTAAGGTTTTAATTAATGCACTCATAGAGGCATTTGTTGGATCATTTAAGATGGTAGATAATTTGGAGAAATCTTTATCAGATGAATCATTTTCTAATATAGTTTGCATAAATTCTTCCTCTAAATCCATTATAAAAATCCCAAATATATGTATTACCTCATTTTCAGGCACATAATCTGGGTTGTCAGTATCATTTGGCAAAGGACTTTTGGATAATAAATCCACATTAGAATGCAATGTTTCTACTCTGTGAGTGATTGTCATTCTACCTATGTACTCTTGTACAGCTAGTTTCCATCTAAACATGTGCCTAATACACCACACAATATGGGGGGCGGACTTGCTAGCGAGTCCGCAACCTTAGACCCAAACTCACTTCAGATTGAACACAAATTGAGCTATTGATAAAAGAACCATACAATCAGGAATGAACTCCACTCAGCAGAACAGTTTTAGGTGGGTGTTCAAGTAGAGTTCAGTATGGGTTCAGTCTGAGTTCTGTCAGCCTAGATATCCCTAGGACTGAGTATTTATTATGCTTAAAATAAGATAACCTTAAGTACATTAAGCTTATCTCTTAAAAATAAGGTTAAAATGATTATATATATGATTATTATACATATATATATAATAATTACACTACTATATAACTTATAGTAGTTTAAATAGCTTATCCATAGCCTAATAGTACTTATTAAGGTGCTAATGGAGTCATAATATACTTATCCTAAGTAATATTAAGTAATTATTGACATACATAAGCTTAAATGTATACATAAAGCTCATATTCAGTGAAATATGCAGTATATTATGTATATTTAGGTCTATAAGTGGGTTTTAGCCTCTTCATAGCATATAACCTTTGTTTTTCTGCTTATTTTAGGTCATATGGACAAAATAAGTGGATTCACAATGCCTACAGAAGCATAGACATCTATATCAGGCACATACACTCAGTTTGGACAACTTAATCTGCTTCCTTAGATGGATGTTCACGGATTTATGGGTTGGGAGGTCATTTCTGGGTTAATTTGGATGCTTGGGGATGTTATTGGGGGCTTGGAAACTTCATTTATTCCCTTTATATGCTTTGGGTTTCATTAAATCTCTTTTGTATTACTTATTTTACCTGTTTCTTTATGATATCCGCTTTTATCTGGATTTTCTATTTATGGTATAGGTCTGTGTTATCATTAATTGTGATGGAGGGTCCTTACTGGAGGTCTGGGTGTTGAATCTGCTTGAAGTGGACGCCATGGGGAGGTGATGGTCCCTCACAGTGCTGTAATTTCCGGGGATAGCAGTGACATAATCTGGATTGAAGGTCTGTGCACTCCAGGGGATTTGGGTATAAGTAAGGAGGGATTTTGACGGTTATTTATCATCATTCACTTACTAAAATTCAAAAAAACACTACAATACAATTATTAGCATTCAAAAATATATTATAAAGCCATTATAAATTGAGATTATGTTTATATAAGCTATAAACTATATATTATTCATCTATTTTCCACCACTAGCACGCATTTAAATCCAAGTATTGTGAGTTTTATATGAGTATAACTATTTTATTAGTCTTCCCCTGAGGTTTAATCACTAAATAATTTATCAATAAGTAGTAGGACCATAAATAAATAAAATTTTATCATACTTAAACACTAGATACACTGACAAGTTCCATCTGAGTTCCATCTGAGTTCAGGTTGAGGACTTGCTAGCAAGTCCACCCACTATATTGCGTAGTGATAGGTGTTTTCATGTTTAGTAATGATTTTACTGCACTGCTATCTGTTATTAATTCAAACTTCTGGTCTTCCAGATAGTAATGAAGTTTTTCCAGGGCCCAAACAATGGCCAAAAATTCCAGCTGGGTTGCACCATACCTTAATTCTGTCTTTCTTAAGGTTCTAAATATTTGAAAGATAACTACTTCTGATAATTTAAAATTTATTATCTGTTTTTGCTGTAAAGAAGAACCTAGCCCTGTAAAGCTTGCATCAGTATAAAAGATAAAAGGGAAGTTAAAATCTGGAAGTCCCAATATTGGAGCTAACATTAAAAATTCCTTTAATTTATCAAAGTCATTTTGTATTTCATTATTCCAAATGAAAGCCTCATTTTTCCTGATTAATTTTTTTAAAGGAGCTGCAATGGATTGGTAGTTTTTCATATACTCCCTATAATATCCACACATACCTAAAAAAATTTAAACATCTTTCACATTTTTAGGTATACTAATGTTTTTTATTGCTGCCACTTTATTCTGGTCAATGCAAATTTGCAATCCAGATAGAACAAGTCTAAGTACTTTCAAAGATTGAAACCCAAACTTACATTTCTTTAATGCAATTGTCATATTAATTTCTTCAATCTTTTGAAATACTCTTTTCAGGTGATTTTAATGTTCATCATATGTTTTTTAAAACACTATGATGTCATAAATATAAACTAAAAGCCATCCTTCAACCTTTTCCTGATGAAAAACACTATCCATTAATTTTTGGAAGACTGAAGGGGCATTCTTTGGGCCAAAAGGCATTCTCACATATTTATATATCCCCAAGTGTGTGGCTATGAGTAAGTAGTTCTAAGAATTATTTTCCACACAAATCTGGTGGTAACCTTTGTTTCCATCCATAAAGGAAATATATTTTGCAACTTGTAAGGTAGCATGGATAGAAGCTATCTATGGCAGAGGATAGAAATCATCTACAGTGTATGTATTCAGAGCTCTGTAATCATGACATAATCTTCCCTTATCTTTTTCATAAGAGATTAAAAATGGTTAAATAACGCAATACTTAGGTGTTGTGTCTACTTTTTCAAAAATACCCATTTCTAACAACATTTTAATTTTGTCTTCAATGTCATTCCTTTTGGCAGAAGAAGCAGGGTAAGGTTTCTTTTTCAAGCTGCCAGGAATATTATCCAATTGACAACTTAAAGAGATTTTTATCTCATGGTCTTTGAACAATCCTAGCTCATTTGAATCATGAGCAAATTCTATAGGATAAGATTTTATCAATCTCAAAATATTGTTTTCTTCAATTTTTGAGAGTTGAGGACTGAAAGAGGCTTTTTGGATTTCATTTTCCAACTCAGCCACTTAAGAGGTGGTTTTTCTACCTTAGACTTGTTCTTCTTTAGGAGAAATGGAATAAACTGAATTTTCAGAGAAAATCATGGATTTTCTTTTCCCATTCACACCTATAGTGAATCAACTACTTGCAGGATCTAGTTTGATACCAAATTTGGTCAATAAGTCATTGCCAATAATAAACCAATCACTACAATTATTATTATCCATTACCTCAAATTCACATACTGTTCTTACATATCCATTATTATAATTAAAGAATACAGCAGTTTTGTATTTTCCAATTGGATGTAATACTGAACCAAAACCCCTCCAGCTCTTTGTCTGTACAGGTTCCAGTTTTTCTTTATACTTACTCTCAAGTTTCATTAATGTGTTAATAGAAACTACACTACCTGCAGCCCCAGAGTCAAGAATGGCATTCATTTATTTTCCACATATAATAACAGGTGCTCTAATAGGTGTTATTTTGTAAGTATCTTGAGTTACATCTTTAATTATTTCAGCTTCCCCAATGGAAGTTAAAGATGTATCTATATGAGGTATTGCATCATTTGGGTACATAATATCCTGTTCTAATACATATATCTCATTTTCATCATCACTTTAAGGAATGTTACTTTTACAATCCTCACTAGATTCCTCCTTTTCATCTTCATGATTACTTGGATAAGAGTCTTTTGAGTTTTCAATAACATTTATTCTTTTCTTACAAGTATGACCTTTAGCCCAAGGTTCATTAGATTTGTAGCAAGTGTTACTTTCTTGTCTTTTAGAGACAAGGGGAGGTGAAGGTTTTTTCTTCTCCACTGGTAACTTATTTTTAGTAGGTTTTACTACATCAACATTTTGTTTGTAATTATTATACCTGCTTTCATATTTGTGGTTCAATAATATTTAATTGCATATATTAATAAACCCAGAAGTATCTCTGATGGTTTCAGTTCTAGCTACAATAATGTCTCTGACTGATATAGACAATTTATATATTATTTTTTCTTTCCACCCATCACAATCTATTTTTGGATCCATGGATTTCATGATTTTTATTAAATTTATTAAAAATACCATTGGTTTATCTCCAGAATTTGGATTAAATCTGGCTTTCTCATAAAATCATTGTTGAGTGATTCTAAGTTTTGGGCCACCTAATTGCCTTTTAATTAGTGCCTTTCATTGATTCCAGGAGTAGTTAATTCCTTTACTCAATACAGATTCAAACCATAATAAGGCCACATCTGTAAATAAAAATTTCAATTTTGATGTAATTTTTTCATCAGGTAATTTGTATGAAAATTTTAAGTTATCAATTTTCTGAATGAAATGTTGCCAATCAGACTTTGAATCCCTGTCAAAAGAAGGGTACTGATCTGACTTGGTCCAGTTCTTTTAGTTAGTTTTTGCTTCCCTAACCTGAGAAATATTAAGTAATTCACAGAATTGGGAAAGATGATCATTTATTTCATCTTTTACTGATCTTATATTCTCAGAGCCCATGACACAGTTTTCATGTTCAATCATTGGTTTATCATTGGAGGGTTTCATATATACTGGTATTTTTTACACATAGGATGTGTTGTCCTTTAATTTCTCATTATTTTTCAAAATGTTAGCTACTTCAATTTCCACTCTTTGTAACCTATCCTTTATTACAGGTACACAGGTTAAAGTATCATTCACATTTGAAAAAGACAATTTTAGATGTCCCTCTATGGTAGCCAAAATATTCTGGGAATTTTTTAATTTATCTTGTAAATTCTTAATCTCAGAGGTTAATCTTTTATGTTTATTTTTTAATTCATTATTTGAATTTTGATTGAATTTTAATCTATTGGCTGTGGTACTCAATGATTGTGTAAGATTTAATAATACACTTTATGTATTATTGTTTGAATCTTTAGAGAATTCTTCCAATTTTTCAATTCTTAATAACAATTTGCAAATGATTTTTGATTTCATTGTATTTTATTTCAAAAAATATTCAATTTTTTCTGTGTCCAACTCAGAAGTCTTATCATCATACTCAAGATTTTCTTCATTTGGTTTCATTTAAATATGACTAGTATTATCATTGTGATCAATAAAACTGTGTAAATTGTCATCATCTAAAGACAAATATAAAATGCTATTTTCAATTGAATAATAATTTAAATCTTTATCAATTATATTCAATAAATATCTATCAATCTCATTTAATGTGAGTAATTCATTGTTAGTATCATATAATTGATTATGGGAAGATGGATGACTTACCAAGGTCTTATTACATTTCCTCTTCCTCTTTTTGCCTTTCCTTTATAAGGGTGACTGCTTCATCCCTGGTGTGGAGGTCTGTTGTAGTTCTGGGAGTACCAATCCCATTTCCATTTTCTAAATGTGATCTTTTGATCATCTTCTCTGGCTGAAAGTGTTGCTGTTGTCACTGTGGAATTGTTTGATACAACATTTTTTTGTTGAGCCTTTAGTCCCATTAGAGCTTGGTTGACTTCTATAAAACCCTGTGTGGCTCTTTTCTTCAGATTATTCATCTGGCCTACTATATTGTTGAATCTCATTGTTAGGGTGTTTATAAGAGTGGATTAGGAGTGAATATGTTCTTGCAAAGTATTTTTTGTTTCTTTATTGATACTTGTTTTAAAAGTCTTTCCCTTTTGTGCAGAGACATCTGTGGAGTGTTGCTGTTGGTGGGAGAATCCTGGACCTCCATTTAGACGTTGTAGACAATCCTATAGTAATAGCTATAGGCCTTGACCAAGGGAGTTGGAGAAAAACCAGAGAGAAAATCCCCTGTCCCTTTAGAAGAATAAGTGAGATTTACCTGCTACAGTAAATTGGTTCTTGTTTTGCTAAAGACCCTTTTCCAATACACTTGACTGCTTGATGAGCCAAGAAAGTAGTCACCAGACAGACTACCAGACCAAAGAACTGAAATGTAGACCAATGTCCACACCAGAGACAGCAAAGATACTTGATGTAGGCTGCAAATCCAAACCAGAGACAGCAATAATACTTGCTATAGCTTGCATGACTATAACAGAGAAAACAATTGCCAAAGTTAAGTTAAATGAAGATCTCACTTGCAACAAACACAGTCAATTGTGGCCAGAAAAAAGTGAAAACTGAGTGAGGAACAATGATATCACCTCCGGATGGTTGTATGATGATTAAGGTTGCCCTGAACTGTCTTATTCACTATCTACACACAGACCACTATCTAAGAGCCCATGCGCACCCACCAATTTGGCGCCTGTACCCGCCAAATTGCATAAAAACCCCTCCAGAAGCGCTCCCCAACCTTCTAAAACAGAGGCGGGCGGGCCGCCCGATGTCGGAGGTGCCGCCTGAAGCGGCACGGCCTCCCTGAAGCCAGAGAACCACTAAAAACACTCAATCTACTTAGAAAAACTAACTACAACTACTAAAACCTTTAAAACACGGAATTTCACTATAACAACTTTGAGACATGAAATATAGAGAAAAATTAGCTCTATCCAACGGTACTAAGCACTTAACCCTAGGACTTAAGGCTAGCCCGTAAAACACAAAAAACAAAATAAACAGCTATCTTTTTAAATGAAAATGAGGAAATGACCCCTTAAAACTTAGAATATGAAAAATGTCTACAAGACATAAAATATAGAGGAAAACTGGGGATATCCAATGATAGTAACCACATACCCGCAGACCCAATATCCACGGAATAAATCCAGAAAAATACCTAATTCCTTAACAGATGTCAATTAAGACATGCCCAAACAACACCAAATCGCACAACAAAGGCCCCTTCCAATGTTGGAAGACCACATCCTCCCTCCAATTAAGAATTTCCACATTCTTTCTTCATCAAACCACCATGTTCAACCTTCTTCCTAAACATGCCTCTGAAATGGGTCCTTGCCAATACTGCATTGACAATAATCTGATCTGCGCCATGACACCACCTGTCCATCCATACAGGACGTCCTGCGATGTCTTCCAATCTAGAAAGAAGCCCTGCTACAGACCTGGTCCACTATCTTCTGCAACAGATTCACCTCCACCTCAACCTGGTCCATCTTCTACCAGCACCAAAAGATCCAGGCCATCCATCCTGATACCCAGATTAATCAAAAAGCTTCACCCTTCCCAGAAGAGTGCCAGCTCCCATAAAACATCAAGTTCCACCATCCCTGGTCCATCTGATGGTAAAGAACTTTCATTTCTTCCTTCAACTTTAAAACTGATGACTTCTCAGTTCCTCCATCTTCTGATAGTGATGATAACAATGTAGGATCCATTGCACCACCAACACCAAACCACTTGCCCACTATCAAGGCCAAGTTCCAACAACACACATCTCAACAGAAACAACTTCTGCTTCACTACTTCCAATATACTCCTGCTAGAGATCCACAGGACATTGAGAACAGAAGACACCTCATTCACCAGTTTAAGGCTAATTCTGAACACTTCATTTCATCTCTTGATCCCCTCTGTAATTCCACTAGTACTTGAGTTTGATTCAGAAAAGAAAATTTGACCACACCCTCTATAGGATGTAACCACAAAACAACCCTCAGTTTTAAGTCTTGGGGGACCATCCTCATTTTATAGTCTTGGGGGACTCAAAAACCCTCAGTTTAAAGTCTTGGGGGACTCAAAAACCTAAATCATAAACCCAGAACAGAGATCAACCACATTAAGACACAGAGAAAAAACTAACATTCTGGGGTAATTGTAAATAGAGCTGCCAGCCCATCAATTGCCCCCAAACTTTCCTTTGCTAAATTCGGAGGCTCCCCCTGTGGATACCCTCCACCAATCTTTCAAACCCAACACCAACAACAAAACACATTCCTCAGTTTATAGTCTTTGGGGACTAAACCAACAAAAATCCTCAGTTTAAAGTCTTGGGGGACTAACACAGTGTTCAGTTTAAAGTCTTTACGGACTAATCTTGAAACCATAAATTTTCAGTTTAAAGTCTTGATGGACTAACAAAATTTCCAGTTTAGAGTCATAGAGGACTGCCAGAATCTTGCATAAATTTGACCCAGCCAATTTCATGCAATACACCCACAGCTAACCTGCAGAGCGTCCGCCTTCACTTCATCTTCTACTCATCACTGAAAAAAATCTTCTCTTATCATTTTCATCATCTTTTACACCACAGATCATGTCTGGATCCCCTGCTGTTGACTCCTCTACTCTTCCTTGCTTCACTGCTCCCAGGGACTATGCCTGCAAACAGTGCATCCACATGTGCAGACCTTGCACATTCACTCTTCCAACTCTTGAAGCCAAATTCTACAACAGGGCTTGTGATTCTTGCTACTCCAAAAAGAAGAAATGTGACAGAGATGCCCACTATCCTATTCCTCCGCCTTCTCCTTCTCACAAATACATCTCCAGATCCCCTTCCAGGTCTCCAGAACTTGGTCCATCCTCTTCCTCTCTATCTTCAGCTCCTTCCAGAAGATCCAGAAGCTCAGCTTCCCGCACTCTTCCCAAAAGACCAGCCTTAGCTTCTCAAGAAACTGCTTTTATCACTGCTAAATTAGCTCCAAAAGCTTCAAAATCAGCCCCTAGGCTTCTAGACCGCGTCTAGGCGGCCTGCCCGCCTCACCAAACAGTGCAAATCAGGGCCAAAACCTCCAAAACTGGCCAGAAAACAGCCAAATTCATCCAGACAACTACAACAACTCAACACAACTACCTCCTACTGCTCCCAGAGCAATGCAATCAACCCTTCCAAGGTCCAAAAGCGCCAAAATTTCCCAAATTTCTGAGAGACCTGCCAAAGGACCCCAGGAAGAAACCAGAGCACCCAGAACTGCACCAAGGCAACAACTTTGTCCCCAGTCAAGGCAACGCAACTACACCTCTCCTCTGTCAGCCAACTATTCTTCTGACAGTTCCATTCCTTCAAAACCTCCATCCAGAAGAGATCAATCTGCTTCCAAATCACCCTCTCCTGCTCCATCTTTCAACCATCCTGGTACTCCATCACTAGTAACTCCTCCAACTGAACCAAGCAGAAATATTAACAACAACAACCCTGCTGCTATAACTAGGCCCCAGGAGAATCAGCATCCCAGTTCACATTCTCAGGATCCTTCAGAGGAAGACCAAGAGAATCCGTATCTTTCTTTGATTGATCCTCCTACTATGACCATGCCAAATTTTTCAGAAGTCCAAATTCCAGCTGCTTAGAGATTTGATGAGCTTCCAATCTGTAAGTACCACATTAATTCATCTAATTTCTTCAACAAAAATAATTACTGATCCAATTCTTCTTGTCTAGTTGGCACCCCTCCTCCTGAATCTACTATTGGAGTTGGCCAACCTCTAGAAACTTCTTTGACCCTGGATTATGGAGACATGAAACAACACCTAAGCACCAGGTATTCCAACATGCTGAAAGCCTTTGCCCTCCATGGACCTTTGAATGACTTTGAAAAATCTTAGAGAAAGTGCCTGCTTGACGACCACTGGAAGATGTCTAGGATCATTAAGCACACCTTCCAGCACTCGATTCCTGCCTCTTCTTCTTCCTCCTCTGAACTTCCCTCCAAACCCATTACTGACCATTATAACCCATATAATCTCTCCAGTAGGATGCACTTCAAACAACACAGTGCTTCCCACAACCCCAACAAAAAAACAAAACAACATCATAATCCAGACCAGCCTCCAGAAGCTTCATCATCCAGACAATGAGCTCCTGCAAAAAGATTAGAAACATAATAATAAATTAAAACAAACTAATAAAAACTAACTTCAGAAGATTTTTTTTAACAACTTATTCTACTAAACTACTAATCATAAGAAAATTTGAAAATAAAATGTAAATGAAATAAATAAAATAATACAAAATAAATAATTATATAAAACAAATTGGTATCCCCCAGCCAATTGATGAGCTGATTCCCTGATACCTTACTCACATCCAAGTGCACCTTGATGTGGATACACAGTTAAATATTTTAAATGATTAACAATAAAATTTAGAAATTAAAGAAGATAATAAAAATAATGAAACACAGAAATAAATAAAATAAAAATAAAAAAAAGAAAATAGCATTGCCCGGCCAATTGATGAGCCTTTCCCCACCAATGCTTGCCCACATCCGGGTGACCCTGATGTGGTAACACCTTATATTTTGATTTTATAATTTTAAACACCCCCATAAAAAAACTAAAAGAAAAAAAGAGAAAAAAAGAAAATAATCTAAAACCACTATCTAGAAAAAACATAACTACAAAATTAAAGACAGTCCAGCTCCATAGATCGTCCAGTAAGAGAAAGTCCGGTCCATAGAAATGATCACTGGGTGGGCTCCCTCCAATAAGTAAAAATGATGGGAGACCACCAGTGATCCACCGCCAATCCGAAAGATCCAATGACAAAGAAGCCAACACCAAACCAGTTTAAAGTCATAGTGGACTTGAAACCTGAATAATAAACAACAGAACTAGAATTCAACTGGAACAAACAAAAGACTCAAGACAGACATTCTGGGGTAACTGTTCTACAGAGCAGCCAGCTCATCAGTTACCCCCACACTTGCCAAAATAAAATCTAGAAGCCCCCCCTGGGTACCTTCTAACCAACAAAACACAACATCCAATGCAATAAACCAAACCAATAAAAGTGAAGAGTCCGGCACTTGAAAACCAAAGGAATTTCCAGTTTAAAGTCATAGAGGACTAAAACCTGTGAAAAGAAACCAATACTAGGGTTCAACCAAATTAAGAGAAAGGGTTGGAAACAGACAATCTGGGGTAACTGTTTATAGAGCAGCCAGCCCATCAGTCACCCCCACACTTGCCAAGGCAAAATATAGAGGCCCCGCCCATGGGTACCCTCTAACAAAAGTTTCCAACAAACAGATGCATAGCATCACCACAAAAACAAAAAAAAAATTAAAGAATGATCCATAGTTTATCCTCATTGCGGAGTCAATCTTCTTCATGCCTAGTGCCTCTGGGATAGAATCTCTTCACCTGGTCTGCAGCCACTCTCTTTTTCAAGACTGCAACATCCAACTCTTCCAAAACATAAGAACCTCCAGATACCTGAGATCTGACTCTGTAAGGTCCGTTCCATCTGTCAGCAAACATTTTTCCCCACTGAATCTCCAAACTTCTATTATACACCAAAACCAAACAACCAGGTTTCAATGGATTCCTGAGTCTATGAGCCAACTTCTTGTCCCAGTACCTGACTGATTGATTCCTAATCTTCATCATTCTAGAGTATTCCCTCTCTTGACATTCCTCTTTACATTCCAACTGTTGCATCCTGGCGCAGAGAAAATCTTCTGTTGAGTGCGCATCATCCAAATCAATTCCAAGATAAGAGACAGCTTCAAAGTCCACTGGTAGAACAGCTTTCTGACCAAACATCAACTCGTAAGGAGAATAGCCAGTTGTCCTCTTCACAGTGACCCTATCAGCAAATAACAGCAAGGGTAAATAATGCCTCCACTTTTCAGCACTATCCCCACACATCTTTACCAAAGCATTCTTGATAACTTGATGGCCTCTTTCAACCATGCCTTCAGCTTCAGGATAATAAGGTGTAGCCACTCTAACTTTAGAACCAACACTAGCCACAGCTTCTTTAAATTCGGCACCAAACTCTGGCCCGCCGTCAACAGTCACCAACTTCATCAACCCATACCTATAAATCCACTCCTTCTTCAAAAACTCTTCCACATTCTTGGCAGTCAAATTAACCAGAGGCACTTCCTCAATCCAACCAGACAAATCATCCCTTGCCACAATTAAGTATTTATACCTGCCCTCTTTAATATAGACAGCATCCAGAATGACTCTTCCAAAAACAGTTGCTTCACCAGTAGCACGGCCAACCTCTTTAGGTTTCAAATGACTTATTCTTTGACATTCTTCGCAAGATTGAACCCAACCCTTCACCACCAACTTCATACCTGGCCACCAAAATCTGTTTGCTACTCTTCTATAAGTCTCCCCAAAGCCTCTATGACCAAGGTCTTCATAAAAAGACTTCAATACAACTTCTTGACCCTTCTTCTGAGTCACCACAACTTGAGGATTAGGATGTCTCCTCCTCATCAGCCTTCTTCCTGACACATAGAATCCCGGACTCTTCTTTTTAATTGCCAATTAAGTATCATCATCACAACTATCTGGCCTCTCCAAGGTCAACAGATATTCCACCAAAATAAAATAAAACCCAGACTGACCCTAGGTCTCATCTTCAAAATACAACAAAACAACATCCAAGGGTACAAGTCTGTCATCAAAATCACCCATGTGGACATGAGCCAATTGAACAGCCCAACCAGGACACCAATCCTTAAATTTTGGCATTTCCTTCTCTCTCCACTGAATCTTATGAGAATCCAGTTCACTAACAAAAACACCCTTTTCCAATTTTGAGCTGTCCCAAACAACAACTCCATCTTCATCCACAAAAACATCCACATCACCAGAATCAAGATCAGATCCAGCTTGTTTATCCTCTTGGCAGAGGACAGAACTATCATCCAGTTTAGCCTCATGGGGGAGGAGAGAAAAATCCTCAGCACCCTTTGTGCAGGCCCTAACCACTGGAACATCGTCGTCAAACTCTTCAGAATCAGAATCCTCGTCTGTAGGTGGCCTCCTTGATAATCCATCAGGCATTGTAAAAGTTTTGCCCAGCCTCCTGAGACAAAACAGCACCAGCAGCAATATAGCTTGAGTCCACTTCCAGATAAAATTTTCCAGCATCAACACCATAATCCAACTTGTGAAGGATAATATCTTCACCAACCACCTTCTTCAACTTCTGAAAAGCCTCTTCACACTCTTCAGTCCATTCCCAGTCTGCATCTTTCCTGGTCAGCCTCCTTAAAGGTAAAGCCAACAAAGAAAAATCCTTAATAAAAATCCTGACATAAAAACACACACCCAAAAATCCCCTGACTTCAGTGGTATTCTTAGGCCTTGGCCATGACTGAATTTTATTAACTTTTTTCATTGCCATAATCCTTCCCTCTTTACATACCACATGACCCAGAATTTCCAAATCAGGAACACAACAACAGAATTTTGGCCCTGAAATGGTCAAACCAGCCTCTTCAATCCTAAACAACACTCTCTCTAGAGTTATTGCATATTCCAAAACAAACCTCCTTATGCCAGGATTCTCCGCTAACACCTCATTATCATAATCAGTGGATGGTCCTTTAATTCCACCATCATCAATAAAAATACCAGCATGAGTAGGAACCTCATCCTGCAAGATCCAAGCCATCTGTACTTGATATACTGCCACTGAATTAGTTGCTCCTTGAGGCAACCTAGTGAGCTGAAATCTTCCCAAAGGAGTCTCAAAAGTTGTGAGAGGCCTTGAATCCGTATGGAGTTCCCTCTCATCATAACCACTCATAATATCACCCAAACCATAACACACCCTTCCAGCAAAAGCTTCAACAAAATCCTCTGCACTTGGTGACATACCAGTGTCCTTGATGGTGACTCTATTCAAGGCTCTAAGATCATGAACCACCCGCAACTTTCCATTCTGCTTCTTTACACAGAAAACCGGACTTGAGTAACTGGATGTTGATTGCTCATAAAACCCAGTCCTGACTCTTTCCCTAACAATCTCCACAAAATCCTCTCTGATAGCAACTGGGATTGGAATAGGTTTGATTTGCCAAGGTTCATGAAAAACCACAGGAATCAAGTAAGGTTCCCCATAAGAGTGCTTCAACACACCCCTTTCCTTCTCAACAAATTCCACCACCTTTTCCCTTAGCACAATAGCGTGCAACAACAACTTCTTTTCTTCTTCAGACAACCACCCATCAGGACCAAAATTAACAACCTTCAACCTTTATCACAGTCACTCTAGCCGTCTCTACAAATTCTGGAAGATTCTTCACCAATGGAGTACGGCACGGATCTCTTGACAAGGGAGGTCTCTTCAAGGGCAGATTCAAACCCACAGGCATAGGTTCATTGACAGGCCTAATCTTCTACACTACCTTCTTATACTTTGCCACTCCACCTTCAACTTGAGGGATCTTCAGGAAATCTTCACCACCAGACCTGGAAAAAAAACCAAGGGTTTCCCCATTGCTCACATGTGTGGCCAAGGTATTGTTTTTGGAAGGTGTAGAAGAAACCCTAGCCGTGCACAATTGGGAGGGCTTACTTTTAGACCCCAATCTCACCACTCCAAAGCTTTTCTGCAATACCAAATCATCATCTTCACTCCCGTCTTCCAAATCTTCAAATCTTGATTCATCTTCAGAATCAACTCTTTCAAAATTGTGCAGTTTATCCTCATGCTGGAGGCCCAAAAATAGATCTTGCCGATCTTCCTTCTTCATTATTTTCTGCAGTTTAACCTCATGCTGGAGGGCCAAAAATAGATCTTGACAATCTTCAAAAAAATATTTTGAATCTTCTTTCTTCATTATCCTCAGATTTTTTTCTTGATTTTCTTGAATTATCTTGAAATTTTTTTTCTTTTTTTCTTGAGTTTTCTTCTGACATACAAAAATAACCAGGGGTTTCCCCAATGCTCACAGGTGTGGCCAAGGTAATGTTTTTGAAAGGTTTAGAAGAAACCCTGGCGGTGCACAATTGGGACGACTTACTTTTAGACCCCAATCTCACTGCCCCAAAACTTTTCCACATATCTTTCAATAAAGATATATAGCCAATCTTCCTTTTTGAACTTGAATTAAAATTGATTGAGAATCTTGAGAGAGAACAGAGACTTGATAAAAAATTTGATGAATACTTGCAGAGAAGAGAAACATTAAAAAAAGAAAGTTGAAAATCCACTTGGTATATCTCAAAGGGAGCTGACCTACTACAACCTGGGATTTCCTCAACTTGGGGAGAGGTTGTAGCACTAGGGTGATCAGCCCTAATCACTCTAAAAAAGACAGACTCTCAATAGAGCCTGAGCCACACTCCAAAAAAACGGAGGCAGCACCAACTTCTCTCCTTCTCCTGCATTAATCCATACACTGGCACATGAAGATAAGCCAGGCCTGGTCTCCCAACCATCCTCTCCAGGGGATGATAACCTCATGTGAAGTCTCCTTTCATCTTCACCAGTCAACTTCAAACTGATTCCCAAATCATATTGATAGCCAATTCTTGCCTGGAAATCCATCAAGAATGGCCCACCCAGAACAGCTTTAACTGTTCCCTTAGCAATATAGAAATGAACCTTCCCTGAGGCTCCACCAACATCTAACTTCACAAATTCAGAAGTTCCGACCAATTCAGTGAAATGGCCACCAATCCCTCTCAAATTCCCACCAATACCAGTTTTGATGGGGAGGCCCAAATGAGTTGCCTCAAACAAGGAAATCAGGTTTATCTGCGAACCTGAATCCACAAATGCTCTTGCCTCCCTGCCATTCAGAGTGACATTTACATAACCCAGAGGAGCAGAAAAATGAGTTTCCAGCCCCTCACCAAACCTTTCAGCAGAATCACAGATGTGTTTGACCTCCCCAGAAGAAACCCTTCTCCTGGTCAACAACTTTTTCTGCCTATCAGCCAACCCTGGACTGATAGCATACAACTCCCCATAAGATAGGGAAACCTGACCCTGATTCATCCTTTCCAGAACAGAGTCCATAACATTGGATTGAACAGAAACTACTGGCCTCTCAAAGTGAGCCCTTGGCTTCACTAACTTGGTCCTAGAAATCTCCTGAGTACCAGAACCACCAACAGACTTTCCATCAACAGGAACCAAACCAGATCCCTCACCAGACCCTCTAACTCCAGCAGGCTTTGGTAATGAAGCCAAAGGGACATCCTCCTCAGAGTCAGAATCAACATCCATGGGCATTGGCTCACCATTTATGTCAAATGTGCCAAACCTAGGGGGACCCATGTCAGCCATACCCTTCTGCATCTTGTACAGCTCCTCTTTGCTGTACTTCTTCCTAGCTGCACTCAGCTTAGGATCCACCTTTGAAGCCTTAGGCTTTGGCTGTGCCTGAGAACTGCTCTTAGGCCTTCCCACCTTTCCTGCTTCCACATCATACACACCAGCCAAGCATTCACCACTTGACTGTCCACCACAAGAATACAACTCCAAACCACCAAAGGAAGTAGAAAACGAGACCTTATTGACCTCCTTCCCCTTTCCCTTGACATCATTATCCTCCTTAGCAGAAGACTTCTCCTGATCAGGAATCTCCTCAAACCTTGGCCTCCTTTGATTGAGACATCCCCTCCTCCTGACCAAATCCACAGGAGCCTGCCCCTCACTGGGCTTCACAAAAGAACCATCAGGGAACTTGAAAGCCCTGCCATCAAACTCCACTTTTCCTTCAGACACATCCCTGTTCAATGCCCAACAATCATTGGACCTGTTCCCCCTCCTACTGCAATAAGAGCAAACCAAAGGATCACTCCTACCAGCCCTCCTTTCAAAATTTCTAGGCTGAGAAGGTGCCTTATTGACCTTCTTAGCCTCCTGCACAAAAATGTGTAGCTGTTGTGTCAGGCCAGCTAACTGTTCCACCATTGGGTCCCTCTCCTGTTTTGGAACCTTCACCAAATTCTTCTCCTCTTTCTTCTCCCTAACTTCCTCTTCAGCCAAAGCCTCACTGACTTTTCTGACATACTTGGCACACCCCTCCTGATAGGTATCCACAGCCAATAACTTCAAATGGGCCTCCACAGCCTCCTTCACCTTATCCAAGGCAGGCAACTTCTTATCCCCATTAGAAAGAGTCTTCATCAATTCCTTTCTTGACAACTCCTTCAACAAATCCATCCTGACATCTCTAGCCAGGGCAGACCAAAAAACATCCTTGGCAGCATTTTCATGTGCCAGCTCCTCCACTTCCACCAAATATTCCACCACAGGATCAAACTGTAGTAGAAACTTCCTGTAACTATGTAAGTTACCAACACCACCATAAGATTTCCATTCACTGACAACCTTGTTCAGATCCACCATAGTGAACCTGACACCCCATCTATCCACCATCTCCCTACACAACAATTTCCAATCCCTCTTCTTGTAGCCAGACATGGCCACAATCTCCTTCTCCACTGACCTATCACCAATGAAGAAGATAATCTGCTTCACCATGTCCAGGTAGGAAGCACCATCCACACCAGCAGCAGTTTCATATTTCCCCAGAAACCACTTCACATCTTCACCATTAAACTTGGTACCATCCCAAGTTTTAATCCTAACACATTCCCTAACCATCACAGCAGGAGGACCATCCCCCCCCACTGACAGTCACCACAGGAATAGCAGAACCAGAAGCCATTCTCCCTGTCCAAAACACCAAAAAGAGCCAACCAAAGAAAACAGAGATTCCAAAGAACTAGCAGGTTCCACCCCACGTTGGGCGCCAGAAATGTAGACAATCCTATAGTACTAGCTATAGGCCTTGACCAAGGGAGTTGGAGAAAAACCAGAGAGAAAATCCCCTGTCCCTTTATAAAAATAAGTGAGATTTACCTGCTACAGTAAATTGGTTCCTGTTTTGCTAAAGACCCTTTTCCAATACACTTGACTGCTTGATGAGCCAAGAAAGTAGTCACCAGACAGACTACCAGACCAAAGAACTGAAATGTAGACCAATGTCCACACCAGAGACAGCAAAGATACTTGATGTAGGCTGCAAATACACACCAGAGACATCAATAATACTTACTATAGCTTGCAAGACTATAACAGAGAAAACAGTTGCCAAAGTTAAGTTAAGTGAAGAACTCACTTGCAACAAACACAGCCAATTGTGGCCAGAAAACAGTGAAAACTGAGTGAGGAACAATGATATCACCTCCGGATGGTTGTATGATAATTAAGGTTGCCCCAAACTGTCTTATTCACTATCTACACACAGACAACTATCTAAGAGTCCATGCGCACCCACCAATTTGGCACCTGTACCTTCCAAATTGCATAAAAAACCCTCCAGAAGCGCCCCCCAACCTTTTCAAACAGAGGCAGGCGGGCTGCCCGACGTCGGAGGTGCCACCTGAAGCGGCACGGCCTCCCTGAAGCCAGAGAACCACTAAAAACACCCAATCTACTTAGAAAAACTAACTACAACTACTAAAACCTTTAAAACACGGAATTTCACTATAACAACGTTGTGACATGAAATATAGAGAAAAATTAGCTCTATCCAACGGTACTAAGCACTTAACCCTAAGACTTAAGGCTAGCCTGTAAAACACAAAAAACAAAATTAAACAGCTATCTTTTTAAATGAAAATGAGGAAATGACCCCTTAAAACTTAGAATATGAAAAATGTCTACAAGACATGAAATATAGAGTAAAACCGGGGATATCCAATGATAGTACCCACATACCTGCAGACCAAATATTCTCGGAATAAAACCAGAAAAATACCCAATTCCTTAACAAATGTCAATTAAGACATGCCCAAACAACACCAAATCGCACAACAAAGGCCCCTGCCAATGTTGGAAGACCACAACATCATGTAACAGGTATTTAAGCTCTAGGTCTTAAGTTATAAGGCTTTTCCTTATTACTCATAATGTCATTGTTATTTTCACACATTTTTATGTGTAATTTAAATCAAAAATTGAAATATGAGATATTAAGACTGCAAAAAGGAGTTTTATCAGTGTGATTTAACACTACTTTGTTTCAATCAATTACTTACAAGTAGGTTTAAGTAAATTAATAAGTGACAAAAGTCAAATATTCTTTCATGTGGTCACTTGATTTAACTGGTTTAAAATATGCAGCCATGATTTTATATTTAAAAAATAAAATTTGTCAATAATATTCTTTCTAAATATTAAATGAGTTTTACAAACCAAAAAAAAGAGATTAAAATTCCTGTGCAAAAGAGACAATTAATCAGTCCTTATTATTTGGTTTATTATCTGAAAAGATCACAAAATTAATTGGTCTATTGACAGACTCCCATAAGAACAATTTTTATGTTAAATTTGTGGTAAAATTGTTGATTAAATATTGCAATTTTATTATATAACAAGGTTTCTTTTTCCAAAATCACTATATAAGTGACCCCAACCTGTTGTAAATATCCAAGTAGTTCTATAGGGATTTTGTTTACTTGTAGCCTCTTTGTGAATATTTTACTTACTGGAAGATAACCAACAGAATTCTTGAGGAAAGGTCCCCAATTGTCAGACTTATTTCAAGTTCAGAGACATGAAATAGCTTTAATAGTCAGTTTTATAGAAGATTTAAATGGTCTTATATGAATACTGTAGTACAAATCCAATAAGTATTAAAATATAACTCAATATAAGGGTCTCAGTAATTTTAATCTCACTAATTATAAATGGGTTACAATATTAAAGTTGGTAAAAAATAGATGTAATAATTCAGATACTATTTAAAGACTTAATAAGCGCTATTGATATGTATTGTAATTTTATTGGTTATATATTTAATTAAAAACCCCCTCCTTTTATACCCAATTATTTCTCCAATGAACCCCTTGATTTACCAGTCCTATACATGGCTAATGACACCCCATTCCAGCTAATACACCTGTACAACAACATAAAGAGTGACCCATAACATAATTAGAATGATATCACCCACCAAAATCCTGTAGTAATAGGGATAATCCATCAAAAACAAATAATAAGCAAAAAAGAGAGTGTATGCGTGTAATATCTTAAAATAAAAGACTGAAAAGGGAAATAATAAGATTAAATATTACACAATATTAAGGGGGATTAAAATTAGAAAGGATGGGGCTAATTATGACAATAAACTATGTGAAATTCCCATTTAAAAATAACCAATATTGACTGAGAAACCCTTTAAAAACCCAAAAAAAGACATGAGATGTGGGGTAACTATGTGAAGTCCTTGGAAGGCGCTGTTGTACACATCTCACTGTAATTCAGAAATTTTGCAGCTCACAGCAAGCGCAACAAAGGGGTTTTCAAGTAGGATGGCTACATGAGCCCAACAAAGGGATGTGATAGCGCAGAAAAGGTAGACTCTCTGCACACAGTTTTTTTTTTGTATTATGGAATTATAAGACACAGAAAGAAAAAGGTTAGGGTAAGTAAATAATGGGCTATAGGACAAGGAAATATGGTATGTACTGGTGAAAAGACATGGGCAGCTCTAGATTTCTGATATGGACTTATGAGGTGGCATGAAATTTATGCTTAAGTTAGCAGCAACACTTTTGGGAGAAGCTGTGCCCGCCCATGAAGATGGAAAATGTGTTAGAAAAATAAGTAGAAGTGGTAGAAAGACAAAAGGCTTTACAATTAGCACTCAAGAAAAGGATTCGAAAGATAGGACTTGAGATAGGAAAGTCATTTGCTGAAGTGCAAAGGGTTTCACAATTAGGGGATACTTGTGCCACCAGCATGGGTCATTGCAATAGGTATGAAAGGTGGTGCAGTACCTATTATTTAGTGAGGGATATTAAGAAGTGTAGGTTTCAGGTGCTTTTGGAGCCAAAACCCATGCTAATAAATGTACTTAGATCTTTGAGATATTTAGATACCATTTGATATACTTGTATTAGCACTGAAGTTGTGTAGGAAAACCTGTAGGGCAGGGAAACATAGAAAAGGAGCACTGAACATACAAATGTATATAAGTACTCACTTGTAAATAGTAACAGTTTGCGTGTATGTGTGTGTGTAAGTTATTAATTAATAGATAAAAAGATATATTTTATTTTTTTGTACATATTGGGTTTATTGCTACAGTAAGGATAGTATTAGATAGAGCGCTTCAAGAAGGAGTGACTGAGAATAGATCTAGCCAACAGTTTGATTTCTTACATTAGAATATATTTATCTTTTATTCCTTATATTATTATTAACTGTCATTCTACTTCCACCTCCATACCAAGAATAAATAACCAGACTTACGATACGTGCTTTCACTGTCTTTAAATATTAGAGTGGCAGGCACTTCTTTTTAAAGTTATATTTAGAAAGGAGAACCAACCCATCTCCGAATTGTGTCTATAGCTTAGTATTATAGAACTCTTTCTTGTCAACAATTGGTGTCCCAACAGTGGCAGCCAGATTGTAAGTATGGTTATTATTTTCTTGTTTTTTTTGGGGGGGGGTTTCATCAAAGAGGGTGTAATAAAGCCAAAGCTTCAGTGGAAGAGTTGTAGGGTCTATAAGAAGTGGATGAAGAGCCGTTATCAGAGGGTAGCGTAGGGATGTATTAAAAAAGGAATATAGTTGATATAAGCTTTAAGTGCTTATATGTTTTTTTAATAATTATAGTAGTCAAAAAGGTAGAATGGATACTACAGCTACTATTTCTATAACCACTCAGGAGAGAGAAACATCGCCCAATTCTACAGCTTCAATAACACCTAGAGTTTCAACAATTATTAGATGTAGATATGAAAGCTTGAAATTTACCTGGATTAAAACTCAAAAGTTTTTGAGGAGGTTTGAACAAGCAGTGGAAGTACATGGGGCATTGGATTATGATATGGTGCGTCAAGTGTTATTTTTTGTTGAAAATGAATGTAAAGACAATCTAGAAGAACTGGAAAGTCACAAGAAACACAACTGGATGGCGTTAAAAGCACAAATGTTAAAAGGATGGCCTAAACTTACGGAAGAAACTAGGTACACAATTAAAGACCTGGATGTCTTGGTGAGTAAGGGAAAGGCTAGAGGGGGTATCAGAGACCCTAAAGATTTAACAAATTTCTGACAGGAATTTGATCAGGTCATGGATTATTTGGTCCGTAACAAGGACTTTAGTGATAGTAGTGCATCATTACCTTGGTTTTGCAAGGCTCTAGAACCTGAGGTCAAAGATTGAGCAAAAAGGTGCCTTGATAATGAAGGGAAACTGGTTAGAAAGAGGAATGGAGACTATAAGTATCTAGGGTTGGAGGAAGTGGAAATGGCTGTAGAAGTAGAGATAAATCTGCGTTGGGTAGAGTGCTGAGCTCCTAGGGTTTCTTTAGAGGATGTAGAGGTGATAGAGGTTTTGCCTAACACTAGATCACCTTATTTGGTGACAACTCCAAAAGTTAAAGCAATGTCACAGGATTAAACTTATGTAATGGAAAAAATTGATGAGTTGGAAAAGAAGTTGAGTGAAGTGGCTAAACCAAAGCCCCAATTTACTCCTCAACTATTGCGGTTTTCTTCAATCGTATGTTATTACTGTGGTAAAGAAGTTCATACAAGGATGAGGTGTAATGCGCTTCAAAAGGATAAAGAAGATAAAGTTGTTTTTGAAGAGGTTACAGTGCTGATGCTAGAGTATGGAACAAAACTTGTCATGGATCAGGATTGAGGGATGAGAGCAAAGGTCATCAATCATATTAATAAAAAGTCTATGGAGGAAAAGTTAAGCAAGGGCAAGGAGCTTGAAGCTAAAGAGAAGGGAAAGGACGTGAAATCAGTTAATTTTGCAGTTACTTGTGCAGTTTTGGATTTTAAAGTAAAAGAAGGAGTGTTTGAAGCACCACTTACTGCAGCGCACTTGGAAGTGTTTGCATCAAAGCACAAGAAAATGGCCCCACCAACTATTAGTAGGCCAAGAAGAGCTAGTTCCAAGTATGCAAATCCGGAAAGTATTGAGGAAGTAGGTTATACTACGAGGGAGAATACACCTGCCACTGTGGAGGATATTGAAATGGATAGTATGGAATCTGTTGGGTATGACATAGATAATCAGGCAGAAGAGCAATCTGAAATGATGGAGGACCCAGAGGTAGTTTAGATAAGAGCGGTACCAGCAGAGGGAATTCAAGAGCAAGGCATAATACTCCAAAGAACCCACCTGAAAGAGCAAAAGCTGGTGCAAAGGCAACTCAAACTAAGTGGAGGATGAAGTGCCCAATTCACACTGACTTTCCTAAGGCAGCTGAGGATTTAGTTGTGCAGTGTTTAAAAACTATGGGTTTGGTTCCATTGGGGGTACTGACAGCAGTAGCTCTGTGGTCTTCCAACATTGGTGGAGCCCTTTTTTGGCTTTTTTGGCTTTTTTGGCTTTGTTTTGATATGTCTTAAATGGAATTGTTTAATAATCAGGTGTTTTTCTGGAAGTATTCAGTGAATATTGAGACTACGGGGATGTGGGTACTACCATCGGATAGCCCCACCTTTTCTCTATATTTTATATTTAGTTGACATTTTTCATATTTTAAGTATTAAGGGGATAATTTCTCATTTTTCATTTAAAAAGATAACTGTTTAATTTTGTTTTTTGTGTTTTATGGGCTAGCCTTAAGTCTTAGGGTTAAGTGCTTAGTACCTTTAGAATGAGCCAAATTTTCTCTACATTTTATCTCTCAAAGTTGTTATAGCCTAATTACGTGTTTTAAAGGTTTTAGTAGTTGTAGTAGATTTTTCTAAGTAGTTTAGGTATTTTTGGTGGTTTTCTAACTTCAGGGTGGTCCAGCCGCCTCAGGAAGACTGCCCGCCTCAGTGCTAGAAGGCTAGGAAGTGTTTCTAGAGGGGTTTTATGCAACTTGGCGGTCAATAACACCAAATTTGTTGATGTGCATGGGCTCTTAGATAGTGGTCTGTGTGTATTTAGTGAATAAGACAGTTTGGGGCAACCTTATTTATCATACAACCATCCAGAGGTGATATCCCTTTTCCTCACTCAGTTTTCACTGTTTTTTGGCCACAATTGGCTATGTTTGTTGAAATGTTAGTTCTTCATTTAACTTAACTTTGGAAACTGTTTTCTCTGGTGTAGCTTTGCAACCTACATCAAGTATTACTGCTGTTTCCTGAGCAACAAGTGCACAGTTTTTGTTTTTTTTGGTGTAGATTTTTCTGCATTTAAGCCTCTATGGTTCTCAGTGGTCTGTTATTGGCTACTGTCTTGACTTGTTAAGCAGTCAAGAAGTGTTTTTAAAGGGGTATTGTAACAGTCTCTGATTATCCGTAGCAAGTAAATCTCACCTGGCATTTTCTCAAAGGGACAGGGGTTTTTCACTCCAGTTTTACTCCAACTCCCTTGGTCAAGGCCTATAGCTAGTACTATAGGATTGTCTACATTTCTGGCTCCCAACATGGGGTGAGGATTTGCTAGCTTCTAGAATCTCTGTTACTGTTGGACTTTCTTCTTTTGTGGGCTATTTGTGGATTTTGGAATTTTGGTGCTGTATCTCTCTGTGGTTGGTCTAGGGGGTCTTCTCTCTAGTTGAATTTGGTCCCTCCTAGGTCTCTGAAGGCTATTGGGGGGACCTTGGCTATCTGTGGTGGAAATTTGGGGAGGTGTAATTGTAAATAGTTAGGATGGTCAGGATCAAGTCATAGAAAGGGAAAATTTAATTTGGAGAGGAGGAAAGGTTATTTTTGGAGATCTTTGAAGCTTCTGCTGATGTGGATGGGGCTTCTGATTTAAATAGGGTGAAGCAGGTGATCTTTTTCATTAATAAAAGAGAGGTGGTGAAGGAAGTTCTTAGGATGGAGGGATATATGAGTTAGTATTGGGGAAAGTTAAAGATGGAAATTATCAGGAGGTGGCCCACTGTGTTTTCAATGGATGATCTTTTTGGCATTGCTAGGAAATGGGAAATGGATGGTGGTGTAACTTCTCTGGTTCATTATGGTAAATTTATGGAGGAATTTGAAGATTTTATGGATTATCTGGATTATAATGGTATGTCCTCTCATGAAATGGAGGCCAAGAGTTTATTTTGGAGAGCCATGGGTCTGGAGGTCAAAAAGAAGGTTCAGGGATTTCTGTTAAAGGCTGGGCTGATGAAGACACTTCTAAATGGAGAAAGTAGGATCCCTGCTATAGGTGTTTTAAAGAAGGCTATTCTGGGGCATCTTGAAAACCTTTTTTCTAAAGAGGTGGAATCTGAAAATGAAAATTTAATGGATGGAAAGGTTCAGGAAGAAGTGGCAGAAAATTCAGCTACAGTGGAAATTTTGGAATCACCCACTTTCGGAGATGATGATGTTTGTTATGTTTCAGAAATTTTTATTTCTTTAACAGATGATGTCAATGGATATCAAGAATTTGCTTCATTTGATGTTTTGGATATGTACACATTGGATGATCAGTGTATCTTTCCAAAGTTTGATGAGCTCTGTGGGAAGGAAAATTTGGATCTTCATGATGATATGGTTTCTTTATGTTTAAACAATGGATTTTTGGATGAAGATGTTTCTTTAAGATATGTTGATGATCAGCAAGAGTCTATGTTGGATCTATTGCTCTTAGAGGAAGATTATTTCCTGGGTGCTTTTTTAAGCTCAGAAGATGAATGCTTGGAGGAGGATGTTAATTATGATGTTATGGACTCTATTCTGGAGGATCTTTTGGATTCTCAGAGTAATTCTGAACTTAATGATATGAAGCCTCATGAAAAATATTCTCAGTTTCTTCTTTCAAGTTCAGAGGATGGAAGAAGTGGTTACAATCTCTCTATAGAAAGCTTGGATATTCAGAATGATTATGTTCTGGACGTATGTTTGTTGGAGGAATATAATTCCAAGCTGGTTCCCTCAAGATCAGAGGATGGCTTCTAGGGGGAAGAGAATTATTTTAGTGTTCTGGGTCCTATTTTGGAGGAATTTTTGAAATTTCAGAACAATTTTGTGATGGATGACTTGGAGTTAGAGTCAGTGGATTCTCAGCTGCTTCACTCAAATGGAGAAGGTTACTGTAGGGTTGAGGGGTAAATTATTGGTAATTCAAATTTCCCTTACATGGAAGAAGTCATTTTGGATTCTTATTATAGAGAAATTAAAGATGTGGTGGCTGCTTCTTCAATCTCAAAGCATGCAGAGTTGTTGGAAACTGGGATTGAAATTGTTGGTAAAGTAAGTGTATGGAGAAAGATGGAAGATTTTTTTGGAGGTATGATTATGGGATATCAGAATTGGAAAAGGGGCTTAACTTTTTGTAGCCCTAGGGGCAAACATATTGGTTTCAACATGGGGATTTAAAGAATCTGATTCCTCTGAAATGAGGATAAACTATTTTATTTGTTTTGGTTTTGTTTAATTTGTCCTCTATGTATTTGAATTGTGTTGGAAAATTCTTTTTTTAGAAGGTACCCAAGGGTGGGGCTTTTAGATTTGATCTTGGCAAGTGCAGGGGTAACTGATGGGATGGCTGCTCTATAAACAGTTACCCCAGATTGTCTGTTTCCAACCCCTTCTCTTAATTTGGTTGAGCCCTAGTATTGGTTTCTCTTCACAGGTTTTAGTCCTCTATGACTTTAAACTGGAAATTCTTTTGGTTTTCAAGTTCCGCACTCTTCACGTTTATTGGTTTTGGTTTTTTTTGTGTTGGATGTTGTGTTTTGTTAGAAGGTACCCAGGGGGGTCTTCTAGATTTTCTTTTGGCAAGTGTTGGGGTAGCTGATGAGCTGGCTGCTCTGTAGAACAGTTACCCCATAATTTCTGTTTCAAGTATTTTGTTTGTCCTATTTAAATCTTAGCTCTGGTTTTTGTTATTCAGGTTTCTAGTCCACTATGACTTTAAACTGGCTTGGGACTGGCTTCTTTATTTCATTTGGATTGGTGGCAGATCACTGGTGGTCTCGCATCATTTTTACTGATTGGAAGGAGCCCACCCAGTGATCATTTCTTTGGACTGGACTCTCTATGGAGCAGGACTTTTTCTTTTTTCTTTTTTCTTTTTTCTGATTTTTGTGTTTATGGTTGTGTTAGATAGTAGTTTTAGATTATTTTCTTTTTTCTCTTTTTTTCTTTCAATTTTTTATAGGGGTTATTAGGATGTAAAGAGGGAAAATCACAAAATTATGGTGTTACCACATCAAGGTCACCTGGATGTGGGCAAGCATTGGTGGTGAAAAGCTCATCAATTGGCTGGGCAATGCTATTTTCTTTTTTATTTATTTCATTTTTTTCTGTGTTTCATTTTTATTATTTTCTTTAATCTCTAATCTTTTATTTCAAATCATTTAAATATTTTTTAAAGGTGTATCCACATCAAGATGCACTTGGATGTGGGCAAGGTATCAGAAAATCAGCTCATCAATTTTCTGGGGGATACCATTTGTAATAATTATTTATTTCATATTATTATTATTCTTTTCATTTTAATTTCTCAGCTCTCATAATTTTGTTGGGAAATTTTGTTTAATTAATTTTCAAGTTTTTTTTAGTATGTTAGAAGTTTAGTAGTTAAAAATAAAAATAAAATAAAATAATAATAAAAAATAATTTTTTTATTATATCTTCTCCAACGGTTGGTCAAGATTGTGTTGGTGTTTTTGTTTTCTGTTTGGATTGAAGGTATAACTGTGTTATTTGTAGTTTAGGCGGCTGGAAAGAGTATATGGGTTATAATGATCAGGTACCAGGTCAGAAGGTAAACTTTGGGAAGAAGTGGAAGAAGCGGGAATAGAGTGTTGGAAGGTGTGCTTGATTATTCTAGACATCTTCCAGTGGTCATCAAGGAGTTGTTTTCTCAGATTCTTCTCAAAATCATTCAATGGAAAATGGAGGGCAAAGGCCTTGAGAATTTTAGCACACATCATGCTATGGTGTTGCTTTATATCAGTTTAATCCAGCATCAAAGTAGTTTCTAAAGGTTGGTCAATTCCAAATGCAGCTTCAGAAGGCGGGGTTCCACTAAATAGAAGAATTGGATCAGTAATTACTCTCTGTAGAAGAAACTGGAATTTTTTATTTTGGTACTTACAGATTGGGAGATCTTCAAATTTGTATGCAGCCGGAATCCGGACGGCTGAAGAGTGTTGAATTGATGTTGTAGGAGGGCCAACCAGATGGAGGTATGGATTTTCATGTTCAGCCTCTAAATGGTGTTGAGAAGATGAAGGAGAAGAAGGATATTCCTGTGGTCTGGTCAGAGCATCAGGGCTGTTGTCGTTGTTGTTGTTGTTTATATTATTGCTTGGTGCAGGTTTGTTAGATACTGGAGGAGGAGTGCCAGGTTGATTTAAGGAAGGACCAGGAGATGGTGACCTGGTATCTGATTGTGATCTGCTGGATGAAGATCTCGAAGAAATGGAACTATCAGAGGAATAATTGGAAGCTAGAGGAGAGGTCAAGTTAGTTATTCTTGAAGGAACAGGAGTTTTTTGTTTAGGGGCAGTGTTAGGTGCTCTGGTGTTTTTTTGGGAGTCCTCTAGCAGGCCTTCTAGAGATTTTGGAAATTTTGGTGTGGTCAGATGAAGAAATAGTGGTGGTATGAATTTCTCTGGGAGAATTAGGAGGTTTTTTTGTAGAGTTGTTGGTGTTTGATGAAGGAATTTGGCTGTTATCTGGCTGAATTTGGGAGTTTTGGGCCTGATTTTTGCTTTCTGGCAAGGCAGGCGGGCCATCCAACGTCAGGAGGGCCGCTATGGTAAGGTAAAGTCTTACAGTCGCCTTGCTGTAAGCAGAATCCGGAGGAGATATGTGGATTTAGCTGAAAACCCCGTCCTTCCAATAAAAATAACAAAATGGGAATTCTAAATCACTAAGCTAACCAGTCTACTTGGATCTGATTGATAAAAATAATGAAACTCTAAAATATTTAACGCTTGTTGAGATTTAAATAAAATTGGCTGTTGAGAAAGAAATACTGATTACAACAATTAAGGTGTACCAGTGAAAGATCTGAAAAGATTGACTTTTATGTTTTTATAATAATTTGAATTTTTATGAGACAGCAATAATAAAGTCCCAGTGATGAAGACCTCTCTAAAGATACCCTGTATGAAGTTTGATTTAAATTGTTGAGTAGTATTTCTAAAATGTTATTTATAAAATATAAAGTTATAAGGGTATTACAAATTTATTTAATTTGTTGAGTAATAAAAATGAGACCGTGGTGGTTAAAGATTAAGCTGTATGTTCTCTGATAATTGTAATATGATTGTATGATGATTCCAAATTTCGAGTCTGAGAGGCTCTTAAGTATTCCTAGTCACGTGCCTAAGTTTTCCCCTCCAGAGCTCAGCCAGAGTCAATCCGGAGCCCGTACGGAGTCCGTCCAGACTTCCAGACTCAATTAGAACCTTTAAAACTATAATAAAAAATCTAGAAAAATTATACATGATAGAGCCACTTCCCTTTTACATTCCAAACTAATTTTCGTAGTCTGCGCAGATCTAATCACCCCGTGAAAATTCATCAAAGTTAAGTAATTTCTGAAAACGTAAATATTTCTATAAATCTTTAAAATTCATTTAAAAATATAAGAAAAATAGTAAAAATTCTGGAAAAATTTCCCAAGGTTCTTGAGTGACTCGACTTGATACTTATTAACTTTTCAGACCGTAAAAATAAGGTTTCTCCGTAAAATAAATTGTTTTCGTGTAGGCATTTGCTTTTAACCAAATTTCTTTATATTTAAAACTCAAATAAATTTAATAAAACCCTTTTATAAAATAACAACGCCAATCTTGCACACCGTAATAACTCCATTTACGTACTTAGGTTCCATACTAAATTTTAGACTAACACAACGCCTGGGAGTTTATTTTGAAGCTATTTTGGCTGAATTTGCTGAGATAAAAGCAGACTCTTGAGAGGATAAAGAAGGTCTTTTAGGAAGTGTTTTGGGAATAGAACAGTGTGATCTTCTGGAAGGAGTGGAAGATAAAGAAGAAGAAGCAGGTCCAAGCTCTGGTGACCTGGTAGGAGATCTGGAAATATATTTATGTGAAGGTGAAGGAGGTGGTATTGGATAGTTGGGGTCTCTGTCACATCTTCTCTTTTTAGAGTTGCAGGAATCACAGGCCTTGTTATAGAATTTGGCCTGAGGAGTAGGAAGAGTGAAAGTGCAAGATCTGCACATGTGGATGCACTGTTTACAAACAAAGTCCTTTGGAGCAGTGAAACAGGGAAGGTCCAATGGGTCAAAGTCAGGAGATCCAGCCATTATCTATGAAGGAACAATAATGAAGAGAAAAGAGATGAAAGAAAATTTTATCAGTGATGTGTATATGATGAAGAAAGGGTGGAAGCTCATAAGGTTGGCTGCGGAGCATTGTGCATAGAGGTGGCTCTGCCTTTTTTATGCCAAATGTGGTTCAGTCCGCCAAGACTTTAAACTGAACAATGGTCAGTCCATCAAGACTTTAAACTGAGAAATGGCATAGTCCTGCAAGACTATAAACTGAGGATGGGTTAATGATTGAGTCCTTCAGGACTATAAACTGATAATGGGAGTTGGTGTGATTCTTGCAGAGGGCATCCAAAGGGGGAGTCTCTGAATTTGGTTAAGGCAAGTGTGGGGGTAACTGATGAGCTGGCTGCTCTGTAGAATAGTTAACCCAGAATTTTAGTTTGTTTCTTTGGTCTTTAATGTTTTGATCTCTGCTTCTGTCTTTTTGATTTAGGTTTTGAGTCCCCCAAGACTATAAACTGAGGGTTTTGAGTCTCCCCAGACTATAAAATAAGGGCTTTTAGTCCCCCAAGACTTAAAACTGATGATTAGTCCCCCAAGACTGTAAACTGAGGAACTTTTTTTATGATGACTGGCTACATTCAGGAAGTCTGGAGAGTGTCAAGAATTTTTTATTTCTAAGTCAAAAGATTAATCAAGAGTCAAGAGGCAGAAGAGAATCAAGAGATGTAACAAAATGGTCAGCATTGGCTTTGAATATGAGGTTCTTCCTTTTCTTAAGGTCCTGTGGATTTCTGGAAGGAGTTGATTGGAAGTAATTTAGTATAAGATGACTCTGTTGAGAAGAATTTTTTTGAAATTTGTCCTTGATGGTGGGCAATGGATTAGGTGGGGGTGCTTCAATGGTTCCCACATTTTCATCATCACCGTCTGTATGGAAATGAACTAGAAACTTGTCAGATTGAATTTCAGTATGAAGAAGTATTGGGCTTACCATCAGAAGGACCACTGATGGTAGAGCTAGTTGTTTTAGCAGGGTTGGCATTCTTTTTTGAATGGTGTAATTTGTTGACCAGTCTGGGGATCAGGATGGATGGCCTGGATATTTTGGTGCTGGAAGAAGGTGGATCAGGTTGAGGAGGAGGGAAAGATGTTGAATAGGACAATGGACAGTGTTGGAAACAAGTATTCTTACTAGAGTGACAGGCATCACAGGAGGTTCTGTAGGGATGAGCTGGTGGTGTGATGGTACAGATAAGATTGTTGTCAATGCAGTATTGGCAAGGGCCCATGTCAGTAGCAGATTTGGAAAGAGAGCTGAACATGGTGGTTGTAATGAAGGAGAATGTGGACATTCTTGATTGGAGGGAGGATATGGTTGTCCAACATTGGCAGAGCCCTTTGTTGGTTTATTTGGTGTTGTTTTGATATGTCTAAAATGGCATTGTATAATAATTAGGTGTTTTTCTGGAAGTATTCAACAAATATTGGCACTAAGGGGATGTGGGTACTACCATTGAATAGCCCCAGGTTTTCTCTATATTTTATTTCCTTTTGACATTTTTCAAATTTTAAGTATTAAGGGGACAATTTCTCATTTTTCATTTAAAAAGATAGCTGTTTAATTTTGATTTTCATGTTTTATAGGCTAGTCTTATGTCTTAGGGTTAAGTACTTAGTACTTTTAGAATGAGCTAAATTTTCTCTACATTTTATGTCTCCATGTTGTTATAGCCTAATTACATTTTTTAAAGGTTTTAGTAGTTGTAGTAGGTTTTTCTAAGTTGTTTGGGTATTTTTGGTGGTTTTTGGTGGTTTTCTGACTTCAGGGTGGTCTGGACGCCTCAGGCGGGTCTCCCGGCATCAGGCAGACCGCCCGCCTCGGTGCTAGAAGGCTGGGAAGCATTTCTAGAGGGGTTTTATGCAATTTGGTGGTCAAGAATGCCAAATTTGTTGATGTGCATGGGCTTTTAGATAGTGGTCTGTGTGTTTATAGTGAATAAGACATTTTGGGGAAACCTTATTTATCATACAACCATCCAGAGGTGATATCCTTGTTCCTCACTCAGTTTTCACTGTTTTTTGGCCACAATTGGCTGTGTTTGTTGCAAGGTTAGTTCTTCATTTAACTTAACTTTGGCAATTGTTTTCTCTGGTGTAGCTTTGCACCCTACATCAAGTATTACTTCTGTTTCCTGTGCAAAAAGTGCACAGTGTTTGTTTTTCTGGTGTAGATATTTCTGCATTTAAGGTTCTTTGGTTCTCAGTGGTCTGTTATTGGCTACTGTCTTGACTTGTTAAGAAGTCAAGAAGTGCTTTTGAAGAGGTATAGTAACAGTCTCTGATTTTCTGTAGCAAGTAAATCTAACCTGCTATTTTCTCAAAGGGACAGGGGTTTTTCTCTCCAATTTAACTCCAACTCCCTTGGTCAAAGCCTATAGCTAGTACTATAGGATTTTATACAGCTGCAGATGTATCAAATGGAATTGTGGATAAGTGCAGGAAGAAAAGGGTTTCTTATTTTTGCTGAGTTTGATGTAGGAGAGCAGTAATTTCAGCCAGTTGTGGGATTTCTGAGGGCAACACATTATCCAGGTCCTTTAGGGTAATTGACGATTGCTGTAAACGGTAAGCAGATTAGAGCGTTAGTTGACATAGTTTTGCAAATAAATGTTGTTTCAGTGGATGATACTGTGGAGCTAGGTCTTCCAGTAAAAGATGTTGAAGGTACCATTGCAGGAATCGGTGGAGGAAGGTTACCTGTTATTGGAGTAGCAGAGTATGTGCACACTAGAGTTTCAGGAGCAACAAGGGATATACATTTTTATGTCCCAATGGGTGTAGTTAAACCAGTTTTAGTCATGCCATTTTTAATGGATTATTCTGCAACTATTGATTATTTTTTGAATAAAATGATTGGAATTAGGATTATGGGTGATGATGGTATTCCAGTGACAGAAGTCTTAGTAGTGCCTAAGGATGGTGGCTGGGAAACTAAGTACTCTGGAGCTGCAAGGTTGGAAAAAGAAAGAGAGATTTATGAGTAAGTCTCAGATGATTAAATGGAGCAACCACTAGGAAGGCACCAAAATTTTAATTAGGGACTGGAATTTTAGGTATTACTATCTCCCAAGAAGAGAGGAACCTGGATAGTGACCAGTCAGTCCAACAAGAGGGGATACGTAAAGAGGTACTTCATAGGTGTCTTGGTTATACTACAGTAGAATGTATTATACCTAGGATTTTTAATTTTTTTGATTATGGATTTTTTTATACTAATATTAAGAAGAAAAGACAAAAACAGGATGTAGGTACAACCCATAGTTATATCAGGAAGGGTTTGATTTTAAGTAATGAAGGAAACAGCAGGTGCTGTTGTGCATCAAAGTTTAAACCAGTAGCATTCAAGGTTGAACCAGTTAATTTTCCAATTCCAGATTTGAATCCTCCTTTGCAGAGGCCAGCGTTTTCTAGGAATCCTTATGATACTCCTATAAAAAAAGTTCCACCAGAGTTTATGCCTACTAATAGAATCACGATGGAAAGGCTTCAGATGGTTAATTTTGGACCAGAAGATTGGTTATCTCAGGAAGAAAAGAAGTTATTATTACATCTTATGGTTCTTAGGGAAAAGGCAATTTAATTTTCAGAAGAGGAAAGAGTTTTTTTAAAACAATCATATGGTAAACCTTATATTGTTCCAGTACTACCTCATGCACCATGACAAAAGAAGGCTTTTCCAATACCAGCAGCAATAAGGGCAGAATATACGTAGATAATAAGGGAAAGATTAAGGCCTGGCTTGTGTGAAACATCAATGTCAAGCTACTCAAGTCCAGTATTCTGTGTTGTCAAGCGTAATGGTAAGTTAAGGGTTGTTCATGACTTGAGAGAATTGAACAAGGTTACAATTAAAGATTCAGGGTTACCACCAACACCAGAGGAGTTTGTGGATTCTTGGATTAGGGGATATAATGGGAGGATACAATAAGTGCAAGATGGATATGTTGTCAAGACCCATGATTACATTTGAAACTCCATTGGGGCACTTTAGGTTGACAAGGTTACTGCAGGGTTCTACAAATTCAGTGAAAGTGTATCAGGCACAGATGATATGGATATTACCGGATGAAATCCCAGAGCATGTGGGAATCTTCATTGATGATGGCGGTATAAAAGGGCCAGACAGTGATTATGATGGGGAGGTTCTAGAGGAGAACCCATACATTAGGAGTTTTATTTAGGAATATGCTGTTACTCTTGAAAGGGTAATATTTAGGATAGAAGAGGCAGGATTGAAAGTCTCAGGGACAAAATTTTTGTGTTGCATACCAGCACTAGATATTGTTGGTAATTTCATATATAGGAAGGAAAGAATTATGGCAGAAAAGCAGAAAAACAAGGTGCTCACATGGCCAAGACCAAGAAATACTATGGAAGTTAGGAGTTTTTTGGGTATTTGTACCTATGTGAGAATGTTCATTTGTGATTTTGCCTTGTTGTCTTCACCATTAAGGCACTTAAAGAGAAAAGATGTTGTATGGGATTGGATGGAGGAATGTGAAGAGTCATTTGAGTTTTTGAAAAGGATTGTAGGAAAAAATTTACTTTTGAAAAGATTGGAGTATGGACCAGGCTCTGGAAAAATTACTCTAGTGGTGGATTCTAGTGTGTCTGCAGTAGGCTCAGTTTTAATTCAAGAGGATGAGGAAGGTAATGATAGACCTGTCCTTTATGAATCTAAGACTTTTACTAAAGTGGAGTCTAGGTACTCTCAATCTAAGTTGGAGTTATTTGGTGTAGCAAAAATTCTTAATAAGCTACATTGGATGCTTTGGGGGCAAAATTTTGAGTTGCAGGTTGATGCGCTGCTGCTGGTGCAAATGATTAGTTACCCCAGTTTACCAGATGCACCCATGACTAGGTGAGTAGTGCAGATTTATTTGTTTTCTTTTGATTTAGTACATAAGCCATGGAAGTCTTTCACAATTCGAAATTCATTATCTAGGAGGCCATTGTGTGAAGAAGATTCTGAGGCAGATGAGTTTTATGAAGACAAGAGGTGAATAAATGGCATAGACTATTGTTATCAAAGATTCAGGAATAAGGACATCATGAAGATGTGAAACTAATGGTCAGCATCAGTAAAGAGGTAAAACTAAATGATTATGATAGGAAGGACATCCGGGACAATGATAAACAAGCAGCATGGAATGTCCGCAAAGACATGAGATTAAATATGTGTAAGAAGGATGTTTGTAGCAAGGATAATCTGCAATGGATTTAGGGAATGCTGATGTCAAAGTAGTGACAAGGAGTATGCTAGAAAAGACAGCGGAAGAATCAGATGATGAAGACAACTCAATGGGAAGTCAAGATAGTAATACACCTCCAGGAGATGGGAAGTATTCTGAATATGACACATCTACTGATGGGGAAGTGGAGTTGTTAAGGTTATATCTGGAAGGTATTAGTTGACCAGATTTCTGTGATGAAAAGGTTTGGCACAAAATTGAGAAGCGCGCTAACAGTTATTTTATTAAAGATGGAAAGTTATGGAGGAATCAATCTTCTTTTCCTCAGTTAGTAATTTGAACTAGGGAAAGGAAGGAGAAAATTCTTAGTGAGTTACATGAGAATTCATGACATAGGGGTCAAGATGAGACATACCGCAGAGTCAGGGAAAGATTCTGGTGGCCTAATATGGGAGCACAGGTCAAGGATTGGGTTCAATCTTGCCCAGAATGTCAGCATAGGATTTACAGAAAGCCTAAGGAAAAAGGGAAAGGAACAGGTGAAGATACTCTTTTTGGAAGAACTAGTTTAGACATGGCTCATATTAAAGAAGGATGCTTTAAGTATATGGTAGTAGCCAGGGACAATCTGTCAGGATGGGTTGAAGCAGCGCTGTTGGTAAACCTTAAGGCGAGTAATGCAGCTGAATTTTTAAAAAAGGAATGGGTATATAGATATGGTGTAATAAAAATGGTAACTGTAGATGGTGGGGCTGAATTTTCTGGTGAATTTCAAGAAGTTTTTAAAGGGATTGGCACTAAAATTTGAGTTGTAACACTGTATTACCCAGATGCAGAAAGAATGATTGAGAGAGGGCTTCAAGTAATAAAGGATGCGCTGGTTAAGTTATGTGGAAAAAATGGTGCAAAGTGGAAGAACTACTTTCCATTAGTTTTGTTTTCAGATAGGATTTCAGTTAAAAGGAAAACTGGGTTTTCACTGTATGAACTTGTGTTTGGTCAAAGGATGGTATTACCGATTGATCTAGAAGCTGGATCTGTTCTAGGATGCAATTGGGATCAAGTGCTCTCAACTGAAGATTTAATTCTAGTGAGGGTAGTGCAATTTGAAAGAAAATATGAGTTTCTGGAGAAGGCATATGAAAGAATGATGCAAATCCAGGACAAATCAGTTAAATATTGGGATGAGCATTTAGCACATAGATTAAGAAAGCCATTAAACACAGGATATTTGGCTTTGGTCCTTAATAGAAGTCTAAAAAGCAAATGGGGAAAAATGTTTGCTGACAGATGGAATGGTTCTTATAAGATCAGGAAACAAATAACTGGAGGGTCTTATTTACTGGAGGAATTGGATGGTACTGAATAGAAGCAATGTGTAGCGGCAGATCAGATAAAAAGATTCTACCCAAGGGATGCTCCAGTAGTACAGGATAACCTCCTGAATGAGGGAAAACTACCAGAATAACCTCTGGGAAGAGGCTAAACTATCAATTTTCTTTTTTATGATTTTTTTTATGTTTCCTCTGGGAAGAGGTTAAACTAACAAGTTATGTTTAAGGTTTATTTTTCTAAGAGGACTCACAGGAGGCTTTGACACAGTTGTGAAAGGTAGAGGGCGCTAACTGGAAATTAGGAGGACTATGGCTGAACAGGCAACTGGAATAAGCGCTCAGATGAGGGCATAGAGAAAAATGGAATCTTATATTTTCATTGTTTGAGGAGAAATGACAAAATAGGAAAATGGATTGAAGGAGATGCGTAACATGTAAATGCAAAAGAGGCTGGGAATTTAGCCAATGGGTTAATTAACCAGGAGTGGAATAACAATTTATAGATGGGGCGCTCTACAGTTCAATACTTATTTACATCATGTATTTTTGTATTGCAGTAAAGGCGGTAAAATTTTTAATGTTTAAAGTTTATTCTATGATTTTTTTACAGGGTCTATTGTCTTTTAAAGAAAGTAAAGGGAGCAAAGTTAGGCACTCCAAATTTAAAAGACAACTAATATTGAAGACAGGTGTAAAAGAATAGTGCCATGTCTAGGATTTTTATTTAAAGGCATAGCAAAATATGGAGACTATGTACAGAGATATTGGAAAAAGAAGGCTTATAGAGAAAGTGCTAGTGGATTATTCAGTTTTGTTGTTAAAGCTATTAGGATATCCTTTCCATTCTTCAGGCATGACAAAGTGACAAGGATTGGTGGGGAATTCAAGAATAGTTGAAGAGCTGATCTCATTCATTAGCTGACCTATCATTTCTATATGGGTATAACAAGCTTTGAGCTCAGCATTAGAAAAGGCTGGTGCGTGATTATAGGATAGAGACATAGTGTCATATATAAGGCAAATTCTGGAAAACATTTGCATGGAATGTACAAAAGGTAGTGAAATAGGAACCCATCCCAGGGAGATGGATTTTCTGAAGCCTACAAGATAGAACAGGAGTAAGTGGGTAATTCAGGCATAAGTATAATGAAAGGAACTTACTTTCTAATAAGTTATGGGGGTGTTCTGACGGCGAGGAGATAGTAATCGCGTCTAGAGCATCTGTAGAGGAGCCTGAATGCATAGAAGCATTGGAGCTTGGGGCAGAAGGGGGTGAAGTGCTAGGCTGAATGGATATTTTGTGCCTGAAAAAAGCGGGAAGTGATGATGATTTTTAAGGGACATCAGCAATGGGAGTAGAATTAATGCTGGTAGGACTAATAGTGGCTAATATAGGAGTGCTACTCATGGAACTAGGTGGGAAATGAATGTTTCTAGTAGGCTGAGGACTATTTTGGTTTAGGGAGGTGTTACAAGTCTTATGATATCTGAAACAATTATCACAGGCAGGTCTAAAGGAGGCATACCCCCAAGGTCTAGAAAAGGTGCAATGGAAATTGCAACATTTGCAGAAAGAGAACGCTTGATCTCTGGGAGCTGTGTGGTATTGAGTCATGATACTATGATGATGGAAATGTTGATTATTAGATGGGCTATTCATAGGCTAAGAATGGCATTATAGAAAAGGCATCAGTTGCCCAATATCTGACATGAGCACTGAATGGTCTGTAAGGAAGATGTGAAGGATTTTTGTCATAGAAAAAGGGATTCAAGGGAAAAGTGGAATCTGTTGCAGTAAAGGGAAAGTCATATATTGCAAAGATCTGAAGATTTCAAGGGAACTCATGTGTATATGACACAGAGGATGTATTTGCTGCTATAGGGAGTAGCGCTGATCTTAAGTTTTTTTGTTTTGTTTTTTGTTTTTTAATCTTTCAGAAGCACTTAGTAAAAGGGTACGCTGGAATGTTTTGAAGAAGGATGATTTTTTTTTTGGCAACTCATCTTGTAGGGCTCTCACAAAGAATTTAAGATGAGAATATAAGATATTTTATTACTTTTTACAGGCTATGTACACGTTATAGGAAGTAGGATACAATGTAGATGAAGAAAAGTAGATTTTTCTTAGTATTCTGCATCATTGAAGATTGGGATGCAGAAAGCCCAGTCATTAACAGCCTCTTGCATGTTTCTTTGCAAGGTAGTGATTAGCTGTGTGAGCTGGTTATACTTGGCGCAAGTATAGACTGGGACTCCCTCAAGGAATTCTTCAATGGCAGTGAACATGTCATTCATTCAATGCATGGTCAAATTGTATGGAATGCAGGCAATATGCTCTGAAAATTCCCAGTTTCAAGCCATGGCGGGCTCTTTCTCATTATCAAACAAAGGGGTATCAACAGGCCAATCATCCGGGATGACAGCATCATCAGCTGGCTGTATGGCAGTCCAGTTAGGATTTGGTGAACGAGGTGCCTACTCCGGAAGAGGAGCGGCATCCCAGAGGGGATCTTCTTCCAGGGCAGGAAGGAACAGTGATTTGTTTGGCAGAGGAGGCCTCTCAGCATAAGGAGTGGCTGGCGCATTCTAGAAAAGAAAGTAAGGGTATTAGTGTTAGACCAGAAGAGGGAGAAGTAGAGAAAAGAACTTACAGTATGGATACTCTCTTCTGAAAAGAGTGATCTAGGAATTGAAGCAACACTACTGGGAGTAGGCACTCGGAAACCAACCTTGGCATGTTTTTTGTCAGGTGGTGTTGCTGGTGCAGGCACAGGGAACATGATGGTCATCTTACTCATCATGTCTGTAGTAGAGGAGTTTGGGTCTAGATGTGCAACATTGGGCGGCCCATTGAAGCTACATTTCTTTTTGCAACTTTTGCAAAAATTGCATGACTAGGAAGAAAAGGAAATGGAAGTTAGTAATGATAGGATGAAAGGAAAGGAAGAAAAATGAAGTAAAACTTACATTAAAATAAGTGTTGCCACAGCAGGATTTTGAAAATTGGCAGGGGGTTATGCCTTTTTTGATGCAGCGGTTGAACCTTGTCCTACCCATCAGCATAGTGACTGGTGTCATGGGAGAAGCAGAAGGAGGCTGTGTGTGCACAAATTGTCAGATAGTGTTCATGACGTTGGCGGTATTCTTGGTATTAACGGTAGTGTTTCTTGTGTTTATTATTTAGAAGTTATAAATAAAAACGGATACAAGAATATAAGAGGGTATAAATATTTAGTAGAAGAAGTTGGAAGATGGAGGAAGGAAATTCTGTGAGGTGCAGGGTATTTATAGGCTCCTGGGGACAGTCGTTGTGGTCTTCCAACATTGGCAGGGGCCTTGGTTGTGTGATTTGGTGTTGTTTGTGCATGTCTTAATTGACATCTGTTAAGGAATTGGGTATTTTTCTGCTTTTATTCCGTGGATATTGGGTCTGCAGGTATGTGGGTACTATCATTGGATAGCCCTGGTTTTTCTCTATATTTTATGTCTTGAAGACATTTTTTATATTCTAAGTTTTAAGGGGTCATTTCCTCATTTTTCATTTGTAAAAGATTGCTGTTTAATTTTGTTTTTCGTGTTTTACGGGCTAGCCTTAAGTCTTAGGGTTAAGTGCTTAGTACCGTTGGATAGAGCTAATTTTTCTCTATATTTCATGTCCCAATGTTGTTATAGTGAAATTCCGTGTTTTAAAGGTTTTAGTAGTTGTAGCTAATTTTTCTAAGTAGATTAGTTGTTTTTATTGGTTTTCTGGCTTCAGGGAGGCCGGGCTGCTTCAGGCGGCATCTCTGACGTCGGGCGGCCCTCCCGCCTCTGTTTTAGGAGGTTGGGGAGCGCTTCAGGAGGGTGTTTTATGCAATTTGGCGGGTACAGGCGCCAGATTGGTGGGTGCGCATGGGCTCTTAGTTAGTGGTCTGTGTGTAGATAGTGAATAAGACAGTTTGGGGCAACCTTAATCATCATACAACCATCCGGAGGTGATATCATTGTTCCTCACTCAGTTTTCACTGTTTTCTGGCCACAATTGGCTGTGTTTGTTGCAAGTGAGTTCTTCATTTAACTTAACTTTGGCAACTGTTTTCTCTGTTATAGTCTTGCAAGCTATAGCAAGTAATATTTCTGTCTCTGGTGTGGATTTGCAGCCTACATCAAGTATTATTGCTGTCTCTGGTGTGGATTTGCAGCCTACATCAAGTATCTTTGCTGTCTCTGGTGTGGACTTTGTTCTACATTTGAGTTCTTTGGTCTGGTAGTCTATCTGGGGACTACTTTCTTGGATCATCAAGCAGTCAAGTGTGTTAAACAGGAGCTTTAGCAAAACAGGAACCAACTTACTTTAGCAAGTAAATCTCACTCTATTTTTCTAAAGGGACAGGGGATTTTCTCTCTGGTTTTTCTCCAACTCCCTTGGTCAAGGCCTATAGCTAGTACTATAGGATTGTCTACATTTCTGGCGCCCAACGTGGGGTGGAACTTGCTAGTTCTTTGGAATCTCTGTTTTCTTTGGTTGGCTCTTTTTGGTGTTCCGGTCTGGAGGAATGGCTTCTGGTTCCTCTATTCCTGTGGTGACTGTCAGTGGGGGGGATGGTCCTCCTTCTGTGATGGTTAGGGAGTGTGTGAGGATTAAAACTTGGGATGGTACCAAGTTTAATGGGGAGGATGTCAAGTGGTTTCTAGAGAAGTATGAAACTGCTGCTGGAGTGGATGGTGCTTCCTACCTGGAAATGGTGAAGCAGATTATCTTCTTCATTGGTGATAGGTCAGTGGAGAAGGAGATTGTGGCCATGTCTGGCTACAAGAAGAGGGATTGGAAATTGTTGTGTAGGGAGATGGTGGATTGGTGGGGTGTCAGGTTCACTATGGTGGATCTGAACAAGGTTGTCAGTGAATGGCAATCTTATGGTGGTGTTGGTAACTTACATAGTTACAGGAAGTTTCTGCTACATTTTGATCCTGTGGTGGAATATTTGGGCGAACTGGAGGAGCTGGCACATGAAAATGCTGCCAAGGATGTTTTTTGGTCTGCCCTGGCTAGAGATGTCAGGATGGATGTGTTGAAGGAGTTGTCAAGAAAGGAATTGATGAAGACTCTTTCTAATGGGGATCAGAAGTTTCCTACCTTGTATAAGGTGAAGGAGGCTGTGGAGGCCCATTTGAAGTTATTGGCTGTGGACACCTATCAGGAGGGGTGTGCCAAGTATGTCAGCAAAGTCAGTGAGGCTTTGGCTGAAGAGGAAGTTAGTGAGAAGAAGGAGGAGAAGAATTTGGTGAAGGTTCCAAAACCGGAGAGGGACCCAATGGTGGAGCAGTTGGCTGATCTTACAAAGCAGCTGCATATTTTTGTTCAGGAGGCTAAGAAGGTCAATAAAGCACCTTCTCAGCCTAGAGATTTTGATAGGAGGGCTAATAGGAGTGATCCTTGGGTCTGCTCTTATTGCAACAGGAGGGGGCACAGGTCCAATGATTTTTGGGCATTGAATAGAGATGTGTCTGAAGGAAAAGTGGAATTTGATGGCAGGGCTTTCAAGTTCCCTGATGGTTCTTTTGTTAAGCCTAGTGAGGGGCAGGCTCCTGTTGATTTGGTCAGGAGAAGGGGAGGTCTCAATCAAAGGAGGCCAAGGTTTGAGGAGATTCCTGATCAAGGGAAGTCTTCTGGTAAGGAAGATGATGATGTCAAGGGAAAGGGGAAGGAGGTCAATAAGGTCTCTTTTTCTACTTCCTTTGGTGGTTTGGAGTTGTATTCCTGCGGTGGACAGTCAAGTGGAGAATGATTGGCTGGTGTTTATGATGTGGAAGCAGGGAAGGTGGGAAGGCCTAAGAGCAGTTCTCAGGCCCAACCAAAGCCAAATGCTTCAAAGGGTGATCCTAAGCTGAGTGCAGCTAGGAAGAGGTACAGAAAAGAGGAGCTGTACAAGATGCAGAAGGGTATGGCTGACATGGGTCCCCCTAGGTTTGGCACATTTGACATAAATGGTGAGCCAATGCCCATGGATGTTGATTCTGACTCTGAGGAAGATGTCCCTTTGGCTTCATTACCAAAGCCTTCTGTTCTCTCTCAAGATTCTTAATTATTTTTAATTCAAGTTCAAAGAAGAAGATTGGTTATATATCTTTATTGAAAGATATGCGGAAAAATTTTGGGTCGGTGAGATTGGGGTCTAAAAGTAAGTCCTCCATATTTTGCACTGCCAGGGTTTCTTCTACACCTTTCAAAAACATTACCTGGGCCACACCTGTGAGCATTGGGGAAACCCCTGGTTATTTTTATAGGTCAGAAGAAAACTCAAGAAAAGAAGATTAAAATTTCAAGATGATTCATGAAAATCAAGAAAAAAATCTGAAGATAATTAAGAAAAAAGATGCAAAATATTTTTGTGAAGATCATCAAGATCTATTTTTGGCCCTCCAGCATGAGGGTAAACTGCAGAAAATTATGAAGAGAGAAGATCATCAAGATCGATTTTTGGGCCTCCAGCATGAGGATAAACTGCACAATTTTAGAAGATGTGATTCAGAAGATGAATCAAGATTTGAAGATTTGGAAGTTGGAAGTGAGGATGAAGATGTGGAATTGCAGAAAAGTTTTGGAGTGGTGAGATTGGGGTGTAAAAGTAAGTCCTCCCAATTGTGCACAGCTAGGGTTTCTTCTACACCTTTCAAAAACATTACCTTGGCCACACATGTGAGCAATTGGGAAACCCTTGGTTTTTGTTCCAGGTCTGGTGGTGAAGATTTCCTGAAGATCCCTCAAGTTGAAGGTGGAACGGCAAAGTATAAGAAGGTAGCGCAGAAGATTAGGCCTGTCAATGAGCCTATGCCTGTGGGCTTGAATCTGCCTTTGAAGAGACCGCCTTTGTCGAGAGAACCGTACTGTACTCCTTTGGTGAAGAGTCCTCCAGAATTTATAGAGACGGCTAGGGTGACCGTAGAAAGGTTGAAAGTTGTTAATTTTGGTCCTGATGGGTGGTTGTCTGAGGAAGAAAAGAAGTTGTTGTTGCACGTTATTGTGCTAAGGGAAAAAGCTGTGGCGTTTGTTGAGGAGGAAAGGGGTGTATTGAAGCACTCTTTTGGGGAACCTTACTTGATTCCTGTTGTTTGCCATGAACCTTGGCAAATCAAACCTATTCTGATTCCAGCCCCTATTAGAGAGGATTTTGTAGAGATTGTTAGGGAAAGAGTCAGGACTGGGTTATACAAACAATCGACTTCCAGATACTCAAGTCCGGTTTTCTGTGCAAAAAAAACAGAATGGAAAGTTGAGGGTGGTTCATAATCTTAGAGCCTTGAATAGAGTCACTATCAAGGACACTGGTATGTCACCAAGTGCAGAGGATTTTGTTGAAGCTTTTGCTGGAAGGGTGTGTTATGGTTTGGGTGATATTATGAGTGGTTATGATGAGAGGGAACTCCATACAGATTCAAGGCCTCTCACAACTTTTGAGACTCCTTTGGGTAGATTTCAGCTCACTAGGTTGCCTCAAGGAGCAACTAATTCAGTGGCAGTTTATCAAGCACAGATGGCTTGGATCTTGCAGGATGAGGTTCCTACTCATGCTGGTATTTTTATTGATGATGGTGGAATTAATAGACCATCCACTGATTATGGTAATTAGGTGTTAGCGGAGAACCCTGGCATAAGGAGGTTTGTGTGGGAATATGCATTAACTCTAGAGAGAGTGTTGTTCAGGATTGAAGAGGCTGGTTTGACCATTTCAGGGTCAGAATTCTGTTGTTGTGTTCCTGCTTTGGAAATTCTGGGTCATGTGGTATGTAAAGAGGGAAGGATTATGGCGAAGAAGAGGATTAATAAAATTCATTCATGGACAAGGCCTAAAAATACTACTGAAGTCAGGGGAATTTTGGGTGTATGTGTATATGTCAGGATTTTTATTAAGGATTTTTCTTTGTTGGCTTCACCTTTAAGGAGGTTGACCAGAAAAGATGCAGATTGGGAATGGACTGAAGAGTGTGAAGAGGCTTTTCAGAAGTTGAAAAAGGTTGTTGGTGAAGATATTGTTCTTCACAAGTTGGATTATGGTGTTGGTGCTGGAAAAATTTATCTGGAAGTGGACTCAAGTTATATTGCTGCTGGTGCTGTTTTGTATCAGGAGGATAAGACTGGGAGGGTTAGGCCAGTAAGATATGAGTCTGTGGTGTTTAATGAGGTGGAATCTAGGTATTCTCAACCTTAGTTAAAATTGTGTGGCGTAGCTAAAATTTTAAAGAAGCTACAGACGGTTTTGTGGGGGCAGCATTTTGAGCTGCAGGTTGATGCAAAATCTTTGGTTCAGATGATCAATACACCTAGTCTTCCAAATGCTCCAATGACTAGGTGGGTGGAATTTATTCAACATTTTTCTTTTGACCTGGTACACAAACCAGGTAAAACTTTTACTATGCCTGATGGATTATCAAGGAGGCCACCTACAGATGAAGATTCTGAGGCTGAAGAGTTTGGGGAGGATGTTCCAGTGGTTAGGGCCAGCACAAAGGGTGCTGAAGATTTTTCTGACCTCCCCCAAGAGGCTAAACTGGCTGGATCTGATCTTGATTCTGGTGATCAGGATGTTTTTGTTGATGAAGATGGAGTTGTTGTTTTGGACAGCTCAAAATTGGAAAAGGGTGTTTTAGTTAGTGAACTGGATTCTCACTAGGTTCAGTGGAAAGAGAAGGACATGCCAAAATTTAAGGATTGGTGTCCTGGTTGGGCTGCTCAATTGGCTCATGCTCATACTTGTGATTTTGATGACATAATTGTACCCTTGGATGTGGTGTTGTTGGATTTTGAAGATGAGACCTAGGGTCAGTCTGGGTTTTATTTTATTTTGGTGGAATATCTGTTGACCTTGGAGAGGCCAGATAGTTGTGATGATGATACTTGGTTGGCAATCAAGAAGAGGAGTCCTGGATTTTATGAGTCAGGAAGGCAGTTGATGAGTAGGAGACATCCAAATCCTCAAGTGGTGGTGACTCAGAAGAAGGGTCAAGAATTGGTTTTGAAGTCTTTGCATGAAGACCTTGGTCATAGAGGCTTTGGGGAGACTTATAGAAGAGTTTCAGACAGATTTTGGTGGCCAGGTATGAAGTTGGCTGTGCAGGGTTAAGTTAAATCTTGTGAAGAATGTCAAAGAAGAAGTCATTTGAAACCTAAAGAGGTGGGCCGTGCTACTGGTGAGTCAACTGTTTTTGGAAGGGTCAGTCTGGATGCTGTCCATATTAAAGAGGGCAGGTATAAATACTTGATTGTTGCTAGGGATGATTTGTCTGGTTGGGTTGAGGCAGTGCCTCTGGTTAATTTGACTGCCAAGAATGTGGCAGAGTTTTTGAGGAAGGAGTGGATTTATAGGTATGGGTTGATGAAGTTGGTCACTGTTGATGGTGGGCCAGAGTTTGGTGCCGAATTTAAAGAAGCTGTGGCTAGTGTTGGTTCTAAAGTTAGAGTGACTACACCTTATTATCCTGAAGCTGAAGGCATGGTTGAAAGAGGCCATCAAGTTATCAAGAATGCTTTGGTGAAGATGTGTGGAGATAGTGCTGAAAAGTGGAGGAATTATTTACCCTTGGTTTTATTTGCTTATAGGGTCACTGTGAAGAGGACAACTGGCTATTCTCCTTATGAGTTAATGTTTGGTCAGAAAGCCGTTCTACCAGTGGACTTGGAAGCTGTCTCTTATCTTGGAATTGATTGGGATGACATGCGCTCAACAGAAGATTTGCTCTGTGCCAGGATGCAACAGTTGGAATGTAGAGAGGAATGTCAAGAGAAGGCATACTCTAGAATGATGAAGATTAGGAATCAATCAGTCAGGTACTGGGACAAGAAGTTGGCTCATAGACTCAGGAATCCATTGAAACCTGGTTGTTTGGTTTTGGTGTATAATAGAAGTTTGGAGAGTCAGTGGGGGAAAATGTTTGCTGACAGATGGAATGGACCTTAAAGAGTCAGATCTCAGGCGTCTGGAGGTTCTTATGTTTTGGAAGAGTTGGATGGTGCAGTCTTGAAAAAGAGGGTGGCTGCAGACCAAGTGAAGAGGTTTTATCCCAGAGGCACTAGGCATGAAGAAGATTGACTCCGCAATGAGGATAAACTACGGACCATTCTTTAATCTTGGTTTTTTTTGTGGTGATGCTATGCATCTGTTTGTTGGAAACTTTTGTTAGAGGGTACCCATGGGTGGTGCCTCTAGATTTTGTCTTGGAAAGTGTGGGGGTGACTGATGGGCTGGCTGCTCTATCAACAGTTACCCCAGATTGTCTGTTTCCAACCCTTTCTCTTAATTTGGTTGAACCCTAGTATTGGTTTCTTTTCACAGGTTTTAGTCCTCTATGACTTTAAACTGGAATTTACTCTGGTTTTCATGTGCTGGTCTCTTCAATCTTATTGGTTTTGTTTTTTTGTGTTGGATGTTGTGTTTTTGTTAGAAGGTACCCAGGGGGGGCTTCTAGATTTTATTTTGGCAAGTGTGGGGGTAACTGATGAGCTGGCTGCTCTGTAGAACAGTTACCCCAGAATGTCTGTCTCAAGTCTTTTGTCTTTCCTAGTTGAATTCTAGTTCTGTTGTTTATTATTCAGGTTTCAAGTCCACTATGACTTAAACTGGTTTGGGACTGGCTTCTTTATCTTTAGTTCTTTTAGATTGGTGGTGGATCACTCGTGGTCTCCCATCATTTTTACTTATTGGAGGGAGCCCACCCAGTGATCATTTCTATGGATCGGACTTTCCCTTATTGGACCATCTATGGAGCTGGACTGTCTTTGATTTTGCAGTTATATTTTTGCTAGATAGCAGTTTTAGATTAATTCCTTTTTTCTCTTTTTTTCTTTTAATTTTTTATGGGGGTTGGTTAAAATTATAAAATAAAAAATATAGGGTGTTACCACATCAGGGTCACCTGGATGTGGGCAAGCATTGGTGGGGAAAGGCTCATCAATTGGCCGGGCAATGTTATTTTCTTTTTTTATTTATTATTTATTTCATGTGATTCTGTGTTTCATTATTTTTATTATCTTCTGAATTTCTAAATTTTTTGAATTTTGTTTTCTGTTAATCATTTAAAAGAGTTAATTGTGTATCCACATCAAGGTGCACTTGGATGTGGGTACACCAGGTCAAAGGTTAGACGACTTGCAGTCAAGTGGTTTTTCAGGTATCTTAAAGTAACATCAGAAGTAACCTTTGAAGGACTTTTTGTGCTAAAATTACTTACATGCCTGAAAAAAACTGTGAGTGTCACTGAACTGAAGAAAATAGAGAAATTACGTTGTGGTAGCCTAAAGTTTAGTATGGCACCTAAGTATGTAAATGGAGTTATTACGGCGTGCAAGATTGGCGTTATTATTTTTTTATATATAAAAGGGTTTTATTTAATTTATTTGAGTTTTAAATATGAAGAAATTGGTCACAAGCAAATGCCTACACATAAACAATTTATTTTACGGAGAAAACTTATTTTTACGGTCTGAAAAATTTATAAGTATCAAGTCAAGTCACTCAAGAACCTTGGGAAATTTTCCCAGAATTTTTACTATTTTTCTTATATTTTTAAATGAATTTCAAAGTTTTATAGAAATATTTACCTTTTCAAAAATTACTTAACTTTGATGAATTTTCACGGGGTAAATAGAGCTGCGCAGACTACGAAAATTAGTTTGGTATGTAGAGGGGAAGTAGCTCTATTATGTGTAATTTTTCTAGATTTTTTATTATAGTTTTAAGGTTCTAATTGAGTCCGGAAGTCCGGACAGACTCCGTTCCGGATCCGTACGGACTCCGTACGGGCTCCGGATTGACTCTGGGAGAGCTCTGGAGGGGAAAACTTAGGCACGTGACTAGGAATACTTAAGCGCCTCTCAAACTCGAAATTGAGGGGGGGATACAACATACAGCTTAATCTTTAACCACCACGGTCTCATTTTTTATTACTCAACAAATTAAATAAATTTGTAATACCCTTATAACATTATATTTTATAAATAACATTTTAGAAATACTACTCAACAATTTAAATAACACTTCATACAGGGTATCTTTAGAAAGGTCTTATTCACTGGGACTTGATTATTGCTGTCTCATAAAAATTCAAAATATTATAAAAACATAAAAGTCAATCTTTTCAGATCTTTCACTGGTACACCTTAATTGTTGTAATCAGTATTTCTTTCTCAACGGCCACTTTCTTTAAATCTCAATAAGCGTTAATTATTTTAGAGTTTCATTATTTTCATCAATCAGATCCAAGTAGATTGGTTAGCTTAGTGATTTAGAATTCCCATTTTTTTTATTTTTATTGGAAGGACGGGATTTTCAGCTAAATCCACATATCTCCTCCGGATTCTGCTTACAGCAAGGCGACTGTAAGAGTTTACCTTACCATAGTTGGCGCCCAACGTGGGGTTCGATTTCTCTAGCTTTCTTTAAAAGACTTACTTGGATCAAGAACGTTAATAGCCTGCAAGAGGCTTATTTTCTGGAACTCTAATTGGATTTTTGTTATTGGCCTGCAAGAGGCTTGTTATTGTATTGATTGTTAACGCTTTTAATTACTTATTGGGATGTCTTCTTCTGCTGTTGCTTCTGGATCTTCTAACCCTCTTACTCCCTCTGTTAGGATTGTTTCATGGGATGGCCCAAAGTTTGATGGGGAGGAGGTTAAATGGTTCATTAGCAGGTATGAAGCTGCTGCTGCTGTTGATGGTGCTTCTCATGTGGACATGGTGAAGCAAGTTAGATTTTTTATTGCTGATAGAGAGGTGGAAAAAGAGGTTATTGCTATGCAGGCATTCAAGGACAAGGATTGGGTTAAGCTTTCTAAAGCTATGGTTGATAGATGGGGTGTTAGGTTTACTATGATGGACCTCAATAAAATTGTTGGAGACTGGCAAGCAAAAGGTGGTGTTTCTTCTATGGCTGACTTCAAAAAGATGTGTGTTCAGTTTGATGAAGTAATTGAATATCTTATTCTGGTGGACGAGTTAGTGCATGAGAACCAAGCAAAAGATTTGTTTTGGACAGCATGCAGCAGGGATATTCGAATGGATGTCTTGAAGGATCTTTCAAGAAAAGATTTGATGAAGGAACTGCCTAATGGTGAGCAGAAACTACCGGCTCTGGAGGCTATCAAGGAAAACATTCAAGCCCATCTAAAGTTATTGGCGTTGGAAAAATACCAAGAGTCATGCACTCAATATGTTAGCAAGGTTAGCGAAGTTTTGGCCAAAAACAACGATATTATGGTCAAAGCCCAGGAGGCCAAGAAGGCACAAATGGGATTACCTGCTGCTAAAGTGGAGGGTAATGTAGATAATAAGATGGTCGATCATTTGGCCAATTTAACAAAACAATTAAAAATATTTGTTCAAGAAACCCAGAAGGCCAATAAGGCCCCAATTGCTTCTTCGTCAACGTCAACTTCTTATCAGTCTAGAGGGTATGAACGTCGAAATTATAATGGCAATAACAACGGTAACCGCTTCCCAGGCAATGGGAGAAATGGTGGGAATGGTGGTAATGGATATAGAGGCGGCTATGATGAGCCAAAGGTGTGCTCCTATTGTAATAGGAGGGGGCACAGAGCAACAGTTTGTTTTGCTCTAGATAAGGATATGGATGCTGGGAGAGTTTTATTTGATGGTAAAGTTTATAAATTTCCTGATGGTTCGTTCATCAAGCCCAGTGATGGACAGTCTCCTTCTGATTTGGTCAGAAGAAGTTTAACGGCTGAAAGGAGAGCCAGATTTGAAGAGGTGAAAGATGAAGATGTTAATGCCAAGGGTGGCAAAAATGGTAATGGTAATGGTGGTAAAGCTGACAAGGGCAAGGAGAAAGAGGTCAGTAAAGCCACATTTTCTAATTCTTTTGGTGGTTTAGAGCAGGCGACAGTTGCCCAGGTGGAGGGTAGCTGTATGGCTGGCGAATACAATGTTAATGCTGCTAGAAGAGCAGCTGCTACTAAGGCAAAAAGTAGCATTCAGAGCCAATTGAGGGCTAATCCTGGCAAGGCCAATAACAAAGTGAACCCTTACTCTAAGGACAAGAATTCTAGTGCTCAAACTGCCGTCAACAAATTGAACCCTTACTCTAAGGACGAATTATATAAAATGCAGAAGGGGATTGCTGATATGGGGCCCCCTAGTTATGGCAAGTTTGATTTAAATGGTGAGCCTATGCCAGAGGATGATTCGGATTCTGAGGAGGACGTACCGTTGGCGTCTCTACCCAGACCAAGTTTTAGTGGTCCCATCCCAATGGAGGGTGTAAGAAGGACTAGCGATGGATCAGGATTAGTGCAAGAAGCTGGTGACGGAGTTAGGGTAATAGAGAGTGAAGATGTTATAATGGGGGGTGAAGATGGCTCGGTTGGACCTCAAGAGGTACCCAGGGCCAAGGTTGTTAAATCAAAGGTCCAGTATGAGCGGCCAGTAGTTTCTGGTCAAGCTAATGCGATGGACGCAGTTTTGAATAGGGTGAATCAACTGCAGATTCCCTTATCTTTAGGGGAGTTATTTACGATTAGTCCGGCGCTTGCTGAAAAGCAAAAGAAGCATTTGACGAGGCGTCGGGTTTCCACTGGAGAGGTGGAATATATTTGTGAAAATGCTCAAAAGTTTGGGGAAGATGTAGATACGAGTTTTCCGCTCCCCTGGGTTACCTGGTGGTAACTCTTAACGGTAAAGAAGTTAAGGTTTTGGTCGATTCAGGGTCTCAAATTAATTTAATTTCATTGGAGCAAGCGACGAGTATAGGCTTGCCAATTAAAAGTGGGACTGGGGGAAACCTCAGAGGTATTGGAGGGCATGCAACTGAGCTGATGGGTACAGCTGAGCATTTCAGGTTAGGCATTGGTGGATCTGTTGGTAAGGTTCACTTTTATGTGGCCAGAGGAGCAGTCAAAACTGTTCTTGGTGGTCCTTTTTTGATGGATTTTGAGGCCAGGATAGGGTATCAAGCTGGCATGGGGATTAGTTTGGAGATCACTGGTGAAGATATGCGGAGGTTACATATGTGGTTAGCGCCTCCTGGAGATGAAGGTTGGGAAACACGGCCAGGGATTACTACTCTGTGCAAGTGTTGTGTTTGCACCAAGAAGCGGCATATTAAACGGACGGCTTCTGGTGAATTATGTTTGTTGGAAAGGGATGAATGCCCTCATTTTGTGGGGTAGCAGGGGCTGATCACTCTAATGTTGTAATCTCTCCTCAGGATGAGATCCCGGATTGCAATAGGTCAGCTCACTTGGAGATAATTCAAGTGGATTCTCAATTATTTTCTGATTAATATTAATTTGGAGTGCAAATACGTTTTGGACTTTTCTATATGTTTATTGGATTTACCCAGTTTTTCTATTAAATTTAAAAACGGTGAAAAAGGCAAAATGGGCCAAATTAGGTTGGATAAAAATTGGAAGGGTATGTTTGATGACCTCCAGCAAGAGGTTAAACTGCAATTATCTCCTTCTATTACGGACCTCCAGCAAGAGGTTAAACTGCAATTATCTCCTTCTATTATGGACCTCCAGCAAGAGGCTAAACTGCAATTATCTCCTTCTATTTTGGGCCTCCAGCAAGAGGGTAAACTGCAAAAATCTTATCAAAATCCGATAAAAAATCTCAGTATAATTAAAACACAAAAAAATAATTTTTGTGAAAATGTAATTCCGGACCTCCAGCAAGAGGTTAAACTGCAATTATCTCCTTCTATTTTGGGCCTCAAGCAAGAGGGTAACCTGCGAAAATCTTATCAAAATCCGATAAAAAATCTCAGTATAATTAAAACACAAAAAAATAATTTTTGTGAAAATGTAATTCCGGACCTCCAGCAAGAGGTTAAACTGCAATTATCTCCTTCTATTATGGACCACCAGCAAGAGGGTAAACTGCGAAAATCTTATCAAAACCCAATTAAAAATCTTAGTATAATCAAAACACAAAAAAATAATTTTTGTGAAAATTCAATTCCGGTTCTCCAGCAAGAGCATAAACTGCCAACTTTCTTTACGGGCGATTTACTGTTGGATAAGGGAAGAAAAGGTGTTGGAAAATCTGTTTATAAATTAGACGAGGGAAAGGAGAAAAGGGTAAAATTTAAAAATGAAATAAAATATTTTTCTAATTTTTCTTATTCCGATTCTGGCGATGAAGAAGATTCATTTGATGAAAGTTTTAATGGCGATACAAAAGAAAATGTTTTACCTCAAGTTTATTTAGATGTGGACGCAGCCAAATATAAGAAGGTAGCAAATAAAGTTCGACCTATTAATGAACCGCTACCTGCTGAATTAAATCCACCTTTCGGAAGACCAAGGTTATCAAGAGATCCTTATGAAAGTCCCTTGGTAAAGAATCCGCCTGAATTTTCTGAGACATTAAGAATCACTTTTGGGAGACTGGGTGTTGTTAATTTTGGACCTGATGGTTGGTTGTCTGGAGAAGAGAAGAAGTTGTTGTTGGATGTGATGGTCAAGCGAGAGAAGGCCATTGCTTTTGTAGAAGAGGAGAGGGGTGTGTTGAAGCATTCCTATGGGGAGCCTTACAAGATTCCTGTGGTATGTCATGAACCGTGGCAGCAGAAACCAATTCCAATTCCGGCTGCATTAAAAGAAGCCTATATTGAAGTTGTCAGAGAATGGATACGCACTGGACTGTATGAGCAATCAACGTCAAGTTATTCTAGTCCGGTATTTTGTATCAAGAAACTGAATGGCAAGCTTAGAGTTGTTCATGATATTAGGGAATCAAATAGGGTTACAATAAAGGATGCTGGGATACCACCTAGTGCTGAGGAGTTTGTTGAAGCGTTTGCAGGGAGAGTGTGTTATTGTTTGGGAGATATTATGGGTGGATATGATGAGAGAGAGTTACATCCGGACTCAAGGCCTCTCACTACATTCAATACGCCACTAGGACGTTTACAGTTAACAAGATTACCTCAAGGAGCAACAAATTCGGTTGCAGTTTATCAAGCTCAGATGGCTTGGATCATTCAAGATGAAATTCCACAATATGCTGGAATCTTTATAGATGATGGAGGAATTAAGGGACCAACAACCAACTATGATAACCAGGTGTTGGAAGAGAATCCCGGGATACGCAAATTCATTTGGGAGTTTGCAATTACATTAGAAAGAATCTTGTTTTGAATTGAAGAGGCTGGTTTAACTATTTCAGGTTCAAAATTTTCATGTTGTGTGCCAGCCTTAGAAATATTAGGCCATGTGGTATGTAGAGAGGGTAGGATTATGTCCAAGAAGAAAGTTAACAAAATTCAGTCCTGGCCAAGACCCAAGAATACAACCGGAGTTAGAGGGTTTTTAGGCGTTTGTGTATATGTTAGAATGTTTATCATGGACTTTTCTTCATTGGCAGCTCCATTGAGACGGTTAACGAGAAAGGATGCAGACTGGGAGTGGGATGAAGACTGTGAGAAGGTGTTTGTGAAGTTGAAGGAGGTTGTGGGGAAGGATTTAGTCCTGCACAAGTTGGATTATGGAAAAGATGCTGGTAGAATTTATTTAGCAGTTGATTCAAGTCAGATTGCAGCTGGGGCAGTTTTGTCTCAGATGGATAAAGCTGGTTACATCAGGCCAGTTAGGTATGAATCTGTAGTATTTACTGAGGTTGAATCAAGATATTCTCAACCAAAATTGGAATTATGTGGTGTGGCGAAAATATTGTATAAACTTCAGCATATTTTGTGGGGGCAACATTTTGAGTTGCAAGTGGATGCAAAATCGTTAATCCAGATGATTAATTCCCCAAGTTTACCGAACGCACCCATGACGAGATGGGTAGCTTTTATTCAACATTTTTTGTTTGATTTAGTTCATAAGCCTGGCAAAACTTTTACTATGCCAGATGGTTTATCAAGGAGACCACCCACTGAAGAAGATTCAGACTCAGAAGAGTTCGATGAAGATATACCTATTATCAAAGCCAGCACTAAAGGAGCTGAAGACTTTCCATACCTCCCCCATGAGGTTAAACTGGCAGGACTATTGTGTTTAGATTATGGTGATGATGACCTCTACCAAGAGGATAAACTGGAAAATAGTTTTTATGTTAATAAAGGAGTTGGAAAAGGTGTAGATAAATTTGGTAGAAAGGAGGTAGAAGAAGATGTGGTGTATGTAGAGGAAGATGGATTGGTAGTGTGGGATAGTAGTAAATTAAGGAATGGTGTATATGTTGGAGAATTAGAGAATTTAAATAAAAAGGTGGATAAAGAGAAAGAGGTATTTTAAAATACGGTTTATGAAGGATCCAAAGGTTCATAAGAAAAAGACGACATAGCTCGATTAAAGATTTATTTAGGGGTCAACGATTATTGGCTCATTCATGTGCAGGTGATATTGGTGATAGAGAAGTCCCTATTGATGTTATATTAATCAATTTTCAAGATGAAGTCTGGGGTCAGACTGGTTTTTATTTTTTGTTAGTCAAATATTTGTTGACTTTAGAGAGGCCAGAAGATTGTGAAGACGATGAATGGGTGGCTATCAAGAGGAAGTCATCTACGTTTTATTTATCTGGTCGAAGTTTAATGATGAGAAGGTATCCAAATCCTCAAGTAGTTATAACTCAACAGAAGGGGCAAGAATTAGTTTTGAAATCACTGCATGAAGATCTTGGGCATAGAGGCGTTGGAGAAACGTTTAGAAGAATTTCTGATCGATTTTGGTGGCCTGGCATGAAGATGGCTGTTAAACAGTGGGTTCAGTCATGCGAAGAATGTCAAAGACGAAGTTATTTAAGGCCAAAAGAACCTGGACGTGCAACCGGTGAATATACGCTCTTTGGGAGAGTTAGTTTAGATGCCGTTCATATAAAAGAGGGACGGTATAAATATTTAATTGTGGCCAGAGATGATTTATCTGGTTGGGTAGAGGCAGCGCCTCTTATTTATTTAACTGCCAAAAATGTGGCAGAATTTTTTTTGAATAATTGGGTATATAGGTATGGGGTGATGAAGTTGGTGACGGTAGATGGAGGTCCTGAATTTGGGACAGAGTTTAAAGAGGCCATATTGAAAGTTGGATCAAATGTTAGGGTAGCAACCCCATATTATCCTGAAGCTGAAGGCATGGTTGAAAGAGGGCATCAAGTTATTAAGGATGCTTTAGTTAAAATGTGTGGGACAAGTGCCGAAAAGTGGAGGCACTATTTACCTTTAGTTTTATTTGCTGATCGAATCACTGCCAAAAGGACAACCAGATTTTCACCTTATGAACTTGTTTTTGGACAGAAAGCAGTTTTACTTGTTGATTTAGAAGCTGAATCATATCTTGGAGTTGACTGGGACACGGTCAAAACTACTGAAGAATTATTGTGTGCAAGAATGATGCAGCTAGAAAAGAAAGAAGAATATTTAGAAAAGGCATATTTGCAGATGATGAAGATCAGAAACCAATCAGTTAGATATTGGGATGAGCGGTTGGCACATTGATTAAGGAAACCTTTGAACCCAGGAGATATGGTCCTGGTGTATAATAGGAGTTTGGAAAGTCAGTGGGGAAAGATGTTTGCAGATAGGTGGAATGGACCGTATAAAATCAAGGAGCAAGTTTCCGGCGGTTCATATGTGTTAGAAGAGTTGGATGGAGTAGTATTGAAGAAGAGGGTAGCGGCCGATCAAGTGAAACGGTTCTATCCTAGAGGCACCAGGAGTGCTGAAGTCTTCCTCCGCAATGAGGATAAACTATGATGTTTATGAAAATTTTATTAACTCCAAAATGAGGATAAACTGCAATTTTAATGACTTTTATTAAATTTATACCTCCGCAACGAGGATAAACTATGATATCTACGAAATTTTATGGATACCTCCGCAATGAGGATAAACTATCTTCTTTTTATCAAAATACTATACTATCGTTACACTGCATATGGGCAACAAAACTGTGATGAAACTTTACGAAATTCAAGAAAACCTTCTTTGAAATTTTCAAAAATTAAAATTCTTAAAATATGGGTGAAGATAGTGTTGGAAAATTTTAAAAATTTATTGGAAGAAGTGTTCACAGGGGAACCTTCTTAATTTAATATTGGCAAGTGTGGGGGTAATTGATGGGATGGCTGCTCTATACACAATTACCCCATAATGTTCGTTTCCAAAATTTTCCCTGTTTCTAGTTGAATCCTGGCTTTGTCTTTTAATTTTATGAAGTCCACTAAGACTATAAACTGGAAAGAATCAAGAGACACCGCTCTCAACGCCGGATTCAAGATTCTTTTCATTTTATTTTGTTTTTGATTTTTTTTATGTTAGATTGTGATTTCTTTTCTTTAATATATATTATGAATTATTGTAAAGGTGATGCTCACTGGTGGTCTCTAATCATTTTTATAAATTGGAGGGAGCCCACCCAGTGATCATCGTTATAAAAATTATCTTCTAAAAACTTTCATATATTTTCTTTTCTTTTCAATTTCTCAAAATTGTGTAACCACATCAAGTTGCACTTGGATGTGGGTATGATGTCGAGGTTATGGCTCATCAAATGGCCGGGGGACATCTTTTAAATTTTTATTTTTGATAATTCTTTTTACCTTTTTTTATCTTTCTTTTCACGTTCATTTATCTTTCTTTAAAATTAAAATTTAACTTTTATTTCAAAACTATCTTTTTTAAAATCATTTATTTTAAATTAAAAAAAAATAAAAATAAAAAAAAAAATAAAATTAAAAATAAATAAAATAAAAATAAAAATAAAAATGAAAAATAAAAAAATAAAATAGATAAATAAAAATAAAATAAAATAATTATAAAATAAAAATAAAATACAAAATAAAAAAAATTTAATTAATTAAACCAAAATTATTATATTTCTTGGTTTTATTTTTCAGTCTTCATTATTTTTAGTTTTATTCATTTAGTTTAGACAGGAAACAGGGTCTAGGGGAACTCAATACCTATGGGATTTTACTTCAAGATATCTGTTAGTCCTCCAAGACTTTAAACTGGCTACTGTTCAAGACGTTCTTTAAGGTTTTTTATACATATTTTGGATCTTTTAGTCCTCCAAGACTTTAAACTGGCTACTGTTCAAGACGTTCTTTAAGGTTTTTTATACATATTTTGGATCTTTTAGTCCTCCAAGACTTTAAACTGGCTACTGTTCAAGACTTTCCTTAAGGTTTTATACAAATTTTGGAGCTGTTAGTCCTCCAAGACTTTAAACTGGCTAATTTTCAAGACGGTCATTAAAGATTTTATATTGGAGCTGTTAGTCCTTCAAGACTTTAAACTGAATTTCAAGGATGTTCAAGATTTTATGGATATTCTTGGAGACGGATTTTTTTTAAATTTTTTTTATCAATCAAATGTTAGGTCCACCAAGACCCTAAACTGGACTATTATCAAGCTGTGGGTCCACCATGACCTTAAACTGGATTTCTTATTGATTAAATGTTTGGTCCACTATGAAATTAAACTGGATTATCAAATTTATTCAATCTTTGGTCAAGCCTAGGCCTTACTTATGAATATATCAAGTTATTTATGCACCTAAACGATCTTTGGTCCACCAAGACCAATAAACTGGCAATCGATTATATGTTTGGTCCACCAAGACTTTAAACTGGAATGTCAATCTTGTTTGGATAACTCAATTCAATCTTTTAATTTATCACTGTCCACTAAGACTCTAAACTGGTTATTCAATTATTTCTGGAATTGGGTGCTGATAAGCTTTAGGATGTTAAAATTTTAGGTGGTAATGATGCTAAGGAAAGCATAATGGTTAATTAGGTGAAATTTGTGGCGCTTTAACATGGTCTAAAGTTAATATTATTATTATTGGAAGCCTGGCAAAAGTATTTTATGGGTTTGCTGTATAGCAAAGTTTGAAAATTGTGATGAAGGAATCAGAAGTTAGGATGGTAGTTGGATTTTAGGGAATGATTTTTTTTAGTGCCTCAGTGTTAGGCCATTTTTGGTGTGAAGCTTGGAGGACCTTATGGCGAGATTGGAATCATAGAATTCGGCTCAGTGGGGGGCCCTATGAGGATGGAATCAGGAGTATTCGGCTCATAGGAAGATCCACTCTCTCAATGCTGTGACAAGAAGGAAGACTGGTATATGGGAGTCTGAAGGGATTCAAACCTTGCTCTCAGTAGTGGAATCATCACAAGATTTATATTATTTTATTTTATGTTATATCAAGACAGAGAAGAAAGAAAACAACATTTATGTTGAAAGTTAAAGAAGACCAAGCTAAAAAAAATTTATCAAATTACTTTATTGGAAAAGATAATTCTTTTGGAATTGCTCAATCACTTATGCAAAGTTATAAGAATGGGGACATTCTCAATTGGAGGGAGGATGTGGTAGCCTAAAGTTTAGTATGGCACCTAAGTACGTAAATGGAGTTATTACGGCATGCAAGATTGGCGTTATTATTTTTTTATATATAAAAGGGTTTTATTTAATTTATTTGAGTTTTAAATATGAAGAAATTGGTCACAAGCGAATGCCTACACAAAATCAATTTATTTTACGGAGAAAACTTATTTTTACGGTCTGAAAAATTTATAAGTATCAAGTCAAGTCACTCAAGAACCTTGGGAAATTTTCCCAGAATTTTTACTATTTTTCTTATATTTTTAAATGAATTTTAAAGTTTTATAGAAATATTTACGTTTTCAAAAAATTTTTAACTTTGATGAATTTTGACGGGGTAAATAGAGCTGCGCAGACTACGAAAATTAGTTTGATATGTAAAGGGGAAGTAGCTCTATTATGTGTAATTTTTCTAGATTTTTTATTATAGTTTTAAGGCTCTAATTGAGTCCGGAAGTCTGGACAGACTCCGTTTTGACTCCGTATGGACTCCGCTTTGACTCCGTTCCGGCTCCGTACAGACTCCGTACGGGCTCCGGATTGACTCTGGGAGAGCTCTGGAGGGGAAAACTTAGGCACGTGACTATGAATACTTAAGCACCTCTCAAACTCGAAATTGAGGGGGGGATACAACATACAGCTTAATCTTTAACCACCACGGTCTCATTTTTTATTACTCAACAAATTAAATAAATTTTTAATACCCTTATAACATTATATTTTATAAATAACATTTTAGAAATACTACTCAACAATTTAAATAACACTTCATACAGGGTATCTTTAGAAAGGTCTTCTTCACTGGGACTTGATTATTGCTGTCTCATAAAAATTCAAAATATTATAAAAACATAAAAGTCAATCTTTTCAGATCTTTCACTGGTACACCTTAATTGTTGTAATCAGTATTTCTTTCTCAACGGCCACTTTCTTTAAATCTCAATAAGCGTTAATTATTTTAGAGTTTCATTATTTTCATCAATCAGATCCAAGTAGATTGGTTAGCTTAGTGATTTAGAATTCCCATTTTGTTATTTTTATTGGAAGGACGGGATTTTCAGCTAAATCCACATATCTCCTCCGGATTCTTCTTACAGCAAGGCGACTGTAAGAGTTTACCTTACCATAACGTCTCACTGCTTATTGTTGAAGCTTTACTCTGATTTTATCTTGAGTGATTTTTAAAAATTGTGCCTCGTTTCTAAATTAGATTAATTTTTCAGGAAAGAAATTTATCATACTAAATACCTTTACAGCTTTTATTCCAGGCCCATGAAATAACTTTTCTTAATTTTCTTTCTGAAGGTTGTCATCACAGATTTTCCCAGGACAAAAATCAATGAAAGCATGTTGAAAGTTCTCATACCCTGGTTTTTTTAAGAAACTTTTGGTTGAATTTAATTATTTAAAATTTTCCTAGATGAACTAGTGTAATATTCATAATTTTATCATATTTTAAAATTGAATTCTTGCAGAAAATTTGAAATTTTTCAAATGAATTGGTCACTTTTTAATTGTTGATAATTTATAGTCTCAATCTAAAGATAGAATTATACTTTCAAGTTTCTAAAAACAAAGGTAAAAAAAGAATGCACTAGTTCTTATTACACTAAAACCTGTAATTTATAAAATTGAATAATAGCAGAGCTAAAGCTCATCAAAGGAAATGAAAGGTATAAGATAAGGAGAGACTTGTGTATAGAGAACAGATGAATCAGGAATAAGTCATGTGACTAGACAAAAATGGTGGTAGGAGTTCAAGTTTGTCCCTCTACAATATCTTGGTGAGTAGTGAATCTTGATTTAGCTGTCCTACTTAAAGCTCTTGTAAATTAATCTTTATTCTTCAGTAATTAATAAATATCAATTCTTTTTACTTACACTGTAGAGAAAACATCAGTCATTGTTGTGGAATGAAACATGTTTTTATTACTAAACAAATACTAACTGGTAGATACGACATCATTTGTCATCCTGGAATGAACCAAGGAAAAGACAGATGTTAAGTTGACAGGCTAATCTACATTGCAACCAAGTACATAATCTATTTAATACAAGAACTAACCATCCTTGGAACAGGTAATCTTTGGTTCCCATTTTCACGTGTAGCAACATAATTAAAATGTGTCCCAAGTCTTGTCTGAAGAACATGGGCAATTCATGTTGTATGTTTAACTATAATATCAAGTTCTTTACTATGAGCCACCCCTCATGTTTTTTGGCCCAGTCACCTGTTAAATTTGGTATACTATACATCTATCACTTTTAGCCTCTCATATCTCCGCCAATATTTGTTGTAATACTCCAAAGTGCAACACACAGAAATCCTCACCTATCCTTTTGCCCATCTAAAATTGTCTCACATTCATTTTTACAATTCATAAACACCTAGGTCAGTTCATAGACTATGACTGTTCATCTCAGCAAGACAACTAAGGTACCTCCTTACAGATTTAAATTAAGCTTTTATTCGTGCTCCATATACTATTCTTTTTACAGGTTGATTGTCTCCAATAGGGATATCTTCATGTCTACACCTTGGAAAATTGTGCGGAAAAACAATCCCCAAAGATATGGAACTCAAATTTTTTACCAAGTGCATCTTACATCTCCAGATGCCAAAAGATAAACAGGAAAATTGGTCAATCTTTTATATTTTTGGTTATTTCAAAATGGGTTTCTGGTAATTGCGGTGTAAAAGTTTTCAAAGATGATGCTTGTAAAATGAAGGGGAAAATTTTTGTTGCCAATGAATAAGATATGTGTAAAAACAGCACAATAACTTGTAATATCGGGTCTTTCTTAGTTCAATGTAGTGACATCCTATCAACTTGAAAGTGGTAGTTCAAGTGTTCCAAGTTAATTGTAAGGGAAATTGAATTTTGCTACATGCATACATGAGGCGACATGTTGCCTCATGTATGCATGTAAGTAATACCATTAATTGCTCACTATAAAATACAAGAAGAGGAAATGGAAAAATAGAGAAAAATGAGAAAATGTAATTGCATACATGAGGGGACATGTCGCCTCATGTATGCAAAAGCAAGAGTGCTGGAAAATTTCATTTCCGATCCCTCTCCCTCAACTTTTACTATTGCATACATGAGGCTACATTTTGCCTCATGTATGCAATTACATTCCTTGATCAATTTGAAATTTTTTTGACTCTCCTTATATTATTTATTGAGAAGTTACAGCTATTACCTACATGCATACATGAGGCGACATGTTGCCTCATGTATGCAATAAACAAGTACTGTAAAAAAATTGGTCATTATTTGAATCAGAGCTCATGTATGCAATAGCAGGGGGGGGACAGAAAAATGAAACTACTGCATTTTATCTTCTATGCTCTTTCTATTGCATACATGAGGTGACATGTCACCTCATGTATACAATTACATGAGCTCCTATTCAAATACTGACCAATTTATTTACAGCACTTGTTAATTGCATACATGAGGCGACATGTTGTCTCATGTATGCATGTAGGTAATAGCTGTAACTTCTTAATAAATAATACAAGGAGAGTCAAAAAAATTTCAAATTGATCAAGGAATGTAATTGCATACATGAGGCAACATGTCGCCTCATGTATGCAATAGTAAAAGTTCAGGGAGAGGGATCGGAAATGAAATGTCCAAGCACTCTTGCTTTTGCATACATGAGGCAACATGTCCCCTCATGTATGCAATTACATTTTCTCATTTTTCTCTAGTTTTCCATTTCCTCTTCTTGTATTTTATAGTGAGCAATTAATGGTATTACTTACATGCATAGATGAGGCGACATGTCGCCTCATGTATGCATGTAGCAAAATTCAATTCCCCTTACAATTAAATTGGCAAAAAGCATAAGATGAGGACAAATTTTGCATCATCTATATGCAAAGACTCAATTTTCTTTTGAAAGGTGGAAATGTTCTTCCCCATTAAAAGATGACATGGTGCATATTCTTGTATGTACTATTGTGTTCCAAAAAACATTTGAATGCTACCTTTTCTCTGAATATCTGAGTTAGCATGTATTGGCGAAAATGCAGCATCATGCTGCCTCATTTGTTTCTGTAAAAAAATGAAGTAAGTCAAAATATATTTCAAAGCATTAGGAAATATTAATCCTTTGATTGACCAATTATATCAAGATACATAAATAATTTTTGTTATTAAGTGCAAGTAATGAGCTGAACTGGGTGACATATTTTCTAGTGCAGCTGCTAAATTTATGTTACTAGATGTGCACTGCATCATGATAAATTTTTCCACATGTAATTCTGTTGCAGATGCAAAGTATCTACTCCTGCTCCCTACATTTTTTTTCTAATCACTTCAATTATCAGATTCCATCTTTTTTTCTCATCATTGAAATTGATAGATCCTATTATTAAATTGTGATCATTCAGAAGTTGAGTTTATGTGGGTACATATTCATATCATAAGGAATCATGTTGTCTCATTTTCCCATTTGAATAGGCATTACATTTCCTGTTTTCATAATAGGGTGAGCAACAAAATTTGTCAATGATATTTCAATTAGTAGAGTAATTTGGGTGAGTGTAAAATTTTTTCAAACATGAGGCTTTATGTTTCCTCATGTTGTGATACACTATCAGAATAATTTGGTTTCCAATAAAATTAGGATCATTGGGTGTAGCTTTTATTCAGATAAAATGAATGTTATTTCCATTTTATGGAGCTTTCTTCATTTACATTTAATAAGTTTTGTCTTTTTTGTGAGATGTGGTAAATTCAAGTTAAACTTTTGTGGAAAATTTCAAGTGATTTATTTAAAAACATCATTTTATGCAAAACTTCAGAGTATATGTTAAAAATATGCTAAGTAAGAGTGAAAAATTTGAATTAACTAAGTGGCACTTGAAAATTATTGTGTAAGGCCCAGTGTCTGTCTGAAGGGGGGCTGGGTGGGGCGCCCCAGGGAACAACTCTACATCTCTTCTAGTTGATGAATTGGTTTGTAAATATGTAAATTTGAATATTTATTTGTACTGTGTTATTTTTACTGTAACACAAAGACATTGAATTTAATTGTGGTTTTAATTTTTAAAATGCACTTGAGAAAAATATAGGGGAAAAGTTAAATTTAATATTGTGTATTATAAATACATTAATTTATTAGATATACATGAGCTAGTAAATTTACCAACCCTTTTTTGACTATAAGCTGTTGAACCTGTGCTATGGACTTTCAAAAACCATCAATTAAAATTACAAGGCATGTTAAATACCATATTTTTTATATACTTTGGTTGGGATCCATTTTTATTTTAACTTAACTTTGTGCAGGATTTTAAAATATGTATTAAAAGTAAGGGCATAATTCAGGCCCTCAGTGCCCTTTCTATTTGTGACCATACAGGTTTTCAGTAGCATGGAACTATAATTGGATGTATTTCTTTGCCCATAAGCAGATTTCTTTAGTCAGAAAGCTGGTCTCTTTTCTTGTAACAGCAGAAGATTAATTTGTTTCTAGTGTTATAATTTTTCTCAAATTACGATTTTATTTTTTCAAAAAAGTTTTATTCATATTGTTGACAGGTGTATTTCCAATTATACATGAATCAAAAAGTCATTAATTTTTCAAATTTTCAGTTGTTAACGTGGATATCTTGTAGTTTTAATATATGGACAAAATTTAATTTGGGAAATATATATTGCTGAAATAATTTCTGGTGGTTTATCTTAACTTACAGAGTTTTACACAGTTTTACTCATCATGGTAAATCCAGTCATTATTTATATAATGTGACTTACATGGCCAAGAAATATTTCTTGTCTTGTATAAATACTGATTTCCTCCTGCATTATCTTCTTCCCTCTCAAACTTTATTTCTTTTTAATATTGCATAATCTTATACTACTTCTCTAATCCAAATCGGCTTACTTCAATCTCACATATATGACTTCAGAAGATCCCCAGGTTTGGTAGAGCAACCTTTTTCACTTTATCCCTCTCATAAAAAACATAATATCAGGGATAGGGCAAATTCACCTAATATTAACTTTGATAAACATTTCCACACTAATTTAAAAATCCTCTATGACCTACATGGCCCACCAGAATACAAATTTTTAGTTGCTCCTGTTGGGGGTTGGCTTATGGTACATTATTCACCCTTATATATGGTTTGAAGCTAAATTATTACCACAAGAAGATACCAGCTGTCAGCTGCTAATTAATATTTTGATTTTCTATCTTTCTCACTTTCTAGACACTATCTCCCAGTAACTTGAATCACTCTTCAACATAATTATTCTTCTTCCTGACTATAACACATCAATTCATATGGGCTGTCCTGTACAAGATATATTCAATCAAAAAAATCATTTATCTTCTATCTCCCCTTATTCCTTATTTACTATCAGACCTTACCATCCTATAAAAAAATTTATTAAGAGGATTTAGCACAAAAGAAGGCTAAATGAAGGTCATTTAGCAACTGTGAATCCTACAAAATTAATAACTACAACAAAGTGGGTGGTAAAACTGGAAAAGGACTCTATTCTACCCATGACTGTCAGATGAAGCAAGGGAGGGAACAGTGGAGAAGAGAGAGAAATGGAAGGGATAAAGAGAATAGAGAGAAAAATATTTGGATATAAATAAAGAATAAACATACATGAAAGCAGGTCAATAAGAAACAGTGCACCTTACCAAAAAAAGTAACTGCAACAAAGCATGTGATAAAACTATAAGGTACCCAATTATGAGCTGCTGTGGTTAGAATTATAAGAGTAAGAAGAAAATAAAACAGAAAATAAAAGGAAAGAACTTGGAGAAAAGAATTTATTCTCCGCACAAAGTGCAAGGACTTTCAGATGTGGCCAAGGGGGAAGAAGTGGACAGGTGGGATAAATTGAAGGGTTAAATAAAATAGATAGAAAAAAATTTGGATTGTGAAAATTGGAACAACAGGAAGGTTCTTGATTATATGACAAATTATACTATGCAAAACAATAGAAAACAACATGAGATCAGAAAAAACTACTAATATAAAATACAGAGAAATAGAAAGGTTCACACTCAAATGCAGAATTCACACAAAAGGGATTTTTTTTTTAAAAAAAAAATCTTTCCCTTGAAACTCTTCTTCTCATGATTCAAGTAAAAGTAGAGAAAAGAAAGTTCAGTTTGTAAAGTGGTACCACCACTGAGAAAAAAAATCAAGCCAAAACTATCTTATGAAGAAATTTGCTGGGATAAGGTAGAGGAAGCTGTAAAAATGGTTGGGCCATCAAGAGTGCTAATCTTTTGGGTGTTAGACCCAGCACAGAAAAAGAAAAATCTAGTTCTGATGTAGATATTTCAATTAAGCTAAGCTGACTCATCATTAGATAGAATTTTACCTAATAAATATCTTCTTTAAAGTCCATATTAAAGGAAATATCTGCCCATTTTAGACCTAAAATGAAATTGGGATCAGCTGTGAAACCAAATGATTTAAATTCTGTTTTTATTCTAAGTCCTAGTGAATCAATGATTGTTCAAAATTTTATTTGCCATACACTCATTACCTCATGGTTAAACTGTGTTCAAAACCATGTAGGGGACACTTCAACAAATCTCAAGGCAGCAGAATGACTTGTTTTAAAAAAATTTATTATGTGGTTTCTTTTTTCCCAGTTTGGAATATAGAAAATTCTGAATGTTGAGAGAAGAAGTTGATAAAGTGTCTTTCCCTTTTGGTATTGATAATCAACCTTTTAACTTCCCTTGAAATAAATAAAGAACAAATTGTATCTCTTCAAGATCATCTGAAAGAGTATATGAAATGTCTTAAAGAATTTTGGCTACATATTGACATCAAGCATAATTTCCACTTAGCCCAAAATTTTCCTGAAGTTCTGCGACGATTTGGGCCAGCACCATCATCAGCAGCTTGGGTTCATGAGCATAAAAATGGAATGTTGGGATCTATCTCACACAATAATAAAAAAAGTATGTGCTCCTATATTCTTTTTGTTCCTCATAATTATTTACTTTAATATTTTTTATTTTAGATGAAATGGACAAAACCTTTATGAAAATGTTTATCTTGACCGGGAAGCTTCAATCTCTTCTTGAGAGGAATGACAATTGATTTAAAAACAAAATTAAAGATGTTTTTGATATAGAAAAAAAAAGACTTCAAAATCATCTGTTAAACTACTTCATGAAGAATATGTTTTATGGCTGTATTATTTAAACAAGATTGATGGTGAAAAGTGTTCTTCAAATATTTTTGAAAAAGATAAATTGACTGGTGCTTTAGAATTTCTTCCATCTAAAATTACTGATCTCCAATACTTTAACCTTGGTGGTAAATACTTCTCACTATACTCAAAACATCAAGGGAATGGGAATATTGATATCAAATTATCAAAAGGCAACAAGGTTGGAGTGGTGTTAAGAATTTGAGAGTCAAAGAAGTTTGCAGATCAAATATTTATTCTAGTTGGATTGTATGATGCTATTGAAAAAAAATAGAAAATTCTTTCTCAAAAGCAGGATTTAAAATGTTTTGGTGCTACAATAGATGGTCTAAAAATGTTAATATTACTCATAAAGATATTATTGGACATGCTTCAAGAGCTCTCAATCTAAGTGGCTTTGGTGGTGTTTTATCTGATACTGTCTGTATTATGTCATTAAGTAGTATAGCTGGTGCCTATTAATCACCTTCATAATATTCATTATGAATTCAATATATGCCTTTTAGACACCAAAGTATGATCTATTGCCTGTGAGAAATTATGCAAAAAGCACTATATAAAGAATTCAAATTGGTCCTAATGATTCAGCTATGAGCTATGTGTCATGATGAAAAATTGTCCCACCAAAGTTCCAACACAGGTTTGACTCAGGTTAGACCACAGGTACTAAACAACAACTTGACTGCAAGTCGTCTAACTTTCGACCTGGTGGTAAGGTATCAGGGGATCAGCTCATCAATTGGCTGGGGGATACCATTTGTATTATTTTTTCTATTTTATTTTATTTCATTTATGTTATTTCATTTCATTTTATTTATTAATTTTTTTATTTCAGTATATTAGTAATTATATAAAAAAAAAAAAAAAAAACAAATTTTCTGAAATTATTTTATTAATTGTTTTATTTTATTATTATGTTTCTAATCTTTTTCAGGAGCTCATTGTCTGGATGATGAAGCTTCTGGAGGCTGGTCCGGATTGTGATGACGTTTTCGTTTTTTGTTGGGATTGTGGGAAACACTGTCTTCTTTGAAGTGCATCCTTCTGGAGAGATGATAGGGATTGTAATGGTCAGGAATTGGATTAGATGGAAGTTCAGAGGAGGAAGAAGAAGAGGCAGGAATAGAGTGCTGGAGGGTGTGCTTAATGATCCTAGACATTTTCCAGTGGTCGTCCAACAGGCGCTTTCTCAGGGATTTTTTAAAGTCATTCAAAGGTCCATGGAGGGAAAAGGCTTTTAGCATGTTGGAACACATGGTGCTTAGGTGTTTCTTCATGTCTCCATAATCCAGGGTCAAAGAAGTTTCAAGAGGTTGGCCAACTCCAATAATAGATTCAGGAGGAGGGGTGCCAACTAGACAAGAAGAATTGGATCAGTAATTATTTTTGTTGAAGAAATGGGATAATTAATTTGGTACTTACAGATTGGAAGCTCATCAAATTTGTAAGCAGCTGGAATTTGGATCTCTGATGATTTTGAAATGGTCATAGTGGGTGGATCAACTAGGGAAAGATATGGATTCTCATGGTCTTCCTCTGAAAGATTTTGAGAAGGTGAACTAGGAGGCTGATGTTCCTGTGGCTTAGTTGGAGCAGTGGGATTGTTGTTGTTGTTGTGGTTGTTATTTCTGTTGGATTCAGCTGGAGGAGGTGCTGGTGATGGAGTACCATGGTTGTTAAAGGATGGAGCAGGAGAGAGGGATTTGGAAGCAGATTAATCTCTTCTGGATGGAGCTTTTGAAGAGATGGAACTGTCAGAAGAGTAGTTGGCTGACAGAGGAGAGGTGTAGTTTCTTTGTCTTAGTTGGGGACGAAGTTGTTGTTTGGGTGCAGTGTGTGGTGTTCTTGTTTCTTCTTGGGGTTCTCTGGCAGGTCTCCTAGAAGTTTGGGAAAAATTGAAGTTTTTGGAGTTTTTAAGAGTTGGCTGCATTGATCTAGGAGCAGTGGGAGGCGATTGTGTAGAGTTGTTTTTGTTGATTGATGGAATTTGGCTGTTTTACGGTCGTTTTTGGTTATTTGGAGCCGGATTTTCACTGTCAAGTGAGGCAGGCGGGCCGCCTGGACGCGGTCTAGAAGCCTGGGATTTGATCTTGAAGCTTTTGGAGCTAATTTGGCAGAGATAAAAGCAGTTTCTTGGGAAGCTAAGGCTGGTCTTTTGGGAAGAGTTCTGGAAGCGGAGCTTCTGGATCTTCTGGAAGGTGCTGAAGATAAAGAGGAAGAGGAAGGACCAAGCTCTGGGGATCTGGTAGGGGATCTAGAGATGTATTTGTGAGAAGGTAAAGGAGGAGGAATAGGGTAGTTGGCATCTCTGTCACATCTTTTCTTTTTGGAATAGCAAGAATCACAAGCCCTGTTGTAGAATTTGGATTCAGGAGTTGAAAGAGTGAATGTGCAAGGTCTGCACATGTGGATGCACTGTTTTCAGGCATAGTCCTTGGGAGCAGTGAAGCAAGGGAGAGTAGAAGGGTTAACATCAGGAGATCCAGCCATGATCTGTGGTGAGAAAAGATGATGGAAAGGGATAGGAGGAGATTTTTTTCAGTGATGGGTAGATGATGAAGTGAAGGTGGAAGTTCAGCAGGTTGGCTGTAGGGGTGGTCTGTATGAAATTAACTGCGGCAATTTTATGCAAAATTCCGCTAGTCCATCAAGACTTTAAACTGAAATCTGGTTTCTGTTAGTCCTCCAAGACTTTAAACTGGCTGGTTTCAAGATTCTATCAAGACTAGTCCGTCAAGACTTTAAACTGAACACTGTGTTAGTCCCCCAAGACTTTAAACTGAGGGTTGTAAGTCCCCCAAGACTATAAACTGAGGAAAAAAGTTTTTGTTGTTGGAGTTGGTTTTGAAAGATTGGTGGAGGGTATCCACAGGGGGAGCCTCCGAATTTAGCAAAGGCAAGTTTGGGGGTAATTGATGGGCTGGTAGCTCTATTTACAATTACCCCAGAATTTTAGTTTTTTCTCTGTGTCTTAATGTGGTTGATCTCTGGTTCTGGGTTTATGATTTAGGTTTTTGAGTCCCCCAAGACTTTAAACTGAGGTTTTTTGAGTCCCCCAAGACTTTAAACTGAGGGTTTTTGAGTCCCCCAAGACTATAAAATGAGGATGGTCCCCCAAGACTTAAAACTGAGGGTTGTTTGTGGTTACATCCTATGGAGGGTGTGGTCATTTTTTCTTTTCTGAATCAAACTCAGGTACTAGTGGAATTACAGAGGGAATCAAGAGATGAAATGAAGTGTTCAGAATTAGCCTTGAACTGGTGAATGAGGTGTCTTCTGTTCTCAATGTCCTGTGGATCTCTAGCAGGAGTGGATTGGAAGTAGTGAAGCAGAAGTTGTTTCTGTTGAGATGTGTGTTGTTGGAACTTGGCCTTGATAGTGGGCAAGTGCGTTGGTGTTGGTGATGCAATAGATCCTACATTGTTATCATCACTATCAGAAGATGTAGGAACTGAGAAGTAATCAGTTTTAAAGTTGAAGGAAGAAATGAATGTTCTTTACCATCAGATGGACCAGGGATGGTGGAACTAGTTGTTTTATGGGTTTTGGCACTCTTCTGGGAAGGGTGGAGCTTTTTGATTAATCTGGGTATCAGGATGGATGGCCTAGATCTTTTGGTGCTGGCAGAAGAAGGACCAGGTTGAGGTGGAGGTGAATATGTTGCAGAAGAAAGTGGACCAGGTCTGTGGCAGGTCTTCTTTCTGGATTGGCAGACATCGCAGGACGTTCTGTATGGATGGACAGGTGGTGTCATGGTGCAGATTAAATTATTGTCAATGCAGTATTGGCAGCGACCCATTTCAGAGGCAGATTTGGGAAGAAGGTTAAACATGGTGGTTGGATGAAGAAGGAATGTAGACATTCTCAATTGGAGGGAGGATGTGGTCTTCCAACATTGGCAGGGGCCTTTGTTGTGTGATTTGGCGTTGTTTGTGCATGTCTTAATTATCATCTGTTAAGGAATTGGGTATTTTTCTGGTTTTATTCCGTGGATATTGGGCCTGAGGGTATGTGGGTACTATCATTGGATAGCCCTGGTTTTTCTCTATATTTTATATCTTGAAGACATTTTTTATATTCTAAGTTTTAAGGGGTCATTTCCTCATTTTTCATTTATAAAAGATTGCTGTTTAATTTTGTTTTTCGTGTTTTACGGGCTAGCCTTAAGTCTTAGGGTTAAGTGCTTAGTACCATTGGATAGAGCTAATTTTTCTCTATATTTCATCTCCCAATGTTGTTATAGTGAAATTCCGTGTTTTAAAGGTTTTAGTAGTTGTAGCTAATTTTTCTAAGTAGATTAGTTGTTTTTATTGGTTTTCTGGCTTCAGGGAGGCCGGGCTGCTTCAGGCGGCATCTCTGACGTCGGGCGGCCCGCCCGCCTCTGTTTTAGGAGGTTGGGGAGCGCTTCAGGAGGGTGTTATATGCAATTTGGCGGGTACAGGTGCCAGATTGGTGGGTGCGCATGGGCTCTTAGTTAGTGGTCTGTGTGTACATAGTGAATAAGACAGTTTGGGGCAACCTTAATCATCATACAACCATCCGGAGGTGATATCAGCGTTCCTCACTCAGTTTTCACTGTTTTCTGGCCACAATTGGCTGTGTTTGTTGCAAGTGAGTTCTTCATTTAACTTAACTTTGGCAACTGTTTTCTCTGTTATAGTCTTGCAAGCTATAGCAAGTATTATTTCTGTCTCTGGTGTGGATTTGCAGCCTACATTAAGTATTATTGCTGTCTCTGGTGTGGATTTGCAGCCTACATCAAGTATCTTTGCTGTCTCTGGTGTGGACTTTGTTCTACATTTCAGTTCTTTGGCCTTGCAGTCTATCTGGGGACTACTTTCTTGGCTCATCAAGAAGTCAAGTGTGTTAAACAGGCACCAGGTCAAAAGTTAGATGACTTGCAGTCAAGTGGTTTTTCAGGTATCTTAAAGTAACATCAGAAGTAACCTTTGAAGGAAATTTTTTTCTTAAAGTAGTTACAAGCCAATCCAAAACTGTGAATGTCACTGTACCAAAAAAAAAAAATTGAAAAATTATATCTCAATGCTTATTGTTGAAGCTGTCTATCTGATTTGAACTTGAGTAATTTTCAAAAAATTTGCCTTAGCTCTATATTAGCTTCATTTTCCAGGCAATAAGTCCTTCATACTAAGTTCCTTTACAATATTTATTTTAGGCCATGCAATACCTTTTCATAATTTTCTTTCTGCAGGCTGGAAACAAATACTTTACCAGGACAAAATTCAATGAAAGAACATATAAAATTCTCATACCCTATTTTTGTGAAGGAAGTGTGGGTTTAATTTAATCATTGAAAATTTTACTACATGAAATAATATAATATTATTAATTTTACCATATTTTCAAAATGAATTCTAGAAAATAACGTGAAATTTTGTAAATTACTTGATGAATTTTTTATGGTATAAGAGTTAGAATCTCAATTTAAAAATAGACTTATACTTGAAACTTTATAAATATATATATATATAAAAGAATGCACTCATTCAGATTAATCTGAAACCTGTAATTTTTAAAATTGAATCATAGTTTCAGGAATATACTTCACCAAAATCTAAAAAAAATAGATGAGTTGATCATTTGAGGTTTTACCCTATAGTGATAAACAAAAGGTTTTGAAAAAAAATATGAAAGAGCAGATAAAAATATAAATAGGCGAGAAAAAAGTGTACTTTCACCAAAAATAACTAGCTAATCAGGCACCTTATAGTACTCAATCTGATTTTAATTAATTTTTTTAATGATTATTTTAGTTAAAGGGTAATTTTAGAAACTTAGGGAGGGGAAATTTAAAGTATTTAAACAGATTACATGTATGCTGTATGCTATGATGAAAAATAAGGATTAAAACTAGAATTATTTTTTGTTAAAAACAGTACAGCTGCAGTTAGTATAAATAAATGAGACAATTTATCCTTCTGTAAAACCTCAAGCTGTTCTGCTTTCAAACTAGCTTGACTTTTACAATAGTAAAGTTCTATAAAAGTTGATAAATCTTCCAAAATGACCTTTTTCTCAGTATCAAAAATGAACTACTCTGTCACAGACAAATTATAATTGTGTGTTTCTTCTAGAAAGACTTTTGGAAGTTTCCCAGTAAAATTTTCTTCAACAATATCATCCATGGGAAAACTTGTCAGCCTGTATATCTCCAGAACTGAGTAAAAAGTAATTATAAGTTATGTTAAACACATGAACTATACATGGGAATAATAAATAAGAGTACACAAATAGTATACATAAGTAAAATTATGATAATACACAAAAAATGCCATTATAACACCTTATATACATGCATATATCCACCTTTTATGGGTCTTATGTACTTAATATTAAGTTGGAATATGTTAGGGTAATCTTAAGAACCTTAAGTATAAGGCTACATAATTTTTAAGTACACTTAAAGCTGTTATATTCATTGTTTTATGCAAAAAACAAGAAATGCGCTTTATTTCACTTAAAAGTTGACTATATGCGCTATAAAATTGAGAATATCAAAATTGCGCTTTGACAGATCAATTGGGCTCATTTAGAGCTATTGATTTGGCTATTTAAATGCATAAAAATAACACTTTTCAAATTTGGTGTTTTTTATGCCAGAAATGGCTTCTGTGTACTGGCCACATACTGCCTGCTTTTTTCCCGTGTGAATAGCTTCATTTTTAGCAAAGTTATCTTTTTCACACTATAATTACCCCACATTCTACGCCCACTGTGGGGAAACACACTAAAATAGGCGACAGGCGCTTATTTAGTGTCCTAGCTTAATTAATAATGCATTGACCTTGTTTATATGCACTAATTTCATTAATAACCTCACTCTTGGCACTTTATTTCATCACCATGCTTAAATTCGCCTAATTTTAGTCAAGGATTTACCCGTGCAAGTGCCTGCCAAGAACTGCATGTAGTTACCCCACATCTCACGCTCTTTTTTAAGTTTTTGGGTGGTTTCTCAGTCAATTTTGGTTATTTTTGAATGGGAATTTCACGTAGTATAATGTCAGGATTAGCCCCATTATTTCTACAGTAAATCCCCCTTATAATTAAGCTATTATTAACCTTAAAAAGTCTCCTTTAGTCTTTAATATTATTGTTTAATACGCATATACTCTCTTTTTGTCTTTTTCTTTAATTTTGATGGATTTCCCTTATTATTACAGGATTTTGGCAGTTGTTGCTCTTCTAATTATGTCATGGGTTACTGGGAATGTTGATGGGCATGTCTATTAGTTGTTTAGAGGCGTCATTAACTGTGTATTTGGTGGTATATCAAGGGAATCATTGGGGAACTCAGTGTGTATAAAAGGAGGAAGTTTTTGGGTTGTATTTCTTCATTCTTTATCATTAAAATTTAACCAATATAACCAAATCAATTACAATACATATCAATTAGTACTTTTATAAGACTTTTGAATAGTATCTGAATTTATATAATCTATTTTTCTACCAACTATAAAGATTGTAAGCCATATATAAGAATAGTGAGAGTTATATTACTGAGACCTTTATATTTGATTATATTTTACAACTTAGTGGATTAAAACTACAGTATTCATATAGGACCATTAAAATCTTCTAGACAACTGACTATTCAAGCTAGTTCACGTCCTTGTACTTGACTTTAGCCTGACAATTGGGGACCTTTCCTCAAGAATTCTGTTATAATCCAGTAAGTGACATTTTCAAAGAAGGTACACGTAAATAATATCCCTATAAAAATATTTGGATAATTAAAACAGGTTGGGGTCACTTATATAGTGATTTCAGAAAAAGAAGCCCTGTTATATAATAAAATTGTGATATTGAATCATCAATTTTACCACTAATTTAACATATAATTGTTCTTAGTGGGAGTCTGTCAATAGACCAATTAAATTTGTGATCTTTGCAGATGATAACCAATTAAACTGATTAATTGTTTTCTTTTTACAGGACTCTTAATCCCTTTTTATTGGTTTGTAAAATTGATTTAATATTTGGAAAGAATCTTACTAACAAATTTTCTTTTTTAAATATAAATACACGGCTACATATTGTAGACCAGTTAAATCAAGTGACCACATAAAAAGCATATTTGACTTTTGGCACTTAAAGATTCACTTAATACCAATAAGTAAGCAATAAAATTGTCTTCAGTGGTATTAATAAATACTGATTAAACTCCTTTTTGAAGTTTTTTTCAAATCTAAACTTTCAATTCTCTAAAATTCCACGTAAAAATGTGTGATAACAATGACATTGTAAGTAATAAGGCAAAACCTTATAACTTAAGAACTAGAGCTGAAAGACCTGTTACAGGACATCCAAATGGAGGGTCAAGAATCACCAGTAACAATAAACAACACCCCACCAATGTCCATGGAGGAAAAGGAAAAGCTCTTAAAACAAATGTCAATAAAGAAGTCCAAAAACACCTTACAAGAGCAAATTCACTCCCTCTCAACCCTACTGAATACACTAACAATAAGAGTAAAAAATATGTTAGACCAGATCAACAATCTGGAGAAAAGGGCGGCACAGGGCTTTATAGAAGTCAACCAGGCTCTAGTGGATATAAGGTCTCATCAACAACCAGTGGCACCAAATACCACAGCAACACCTCCAGTCCAAGAAGTGGACCAAAAGATAACTGTAAGCAAATGGAAGTGGGATTGGTATGCCCAAAACTACAACAGTCCTCCTCAACAGGGATCCAGCAGTCACCCTTACAGGGGAAAGCCAAGGAGATGCAGGGGAAATGGAATAAGACTGTGGTAAGTCATCCATCTTCTCAAGATCAATTATATAATCCTAACAATGAATTACTTATAGGTAATGAAATTGATAGAGAGTTATTGGATATAATTGATAAGGATTTAAAAAATTATTCATTTGAAAATAACATGTTAGACTTGTCATTACATGAGGACAATGTACATAGTTTTATTGATCACCAGGAAAATACTATTAATATAAAAATGGAATCAAATGAATTAAAAAATGACCCTGATGATGAATCTTCTGAATTGGAAACAGACAAAATTGAATATTTTCTGAAAGAAAATCCAATGGAATCAAAAATAATTAGTAAATTATTATTAAGAATTGAAAAATTGGAAGAATTCTCTAGAGAGTCCAACAATAATACAGAAAGTGTATTATTAAACATCACACAATCATTGAGTACAACAGCCAATAAGTTAAAAGTTATTGAGAATTCAAATAATGAATTGATCAATGAAAACAAAAGATTAAATTCTGAGATTAAAAATTTAGAAATTAAATTAGAACATTCTCAGAATATTATGGCCACCATAGAGGGACGTGTAAAATTGTCTTTTTCAAATGTAAATGATACCTTAACTCATGTACCTGTAATAAAAGATAGGTTAAAAAGAGTAGAAATTGAAGTAGCTAACATTTTCAAAAAAAAAAAAAATACTGAAACAATAAAGGATAATACCTCTTATTTAGGAAGAGTACCAGTTTTTATGAAACACTCTGATGATAAACCAATGATGGAACATGAACATAGTGTCATGGGCTCTGAGAATATAAAATCAGTAAAAGATGAAATCAATGATCATCTTTCTAAAGTGAGTGAATTACTCAATATTCCTCAGGTTAGGGAAGCTAAAACTAGCCAAAAGAACTGGCCTAAGTTAGATCAGTACCCTTCTTTTGACGGGGATTCAAAATCTGATTGGCAACAATTCATACAAAGAATTGATAACTTAAAATTTTCATATAAATTACCTGATGAAGAAATCACTTCAAAGTTAATATCTTTATTTACAGATGTGGCCTTATTATGGTTTGAATCTGTATTGAGTGAGGGAATTAATTACTCCTGGAATGAATGGAAGGCACTAATTGAAAGGCAATTTGGTGGCCCAAAATTTAGAATCACTCAACAAAGACTGTATGAAAGGGCCAGATATAATCCAAATGCTGGAGATAAACCCATGGTCTTCTTAATGAATTTAATAAAAATCATGAAAGCTATGGATCCAAAAATGGATTATGAAGAGTGGAAAGAAAAAATAATATACAAATTGCCTATATCAGTTAGAGACATTATTGTAGCTAGAACTGAAACTGTCAGAGACACCTCTGGATTCATTAATATATGCAATGATATATTATTAAACCACAAGTATGAAACCAAGTATAGTAATTACAGACAAAGTGTTGATGTGGTAAAACCTACTACAAGTAAGTTACCAGTGGAAAAGAAAAAACCTTCAGCTCCCCTTGTCCCTAAGAGACAAGAAAATAACACTTGTTAGAAATGTAATGAAACTTGGTTTAAGGGTCACACATGTAAGAAAAGAATAAATGTTATTGAAACCTCACAGAATTCTGAACCTAGTAATCATGAAGATGAGAATGTGGAATCTAGTGAGGATTGCAAAAGTAACATATCTTACAGTGATGATGAAAATGAGATATTTGTATTAGAACAGGATATAATGTTCCTGAATGATGCTATACCTCATACAGACACATCTTTAACTTCCATAGAGGAAGCTTAAATAATTAAAGATGTATCTCATGACACATACAAAATAACACCTATTAGAGCTCCTATTATCATATGTGGAAAAGAAATGAATGCCATTCTTGACACTGGGGCTGCAGGTAGTGTAGTTTCACTTAATGCATTAATGAAACTTGATAGTAAGTACCAGGAAATACTAGAACCTGTTCAGACAAAGAACTGGAGGGGTTTTGGTTCAGTATTAAATCCAATTGGCAAATACAAAACTGCTGTATTCTTTAAATATAATAATGGATATGTTAGAGAAGTTTGTGAATTTGTAGTAATGGATAATAATAATTGTAGTGATTGGTTTATTATTGGCAATGATTTATTGACAAAATTTGGCATTAAACTAGATCCTGCAAACAGTTGTTTCACCATAGGGGTGAATGGTAAAAGAAAATTCAAAATATGTTCTGAAAATTCAGTATATGCCATTTCTCCTAGAGAAGAACAACTGCAGGGTGGAAGAACCACCAATGAAGTGGGTGAATTGGAAAATGAAATCCAAAAGGCCTCTTTCAGTCCTCAACTCTCAAAAATTGAACAAGAAGACATTTTGAGATTGATTAAATCATATCCTATGGCATTGCTCATGGCTCAAATGAACTAGGATTGGTCAAAGACCACGAGATGAAAATCTCTCTAAGCTGTGATCTGGATAATATTCCTGGCAGCTTAAAAAAGAAACCTTACCCAGCATCTCCTGCAAAAAGGAAAGATATTGAAGACAATATAAAATTGTTGTTGGAAATGGGTATTGTTGAAAAAGTGGACACAAAACCTAAGTATTGTGTCATTTCACCAGTATTAATCTCTTATGAAAAAGATAAGGAAAGATTATGCGGTGATTATAGAGCTCTGAATACATACACAGTAGATGATATTTACCCTCTACCAAGGATAGCTTCTATCCATGCTACCTTACAAGGAGCAAAATATATTTCCTGTCTGGATGGGAACAAGGGTTACCACCAGTTTCCTGTGGAAAGAAATTCTCAAAATTACTTATTAATAACCACGCATATGGGTATATATAGGTATGTGAGAATGCCATTTGGCCCAAAGAATGCCCCTTCAGTCTTCCAAAAATTGATGGATAGTGTCTTTCATCAGGAAATGGTTGAAGGATGGTTATTGGTCTATATTGATGACATCATAGTGTTTTCAAAAACATATGATGAACATTTAAATCACCTGAAAAGATTCTTTCAAAAAATGGATGAAATTAATATGACTATTGCATTAAAGAAATGTAAGTTTGGATTTCAATCCTTGAAAGTACTTGGACATGTTGTATCTGGATTACAAATTTGTGTTGACCAGAATAAGGTGGCAGCAATTAAAAACATTGGGATACCTAAAAATGTAAAAGAGGTTCAAAGTTTTTTGGGTATGTGTGGATATTATAGACAATATATTAAAAATTACCAATCCATTGCAGCCCCTTTAACAACATTAATCAGGAAGAATGAAGCTTTCATTTGGAATAATGAAAGACAACACGCCTTTAATAAATTAAAGGAATGTTTAATGTCAGCTCCAATATTGGGACTGCCAGATTTCACCCTACCTTTTATCTTGTACACTGATGCAAGTTTCATAGGTTTGGGTGCTGCTTTACAGCAAAAACAGATAATAAATGGAAAATTATCTGAAGTAGTTATCTGTTATATATCCAGAACCTTAAGAAAAACAGAATTAAGGTATGGTGCCACACAGCTAGAATGTTTAGCCGTGGTGTGGGCTTTGGAGAAACTTCATTACTATCTGGAAGACCAGAAGTTTGAACTTATAACAGATTGAAGTGCAGTTAAATCATTACTAGACATGAAAACACCTAATAGGCACATGTTTAGATGGCAACTAGCTGTACAAGAGTACAGAGGAAGAATGACAATCACTCACAGAGCAGGAACATTGCATTCAAATGTGGATTTATTATCCAGAAGTCCTTTGCCAAATGATGCTGACAACCCAGCTTATGTACCTGAAAATGAGGTTATACATATATTTGGGATTTATATAGTGGATTTAGAAGAAGAGTTTATGCAAACTATATTGGAAAATTATTCATCTGATAAAGATTTGTATAAACTATCTACCATTCTTAATGATCCAACAAATGCCTTCATGAGTGCATTAATTAAAACCTTGCCTCCAAAGTATAAAAATGCGTTGGAAAAAGGTAAACTATCAATTGAAGATGGATATATATATTACAAGAAAAAGTTAAGCAATGTAATAGTAATACCACATTCTATGAAAGAGTTAATGTTGAGTACTTGTCATGATGACATCTTAGCTGGTCATTTTGACTTTAACAAAACATTAACCAGAGTTAAAAATACAGCCTGGTGAATAAACATGAAAGAGGATGTACAGAAATACATTGAAACATGTGACTCTTGTCAGAAATCTAAGAGATTAACTGGGAAGAGAGCTGGGTTGTTACAACAAATAGAGCAGCCAAAAGCTCCATGGGAAATTATAAACATGGATTTTGTAACTGGCTTGCCATTGGCAGGAAAAGAAAGTTTCAATTCTTGCTGGGTAATAGTGGATAGATTAACAAAAATGAGTAAGTTTATCCCTACCCATAAAGAGGTATCTGCAAAAGACTTGGCATTACTATGGTGGACTCAGATGATGAATACTTCTGGGTTCCCCAAAGCCATAATCTCTGACAGAGATCCTAAATTTACTTCAGAGTTCTGGACATCTTTGATGGAAGTATCAGGTTGTCAATTAAAATTGTCTACAGCACACCATCCACAAACTGATGGGCTGGCTGAGAGGATGATACAAACTCTAGAAGACATGATCAGAAGATATTGTGCCTTTGGATTAGAATACAAAGACAATGAGAAATTCACACATGACTGGGTAACATTAATTCCTGGCCTTGAATTTGCTTATAACAGCACAACTCATTCTGTAACAGAGAAAAAACCATTTGAACTCTGGCTGGGATACGTAACAAATACTTCAGTAAATCATTTAAATAAACTACCAAGGTTGGATATACACCCTGGCACTAAATCCTTTATTCATATGCAACAAATTTGTAGAAAGCATGCAGAAGAATGCATCCAAAAAGCATTTGAATATGAAAAGAAAAGGTGGGACAAATCTCATAAAGAATTTGAATTTAAAAAGGGAGATGAAGTCCTCATATCAACACTACATTTTAACTTACAAGGTAATGTTAAATTAAAGGATCCCTTTGTAGGACCTTTTGTAGTAAATAAAATGGTTGGTAATAATGCAGTGGAAGTCATATTATATGCTCCATATGATAGGATACATCCAGTTTTCCCTATCTCATTATTGAAACCCTACCATGCAAATGATCCTGACTTATTTCCAAAAAGAAGGGGAAGGCCTAAAAAGCAACCTGAAGAAATTGTTGAAAAAGCAGAGATTGAAAAAATACTCAAGAAAAGAATCCTTACTAAAGAAAAAGGAACTGAGTATTTACTAAGATTTAAAGGGAAATCAAATGAATTTGATAAATGGATACCTGAAAAAGAAATTTCTAATTTATCCACCCTTCTTAAAAAATTTAAACAGAAATAAATTTCTGTTCAACCAGCTGAGGGGTTAAAAAACCAGTACTCATAATATTTTATTATGTTTTATTTCTTTAAAGTTGAATCTTTAATGCTACAGATTATTCTGAATACCTGAAAAATTACAAATTAATAAAATAAAATGTATAACTTATCATTTTTTTTATTGTTTTTTTTGGGTGGGCGAGTGTCAGCCTGTATATCTCCAGGACTGAGTAAAAAGTAATTATAAGTTATGTTAAACACATTAAATATACATGGGAATAATAAATAAGAGTACACAAATAGTATACATAAGTAAAATTATGATAATACACAAAAAATGCCATTATAACACCTTATATACACGCATATATCCACCTTTTATAGGTCTTATGTACTTAATATTAAGTTGGAATATGTTAGGGTAATCTTAAGAACCTTAAGTATAAGGCTACATAATTTTTAAGTACACTTAAAGCTGTTATATTCATTGTTTTATGCAAAAAACAAGAAATGCGCTTTATTTCACTTAAAAGTTGACTATATGCGCTATAAAATTGAGAATATCAAAAGTGCGCTTTGACAGATCAATTGGGCTCATTTAGAACTATTGATTTGGCTATTTAAATTCATAAAAATAACACTTTTCAAATTTGGTGTTTTTTATGCCAGAAATGGCTTCTGTGTACTGGCCACATACTGCCTGCTTTTTTCCCGTGTGAATAGCTTCATTTTTAGAAAAGTTAGCTTTTTCACACTATAATTACCCCAAATTCTATGCCCACTGTGGGGAAACACACTAAAATAGGCGACAGGCACTTATTTAGTGTCCTAGCTTAATTAATAATGCATTGACCTTGTTTATATGCACTAATTTCATTAATACCCTCACTCTTGGCACTTTATTTCATCACCACGCTTGAATTCGCCTAATTTTAGTCAAGGATTTACCCATGCAAGTGCCTTCCAAGAACTGCATGTAGTTACCCCACATCTCACGCTCTTTTTTAAGTTTTTGGGTGGTTTCTCAGTCAATTTTGGTTATTTTTGAATGGGAATTTCACGTAGTATAATGTCAGGATTAGCCCCATTATTTCTACAGTAAATCCCCCTTATAATTAAGCTATTATTAACCTTAAAAAGTCTCCTTTAGTCTTTAATATTATTGTTTAATACGCATATACTCTCTTTTTGTCTTTTTCTTTAATTTTGATGGATTTCCCTTATTATTACAGGATTTTGGCGGTTGTTACTCTTCTAACTATGTCATGGGTTACTGGGAATGTTGATGGGCATGTCTATTAGTTGTTTAGAGGCGTCATTAACTGTGTATTTGGTGGTATATCAAGGAAATCATTGGGGAACTCAGTGTGTATAAAAGGAGGAGGTTTTTGGGTTGTATTTCTTCATTCTTTATCATTACAATTTAACCAATATAACCAAATCAATTACAATACATATCAATTAGTACTTTTATAAGACTTTTGAATAGTATCTGACATTATATAATCTATTTTTCTACCAACTATAAAGATTGTAAGCCATATATAAGAATAGTGAGAATTATATTACTGAGACCTTTATATTTGATTATATTTTACAACTTAGTGGATTAAAACTACAGTATTCATATAGAACCATTAAATTCTTCTAGACAACTGACTATTCAAGCTAGTTCACGTCCTTGTACTTGACTTTAGCCTGACAAAACTCCTGGGCCCTGAAAAAGGCTGAACACCTTCCATTTCTGGGGGTTTAGGGACCTTCAATTTTTGATCAACCTTTTCCTGATAGCTTACTTATATGTTTGAGATTGAAAAATTGAAAGAAATTTAGACATCCACCCTTTTTTAAGTTTATTTAAACGTCAAGTAAAACAAGCACTCCTCCATAGGATTGGAGTTATGACACTACTCCCATCCTGTCTTTCCTCATTATCAGAGTGAATACAGATATATTTAAAAAATCCAGTAATTTAAGGGACCAAAAAATATGAATAAATTTTGATTATTCAATCACACAACTTAAAAAATGTGATGATAATTTATAATAACTATTTTAGAGCTATATAAATAATACTATTAATTCCCTTCTTTTAGAAAGTTTAACTTCAATTTTTTCAGATTCACCTTTTCTATCTTTTAAGAATAGATTTATTTATCATCAGCTATATAAGAAAATTTATTAGCCTCTCATGTGCTGCACCTCTGAAGAGATCTGAAAACTGCCTCATCTATAATACTTTCATCTAAAATTGAAAAGTTCACCAAACCCTTCCCATAATAGCACTTCATCCATCCAATCACAATATAATTTACTATACAAGATATGTAAAACATGAGGCAACATGCTGCTACATGTTCTCCTACATATGCTAACCAATATGTTTCAATCCAACATAGTACCTTAATGATATGTTGGCACACTTTTGTACATACAAAATATCTACCATGTCCTCATGACATGATGCAGCGCATTTATTCATATTGCCAAGACATGGTAAATTTGCCTAAAGATGAGGTGGCATGTTGCATCATCTTTTACTTTCTGGAAAATAGTGAAGGTTGTTGGTAGTGTAGTTGCTTACATGCATACATGAGGCGACATGTCGCCTCATGTATGCATGTGGGCAACTTGCTTTCTCACATTGTAAAAATATAAATTATACAAAATAAAACTGAATAGTGTAATTGCATACATGAGGCGACATGTCGCCTCATGTATGCAATAACAGCAGCTCAGAAAAAAAAACAGGCAAAATATGAGGCACCATTTTGCCTCATCTTTTGCTTGTTGGTCAAAGGAAGATGCCACATACACAAGGCCATATTTGCATGAAGATGAGGTGGAATGTTGTGTCATCTTTTGCTTTCTGGAAAATAGTGAAGGTAATGGGTAGGGTAGTTGTTTACATGCATACATGAGGCGACATGTCGCCTCATGTATGCAATTATAATATTATGTATTTTTTTTGTATTTTTTTTTAAATGTGAGAAAGCAAGTTGCCCCCATACATATATGAAGCAACATGTTGCCTCATTTATGCATGTAAACAACTGCCCTACCCATTACCTTCACTATGTGCCAGAAAGAAAAAGATGAGGCAACATTCCACATCATCTTTTTGAGAAAATATGGCCTAGTGTATGTGGCAACTTCCTTTGACCAACAAGCAAACGATGAGGCAACATGGTGCCTCATCTTTTGTCTGTTTTTTTTCTGAGCTGCTGTTATTGCATACATGAGGCGACATGTTGCCTCATGTATGCAATTACAATATTTAATTTTAATTTGTTTAAATTTTATTTTTTACAATGTGAGAAAGCAAGTTTCCCACATGCATACATGAGGCGACATGTTGCCTCATGTATGCATGTAAGAAACTACACTACCAACTACATTCACTATTTACCAGAAAGTAAAAGATGAGGTAACATTCCACCTCATCTTTATGAAAATTCACACTAATGTATGTCACATATGCCTTTGACCAACAAGCAAAATATGAGGCAACATGGAGCATCATCTTTTGCCTCTTTTTCTTCTGGGCTTCTGTTATTGCATACATGAGGCGACATGTCGCCTCATGTATGCAATTGGAATATTAAGTTTTTTTTCATTTTTTTTCAATGTGAGAAAGAAAGTTACCCACATGCATACAAGAGGTGACATGTCGCCTCATCTATGCATGTAAGTAACTACCCTACCAGTTAGCTTCACTATTTTACAGAAGCAAAAGATGAGGCAAAATGCCACCTCATCTTTATTCCTATGCACCCTAGTGTATTTCACATCTGCCTTTGACAAACAAGCAAAAGATGAGGCAACATTTTGCCTCATCTTTTACCTCTTTTTTTTTCTGAGAATTTGTTATTGCATACATGAGGCGACATGTCGCCTCATGTATGCAATGTAAATATTCAGTTTTTATTTGTATTTTTTTCAATATGAGAGAGCAAGTTGCCCACATGCATATATGAGGCGACATGTTGCCTCATGTATGCATGTAAGCAACTAACCTACCCATTACTTTCAATATTTATCAGAAAGCTAACAATGAGGGAGAATGCCACCTCATATTTATGCAGATGAACCCTAGTGTATGTCACATCTGCCTTTGACGAAAGAGTGAAATATGGGGCAACATGGTGCCTCATATTTTGCCTCTTTTTTTTCTGAGCCGCTGTTATTGAAAACATGAGGCAATTTTTTGCCTTAAACCTTTGTTGAAAAGTTTACCTGATTCATTTTAAAACTTCACTCTATGAAAAAATTCAGAGTATATGATAAAAATATGCTAAGTAAGAATGAAAAAATTGAAGTAAGTAAGTGTTATTTTGAGAGGCTTGTGAGAGGCCTTGTGGCTGCCAAAAGGGGGGCAGGGTGGGGCACCCCAGGGCGTGACTGTAGAGCACTTCAAGTTGCTGAAGTTTTTTGTAAATATATATTGTTGAGTATCTTTATGAATTTCTTTATTTGTACTGGAACTTGAGTTCAGTGAATTAAAATCTGGTTTTAATATTTAAAACTTTTTTAAGAGAATTCCAGAGGAAAAATATAATATAATATTTTTTATTAAAAATAAATTATTTTATTAGATATACTTAATCTCATAAACTTACTAACACTTTTTTGACTATAAGAAGTTGAACCTGTGCTATGGATTTTAAACAGAAATCAAGTAATATTACAAGGCATGTGAAATAATAGATTTTTCATATACTTTGACTGAGATCCAATTTTATTTTAACTCATTTTTGTGCAGTTTTTTAAAACAGGACTTTAAAGTAAGAGCTTATTCCAGGCCCTTCAGATCCTGCATTTTTATTTCAATACTAGATAATAGAAACATGAGAAAATTACTGGATGTATTTATGTGTCCATAAGCATTTTTCACAAGTCAAAAATTTGGTTTCTTCTTTTGTAAAAGTGGAAGTTTCAGTATTTTTTTACTTTTCAATTTTTCCTAATCTATTCTTTTAATTTGGGAGAAAACCTTAATTCATATTTTAAACAAGTGGAGTTCAAATTATACATGAAAAAACCAATCATTAATTTTTCAAATTTTTATTGGTCAAGTGGGACCTCTTGTAACTTCAATCTATGTACAAATTATAATTCAATTAATATTAGCTTCTGACATATTTCCTGATGGTTTATCTCAACTTAGAGTGATTTAAAAATCTCTGAAAATTATTGGAAATCTGTTCATTATTCAAATCATGTGACTTAATTTTCCAAGAAATGTTTTTAGTCTTTTATAAATAGTAATTTCTTCATGAATTATTGTCTTTCCTCTCATAATTAATTTATATTCAAGATGGAATCATTGTATAATTTCTCTCCCATCTGTATTAGCTTACTTCAATTTCACATATCTGACTTCAGAAGCTTCCCAGGTTTCATTGAGAAACCTTTTTCATTTCATCTCTCTCATACATAACATATTATCAGGGCTAGGGCACATTCAACTCATATTAAAATTAGTAAACAGTGTCCTTCTAATTCCCACATCCTCTATGTAATAATTGGCCTCTCAGGATATCAAACTTTATTTTCTCCTGTTGGGGGTTTAGCTTCTAGGGCAGGATTCATCCTCTATATGAGTTGAAGATACATTATTACCCCAAAAAGATACCAAATTCCCCCTACTAATTAATATTTTGAATTTCTATTTTTCTAATTTCCTAATAACTATCTCCCAAGGACTTGTGTCACTCCCCAACATAATTAATCTTATTCCTGACTATAACCCATTGATTAATTTGGGCTGTCCTGTGAAAGATATATTCAATCAAAACAATTAAATATCCTCTATCTCCCCTGATTCTTTATTTCTTATCAGGCCTTATCATTCTATAAAAGACATCAATGAAGATTTTTTTCACAGAGGAGGGTGAAAAACATGTCAATGAGAAACTTTTCACCTTTCAAAAAGAAACTACAAAAAATCATGTGATAAAAATGGAAAGAATACTCTATTCTCCCCACACATAGCAAGTACTGTCAGATGCAGCCAAGGGGGAAGAAGTTAACAGGAGGGATCAATGCAGGGGATAAATATAATAGAGGTAAAAATACTTGTATATCATTTCAAAAACAAACATACCTAAAAATAGGTCAATCAGCAACTGTGCACCTTACAACAACTACAAAAAAGCATGTGATGAAATAAGAAGGTAAAAAAAGATGAGTTTCTGTGGTTAGGATTAAAAGAATAAGCAGAAAGTAAAAGGAAAGAACCTGGAAAAAGGACTCTATTATCCCCAAAAAATTCAAGGAATGTAAGTTTCAGCCAAGGGGGAAGCAGTGTACAGGAGGGAGAAATGGAAGTGATAAAGAGAATAGAGAAAAAAAATTTTGATGGGGAAAATGGAAACAGCAAGAAGAGGCTTGATTATATGACAAATTGCACCATATAAAACAATAGAAAACAACACAATGTTGACTAAGACTACTAAACTACAATACAGAGAAAGAGAAAGGCTCACACTCAAAGACAGAATTCACACAAAAGGAATTTTTTTTTCAAAAATACCATCTTTCCCCTCAAATTATTCCTCTCATGACTCAAGTAAAAGAAGAAAAAAGAGAGTACAGTTTGCATAGTGATACCACCACTGAGAACAGACCTCAAGCAAAAATTATCTTATGATGAAATTTGTTGAGAGAAGGCAAAAGAAGCTCTAAAAATTGTTGGGCCATCAGGAAGTTCTAATCCACTAGGTGTTGGACCCAGCTCATATAATGAAAAATATAGTTCTGATGTAGATAGTTCAAGTAATTATAGCTGAATCATCATTAGATAAAATTTTCACTAATAAATATCTTCCTTATAGTCCGCATTTCAGGAATTTTCTGCCTGTTTTAGACCTTAAATCAAATGGGGATAAGTTGAAACACCAAATGATTTAACTTCTTATTTGGATCTTAGTACTAAGAATTTAATGATGGTTCAAAATTTTATTTTTCATACACTCATTACCTCATGGTTCAACTGTGTTTGACACCATTTAGGGAAGACTGGAACAAATATCAAGGCAGAAGAATGAATTTTGCTAAAAAAAATTATGATGTGGTTTCTTTGTTTCTAGTTGTGAATATAGAAAATTCTGAAAGTAAAGAGAAGAATTTAATTAAGTGTATTTCCATTTTTTTATCAATAAAAAACCTTTTAACTTACTTTTAAATCAATGAAGATGAAATTATATCTCTTCATAATTAGCTGAAGGAGTATAAAAATCCCATGGAAAATTTTGGCCACAAATTCACATCAAGACTAATGTCCATTTAGCCCAAAATTTTCCTGAAGTTCTGCAAATATTTGGCCTAGCATCATCAGAGGAAGCTTGGGATCATGAGAGTATGAATCAAATTTTAAGATCTATCCCACACAATATTAATAAACTCATTTTTTCATAATTCTTTTTATTACCCATAATTTTTTACATTTTTTTTTGTTTTTATTTGAAATGGACAAAATGTTAATGGAAATTTTCATCATGATAGTAAATATTCAATCTCTTCTTGAGATGAATGACAATTGATTTAAAATACAAATTAAATATTTTTTCAATATAGAAAAAGGAAAGACTTCAAAATAAAATGTTATATTGCTCTGTGAAAAATATGATTTATGGCCGGAATATTTAAAGAAGATTAATAGAAAAATGTCTTTTTTAAACATTTTTCAAAAAGATAAATTCATTCGTGCTTTAAAATTTCTACAATTTAAAATTACTGATCTCCAATACTAAAATATTGTTGGTAAATACTTCTCATTATACTCAAAACAACAAGTTTATGGGAATATCAAGAGGCAACAAGATTGGAGTTTTTTTTTTTGAGAATGTGGAAGTCACTGAATTTTACCAGATCAAATCTTTATTCTAGTTAAATTGTATGATGCTTTTGAAATAAAAAATAGAAAATCCTTTCTCAAAAGCAGGATTCAAAACATTTTGGTGGTACAATTGATGGCCTAAAAATTTTATTATTACTCATAAAGATATTATTGGACATGATTCAAGAACTCTCAAACCAAGTGGCTTTGATGGTGATTTATCAGATACTGTCTGTATAATGTCATTAAGGAATATAGCCGGTGCATATTAGTCACCTTTAAAATATCTATTATGAATTCAATATATGTATTTTAGACACCAAAGTATGATATATTGCCTGTTGGAAATTATGCAAGCAGCAATATATGAAGAATTCAAATTGGTCCTAATGATTCAGCTATGAGCAATGTGTAATGATGAAAAATTGTCCCACCAAAGTTCCAACACAGGTTTGACTCAGGTTAGACCACAGGTACTAAACAACCACTTGACTGAAAGCCGTCTAACTTTTGACCTGGTGAGGAGCTTTAGTAAAACAGGAACCAACTTACTTTAGCAAGTAAATCTCACTCTATTTTTCTAAAGGGACAGGGGATTTTCTCTCTGGTTTTTCTCCAACTCCCTTGGTCAAGGCCTATAGCTAGTACTATAGGATTGTCTACATTGTAAGTAGAGGGAGGATGTGGTACACACATTGCAGGTAACCTATCTTTTGAACCAATCAGCTTGTGTAGCCCAGGAAGAACAAAGGGGGATCATAGCGCAGTAGTTAGCTGTATTATAAATATTTAATTGTGTGTTTTTTAAAGAAAAAAGGGAAAGAGAAGTGTGGAAGAGGATTTAAGGTCTGTGAGCTCTGATTTTTCAGCAAGATGTGTCGCACAAAGGGAATTGTGTGTTATCAAATTAGGAATGCAAGCACTGAACATTATGGATTTGGATTTTCCAATAATTGTGTGCTATGCGCTAAGGAAGTAATTATGGCTCAAGGAAGGGCTCAAGTACATAGTATACTGCACAGCGGTTAGTGTGGTAACTTACTGAAACAGGTAATGTAAGTTGCAGAGGAAAACTAGTTAAGTGAATTGTCAGAACTATGGACTTAGTAATGAAGCAAGGAGGATGGGGACTTTATCAAAAGACTACCCAAGAGTTGAAGAGACAAGGATAAGCACTGAAAGATGTAAACATGGGAAGTAGTGCTGAAACAATGCAAAGGTACAGTCATAAGCACGTATGTGGAATATGAGTGAAACAAGTTAATACTAGTATTAGTAGGCATAGGGTATGTTTAGGTGCTTTAGTTTTTATAAGCAGTGTATTTATTTTATTAATGGATTAGTTTTTTTTTTACTAATGTCACCGTGCAATATGGGGGGCAGACTTGCTAGCAAGTCTGAAACCTTGGACCCAAATTCACCAGATTAAACACATATTGAACTATTGACAAAGGAACCATACAATCAGGGATGAAAACCACTCAGCAGAACAGTTTTAGGTGGGTGTTTAAGTAGAGTTCAGTATGAGTTCAGTATGGGTTCAGTTTGAGTTCCATCTGAGTTCTGTCTGAGTTCAGGTTGGGGACTTGCTAGCAAGTCCACCCCCTATATTGCATAGTGTGTGGTGCTAGAGGTAGCACTGGAGATCCACTAGGGAACTGTGTCTGGAGCACTGAGAAATATAAGAAGGAAAGGCTATCTAATAGTAGTAGTATTTGTTAGTTAGGAAGATTATTATTTGAATCAGTCATTAGATTACAAAAATTAGAGCCTCATATTATATACTTTTGAAATATAATGTGATATTTAGCAATTTTTCTATTTTGTGATTACTCTGATAACAGTAAGAGATTGGATTTTTCTGAAATTAAGTGTTTAAAAGCATATTGGAGATATTCTGAGTCTTATAGAGTTTGTGCGTCTGTGTGTTTATTTCATATAGTATAGTGAAAAAGCGCAACACAGAGAGAATATAAAGATTCAGTAGGATAAACTACTGTTAGAGTTATTTTATTTCTATAATAAGGCATATTCAAAGAGAGAGCTTCAAGAGGGAGTAGCTTTGGATACAAGCACTTATTAAGAATAGAAATATCCAGATAGTAATATTTTTTTTACTTATCTTTTAACTCATCTCTCAACTTATAAACTATCTATTCAGATATTAGTGTTACATATTATTAATAAGATTTTCAGGCCCTACTTTTTAGAAATTGAAAAGAAGAACCAACCCATCACGCATTGTGTCTACTTCTTAGTACTTTAGAAATTTCTACAATGTTGTGGTAGCCTAAAGTTTAGTATGGCACCTAAGTATGTAAATGGAGTTATTACAGCATGCAAGATTGGTGTTATTATTTTTATAAAAAAAGGGTTTTATTTAATTTATTTGAGTTTTAAATATGAAGAAATTGGTCACGAGCGAATGCCTACACAAAAACAATTTATTTTACGGAGAAAACTTATTTTTACGGTCTGAAAAATTTATAAGTATCAAGTCGAGTCACTCAAGAACTTTGGGAAATTTTCCCAGAATTTTTACTATTTTTCTTATACTTTTAAATGAATTTTAAAGTTTTATAGAAATATTTACGTTTTCAGAAATTACTTAACTTCGATGAATTTTCACAGGGTAATTAGAGCTGCGCAGACTACAAAAATTAGTTTGGAATATATAGGGGAATTAGCTCTATCATGTGTAACTTTTATAGATTTTTTATTATAGTTTTTAAGGTTCTAATTGAGTCAGAAAGTCCGGACGGACTCCTTACGGACTCCGTACGGGCTCCGGATTGACTCTGGGAGAGCTCTGGAGGGGAAAACTTAGGCACGTGACTAGGAATACTTAAGCGCCTCTAAAACTCGAAATTGAGAAGGGGGATAGAACATACAGCTTAATCTTTAACCACCACGGTCTCATTTTTTATTACTCAACAAATTAAATAAATTTGTAATACCCTTATAACTTTATATTTTATATATAACATTTTAGAAATACTACTCAACAATTAAAATAACACTTCATACAGGGTATCTTTAGAAAGGTCTTCATCACTGGGACTTGATTATTTCTGTCTCATAAAAATTCAAATTATTATAAAAACATAAAAGTCAATCTTTTCAGATCTTTCACTGGTACACCTTAATTGTTGTTATCAGTATTTCTTTATCAACAGCCACGATCATTTAATCTCAATAAGCTTTGAATATTTTAGAGTTTCATTATTTTTTATCAATCAGATCCAAGTAGATTGGGTAGCTTAGTGATTTAGAATTCCCATTTTGTTATTTTTTGTTGGAAGGACGGGGTTTTCCACTAAATCCACATATCTCCTCCGGATTCTGCTTAAAGCAAGGCGACTGTAAGAGTTTACCTTACCATAGTTGGCGCCCAAAGTGGGGTTTGATTTCTCTAGCTTTCTTTAAAGACTTACTTGGATCAAGAACGTTTTTAGCCTGCAAGAGGTTTATTTTCTGGAACTCTAATTGGATATTTGTTATTGGCCTGCAAGAGGCTTGTTATTTTATCGATTGTTAACGCTTTTAATTACTTATTGGGATGTCTTTTTCTGCTTTTGCTTCTGGATCTTCTAACCCTCTTACTTCCTCAGTTAGAATTGTTTCTTGGGATGGCCCAAAGTTTGATGGGGAGGAGGTTAAATGGTTCATTAGCAGGTATGAAGCTGCTGCTGCTGTTGATGGTGCTTCTCATGTGGATATGGTGAAGCATGTTAGATTTTTTATTGCTGATAGGGAGGTGGAAAAAGAGGTTATTGCTATGCAGGCATTTAAGGACAAGGATTGGGTTAAGCTTTCTAAAGCTATGGTTGATAGATGGGGTGTTAGGTTTACTATGATGGACCTCAATAAAATTGTTGGAGACTGGCAAGCAAAAGGTGGAGTTTCTTCTATGGCTGACTTCAAAAAGCTCTGTGTTCAGTTTGATGAAGTGGTGGAATATCTCATATTGGTGGATGAGTTAGTGCATGAGAATCAAGCAAAAGATTTGTTTTGGTCAGCATGCAGCAGGGATATTCGAATGGATGTCTTGAAGGATCTTTCAAGAAAAGATTTGATGAAGGAACTGCCTAATGGTGAGCAGAAACTGCCGGCTCTGGAGGTTATCAAGGACAACATTCAAGCCCATCTAAAGTTATTGGCGTTGGACAAATATCAAGAGTCATGCACTCAATATTTTAGCAAGGTTAGCGAAGTTTTGGCCGAAAACAACAATATTATGGTCAAAACCCAGGAGGCCAAGAAGGCTCAAATGGGATTACCTGCTGCTAAAGTTGAGGGCAATGTAGATAATAAGATGGTCAATCACTTGGCTGATTTAACGAAACAATTAAAAATATTTGTTCAAGAGACTCAGAAGGCCAACAAGGCCCCAATCGCTTCTTCATCGACGTCAACTTCTTATCAGTCCAGAGGTTATGAACATCGAAATTATAATGGCAATAATAATGTTAACCGCTTCCCAGGCAATGGGAGAAATGGTGGGAATGGTGGTAGTAATTATAGAGGTGGCTATGATGAGCCAAAGGTGTGCTCCTATTGTAATAGGAGGGGGCACAGAGCAACAGTTTGTTTTGCTCTTGATAAGGATATGGATGCTGGGCGAGTTTTATTTGATGGTAAAGTTTATAAATTTCCTGATGGTTCGTTCATCAAGCCCAGTGGTAGACAGTCTCCTTCTGATTTGGTCAGAAGAAGTTTAATGGCTGAAAGGAGAGCCAGATTTGAAGAGGTGACGGATGAAGATGTTAATGCCAAGAGTGGCAAAAATGGTAATGGTAATGGTGATAAAGCTGACAAGGTCAAGGAGAAAGAGGTCAGTAAAGCCACATTTTCTACTTCTTTTGGTGGTTTAGAGCTGGCGACGGTTGCCCAGGTGGAGGGTAGCTGTATGGCCGGTGAATACAATGTTAATGCTGCTAGAAGAGCAGCTGCTACTAAGGCGAAAAGTAGCATTCACAGCCAATTGAGGGCTAATCCTGGCAAGGCCAATAACAAAGTGAACCCTTACTCTAAGGACAAGAATTCTAGTGCTCAAACTGCCGCCAACAAATTGAACCCTTACTCTAAGGACGAATTATATAAAATGCAGAAGGGGATTGCTGATATGGGGCCCCCTAGTTATGGCAAGTTTGATTTAAATGGTGAGCCTATGCCAGAGGATGATTCGGATTCTGGGGAGGACGTACCGTTGGCGTCTCTACCCAGACCAAGTTTTAGCGGTCCCATCCCAATGGAGGGTGTAAGAAGGACCAGCGATGGATCAGGATTAGTGCAAGAAGCTGGTGACGGAGTTAGGGTTATAGAAAGTGAAGATGTTATTATGGGGGGTGAAAATGGCTCGGTTGGACCTCAAGAGGTACCCAGGGCCAAGGTTGTTAAATCAAAGGTCCAGTATGAGCGGCCAGTAGTTTCTGGTCAAGCTAATGCAATGGACGCAGTTTTGAATAGGGTGAATCAACTGCAGATTCCCTTATCTTTGGGGGAGTTATTTACGATTAGTCTGGCGCTTGCTGAAAAGCAAAAGAAGCATTTGACGAGGCGTTGGGTTTCCACTGGAGAGGTGGAATATATTTGTGAAAATCACCATGCAATATGGGGGGCCGACTTGCTAGCAAGTCCGCAACCTTGAACCCTAATTCATGTCTTTTTCAGCACACATTGAGGTGGTGATGAAACAATCATGAAGAAATATTGAATTTACTTTGAAAACACCTTGAAACTGAATTGAACCTTCATTGAACCACAGTTGATTAATAGTTCAAAAAATATTCACAGCAGGAAAAAAGTGTGCACTAGATGTCTAGTGCTTTTTTTTGCTTCATGAATTGATTCCTGGTAGAATTACAAGTGGGACTTCCATCTGATGCCTCCCTCCCCTAATTCTCCCTTATCTTCAATCTGACTTCCTATCCTACCCCCTTATCTCATTTCTAAACTTGCCATCTACTTACCCATTTTCCCTATTCCTTTCCTTCACAGTGAGAAAACAACTCTCCTCTCCTTCCCCCCCTCTCCCTTCTCTTCTCTTCATTTCTCACACCTCCCCCAGACCCTCACTCACCTTTCCCAGCCCACTGTCATTATTTAGTTTTATTTTACTTAGTATTTTTTTCATTTTTCATGTTTCTTCCCTACAAAAATCTTCCTTTTTCAACGATTGGCCACATTTTTTTAGTAAACACAAGCAACTCAAATTCTGAAATATGTATTTAGTTACATTATTTACCACTTGGAATGGGTTATAATTCCTCAAAATTTTATTCCTTGTTATTTCTAATTTATACATATTAATTATTCTCAAGTTTATAAAAAGTTGGCTACTTCCCAAGCCCTTGCATGCCTCCCCAACACTTTTTTCACCTCTTCAATCTCATCGCTCACCTCCCCCAGAAAAATAAAGGAACTGGGGAAGGCTGGGGAAGGTGAGAGAGGGGCTTTACATGGCTGGGAGAGGTTATAAAATCCCCTAACCCACTTCGGGAAGGCTGGAAAAGGTGAGCAAGGGTCCTTAAAGGGCTAGGAGAGTTGATAAAAGCCTCTCACCTACTACTCACAGCCCTACTTAGTCTTTACAGCACCTCGTTCACATCTCCAGCCAAATTAAGGGACTTGGGAAGCTGGGGGAGGTGAGCGAGGGGCTTTGAAAGTCTGTGGGAGGTAATAAAAGCCTCTCACTCACTTCTCCCAGCCTTCCTTAGTCTTTACAGCACCTCGCTCACATCTCCAGCCAAAGTAAGGGACTGGGGGAGGCTGGAAGAGGTGAGTGAAGGGCTGGAAAGATTGGGAAGGTGAGAAAGGGCTAGGGGAGGTAAGCGAGAGCTGGGGGATGTGGACAATAAACTGGGGAGGTGAGTAATAGTTTTAGAATGTGAGAGAAAGGCTGGTGAGGGCTAATGGAGGTGAGTGGGGTGAGTGAGGGGAATGGGAGGTGAGCGAGAGGTTGCAAAAGGGGTGTAGTTGTGTTAAAAGTGAAAATAGAGTGGAGGGGAGTAGTGAGGAGGGCTTAAACATAGATTTTGAAGCTTAAAGGGTGTAGCAAATGTATCAGGAGGGCAATAAAAGGGTGGTGAGTGGTAATAGAATTAACAGAAATGAAAAAGCAGAAAAATTTGTGTGGAGAGATTGAGAGGTTGTCCATTGAGGTAGTGAAAAATGGAGTGTGAACTTTGTTCTTCGGGCGAACATCAGAGTTCACCCCCTCAATCTACAGCTCTATTCTGCCGATATGGAAAATGATTGATAATTATTTTTTATTGATATTTTTTAACTTAAACCTATAGTTTATACGTCTTTATTTTATATTTTTGATTTACAATGCACTTTAAGACTAAGAAAGTAATATAGTAAAATAATTGATAATGAAATACTATTTTGCTTTTTTACACAATAATTCACAGAATTTGTTTGATAACTATACATGATATAAATAAATATTATAATAGGAAAATTGTAGCAAAAAGTTAAAAACTAGAATAAAACATTTAAAGAAATTTTAAACTATTGAACTTATGTATTTTTTGAGTTTATTGTATTTATTTTTAAATGTAATAGTAAAATATGTTGGTTAGATTAAAAATAGCTTTAAATTAAATTAAATAATTAGGGTAAAGGTTGAGGAAAAGATTTATCCACATATATAACCATTTAGGCTTATTTCTTGTTTTGTGATTGCTATATATAACTGGATAATTGACTTTAATAACTGCAAATTTAAAAAACTTCAATAAGTTATCTACCTCAATATATTTATGATAATCTATTCAGTAACAGAATAAAATATCTGAGTCCTTTCTTTTACTAATTTTTTTTCATTTCAATGACTATATACATTTTCAAAAAAATTATTTATCATGTTTTTGGTGGAACTTAGATTGAACTCTCAATGCAATCTTGTTTCCAAGTGTGGTTCATAATAATTTAAGCCATGAAAAAATTTATACTTTTTTAGAAGTTTTATTAATTACTTTTAAATATAAAAATAATTATATTTTTATATCAAAATATTTTTATTAAACACTTTGAAGTTCTAAAAATAAGTACATATTAAGAATTATTTTTAGATAATATTATATTAAAAAAAGTTTTAAGTTGATTATATTTTATTATGATATGATTTCTTTCCATATTACATATTACGAAACTACCTAAAAATCAATTTTATACAACTATATTACATAAAAAAGATATCAGCTCTTCTGCTTAGATTTAAAGTACTTCAAAAAAACATTATTTTTCCCTTAGGTACACATTATATAGAGTATTCAGAGCATCATATTAATTTTTTAGACTTACACATTTAAGTTGAATGGAAGCCTCACAGGATAAAATTGGTCATTTTGTAAAAAAAAAAATAAGTAAATATCTTTTAAATCAATATATATTTTTATAAAAAGTCAAATTTTAATATTTATGTTTAGTTTAAAATCTGTTATGAAGATTTGAAATATTGCTATTTAAATTAATTTTTATAACAATATAACCATTCCAGTATTGCTTTGTGATAAGGCCAATTTCAAGAAAATTTTTAAATTCTTCTGTTTAAATAAAATATCAAAGGGATTGTTTTTCATACACTTAGAAACTGAATAGAAACATCATATAAGATCTACCAATCAGCATAAATATCATAATTCCAATAAATCATTGATAAATCTTGAACCCATATATATAATTTTACAATTGCGTGTAAGTGTTCAGTTGTGAATTACTCCTATCAAAACTTTGATTCTAATGACTAAAAAAGCGTACCTGAAATGTTTCATTTAATTTATTTTTCAAAACCATAGAATTGAAATATTTTTTCTTTTCATTTAAAACATGGAATAATATTATTTTTAATAAAAAGATGATTGCCTTTACAGCTGCTTTTCTACATGGGTATAATCCAAATTACCTATTGTGTCTTTTTTACAAAATGAATATCATATAATAGTTTTTTAATTTGAAACTGATAGAATTATGAAAAATTACCACTTTTACCTATTTAATTCAGTTCTTGAACAATAATACAATCAAAATATCTACCTGAAGCACATTTTTTAACATGAGATCACTTTTCAAATTATATGGTGCTTATTCCCAGGTTGACACTGAAATTATCCCACAATACAGCATTGAAGCAAAATCAAGTACTAAAATTAAAGTTTAAATAAATTTATACTACTTTGTTTTAATTATCTTTAAATTTTTACATCTAGCTTGAATTTCAGTCTTTCATATGAAAAATTCACTAAGTAGTGATTAATTATTTCAACTCATGAGATTACTCTACCAAATAACCATATTTACATTGAATTTTGATGAAATACATCATGAAGAGTTCCAGAAAATCATATGTGTATTACATTGAATAAATTAATATTGTGAAAATTCTTAGTAGTTGAATATTCGATAGAAAAAAAAAGTGCAAAAAGATATTTCCTTTTAATTTTAATCATCTTCTTGCATACAAAAATGGAAAAAACTGGATTAAAATTCACTTGTATAAGAATTATACTTCTTTCTAGACATATAATTAAACAATTTATCAATTATTAGTGCTAAGTGTAAAGAAGATATTAGAGAACTTCATTGAAACAGAAATTATGAAAACATATTTCTATCTTTTATTTTTCTTAATTATGAGTCTTTTCACAGTATTCTAGAATAGAAACTTGAGAATTTTTATGGTTCAATATTTTTATTAAATAATTCCATTGAGTTTAAAATAATTATATTGCATAATAAGAAATAATAAAAATAAAAAAAAAAATATCAGGTAATATGGTTTAAATTAAAAAATAAAAGCTTCAAATTCTTGGTTAAAAGGAGTTATCATTAAAGAGAACCACTGATATTATTTTATATTTTTTCAAAAAAAATAGAATAAAATAATTAGAGAGGTTAAAAGTGATGTTTTTGAAATAAATAGTATAATTTTCAGTCTTTTAAGTGATCAGGTGAAATTCAAAATGAAAATGAAAATGAGTTTTGTGAAAAAAATTCTGTGAATGGATCAGATTATTAATCTTCCCTTGTTATTATTTCTATAAATTATTTATTAAACTTTCACTATTACTCAAGCACAGACTCATCCATGTTTGGTTAAGAGCCCAAGATGAGTTCAAAGTAAAGTTCAGTCTGAGTTCAGTCTGAGTTCAGTCTGAATTCCATCTGAATTCAAGTTGAGGACTTGCTAGCAAGTCCCCCCCAAATATTGCGTGGTGAATGCTGAAAAGTTTGGGGAAGTTGTAGATACGCATTTTTCCGCTCCCCTGGGTTACCTGGTGGTAACTCTTAACGGTAAAGAAGTAAAGGCCTTGGTCGATTCAGGGTCTCAAATTAATTTAATTTCATTGGAGAAAGCGACAAGTATAGGCTTGCCAATTAAAAGTGGAACTGGGGGAAATCTCAGAGGTATTGGAGGGCATGCAACCGAGCTGATGGGTACAGCTGAGCATGTCAGGTTAGGCATTGGTGGATCTGTTGGTAAGGTTCACTTTTATGTGGCCAGAGGAGCAGTCAAAACTGTTCTTGGTGGTCCTTTTTTGATGGATTTTGAGGCCAGGATAGGGTATCAAGCTGGCATGGGGATTAGTTTGGAGATCACTGGTGAAGATATGCGGAGGTTACATATGCGGTTAGCGCCTCCTGGAGATGAAGGTTGGGAAACACGGCCAGGGAGTACTACTCTGTGCCAGTGTTGTGTATGCACCAAGAAGCGGCATATAAAACGGACGGCTTCTGGTGAATTATGTTTGTTGGAAAAGGATGGAAGCCCTCATTTTTTGGGGTAGCAGGGGCTGATCACTCTAATGTTGTAATCTCTCCTCAGGATGAGATCCCGTATTGCAATAGGTCAGCTCACTTGGAGATAATTCAAGTGGATTCTCAATTATTTTCTGTTAATATTACCTTGGAGTGCAAATACGTTTTGGACTTTTCTATATGTTTATTGGATTTACCCTGTTTTTCTATTAAATTTAAAAATGGTAAAAAAGGCAAAATGGGCCAAATTAGGTTGGATAAAGGTTGGAAGGGTATGTTTTATGACCTCCAGAAAGAGGTTAAACTGCAAGTATCTCCTTCTATTCTGGACCTCCAGCAAGAGGGAAAACTGCAATTAACTCATCAAAACTCAATAAAAAATCTCGGTATAATTAAAACACAAAAAAATAACTTATGTGAAAATGTTATTCTGGACCTCCAGCAAGAGGTTAAACTGCAATTATCTCCTTCTATTATGGACCTCCAGCAAGAGGGTAAACTGCGAAAAACTTATCAAAACCAAATTAAAAATCTCAGTATAAGTAAAACACAAAAAAATAACTTATGTAAAAATGCTATTATGGACCTCCAGCAAGAAGGTAAACTGCAAAAATCTTATCAAAATCAAATAAAAAATCTTGGTATAATTAAAACACAAAAAAATAATTTTTGTGAAAATTCAATTCCAGTTCTCCAGCAGGGGGTTAAACTGCCAACTTTCTTTACGGGTGATTTACTGTTGGATAAGGGAAGCAAAGGTGTTGGAAAATCTGTTTATAAATTAGACGAGGGAAAGGAGAAAAGGGTAAAATTTAAAAATGAAATAAAATATTTTTCTAATTTTTCTTATTCCGATTCTGGCAACAAAGAAGATTCATTTGATGAAATTTTTAATGGTGATACAAAAGTAAATGTTTTACCTCAAGTTTATTTAGATGTGGACGCAGCCAAATATAAGAAAGTAGAAAATAAAGTTTGACCTATTAATGAACCGCTACCTGCTGAATTAAATCCACCTTTGAGAAGACCAAGGTTATCAAGAGATCCTTATGAAAGTCCCTTGGTAAAGAATCCGCCTGAATTTTCTGAGACATCAAGAATCACTTTTGAGAGACTGGGTGTTGTTAATTTTGGACCTGATGGTTGGTTGTCTGGAGAAGAGAAGAAGTTGTTGTTGGATGTGATGGTCAAGAGAGAGAAGGCCATTGCTTTTGTAGAAGAGGAGAGGGGTGTGTTGAAGCATTCCTATGGGGAGCCTTACAAGATTCCTGTGGTATGTCATGAACCGTGGCAGCAGAAACCGATTCCTATTCCAGCTGCATTAAAAGAAGCCTATATTGAAGTTGTCAGAGAATGGATACGCACTGGACTGTATGAGCAATCAACGTCAAGTTATTCTAGTCCGGTATTTTGTATCAAGAAACCGAATGGCAAGCTTAGAGTTGTTCATGATCTTAGGGAATTAAATAGGGTTACAATAAAGGATGCTGGGATACCACCTAGTGCTGAGGAGTTTGTTGAAGCGTTTGCAGGGAGAGTGTGTTATGGTTTGGGAGATATTATGGGTGGATATGATGAGAGAGAGTTACATCCGGACTCAAGGCCTCTCACTACATTTGATACACCACTAGGACGTTTACAGTTAACAAGATTACCTCAAGGAGCAACAAATTCGGTTGCAGTTTATCAAGCTCAGATGGCTTGGATCCTTCAAGATGAAATTCCACAATATGCTGGAATCTTTATAGATGATGGAGGAATTAAGGGACCAACAACCAACTATGATAACCAGGTGTTGGAAGAGAATCCCGGGATACGCAAATTCATTTGGGAGTTTGCAATTACTTTAGAAAGAATCTTGTTTCAAATTGAAGAGGCTGGCTTAACTATTTCAGGTTCAAAATTTTCATGTTGTGTGCCAGCCTTAGAAATATTAGGCCATGTGGTATGTAGAGAGGGTAGGATTATGTCCAAGAAGAAAGTTAACAAAATTCAGTCCTGGCCAAGACCCAAGAATACGACCGAAGTTAGAGGGTTTTTAGGCGTTTGCGTATATGTTAGAATGTTTATCAAGGACTTTTCTTCATTGGCAGCTCCATTGAGACGGTTAACGAGAAAGGATGCAGACTGGGAGTGGGATGAAGAGTGTGAGAAGGCGTTTGTGAAGTTGAAGGAGGTTGTGGGGAAGGATTTAGTCCTGCACAAGTTGGATTATGGAAAAGATGCTGGCAGAATTTATTTAGCAGTTGATTCAAGTCAGATTGCAGCTGGGGCGGTTTTGTCTCAGATGGATAAAGCTGGTTACATCAGGCCAGTTAGGTATGAATCTGTAGTATTTACTGAGGTTGAATCAAGATATTCTCAACCAAAATTGGAATTATGTGGTGTGGCGAAAATATTGTATAAACTTCAGCATATTTTGTGGGGGCAACATTTTGAGTTGCAAGTGGATGCGAAATCGTTAATCCAGATGATTAATTCCCCAAGTTTACCGAATGCACCCATGACGAGATGGGTAGCTTTTATTCAACATTTTTCATTTGATTTAGTTCATAAGCCTGGCAAGACTTTTACTATGCCAGATGGTTTATCAAGGAGACCACCCACTGAAGAAGATTCAGACTCAGAAGAGTTCGATGAAGATATACCTATTATCAAAGCCAGCACTAAAGGAGCTGAAGACTTTCCATACCTCCCCCATGAGGTTAAACTGGCAGGACTATTGTGTTTAGATTATGATGATGATGACCTCCACCAAGAGGATAAACTGGAAAATAGTTTTTATGTTAATAAAGGTGTTGGAAAAGGTGTAGATAAATTCGGCAGAGAGGAGGTAGAAGAAGATGTGGTGTATGTAGAGGAAAATGGATTGGTAGTGTGGGATAGTAGTAAATTAAGGAATGGTGTATATGTTGGAGAATTAGAGAATTTAAATAAAAAGGTGGATAAAGAGAAAGAGGTATTTTAAAATACGGTTTATGAAGGATCCAAAGGTTCAGAAGAAAAAGACGACATAGCTCGATTAAAGATTTATTTAGGGGTCAACGATTATTGGCTCATTCATGTGCAGGTGATATTGGTGATAGAGAAGTCCCTATTGATGTTATATTAATCAATTTTCAAGATGAAGTCTGGGGTCAGACTGGTTTTTATTTTTTGTTAGTCAAATATTTGTTGACTTTAGAGAGGCCAGAAGATTGTGAAGACGATGAATGGGTGGCTATCAAGAGGAAGTCAATTACGTTTTACCTATCTGGTCGACGTTTAATGAGGAGGAGATATCCAAATCCTCAAGTAGTTATAACTCAACAGAAGGGGCAAGAATTAGTTTTGAAATCACTGCATGAAGATCTTGGGCATAGAGGCGTTGGAGAAACGTTTAGAAGAATTTCTGATCGATTTTGGTGGCCTGGCATGAAGATGGCTGTTAAACAGTGGGTTCAGTCATGCGAAGAATGTCAAAGACAAAGTTATTTAAGGCCAAAAGAACCTGGACGCGCGACTGGTGAATATACGCTCTTTGGGAGAGTTAGTTTAGATGCTGTTCATATAAAAGAGGGACGGTATAAATATTTAATTGTGGCCAGAGATGATTTATCTGGTTGGGCAGAGGCAGCGCCTCTTATTAATTTAACTGCCAAAAATGTGGCAGAATTTTTTTTGAATAATTGGGTATATAGGTATGGGGTGATGAAGTTGGTGACGGTAGATGGAGGTCCTGAATTTGGGACAGAGTTTAAAGAGGCCGTATTAAAAGTTGGATCAAAGGTTAGGGTAGCAACCCCATATTATCCTGAAGCTGAAGGCATGGTTGAAAGAGGGCATCAAGTTATTAAGGATGCTTTAGTTAAAATGTGTGGGACAAGTGCCGAAAAGTGGAGGCACTATTTACCTTTAGTTTTATTTGCTGATTGAATCACTGCCAAAAGGACAACCAGATTTTCACCTTATGAACTTGTTTTTGGACAAAAAGCAGTCTTACCGGTTGATTTAGAAGCTGAATCATATCTTGGAGTTGACTGGGACACGGTCAAAACTACTGAAGAATTATTGTGTGCAAGAATGATGCAGCTAGAAAAGGCATATTCGCGGATGATGAAGATCCGAAATCAATCAGTTAGATATTGGGATGAGCGGTTGGCACATCGATTAAGGAAACCTTTGAACCCAGGAGATATGGTCCTGGTGTATAATAGGAGTTTGGAAAGTCAATGGGGAAAGATGTTTGCAGATAGGTGGAATGGACCGTATAAAATCAAGGAGCAAGTTTCCAGCGGTTCATATGTGTTAGAAGAGTTGGATGGAGTAGTATTGAAGAAGAGGGTAGCGGCCGATCAAGTGAAACGGTTCTATCCTATAGGCACCAGGAGTGCTGAAGTCTTCCTCAGCAATGAGGATAAACTATGACATTTATGAAATTTTATGGATTCCTCCGCAATGAGGATAAACTATGACATTTATGAAATTTTATGGATCCCTCCGCAACAAGGATAAACTATGATATCGACAAAATTTTATGGATTCCTCCGCAATGAGGATAAACTATGACATTTATGAAATTTTATGGATCCCTCCGCAACGAGGATAAACTATGATATCGACAAAAATTTATGGATTCCTCCGCAATGAGGATAAACTATGACATTTATGAAATTATATGGATACCTCCGCAATGAGGATAAACTATGATGTTTATAAAAATCTTATCAACCTCCGCAAAGAGGATAAACTATCTTCTTTTTTTATCAAAAATACTTTACTATTGTTACACTGTATATGGATGACGAAACTATGAGGAAACTTAACGAAATTCAAGAAGACCTTCTTTGAAATTTTCAAAAACTTAAAATTCTTAAAATATGGGTGAAGATAGTGTTGGAAAATTTTAAAAATTTATTGGAAGAAGTGTTCACAGGGGAACCTTCTTAATTTAATATTGGCAAGTGTGGGGGTAATTGATGGGCTGGCTGCTCTATACACAATTACCCCATAATTTTCGTTTCCGAAATTTACCTGTTTCTAGTTGAATCCTGGCTTTGTCTTTTAATTATAGGAAGTCCACTAAGACTATAAACTGGAACGAATCAAGAGACACTGCTCTCAACGCCGGATTCAAGATTCTTTTTATTTTATTTTAATTTTGATTTTTTTATGTTAGATTGTGATTTCTTTTCTTTAATATATATTATGAATTATTGTAAAGGTGATGCTCACTGGTGGTCTCTAATCATTTTTATAAATTGGAGGGAGCCCACCCAGTGGTCATCATTATAAAATTATCTTCTAAAAAATTTCATTTATTTTCTTTTCTTTTCAATTTCTTAAATTGTGTAACCACATCAAGTTGCACTTGGATGTGGGTATGATGTCGAGGGTACGGCTCATCAAATGGCCGGGGGGCATCTTTTAAAAATTTTATTTTAAAATTTTTTTTTATTATTACTTTTTTTATCTTTCTTTTCACATTCGTTTATCTTTCTTTAAAAATTAAATTTTAACTTTTATTTCGAAACTATCTTTACTAAAATCTTTTATTTTAAATCACAAAAAAAATAAAATAATAATAATCAATTAAATCAAAATTATTATTATATTTCTTAGTTTTATTTTTCAGTCTTCAGTCTTTTTAGTTTTATTCATTTAGTTTAGACAGGAAACAGGGTCTAGGGGCACTCAATACCTATGGGATTTTACTTCAAGATATCTGTTAGTCCTCCAAGACTTTAAACTGGCTACTGTTCAAGACTTTCCTTAAGGTTTTATACAAATTTTGGAGCTGTTAGTCCTCCAAGACTTTAAACTGGCTAATTTTCAAGACTGTCATTAAAGATTTTATATTGGAGCTGTTAGTCCTTCAAGACTTTAAACTGAATTTCAAGGATGTTCAAGATTTTATGGATATTTTTGGAGACGGATTTTTTTTATTTTTTTATCAATCAAATGTTAGGTCCACCAAGACCTTAAACTGGAGTGTTATCAAATGTTAGGTCCACCAAGACCCTAAACTGGACTATTATCAAGTGTTGGGTCCACCATGACCTTAAACTGGATTTCTTATCGAACAAATGTTTGGTCCACCATGACTTTAAACTGGTAGTTCATTCATTGTTTAGTCCACTATGACTTTAAACTGGAAAATTATTATCTGCAGGATAATTCAACATTCATTGGACCACTATGGCCTTATACTGGATTACTTGTCAATCAAATGTTTGGTCCACTATGACATTAAACTGGATTATCAAATTTATTCAATCTTTGGTCAAGCCTAGGCCTTATTTAGGGATCTATCAAGTTATTTATGCACCTAAACGATCTTTGGTCCACCAAGACCATAAACTGGCAATCGATTATATGTTTGGTCCACCAAGACTTTAAACTGGAATGTCAATCTTGTTTGGATAACTCAATTCAATCTTTTAATTTATCACTGTCCACTAAGACTCTAAACTGGTTATTCAATTATTTCTGGAATTGGGTGCTGATAAGCTTTAGGAGGTTAAAATTTTAGGTGGTGATGATGCTAAGGAAAGCGTAACGGTTAATTAGGTGAAATTTGTGGCGCTTTAAATGGTCTAAAGTTAATACTATTATTGGAAGCCTGGCAAAAGTATTTTATGGGTTTGCTATATAGCAAAGTTTGAAAATTGTGATGAAGGAATCAGAAGTTAGGATGGTAGTTGGATTTTAGGGAATGATTTTTTTTAGTGCCTCATAGTTAGGCCATTTTTTTGGTGTGAAGCTTGGAGGACCTTATGGCGAGATTGGAATCATAGAATTCGGCTCAGTGGGGGGCCCTATGAGGTTGGAATCAGGAGTATTCGGCTCATAGGAAGATCCACTCTCTCAATGCTGTGACAAGAAGGAAGACTGGTATATGGGAGTCTGAAGGGATTCAAACCTTGCTCTCAGTAGTGGAATCATCACAAGATTTATATTATTTTATTTTATGTTATATCAAGCCAGAGAAGAAGAAACAACGTTTTTTATTATAAAGAATTAAAAGAAGACCAGCTAAAACAAATTTATCAAATTATTTTATAAGAAAAGATAATTCTTTTGGAATTGCTCAACCACTTATGCAAAGTTTTAAGAATGGTGACATTCTCAATTGGAGAGAGGATGTGGTAGCATAAAGTTTAGTATTGCACCTAAGTACGTAAATGGAGTTATTACGGCATGCAAGATTGGTGTTATTATTTTTATAAAAAAAGGGTTTTATTTAATTTATTTGAGTTTTAAATATGAAGAAATTGGTCACGAGCGAATGCATACACAAAAAAAATTTATTTTACAGAGAAAACTTATTTTTACGGTCTGAAAAATTTATAAGTATCAAGTCAAGTCACTCAAGAACCTTGGGAAATTTTCCCAGAATTTTTCCTAATTTTCTTATATTTTTAAATGAATTTTAAAGTTTTATAGAAATATTTATGTTTTCAGAAATTACTTAACTTTGATAAATTTTCACGGGGTAATTAGAGCTGTGCAGACTACGAAAATTAGTTTGGAATATAAAGGGGACGTAGCTCTATCATGTGTAATTTTTCTAGATTTTTTATTATAGTTTTTAAGGTTCTAATTGAGTCCGGAAGTCCGGACGGACTCCGTACGGACTCCTCTTTGACTCTGTACGGACTCCTTTCCAACTCCGTACGGGCTCCGGATTGACTCTGGGAGAGCTCTGGAGGGGAAAACTTAGGCACGTTATGGTAAGGTAAACTCTTACAGTCGCCTTGCTGTAAGCAGAATCCGGAGGAGATATATGGATTTAGCTGAAAACCCCGTCCTTCCAATAAAAATAACAAAGTAGGTGTTCTAAATCACTAAGCTAACCAATCTACTTAGATCTGATTGATAAAAATAATGAAACTCTAAAATAATTAACGCTTATTGAGATTAAATGATCGTGGCTGTTGATAAAGAAATACTGATAACAACAATTAAGGTGTACCAGTGAAAGATCTGTAAAGATTGACTTTTATGTTTTTATAATAATTTGAATTTTTATGAGACAGCAATAATCAAGTCCCAGCGATGAAGACCTTTCTAAAGATACCCTGTATGAAGTGTGATTTAAATTGTTGAGTAGTATTTCTAAAAATGTTATATATAAAATATAAAGTTATAAGGGTATTACAAATTTATTTAATTTGTTGAGTAATAAAAAATGAGACCATGGTAGTTAATGATTAAGCTGTATGATGTGTCCCTCCTCTCAATTTCGAGTTTGAGAAGCGCTTAAGTATTCCTAGTCACGTGCCTAAGTTTTCCCCTCCAGAGCTCTTCCAGAGTCAATCTGGAGCCCGTACGGAGTCGAAACGGAGTCCGTAGGGAGTCCGTCCGGACTTCCGGACTCAATTATAACCTTAAAACTATAATAAAAAATCTAGAAAAATTACACATAATAGAGCTACTTCCCCTTTACATACCAAACTAATTTTCGTAGTCTGCGCAGCTCTAATTACCCCGTGAAAATTCATCAAAGTTAAGTAATTTTTGAAAACGTAAATATTTCTATAAAACTTTAAAATTTATTTAAAAATATAAGAAAAATAGTAAAAATTCTGGGAAAATTTCCCAAGGTTCTTGAGAGACTTGACTTGATACTTATAAATTTTTCAGACCATAAAAATAAGTTTTCTCCGTAAAATAAATTGTATTTATGTAGGCATTCGCTCGTGACCAATTTCTTCATATTTTAAACTCCAATAAATTAAATAAAACCCTTTTATAAAAAATAATAACGCCAATCTTGGACGCCGTAATAACTCCATTTACATATTTAGGTGCCGTACTAAACTTTAGGCTACCACATCCTCCCTCCAATCGAGAATGTCCCCATTCTTAAAACTTTGCATAAGTGGTCAAACACAATATTTCAAAAGAATTATCTTTTCTAATAAAATAATTTGATAAATTTGTTTTAGCTGGTCTTCTTTTAAATCTTTATAATAAAAACGTTCTTTCTTCTTCTCTGGCTTGATATAACATAAAATAAAATAATATAAATCTTGTGATGATTCCACTACTGAGAGCAAGGTTTGAATCCCTTCAGACTCCCATATACCAGTCTTCCTTCTTGTCACAGCATTGAGAGAGTGGATCTTCCTATGAGCCGAATACTCCTGATTCCAACCTCATAGGGCCCCCCACTGAGCCGAATTCTATGATTCCAATCTCGCCATAAGGTCCTCCAAGCTTCACACCAAAAAAAAAATGGCCTAACTATGAGGCACTAAAAAAAATCATTCCCTAAAATCCAACTACCATCCTAACTTCTGATTCATTCATCACAATTTTCAAACTTTGCTATACAGCAAACCCATAAAATACTTTTGCCAGGCTTCCAATAATAATATTAACTTTAGACCATGCTAAAGCGCCACAAATTTCACCTAATTAACCATTATGCTTTCCTTAGCATCATCACCACCTAAAATTTTAACCTCCTAAAGCTATCAGCACCCAATTCCAGAAATAATTGAATAACCAGTTTAGAGTCTTAGTGGACAGTGATAAATTAAAAGACTGAATTGAGTTATTTAAACAAGATTGACATTCCAGTTTAAAGTCTTGGTGGACCAAACATATAATCGATTGCCAGTTTATGGTCTTGGTGGACCAAAGATCGTTTAAGTGCATAAATATCTTGATATATTCCTAAGTAAGGCCTAGGCTTGACCAAAGATTGAATAAATTTGATAATCCAGTTTAATGTCATAGTGGACCAAACATTTGATTGATAATTAATCCAGTATCAGGCCATAGTGGTCCAATGAATGTTGAATTATCCTGCAGATATTAATTTTCCAGTTTAAAGTCATAGTGGACTAAACAATGAATGAACTACCAGTTTAAAGTCATGGTGGACCAAACATTTAATCGATAAGAAATCCAGTTTAAGGTCATGGTGGACCCAACACTTGATAATAGTCCAGTTTAAGGTCTTGGTGGACCTAACAAATCCAATAAAAATTTTTAACGATAGTCTTGAAAATTAGCCAGTTTAAAGTCTTGGAGGACTAACAGCTCCAAAATTTGTATAAAACCTTAAGGAAAGTTTTGAACAGTAGCCAGTTTAAAGTCTTGGAGGACTAACAGCTCCAAAATTTGTATAAAACCCTTAAGGAAAGTCTTGAACAGTAGCCAGTTTAAAGTCTTGGAGGACTAACAGATATCTTGAAGTAAAATCCCATTGGTATTGAGTTCTCCTAGACCCTGTTTCCTGTCTAAACTAAATGAATAAAACTAAAAAGAATGAAAACTAAAAAAATAAAACTAAGAAATATAATAATGATTTTGATTTAATTAATAAATTTTAATTTTAATTTTAATTTTTTTTTTTTTTTATTATTATTATTATTTTATTTTTTTTTATTTATTTTATTTTTATTTTATTTTTATTTTATTTTTTTTTTTTATTTTTATTTTTTTTTTAATTTTAATTTTTTTTTTTTAAATTTAAAATAAAAGATTTTAGAAAAGACAGTTTTGAAATAAAAGTTAAAATTTAATTTTAAAGAAAGATAAATGAATGTGAAAAGAAAGATAAAAAAAAGTATTAAAAAAAAATTTTAAAATAAAATTTTAAAAGATGCCCCCCGGCCATTTGATGAGCCGTACCCTCGACATCATACCCACATCCAAGTGCAACTTGATGTGGTTACACAATTTTGAGAAATTGAAAAGAAAAGAAAATAAATGAAAGTTTTTAGAAGATAATTTTTATAATGATGATCACTGGGTGGGCTCCCTCCAATTTATAAAAATGATTAGAGACCACCAGTGAGCATCACCTTTACATTAATTCATAATATATATTAAAGAAAAGAAATCACAATCTAACATAAAAAATCAAAAACAAAATAAAAAAAATCTTGAATCCGGCGTTGAGAGCAGTGTCTCTTGATTCGTTCCAGTTTATAGTCTTAGTGGACTTCCTAAAATTAAAAGACAAAGCCAGGATTCAACTAGAAACAGGGAAAATTTTAGAAACGAACATTATGGGGTAATTGTGTATAGAGCAGCCAGCCCATCAATTACCCCCACACTTGCCAATATTAAATTAAGAAGGTTCCCCTGTGAACACTTCTTCCAATAAATATTAAAATTTTTCCAACACTATCTTCACCCATATTTTAAGAATTTTAAAATTTGAAAATTTTCAATGAAGGTTTTCTCGTATTTCGTTATGTTTCATCACAGTTTTGTTGCCCATATGCAGTGTAACGATAGTAAATTATTTGATAAAAAAAAGATAGTTTATCCTCGTTGCGGAGGTATTCATAAAATTTTGTTGATATCATAGTTTATCCTCATTTCGGAGGTATAAATTTAATAAAAGTCATTAAAATTGTAGTTTATCCTCATTTCGGAGTTATCCATATAATTTCATAAATGTCATAGTTTATCCTCATTGCGGAGGAAGACTTCGGCACTCCTGGTGCCTCTAGGATAGAACTGTTTCACTTGATCGGCCGCTACCCTCTTCTTTAATACTACTCCATCCAACTCTTCTAGCACATATGAACCGCCGGAAACTTGCTCCTTGATTTTATACGGTCCATTCCACCTATCTGCAAACATCTTTCCCCATTGACTCTCCAAACTCCTATTATACACCAGGACCATATCTCCTGGGTTCAAAGGTTTCCTTAATCGATGTGCCAACCGCTCATCCCAATATCTGACTGATTGATTTCGGATCTTCATCATCCGCGAATATGCCTTTTCTAAATATTCTTCTTTCTTTTCTAGCTGCATCATTCTTGCAGACAATAATTCTTCAGTAGTTTTGACCGTGTCCCAGTCAACTCCAAGATATGATTCAGCTTCTAAATCAACCGGTAAAACTGCTTTCTGTCCAAAAACAAGTTCATAAGGTGAAAATCCGGTCGTCCTTTTGGCAGTGATTTGATCAGCAAATAAAACTAAAGGTAAATAGTGCCTCCACTTTTTGGCACTTGTCCCACACATTTAAACTAAAGCATCCTTAATAACTTGATTCCCTCTTTCAACCATGCCTTCAGCTTCAGGATAATATGGGGTTGCTACCCTAACCTTTGATCCAACTTTCAATACGGCCTCTTTAAACTCTGTCCCGAATTCAGGACCTCCATCTACCGTTACCAACTTCATCACCCCATACCTATATACCCAATTATTCAAAAAAAATTCTGCCACATTTTTGGCAGTTAAATTAATAAGAGGCGCTGCCTCTGCCCAACCAGATAAATCATCTCTGGCCACAATTAAATATTTATACCGTCCCTCTTTTATATGAACGGCATCTAAACTAACTCTCCCAAAGAGCGTATATTCACCGGTCGCGCGTCCAGGTTCTTTTGGCCTTAAATAACTTCGTCTTTGACATTCTTCGCATGACTGAACCCACTGTTTATCAGCCATCTTCATGCCAGGCCACCAAAATCAATCAGAAATTCTTCTAAACGTTTCTCCAACGCCTCTATGCCCAAGATCTTCATGCAGTGATTTCAAAACTAATTCTTGCCCCTTCTGTTGAGTTATAACTACTTGAGGATTTGGATATCTCCTCCTCATTAAACGTCGACCAGATAGGTAAAACGTAGATGACTTCCTCTTGATAGCCACCCATTCATCGTCTTCACAATCTTCTGGCCTCTCTAAAGTCAACAAATATTTGACTAACAAAAAATAAAAACCAGTCTGACCCCAGACTTCATCTTGAAAATCGATTAATATAACATCAATAGGGACTTCTCTATCACCAATATCACCTGCACATGAATGAGCCAATAATCGTTGAACCCTAAATAAATTTTTAATCGAGCTATGTAGACGTTTTTCTTCTGAACCTTTGGATCCTTCGAAAACCGTATTTGAAAATACCTCTTTCTCTTTATCCACCTTTTTATTTAAATTCTCTAATTCTCCAACATATACACCATTCCTTAATTTACTACTATCCCACACTACCAATCCATTTTCCTCTACATACACCACATCTTCTTCTACCTCCTCTCTGCCGAATTTATCTACACCTTTTCCAACACCTTTATTAACATAAAAACTATTTTCCAGTTTATCCTCTTGGTGGAGGTCATCATCATCATAATCTAAACACAATAGTCCTGCCAGTTTAACCTCATGGGGGAGGTATGGAAAGTCTTCAGCTCCTTTAGTGCTGGCTTTGATAATAGGTATATCTTCATCGAACTCTTCTGAGTCTGAATCTTCTTCAGTGGGTGGTCTCCTTGATAAACCATCTGGCATAGTAAAAGTCTTGCCAGGCTTATGAACTAAATCAAATGAAAAATGTTGAATAAAAGCTACCCATCTCGTCATGGGTGCATTCGGTAAACTTGGGGAATTAATCATCTGGATTAACGATTTCGCATCCACTTGCAACTCAAAATGTTGCCCCCACAAAATATGCTGAAGTTTATACAATATTTTCGCCACACCACATAATTCCAATTTTGGTTGCGAATATCTTGATTCAACCTCAGTAAATACTACAGATTCATACCTAACTGGCCTGATGTAACCAGCTTTATCCATCTGAGACAAAACCGCCCCAGCTGCAATCTGACTTGAATCAACTGCTAAATAAATTCTGCCAGCATCTTTTCCATAATCCAACTTGTGCAGGACTAAATCCTTCCCCACAACCTCCTTCAACTTCACAAACGCCTTCTCACACTCTTCATCCCACTCCCAGTCTGCATCCTTTCTCGTTAACCGTCTCAATGGAGCTGCCAATGAAGAAAAGTCTTTGATAAACATTCTAACATATACGCAAACGCCTAAAAACCCTCTAACTTCGGTCGTATTCTTGGGTCTTGGCCAGGACTGAATTTTGTTAACTTTCTTCTTGGACATAATCCTACCCTCTCTACATACCACATGGCCTAATATTTCTAAGGCTGGCACACAACATGAAAATTTTGAACCTGAAATAGTTAAGCCAGCCTCTTCAATTTGAAACAAGATTCTTTCTAAAGTAATTGCAAACTCCCAAATGAATTTGCGTATCCCGGGATTCTCTTCCAACACCTGGTTATCATAGTTGGTTGTTGGTCCCTTAATTCCTCCATCATCTATAAAGATTCCAGCATATTGTGGAATTTCATCTTGAAGGATCCAAGCCATCTGAGCTTGATAAACTGCAACCGAATTTGTTGCTCCTTGAGGTAATCTTGTTAACTGTAAACGTCCAAGTGGCGTATCCAATGTAGTGAGAGGCCTTGAGTCCGGATGTAACTCTCTCTCATCATATCCACCCATAATATCTCCCAAACCATAGCACACTCTCCCTGCAAACGCTTCAACAAACTCCTCAGCACTAGGTGGTATCCCAGCATCCTTTATTGTAACCCTATTTAATTCCCTAAGATCATGAACAACTCTAAGCTTGCCATTCGGTTTCTTGATACAAAATACCGGACTAGAATAACTTGACGTTGATTGCTCATACAGTCCAGTGCGTATCCGTTCTCTGACAACTTCAATATAGGCTTCTTTTAATGCAGCTGGAATAGGAATTGGTTTCTGCTGCCACGGTTCATGACATACCACAGGAATCTTGTAAGGCTCCCCATAGGAATGCTTCAACACACCCCTCTCCTCTTCTACAAAAGCAATGGCCTTCTCTCGCTTGACCATCACATCCAACAACAACTTCTTCTCTTCTCCAGACAACCAACCATCAGGTCCAAAATTAACAACACCCAGTCTCTCAAAAGTGATTCTTGACGTCTCAGAAAATTCAGGCGGATTCTTTACCAAGGGACTTTCATAAGGATCTCTTGATAACCTTGGTCTTCTCAAAGGTGGATTTAATTCAGCAGGTAGCGGTTCATTAATAGGTCGAACTTTATTTGCTACTTTCTTATATTTGGCTGCGTCCACATCTAAATAAGCTTGAGGTAAATCATTTACTTTTGTATCGCCATTAAAACTTTCATCAAATGAATCTTCTTCATCGCCAGAATCAGAATAAGAAAAATTAGAAAAATATTTTATTTCATTTTTAAATTTTACCCTTTTCTCCTTTCCATCGTCTAATTTATAAACAGATTTTCCAACACCTTTGCTTCCCTTATCCAACAGTAAATCACCCGTAAAGAAAGTTGGCAGTTTAACCTCTTGCTGGAGAACCGGAATTGAATTTTCACAAAAATTATTTTTTTGTTTTTTAATTATACCGAGATTTTTTATTTGATTTTGATGAGATATTTGCAGTTTACCCTCCTGCTGGAGGTCTGTGATAGAAGGAGATAATTGCAGTTTAACCTCTTGCTGGAGGTCCGGAATAACATTTTCACATAAATTATTTTTTTGTGTTTTAATTATACCAAGATTTTTAATCGGATTTTGATGTGATATTTGCAGTTTACCCTCTTGCTGGAGGTCCATAATAGAAGGAGATACTTGCAGTTTAACCTCTTGCTGGAGGTCCATAATAGAATTTTCACAAAAATTATTTTTTTGTGTTTTAATTATACCAAGATTTTTTATTGGATTTTGATAAGATTTTCGCAGTTTACCCTCTTGCTGGAGGTCCGAAATAGAAGGAGATAATTGCAGTTTAACCTCTTGCTGGAGGTCATAAAACATACCCTTCCAATTTTTATCCAACCTAATTTGGCCCATTTTGCCTTTTTTACCATTTTTAAATTTAATAGAATAACAGGGTAAATCCAATAAACATATAGAAAAGTCCAAAACGTATTTGCACTCCAAAGTAATATTAACAGAAAATAATTGAGAATCCACTTGAATTATCTCCAAGTGAGCTGACCTATTGCAATCCGGGATCTCATCCTGAGGAGAGATTACAACATTTGAGCGATCAGCCCCTGCTACCCCAAAAAATGAGGGCATTCATCCCCTTCCAACAAACATAATTCACCAGAAGCCGTCCGTTTAATATGCCGCTTCTTGGTGCAAACACAACACTGGCACAGTGTAGTAATCCCTGGCCGTGTTTCCCAACCTTCATCTCCAGGAGGTGCTAACCGCATATGTAACCTCCGCATATCTTCACCAGTGATCTCCAAACTAATCCCCATGCCAGCTTGATACCCTATCCTGGCCTCAAAATCCATCAAAAAAGGACCACCAAGAACAGCTTTGACTGCTCCTCTGGCCACATAAAAGTGAACCTTACCAACAGATCCACCAATGCCTAACCTGACATGCTCAGCAGTACCCATCAGCTCTGTTGCATGCCCTCCAATACCTCTGAGGTTTTCCCCAGTTCCACTTTTAATTGGCAAGCCTATACTCGTCGCTTGCTCCAATGAAATTAAATTAATTTGAGACCCTGAATCGACCAAGGCCTTTACTTCTTTACCATTTAGAGTTACCACCAGGTAACCCAGGGGAGCGGAAAAATGTGTATCTACATCTTCCCCAAACTTTTCAGCATTTTCACAAATATATTCCACCTCTCCAGTGGAAACCCGACACCTCGTCAAATTCTTCTTTTGCTTTTCAGCAAGCGCCAGACTAATGGTAAATAACTCCCCTAAAGATAAGGGAATCTGCAGTTGATTCACCCTATTCAAAACTGCGTCCATCGCATTAGCTTGACCAGAAACTACTGGCCGCTCATACTGGACCTTTGATTTAACAACCTTGGCCCTGGGTACCTCTTGAGGTCCAACCGAGCCATCTTCACCCTCCATTATAACATCTTCACTTTCTATAACCCTAACTCCGTCACCAGCTTCTTGCACTAATCCTGATCCATCGCTAGTCCTTCTTACTCCCTCCATTGGGATGGGAACGCTAAAACTTGGTCTGGGTAGAGACGCCAACGGTACGTCTTCCTCAGAATCCGAATCATCCTCTGGCATAGGCTCACCATTTAAATCAAACTTGCCATAACTAGGGGGCCCCATATCAGCAATCCACTTCTGCATTTTATATAATTTGTCCTTAGAGTAAGGGTTCAATTTGTTGGCGGCAGTTTGAGCACTAGAATTCTTGTCCTTAGAGTAAGGGTTCAATTTGTTGGCGGCAGTTTGAGCACTAGAATTCTTGTCCTTAGAGTAAGGGTTCACTTTGTTATTGGCCTTGCCAGGATTAGCCCTCAATTGGCTCTGAATGCTACTTTTCGCCTTAGTAGCAGCTGCTCTTCTAGCAGCATTAACATCGTATTCGCCAGCCATACAGCTGCCCTCCACCTGGGCAACGGTTGCCAGCTCTAAACCACCAAAAGAAGTAGAAAATGTGGCTTTACTGACCTCTTTCTCCTTGCCCTTGTCAGCTTTACCACCATTACCATTACCATTTTTGCCACTCTTGGCATTAACATCTTCATCCGTCACCTCTTCAAATCTGGCTCTCCTTTCAGCCGTTAAACTTCTTCTGACCAAATCAGAAGGAGACTGTCCATCACTAATCTTGATGAACGAACCATCAGGAAATTTATAAACTTTACCATCAAATAAAACTCGCCCAGCATCCATATCCTTATCAAGAGCAAAACAAACTGTTGCTCTGTGCCCCCTTCTATTACAATAGGAGCACACCTTTGGCTCATCGTAGCCACCTCTATAACCATTACTACCACCATTCCCACCATTTCTCCCATTGCCTGGGAAGCGGTTACCGTTGTTATTGCCATTATAATTTCGACGTTCATAACCTCTAGACTGATAAGAAGTCGACGTCCACAAAGAAGCAATTGGGGCCTTGTTGGCCTTCTGGGTTTCTTGAACAAATATTTTTAATTGTTTAGTTAAATCGGCCAGGTGATCGACCATCTTATTATCTACATTACCCTCAACTTTAGCAGCAGGTAATCCCATTTGAGCCTTCTTGGCCTCCTGGGCTTTGACCATAATATCGTTGTTTTCGGCCAAAACCTCGCTAACCTTGCTAACATATTGAGTGCAAGACTCTTGATATTTGTCCAACGCCAATAACTTGAGATGGGCCTGAATGTTCTCTTTGATAACCTACAGAGCCGGCAGTTTCTGCTCACCATTAGGCAGTTCCTTCATCAAATCTTTTCTTGAAAGATCCTTCAAGACGTCCATACGAATATCCCTGCTGCATGCTGTCCAAAACAAATCTGTTGCTTGGTTCTCATGCACTAACTCGTCCACCAGTATGAGATATTCCACCACTTCATCAAACTGAACACAGAGCTTTTTGAAGTCAGCCATAGAAGAAACACCACCTTTTGCTTGCCAGTCTCCAACAATTTTATTGAGGTCCATCATAGTAAACCTAACACCCCATCTATCAACCATAGCTTTAGAAAGCTTAACCCAATCCTTGTCCTTGAATGCCTGCATAGCAATAACCTCTTTTTCCACCTCCCTATCGGCAATAAAAAATCTAACTTGCTTCACCATATCCACATGAGAAGCACCATCAACAGCAGCAGCAGCTTCATACCTGCTAATGAACCATTTAACCTCCTCCCCATCAAACTTTGGGCCATCCCAAGAAACAATTCTAACTGAGGGAGTAAGAGGGTTAGAAGATCCAGAAGCAACAGCAGAAGAAGACATCCCAATAAGTAATGAAAAGCGTTAACAATCGATAAAATAACAAGCCTCTTGCAGGCCAATAACAAAAATCCAATTAGAGTTCCAGAAAATAAGCCTCTTGCAGGCTAAGAACGTTCTTGATCCAAGTAAGTCTTTAAAGAAAGCTAGAGAAATCGAACCCCATGTTGGGCGCCAACTATGGTAAGGTAAACTCTTACAGTCGCCTTGCTGTAAGCAGAATCCGGAGGAGATATATGGATTTAGCTGAAAACCCCGTCCTTCCAATAAAAATAACAAAGTAGGTGTTCTAAATCACTAAGCTAACCAATCTACTTAGATCTGATTGATAAAAATAATGAAACTCTAAAATAATTAACGCTTATTGAGATTAAATGATCGTGGCTGTTGATAAAGAAATACTGATAACAACAATTAAGGTGTACCAGTGAAAGATCTGTAAAGATTGACTTTTATGTTTTTATAATAATTTGAATTTTTATGAGACAGCAATAATCAAGTCCCAGCAATGAAGACCTTTCTAAAGATACCCTGTATGAAGTGTGATTTAAATTTTTGAGTAGTATTTCTAAAAATGTTATATATAAAATATAAAGTTATAAGGGTATTACAAATTTATTTAATTTGTTGAGTAATAAAAAATGAGACCGTGGTAGTTAATGATTAAGCTGTATGATGTGTCCCTCCTCTCAATTTTGAGTTTGAGAAGCGCTTAAGTATTCCTAGTCACGTGCCTAAGTTTTCCCCTCCAGAGCTCTTCCAGAGTCAATCTGGAGCCCGTACGGAGTCGAAACGGAGTCCGTAGGGAGTCCGTCCGGACTTCCGGACTCAATTATAACCTTAAAACTATAATAAAAAATCTAGAAAAATTACACATAATAGAGCTACTTCCCCTTTACATACCAAACTAATTTTCGTAGTCTGCGCAGCTCTAATTACCCCGTGAAAATTCATCAAAGTTAAGTAATTTTTGAAAACGTAAATATTTCTATAAAACTTTAAAATTTATTTAAAAATATAAGAAAAATAGTAAAAATTCTGGGAAAATTTCCCAAGGTTCTTGAGAGACTTGACTTGATACTTATAAACTTTTCAGACCATAAAAATAAGTTTTCTCCGTAAAATAAATTGTATTTATGTAGGCATTCGCTCGTGACCAATTTCTTCATATTTTAAACTCCAATAAATTAAATAAAACCCTTTTATAAAAAATAATAACGCCAATCTTGCACGCCGTAATAACTCCATTTACATATTTAGGTGCCGTACTAAACTTTAGGCTACCACAACGTGACTAGGAATACTTAAGCGCCTCTCAAAATCGAAATTGAGAGGAGGGACACATCATACAGCTTAATCATTAACTACCACGGTCTCATTTTTTATTACTCAACAAATTAAATAAATTTGAATACCCTTATAACTTTATATTTTATATATAACATTTTAGAAATACTACTCAACAATTAAAATAACACTTCATACAGGGTATCTTTAGAAAGGTCTTCATCACTGGGACTTGATTATTGCTGTCTCATAAAAATTCAAATTATTATAAAAACATAAAAGTCAATCTTTTCAGATCTTTCACTGGTACACCTTAATTGTTGTTATCAGTATTTCTTTATCAACAGCCACGATCATTTAATCTCAATAAGCGTTGAATATTTCAGAGTTTCATTATTTTTTATCAATCAGATCCAAGTAGATTGGGTAGCTTAGTGATTTAGAATTCAAATTTTGTTACTTTTTGTTGGAAGGACGGGGTTTTCCACTAAATCCACATATCTCCTCCGGATTCTGCTTACAGCAAGGCGACTGTAAGAGTTTACCTTACCATAACCTCTGGTTCAGTTTTTGGTTTCAGGGTTAACTCATGCGTGTGATTCAGAAAGTGACCCTGGTTGAGCCCAGTACATGAGCTTAGTCATGATTTTTTCTATGTTCCCTTTTTTTGTTTGTCTGTAGCTATCATCTCTATGGTTTTCTACTTCTAAACTCCATATATTCCTCCTCCTCTACCTCATTGTTTGTGAGAATTATCTTGTTGTACTTGTTACCCATTTCGTATGTATTTTAATTGGTACCCTCTTCTGGTATTTTAATTTTCATTTTTTTTCTTAGTAAATGTGTGTTATTAGTTTTACTTTCACTTGCTACCTTCCCCCTCTACACATCTCATTTTTTTAAGTAATGATACATGCTCACAAGTTTATTCTCATTTCTCTCTTGCTCATCTTTCTTTCCCCGCTCATGCCTTTTTCCTCCTCCAATCCTTATCACACATGCACCTCCTTTCTCATATCTTTATTCTCTCCCCCTCTTCCTCAGTGCCTTTCTCCCCTTCTTTTCCCCATCTGCCTGTTTCCAACCCCTCCAAATCCTCTTGCTTCTATCCCCCTCCTCTCATTTCTATCTCCTCTCCTCCCAATCCTCTTGCTTCCATCCCCTTCCATCACCTCTCTTCCCCATACTTTCTTTTAAGTTCCCCTTCACTCCCCATCCTCTCATTTCCTTTCTCCTTCCTTCCCCATCCTCTCGCTTTCATCTCTCTCCCCTCCCATCTCTCTCCTCCCTAATCCTCTCTCTTCCCTCCTCCTCCTCCTCCCTCCCCAATCCTCTTGCTCTCCTCACCCTCCCCTCCAAATCATCCTGCTTCCTTTCTATGCCCATCTTTCCCCATCCTCATGCTTCACTTACCTTCTCTCCCTTCTCCTTCCCATATCTTTTTCTTCCTATCCCTAAACTTATTTTTCAACTCACAAACCTCAAAAATAAAAAAAGTAAGTAAGTAAGTGATAACCAAAAAAATAAACTAATTTATTGAATTATAACTAAATAAAAAGGTTACAACTACCCAAAATTAATCTCAATAACTAATCACAACACCTACACCTGAGCAAAAAGAAACTAAAAATAACAAAATTGAGCTAAAAATATATTAACTAATGTAATTGCAAACAAAAAGAAATATTAAATAATATAAATAGTGCTAAGAAAAAAATGTTTAACACTCTAAATGACTCAGAGATTACTTGCACTATTAGCTAACTCATCAGTACAACAATGAGATGGTCAGTTAAGCTAGAGCCAAATAAAAAAAACAACTTCAATAAGATCAAACTGATTAACTAATTCTCAAAAAATAATGGAAAATCACAATTTTAGTAGTATTAATCACTTCCAGGTTCAAAAAATTAATTATCCAGTAGCTATGTATACAGCAAAAATGTTATTAAAAAACAAATAGGTAAGCTAATCTAGGAAGTATCATGGTCCAAAAATAAAAAAATGGAAAATAAGTAACTTGATGTCTAAATTATCAACTAGTGAAATGAAATTAATATTTTAATTTTTTCCTTGTATTTTAATTTTTTGCTTCTATTTTTTTCATTTTCCTTGTCTTTTTATTTTCATTTATTTATTTATTTTCGGAATCAGAAATTTCTTTTCTTATATTCTTTATATTTATTTCTTATATCTTATTTATGAGATTTATAAAATTTATTAGTCAATTGAAATCCCTATTTCATAAAAGGCTAGAGGGCTAATTACTTTGATGCTAATTTTACTCACCTATTTCTAAAGTGGCATGGGCTGTTAACTGAGATATTTTGGTGCCTTTCTCAAAGAAAAGCAAAAAATAAACTAGCCTAACACCAAAAAATTACAAAATAAAATTCAAATACATTCAAAAATTTTTAAAGTAAAAATATATAATGGTTAATTGTTTCAAATTTTAACAAAAAAAAATTTTTAATAGAAATCATAAACAAATGAAATCATTGATTCTTGTGAATTTTTCCAAAAATTGATAAAAATGTAGTGGAATGAAAAAAATGCTTAATTTAATTATCCTTTTTGATCTAAATTTGCATCTAAAGAAATGTATTTTTACCCTAAATTTTTAATAAAACAAATTATGTTGATTAGTTCAAGTACTGGAAAGGATAATAAAAAAGGTTAATCTTATATTTCTTGATGGAAGAAGAAAAATAATATTCAAGAAATATTATTTCAAGATTTATATCAGGCAAGAATGCATGAAATTCACTTTTCAAGAAAATTTCCTTTAGTCATATTTTGAGAAAGGAAAGACTTTTTTCACAAGGGCTGGTTTTTAATAAGTAAAATATATTGCACTATTGAATATGATGAGTACAATACACTTCCAAAAAAAATTATTTTGTCATGGGGTATAACAATGGTACAACAATTATACAATTTTTGTGTTATTTATGTTCCATATGGAAAAATAAATGTGTCATAGTGATACTCCACACAATATTTTCAGAAGACTTTCTAGAAACTCCACAAAATTGAACCCATCTCACAAAAAATTGAACAAAAGTTGAGTCAGTGATGATGAAAATGAAGATGAAGGGTGAAGCTTTAATGAAAATGGTCTGAAAAAAAACCAAACCTTATTTGAAGCTTAGTTATTGAAAATTATTTGTATGTTATTATTTAGCATCAATAAGTGCTTAGAAAATTCTTAGTAACATCTTGCTTACCCTGAGTCAAAAATTAGTCACTTTTTGGTGACCACTCAGGTGATAAGAACAGAGTACATTCTTCTGGGGTTCTAATTGTGACTAGGAATGGGGCTGATAAACTGACTGTCAAAACACTTCCAGTGAAAATTAAAATAAACAACATATCAGTTTTTTAACCATTTTCCCATGCAGTGAATCACACTATGAAAATTAAGGTGGTGTTCCCAGTGCAAATTTCACCCTGATCTTTTCAATTTATTACATTCAAAACTGAAAACAACAGAGAAAAAACACCACACAGTTTTAAATGCCATTTACTTTGAAAAAACCGTAATGAATGCAATCTTTGTATTCCACTTCAACTTATTGATGGTTCATTGATCTTATTACTCTACCCAATAAAATTCTCAATCATTTTACAAGTTTTTTAAATTAGTTTTTTAGGATCCTTTTGATATTCAACTTGAAGAATATTATTTTTGGGCCAAGACTTAAAGGCTTTAAGAATTTTATAAGGTGGTTAAGGGAAAAATTTATACTTCATTCTGCTGATTGAATTAATCTGGAAAAGTTGTGAAATGAAAAATTAAATTAGTCTTATTAGCTTAGGAAAAATAAATCAATTTTTTTTCTTAACTATTGTAAGAGATAAAAACTAATAAAGGTGTGTATAATCACTCTTTAATGACCATTTCTCATAGTGTAAGGACTTGGGTGATAAACTGCTGAAATTTTCACCAATTCCTTAGAGGTAAAGTTATATTCCTCTTCAGGGTTATTTTTTGAAAAATTTAACCTTGATTCATTGCTTTCACCATCTCTTAAAAAACAAGAAGAAAGGCACTTTCTATATCTAATCTCATCACAATTGGTTCAGAAATATTAACTTTAACAAGAACAAAGACCCACTGACACCTGTTATTTATTTAAAGCTGCTGTTTGTGTAAGTAAGTGGAACCATAATTCATAGACAAGTTAAATAAAACTAAGAAAGGAAATGAAGAGAAATATAGATGAGAAATAGGGGATTCAAGATTAATTTTTTTTTTCAAGTTTGGGAGTATTCAAAATAACATGGCCTGCTTGCTGTGGTTTTCACAGTTTTAAATGGAATAGAGTTCAAAAATCAGGGTAGTTCTTGAATTGGGAATCCACATGAATTTTTTTAGTGTCATATGCTTGCTCTTATGATATACTACCTCTAAGAAGAATCATTTTCCCTCCTTCTAAACTTTATAATAATTATAGGTGCATGCTTCTATATGATTCTCTATTATTTGAAATCAGTTACTTCTCAGTCACCACTCTTTCCAAAATCAGTAACCAGTCAGTCACTTATTAGTAAATAGTAAAATAATTCTCTGTGAAAGTCCAGTTATTTATCAGTAAACAGTCAGGTACTTCCCAGTAACCAGTCATTTACTTCTCAGTAACTCTTCATTAAATTCTCAGTAACCAGTCAGTCACCTCTTAGTATTTAATTTGTTACTTCTCAGTAAACGTTCAGTCACTTCTCAGTAACAAGTCAGTCACTTATTAGTAACCAGTATATTACCTTTCAGTACCCAGTCAGTCACTTCTTAGTAGCTAGTCATTCACTTCTCAGTAGCCAGTCATTCACTTCTCAGTAACCAGTCAGTCGGCTCTTAGTAATCAGTTTGTTACTTCTCAGTTACCAGTCAGTCACTTCACAGTAGCCAATCAGTCACTTATCAGTAACCAGGCAGTCACCTGCTTGTAATAAGTTTTTTACTTCTCAGTAAGCTTTCTGTCACTTCTCAGTAGCCAGTCAGTCACTTAACAGTAACAAGGAAGTCACTTGTTAGTAATCATTTTGTTACTTCTCAGTAACCTTTCTGTCACTTCTCAGTAAAAAGTTATTCACTTCTCAGAAATCAATCAGCCCCTTATCAGTAACAAGACAGTCCCTTCTCAGTAATCAGTCAGTGACTTTTTCTTCAGTGCTTATACATAACACAATAACTGTCTAGTCAATTTCAATTCACCATTCATTTATTTCCCAGGTTTTTCTCATTCACTTCTAATTAAATTCACAGTCATTTATCAGTAAATTCTTAGTGTATTATTTAATAGAATATTACTAAACTGTTTCAGTATTATTAAATTACATTCAACAAAAAATATTAAGGTGACTTTTCAGAAATTCTGCAACTGAGCTAAATCTGATTAGTTCAATTCAATTTTAGACTCAGTATAAATCTCCCACCTTATTTTTGATCATGTCATACTCACTTTTATTGTATTATCATTTATGCTTTATTTTGAGAATAAATAGCAAGTATTTATGTAGGTCAACAAATCAATATTTTTTTTGAAATTTGTGCATTTTAAGATTTATCCATTTTCCTAGATTTTACTTTATTTAAATCTCTATTTGATTTGATTTTTTTATTTTAAATTATATAATTCAATTTATTGGCTGAAAGATATGTATATTTCTTTTTTTTGGTTGAAAATTGAACAGAAAAAGCTAAATGAATTAAAATTCTCAATGCAGTAACTAGATGATATTATATTCAATTAACAAAAATAATTAATTAAATTGAATTATTCAGCCAAATGTAAACCCTTTTTAAGCTTACTATATTATTTAATGGACATAAATCATAAGAGTTATTCTACTTATGTTACTATACCTTGTTATGGTTTACCTCACTTAAATATATTCTGTCTCAATTGAAACAAATGATGCACAAAAAATTCATTTCAATCATTAATTTTTAAACTTGGAATAAGATTATAGTTTAAATTGATATGCAGAGTGTACCTGATAATGAGAAAGTTATTACACACTTTATTTATATATACACAATAGGATCTTTCAATTTTAAATGATTAAAATCTTTGTATATGAAATCTGCTGTATTATTTTAAATGATTAAAATCTCTGTATATGAAGTCTGCTGTATTATTTTAAATATTAGGCCATATTCTATATCAATATTCACATTTGATATTTTTATAGTTACTATACCTTCTAAATTTTTATAATTATTTATTACTTTTTAATTAATTACTTTTGTTCTCTGTGCTACTGTTGTGAGTAAATTATAAAAAAAAAAGCTCTAATTACCTGTTTCTTGCCCAAATCCTTAAGAACTCCTTCACTACCAGACACCTACTAGCAGGTTCTCATTCTTGACTGAATTATGGTAGCTCAATTGGGAGGAGGCACCTGCTAGCATATTCCAATTATTATTTCTAGTTGTGAGTAGCTCATTCAATGTCTGAAGAAAAGTGACTTCCCACTAGATAAATTAATTTACATCCATTTCCACAAAAATATTTAAGTATGCAGTGAATGTCTCACATTCAACTTTTTAAATTAAAAACCAATTATGAATTTTTTATTTGATCCCAAGAGGCTTAATATTATAATATAAATATAAATATAAAACTTATTCAAAGAAGTGTTATAATAAATTTCAAAATGTGTTAATGAAAATGCAAGATTTTTTAAACTTGATGTATCCATTATATATGAATTATTATTGAGAGTAAATATTTAAGCTCTCATTAATTTGGATGATTTAAATTTTAACACTTTTCAGTTACAGATAATATGAGAAAATTAGAAGAAACTCTATGAACAACTAAAATTATATTTTCTGTACAGGATAGCTGAACAGAAAACAAGATTTTTTGTCAAAGGGTCTCTTGGTCTAGAAGTTTCTTACTGAGGTCCAACAGTGCGTTTAAATGGATTATTGGGCTTTTAAAGTCAAGTTACATATAAATTTATTCTTTATTTAATTTACTCAAAGTTTCAAGAGGTCAGAGGTTATAAATATTATTATAATTAATGATTTAGAAATATGTGATGTAAATACTAAAACAATAAATAATAGTAATAAATATTTAATTGGTATAATGGTTTTAATAAAATAATAAGTAAGTAAAAGGATGATTCCAAAACAACAAAAAGGGGAGGCCTTTTATAGCCAAATGAGAGACAAAGCACGGACTTGAAATACTCAATACAGGAGTATGAGAAAAGAAGAAAGAAGATTCCAAGAAAAATTTCAAATGATAAGAGTTTCTAGAAAAGAAAGTGTTCAAAAACTTGTATGTACAGAATATACCAGAAATAAATTGTTTTATTTAAAATTACAGTAAGTGTCAAATTTTAAATAAGAAATTTGAATTTCTTGTATATAATTATTTTATTTCAAACTTAAATGTTATTTTAATATTAATATTTATTTCAATATTAATTATTTATCTCTCTTAACCTGTAATTGAGCACGGTGTTAGATATAAAAAATAATAAAATACAAATAAAAATACAAATAACAATAAAATATAAAGGACAATTAATATTGAATTTAAATATTTACTAACTTTACTTTTTTGTAACTAGTTAATTGATTACAAGTAAGTTTAAAGTAAGTAGTATAATTAATAATTATAAGAAATAAAAAGGTGCGGCTTCATCCAGTATATAATTAATTATTTTACTGGGTAAGTCTAGCAGCCTGGCTGACGCTCCCTCACTCTAAAAAAAACAATAAAAAATGCTATGATTTTTTCTATTTATATTTCTTTAGTAGAGTAGGAAGATTAGATATCTCCTTTCCAGGTATCAAAGAATAATATTCAGATGATTTATTCTTGAATCTCAATAAGTATTCTGTACCTTTTTCAGCAGTAACTATTCTGTCATTTAGAATCTTATCAATTTCTGCTGTCTCAGTGATTTCATTAGGGGTCTTTTTTGGTCTTCCCCTCATTTTGGGAAATATATCACTATTGGATGTGTAAGGTTTCAAAAGAGATATTGGAAAAACAGGATGCTTTCTGTCATATGGAGAATACAAAATAACTTCAACTGCATTATCACCAACCATTCTTCTGACAACAAATGGACCTACAAATGGGTCTTTTAATTTGTTATTACTTTGTAAATTGAAGTGGACTGTAGAAATCAATACTTCATCACCCTTTTTAAATGTGTATTCTTTATGGGATTTGTCCCATCTCTTCTTCTCATATTCAAATGATTTTTCAATACATTTTTGAGCATGACTTCTGCAAAGTTGTTGCATTTGAAGAAAAGATTTTAGACCAGGATGTAAATCCAATTTAGGTATTTTATTATTGAGAATTCGGGCAGGATTATTTGGCACATATCCAAGCCAGAGCTCAAAAGGCTTTCTTTGAGTAACAGAATGAACAGTACTATTATAAGCAAATTCCAACCAAGGAAGTAAGGTAACCCAATCATGAGTGAATCTGTCATTATCTTTATACTAAAGGCCAAAGGCACAATAACTTCTTATCAAATCCTCCAAGGTCTGAATCATTCTTTTAGCTAATCCATAAGTCTGGGGGTGATGGGCAGTAGAAAGTTTCAAATCACAACCACAAACATCCATCAGAGACATCCAAAATTCAGAAGTAAATTTAGGGTCTCTGTCAGAGATTATGGCTTTTGGAAAACCAGAAGTATTAAAAATATGAGACCACCATAAGAAGGCTAATTCTTTATTGGAAACATCCTTATGAGTAGGGATAAATTTACACATTTTTGTGAAGCTGTCCACAATAACCCAACAAGAGTTATAACTGTCTTTCCCAGAAATGGGTAATCTAGTTACAAAGTCCATGTTTATTATCTGCCATGGTGCATCAGGAGGTTCAATATGTTGCATTAATCTAGCTCTTTTACCACTCAATCTTTTTGTTTTTGGAAAGAATTACAAGATTCAACATATAATTTGGTGTCTTCAGACATATTAACCCATCAAGAAGTGTTTTTAGTTCTGATCATTGTTTTTTCAAGATCAAAAAGCCCAGCCAATATTTCATCATGACAAATTTTCAAGATGATCTCTTTCATAGAAGGAGGAATAAAAATAAAATTACTGAACTTTCTTCTATAATATAGATATCCCTCAGCAATTGAGAATTTACCTTTTTCCAAAGCCATCTGGTACTTTGGTGGAAGGGTTTTAATTAATGCTTGTATTGAAGCATTCTTTGGATCATTTAATATTATGCATAACTTTTTTAAGTCAGTTTCCTTATTCTATGAATCCAGAATAAGCTGTAATAGCTCTTCCTCCATATCCACCACATATATCTCATGAATATGAATAATTTCATCTTCAGGAAAATATGCAGGATTTGAGTGATCATTTGGAAAAGGTAACCTTGATAACATATCCAAATTTGGGTGAAAAATACCAGCCCTATGAATTATTGTCATTCTCCCTCTATATTCTTGAACAGCTAACTGCCATCTAAACATATGTCTGTTAGGTGTTTTCAAGTTTAATAGGGATTTAACTGAACTTCAGTCAGTGACAAGTTCAAATCTCTGGTCATCAAGGCAATAATGTAGCTTCTCCAGAGCCCACACTACTGCTAAAAACTCAAGTTAAGTGGCACCATATTTCAATTCACTATTTCTCAAGGTTCTTGAAATAGAACAAATTACTACTTCTGATACTTTATCATTCATCACTTTTTTTTGATGGAGGAAAGCACCAAGACCAATAAAACTGGAATCAGTGTACAAAGCAAATGGTTGATTACAGTCTGGTAAAGCAAGAACTGTTTCTGACATCAAACAGTCTTTCATAGTGTCAAAAGCTCTCTGTCTTTCACTATTCCAGACAAAAGCAACATCTTTTCTAGTTGATTAGGTAAGGGGTAAGGCTATGACTTGGTGATTTTTAATATACTGTCTATAGTATCCACACATTCCCAAAAAACTCTAGAGCTCTTTAACTGTGGTAGGAGCCTTCACCTGTTGTATGGCTGCCACTTTGTTTTGGTCAACACATATCTGTAACCCTGAAACAACATGACCAAGTACTTTTAAAGAATGAAAAACAAATTTGCATTTCTTCAAAGCAAGTTTCATATTTATCTCATCCATATTATGGAACACTTTACTCAGGTGGTTAAAATGGTCCTCAAATAATTTAGAGAATATAATGATATCATAAATATAAACCATCAACGATCCTTCAATTATTTCTTGATGGAATGTGTTATCCATGACTTTTTGAAAAACTGAAGGGGCATTTTTAGGGCCAAATGGCATCCTAACATACTTACAAATACCCATATGAGTAGCAATCATCAGGAAATTCTGAGAATTTTTCTCAACTGGTACCTGGTGATATCCCTTGTTACCATCCAATCAGCTGATATATTTAGCACCTTGTAGGGTAGCATGTATAGAGCTATTTCTGGGTAAAGGATGGATATCATCATCAGTATAGGTGTTTAATGAACTATAATCACCACATAACCTGGATTTATCTTTCTCATAAGAAATTAGGACAGTTGAGATAACACAATATTTAGGTGTTTCAACTACCTTTTCAATAATATTCATTTTCAAAAGGGTAGAGATATTGTCTTCAATATCTTTTCTCTTTGTGGGAGAAGCATGATAAGACTTATTCTTCAAACTAGGTGGTGTTTCAGTTAATGGGAAAGATAATGAAAGTCTCATTTCTTCTTTAACTAATCCTAATTCATGTGACCCAGGAGCAAAGGCCATAGGAAAAGATTTCATCAATTTAATGATGGAATCTTTATCCTCACCAGAAAGTTGTTCTCCAAAAGAGGCATTGTCAATTTCAGACATAAGGGCAGGAATTTCTTTTGTATATCTTCCTTTATATTGAACCACAGAATTACATGTGTTCAATTCTGGGTTTAATAATTTTTTGGGGGAGGAAATCTTAAATTTTCTCTTCCCATTCATCCCCATTGTGAAATGTTGGTTTGAAGGATCCAATTTTATGCCATAATTGGTTAAAATATCATTTCCTACAATAAACCAACTGCTTACATTATCATTTTTTATGACAACAAAATCACAAATAGCTCTTACAAAACCATGGTTATATTTAAAAAAAATTGTGGATTTGTATTTACCAATGGGGGACAAAACAGAGCCATAACCTCTCCAATTTTCAGAAATGATAGGCATGAGTTTTGATTTATAATCTTAGTCCACTGAAGAAAGTTCTTTTTCAGATACTACACTTCCTCCAGCTCCAGAATCCAAAACAACCTCAATGTTGGTTCCATTGATCAAGACTGGTGCCTTGAGAGGGGAAATAATAATTGAGCCATCCTCAAGGTTTTTTATGATCTCAGCATCCTCTATTGTTAATAAATTATTATTTTAAATATTATTAGTATTTAAATAATTAATATACTCTTTCAGCATCAAAACTTCCTGCTGAGATTCATATGAAATATTGCTGGCACAATCACTTGAAGTATCATCCAGTGCTATTGTGTCATAAGCATGTTCCTCAGTTTTTTCAACAAGATTGATCTTCTTGTCACAAACATGGCCTTTCTGCCAAGGCTTGCTGCACTTGAAGCAAGTTTTTTTTGCATACTTTTTTGGTGCAACAGGGGCAGAAGGTTTACCAACCTTTTCCAGAGGTTTCTGTTGGTAATTGGAGGTTTTCTCCAAAGGAGTTCTGGGAATGAATCTTCTGGAATCATACTTGTTGTTTAGAAGGATCTCATTACAAGTATTAATGAAAGAAGAAGGTTCTCTGGAGAGCTCAGTCCTAGCAACTATCAAGTCTCGCAAAGACATGGGTAATTTATAGAGGATCCTGTCCTTCCATAACTCAAACTCCATATTTCGGTCCATTGCCCTCAAGATGTTTACAAGTTTCATTAGAAACTTAATAGGTTTATCAGTAGAAGAGCTATATCTGGTTTCTTCATACTGCCTTTGTTGAGCTATCCTAAACTTGCGGCCACCAAATTGTGCTTTAATTAATTTTTTCCAATCTTCCCATGAGTAGTCATGCTTATCCAAGAGAACAGATTCAAACCATATTAGTGCTACATTGGTATATAAAAAAATTAATTTAGACACAAATTCTTCATCTGGGATTTTGTAAGAATTTTATAAGTTATCAATTCTTAAAATGAATTACTGCCATTCAGAGGAAGAGTCACCATCAAATGTTGGATACTGGTCAAGTGTTGCCAATTCTTTTGATTTGAAATAGCATCCTTTGTACAAGCTTGTTTCTGAGTAAGAAGGAGCTGTAATTTCTCCAATTGGGAAGTAATTTAATTGTTTAATCCTTCTGTGGAAGATCCTGGTACATCATCAGTTTTTGATGAAAACTCAGTGATATCAACAGGCATTTCTCGAGCTAATTTCACTTTGGATGAACTAGGAACAGGTAAACTTGGGGTATCCTGCACCATATGTTCTTTCAAAGAAATTTCAATAAACTTTTGATCATGAAACAATGAATTCAATTTCTCTTCAATGGTTGTTAATCTGGTTTTCACTCTTCGAAGAATAGATAAACTCTCATTGATGGTTGCAAAAGATAACTGGTTCTTATTTTGAAAGGATGAATAATGGTCACTTAATCTTTTCAGGTTCAACTTATTTCCATCTAGCTCCTGGCAACAGATGGAAACAGTATCTTGTAATTTGGACAAATCATTTTTGATATTTTGCCATAAAGCAACTTTCTTTTCATGAGTTAATTTGTAATTAAATAAATAATCAGAAACTCTCTGTAATTCACTCCTCAATGATTGATAGCCCTGTTCAGTTAAAAAATATTAAGTTTCTGAGTCAATTGCATGTTTTTCATAATATGATTTTTTTTAGCAATAACATCCCTCAAATATTCATCATTAATTTTTGCAACATCTGGAGTATTTCTCAATAGGGAAACAGAATAACTTTCCAGACTCTCATAAAACTCATTATTAAATGTTTCATCAATAAAAGCCATATCAGGATTTATCATTGAAGTAGCAATCAAAGCCAAAGGATTAGATACATTAGAATATTGAGCAATTTTTCTACTACTATCAGCCTCTACTGGTCTCACAGTATCATCTCCTCTTCCAGAATTACCTGCAGGAACAGAATCAGCAACAAGAGATGGTACTTGAGATTCAATAGAGGGGCTTACCAAGGCTTGGGCAAGAATTGAATGTTGTTTTTTCTCTTTCTTCCTTCTTGATAAGGGTGAGGAGGTGTGGGGTTGAACTGAATGGTTCTTGACAGACCTGCCTGAGGCATTTGAGGTTGCTGTTGCTGGGACAGATAATCCCACTTCCACTTTGACACTTCCACCTTTTCTGGTTGCTGGGGAGATAATTTTGGAAGGTCCCTGGGGGGAGGAGGTCTCCTCTTCCCTTGAAGGAAGGACTCTATTTTTCTTACCTTGTCTTATAGAGAATCTGCTCTTGATCTCAGCTTGAGGTTTTCTGTCCTCAATTCCTTGATGTGAGTGGAGAGATTTTTGACTTGCTGAGGTAAGGGAATCTTTTTTATTTTGAATCCTTTTGGAAGCTCTTCTGGGGGGTTGATAGAAATCCTTTGGTCCTGAGAAGTTGTCTCCACTAATATTTCCACCTCCTGCATTTCTACATCCTGATTGGTCCAGTAATTGATTAATTTGAGACAATTTTGTAGTCAAAGGAGAACTTACAGAAGTAGCTTCATCATAATCAATTAAATCCAATTCCTCATCACGGCCAGCAGAAGCACCTTGATCAGTCATAGTTTAAATTAACCTGAACTGAGAGAAGGAAATATTAAGAATTAATTAGTTATTATTTTTTCTTTCTTTAAAGAAAAATAAGAAAAAAAAATCTACTATATAATTAATTATCAGGATTTTTCAATCTACTGGAATAATTTAAAATATAATGTTTTTTCAGGACAAAAATCAACTGAAATAATAATCACAATTTTTATTAATTTAAGATAAATTTATAACCAGGATTAAAATAAATCAACTGAAATAATAAAATCAATTTTTTAATTAGTAATGTAAATTTTGATAATTAACAGGATTAAAATCAACTGAAAAGAAATTTAATTACCAGGACTTAATTTCAACTGAATTAATATAATTATCAGGACTTATTTCCAACTGAAAAATTTTTAATATGATTAATTTTAATTAATTTTAAATACTAATTTATTTTCAGGGCAATTTGTCAACTGAAGCAATAATATATTATTTTAATTTATCAGGACAAAGGTCAACTGAAATAAAAGAAAATATAATAATTAATTTTTTTTTAAAAAATTTTATATTACTTCTAGGACTAAGAACAGTATAGTTCTATCTTGGTCAGCTAGGAAAAAATAAAAATTTTATTTACCAGGCACCTCCCCCAGTAAAATGAGCAAGTTAATGCCACTTACAGAGTGCTGAGTAAAAAGATATACGTAGACTATGAAAAGTGTAAAGTGACCCACTAATAGTAATCAATATAATTACCACAAATATATATGGCTATTTCCTATATATGATCCTAAACTTTGGAGCGCAGTTTGATTCCCATTCACAGCAAGAAAAGTAAGTCATGTTATTGATGACGTTTGTGTTTTTTGTCGTCCACCCATCCCTATAGGTACCTTGTTTTTGATGGTCTCTTGGTCTCCGCCCTCAAGATAATGATGCACTGTTAACGATTCATAAAGGGCCTCAAGTTTTAAAGGGTCTCTTGTTCTAGAAGGTTCTTACAGAGGTCCAACAGGGCGTTTAAATGGATTATTGGGTTTTTAAAGTCAAGGTATGTATAAATTTATTCTTTATTTAATTTACTCAAAGTTTCAAGAGGTCAGGGGTTATAAATATTATTATAATTAATGATTTAGAAATATGTGATGTAAATACTAAAACAATAAATAATAATAATAAATATTTAATTGGTATAATGGTTTTAATAAAATAATAAGTAAGTAAAAGGATGATTCCAAAACAACAAAAAGGGGAGGCCTTTTATAGCCAAATGAGAGACAAAGCATGGACTTGAAATACTCAATACAGGAGTATGAGAAAAGAAGAAAGAAGATTCCAAGAAAAATTTCAAATGATAAGAGTTTCTAGAAAAGAAAGTGTTCAAAAACTTGTATTTACAGAATATACCAGAAATAAATTTTTTTATTTAAAATTACAGTAAGTGTCAAATTTTAAATAAGTAATTTTAATTTCTTGTATATAATTATTTTATTTCAAACTTAAATGTTATTTTAATATTAATTATTCATTTCTCCTAACATTTCATTGAGCACAGTGTTAGAAATAAAAAATAATAAAATAAAATAAAAATACAAATAACAATAAAATATAAAGGAAAATTAATATTGAATTTATATATTTACTAACTTTGCTTTTTTGTAACTAGTTAATTTATTACAAGTAAGCTTAAAGTAAGTATTATAATTAATAATTATAAGAAATAAAAAGGCATGGCTTCATCCAGTAAATAATTAATTATTTTACTGGGTAAGTCTAGCAGCCTTGTTGACATTTTTTGTCAATGGGTCTCTTGGTCTAGAAGGTTTAGCTGAAGGTTCTATGAGGATTTTAAGTGGTTTAATGGACTTTCAAAGGCAAGGTATGTATTTTTTAATCTTTTTGATTGTTTTACTCAAGTTATAAGAGGTGGATTCAAATATTAATATAAATTATAGCTTAGAGTTAAATTGATGTAAGTACTAATGTTATAAAGTATAGAAATAAAGGATGTAATTGATGTATTGTAAGATTTGTAAGTAAGTAAGGAATGGTCCATAAAGTACAAAAAGAGAGGGCCTTTTATAGGCAAAATGTGAGAAATAAAAACACGGAGTTAACACCACCTAATACAAGGGTGTGAGAGAAAAAAACTAAATAAAGAGAGTATGTGAAATAATAAAAGCTATACTAAATGGTAAGTCTAGAAGGATATCAATTTTATTTGAAATAAAACTTGAGTTCCCTTAGATTGTCTTATTTAGTACAAAAAATTTGATTTAAAATGTAGATTCAAAGGAAATTTAAATTTCTTAATAAAGGAATTTGAATTTTTTTTTATATTTTTATTATATTTTAATACTATTTTTATTCTCTCTCATCTGTATTATTGAGCATGGTGTTAGGGAGTAAAAATGTATGGGACAATTACTTATTTTTATTAATTATCTACATTACTTAGTGTACTTAGCTAGTTAGTTGTAAGTAATAAATAAGTAGTTAATAAATAATTAATTATTAATAAGGATTTAAAAGGCATGGCTTCATCTCAGTAAGATAATTAATTATTTTACTGGGTAGGTCTAGTGGCCTGGCTGCCACTCCCTCACTCTAAAAAAACAATAAAAAAATGCTATGATTTTTTCTTTTTATACTTTTTTAGTAGAGAAGGAAGATAAGATATCTCCTTCCCAGGTATCCAAGAATCATATTCAGATGATTTATTCTTGAATCTCAATAAGTATTTTTTACCTTTTTCAGCAGTGACTATTCTGTCATTCAGAATCTTTTCAATTTCTGCTGTTTCAGAGATTTCATTTGGGGTTTTCTTTGGTCTTCCCCTCCTTTTTGGAAATAAATCACTATTGGATGTGTAAGGTTTCAGAAGAGATATTGGAAAAATAGGATGTTTTCTGTCATATGGAGAATACAAAATAACTTCAACTGCATTATCTCCAATCATTCTTCTGACAACAAATGGACCAACAAATGGGTCTTTCAATTTGTTATTACCTTGTAAATTGAAGTGGACTGTAGAAATCAACACTTCATCACTCTTTTTATAAGTGTATTCTTTATGGGATTTGTCTCATCTCTTCTTCTCATATTCAAATGATTTTTCAATACATTTTTGAGCATGCTTTCTGCAAATTTGTTGCATTTGAAGAAAAGATTCTACACCAGGATGTATATTCAATTTAGGTATTTTGTTATTGAGAATTTGGGCAGGAGTATTTGGAACATATCCAAGCCAGAGCTCAAAAGGCTTTCTTTGAGTAACAGAATGAACAGTGCTATTATAAGCAAATTCCAACCCAGGAAGTTAAGTAACCCAAACATGAGTAAATCTGTCATTATCTTTATACTCAAGACCAAAGGAGAAATACCTTCTTATCATGTCCTCTAAAGTCTGAATCATTCTTTCAGCTAAGCCATCAGTCTGTGGATGATTGGCAGTAGAAAGTTTCAGATCACAACCACAAACATCCATCAGGGACATCCAGAATTCAAAAGTAAATTTAGGGTCTCTGTCAGAGATTATGGCTTTAAGAAAACCAGCAGTATTAAACATATGAGACCACCATAAGAAAGCTAATTCTTTAGTGGAAAAATCCTTGTGGGTAGGGATAAATTTACACATTTTAGTGAATCTGTCCACAATAACCCAACAAGAGTTATAACTGTCTTTTCCAGCAATAGGTAATCCTGTTACAAAATCCATGTTTATTGTCTGCCATGGTGCATCAGGAGGTTCAATATGTTGCATTAATCCTGCTCTTTTACCAGTCAATCTTTTTGATTTTTGGCAAGAATCACAAGATTCAACATATAATTTTGTGTCTTCAGACATATTAACCCACCAAGCAGTGTTCTTAATTCTGATCACTGTTTTTTAAAGATCAAAATTTCCAGCTAATATGTCATCATGACAAATTTTCAAAATGATTTCTTTCATAGAAGGAGGAATAACTATAACATTACTCAACTTTCTTCTATAATATAGATATTCTTCATCAATTTAAAATTTACCTTTTTCCAAAGCCTTCTGGTACTTTTGTGGAAGGGTTTTAATTTATTCTTGTATTGAAGCATTCTTTGGATCATTTAATATGGTTCATAGCTTTTTCAAGTCAGTTTCCCTATCATATGAATCCAGAATAAGCTGTAATATCTCTTCCTCGATATAAACCACATATATCCCATGAATCTGAATAATTTCATCCTCAGGATCATAAGCAGGATTACAGTCATCATTTGGTAAAGGTAACCTTGATAAAATATCCACATTTGAGTGAGCAATACCAGCCCTATGAATTATTTTCATTCTCCCTCTGTATTGTTGAACAGCCAACTGCCATCTGAGCATATGTCTGTTAGGTGTTTTCAAGTTTAAAAGGGATTTAACTGCACTGCAGTAAGTGACAAGTTCAAATTTCTGGTCATCTAGGTAATAATGTAGATTCTCTAGAGCCCACACTACAGCTAAACATTCCAATTGAGTAGCACCATATTTCAATTCACTATTTCTCAAGGTTCTTTAAATATAACAAATTACTACTTCTGATACTTTATCATTCATCACTTGTTTTTGATGGAGGGCAGCACCAAGACAAATGAAACTTGCATCAGTGTACAAAACAAATGGTTGATTAAATTCAGGTAAAGCAAGAATTGGGGCTGACATCAAATAGTGTTTCATAGTGTCAAAGACTCTTTGTCTTTTACTATTCCAGACAAAAGCAACATCCTTTCTAGTTAATTGGGTAAGGGGTAAATCTATGACTTGGTAATTTTTAATATACTGTCTATAGTATCCACACATTCCCAAAAAACTCTGGAGCTCTCTAACTGTAGTAGGAGCCTTCACCTGTTGTATGGCTGCCACTTTGTTTTGGTCAACACATATCTGTAAACCTGAAACAACATGACCAAGAACTTTTAAAGAATGGAAACCAAATTTACTTTTCTTCAAAGCAAGTGTCATATTTGTTTCTTCCATTTTCTGGAAAACTTTACACAGGTAATTAAGATGGTCCTCAAATGTTTTTGAGAATATAATGATATCATCAATATAAACCATCAGCCATCCTTCAATTATCTCTTGATGGAATGTGTAATCCATGACGTTTTGGAAAACTGAAGGGGAATTTTTAGGACCAAATGGCATCCTAACATACTTATAAATACCCATATGAGTAGTAATCAACTAAAAATTCTGAGAATTTTTTTGAACAGGTACCTGGTGATATCCCTTGTTACCATCCAAACAGCTGGAATATTTAGCACCTTGTAAAGTAGCATGTATAGAGCTAATTCTAGGTAAAGGATGGATATCATCAACATTATAAGTATTTAGTGCTCTATAATTACCACATAACCTGGCTTTATATTTCTCATAAGAAATTAGGACAGGTGAGATAACACAATATTTAGGTGTTTCAACTACCTTTTCAATAATATTCATTCTTAAAAGGGTAGAGATATTGTCTTCAATATCTTTTCTCTTTGTGGGAGAAGCAGGATAAGGCTTCTTCTTTAAAGTAGGTGGTATATCAGTTAATAGACAAGACAATGAAAGTTTCATTTCTTCTTTAACTAATCCCAGTTCATGTGACCCATGAGCAAAGGCCATAGGAAAAGACTTTATCAAGTTAATGATGGAATCTTTATCCTCACCAGAAATTTGTTCTCCAAAAGAGGCATTGTCAATCTCAGACATAAGGGCATGCATTTCTTTTGTAGATCTTATTTTATATTTAACTACAGAATTAAATGTGTTCAATTCTGGTTTTAATAATTTTTTGGAGGAGAAAATCTTAAATTTTCTCTTCCCATTCATCCCCATTGTGATAAATTGGTTTGAGGGATCCAATTTTATGCCATACTTGGTTAAAATATCATTCACTACAATAAACCAATTGCTTAAGTTATCGTTTTTCATGACAACAAAATCACAAATAGCTCTTACAAACCCATGGTTATATTTAAAAAACACTGTGGCTTTGTATTTACCAATGGGGGAAAAAACAGAGCCATAACCTCTCCAATTTTCAGAAATGATAGGCATCAGTTTCGATTTATAGTCTTGATCCACTGAAGCAAGTGCTTATTCAGATACTACACTTCCTCCAGCTCCAGAATTCAGAACAACTTCAATGCTGGTTCCATTAATCAAGACTGGTGCCTTGAGAGGGGCAATAAAAATTGAGCTATCCTCAATGTTCTTTATGATCTCAGAATCTTCAACTGTAGATAAAGCATTATTATCAATATCAATAGTATTTAATTAATGAATATCGTCTTCCAGAATCAAGATTTCTTGTTGAGATTCATATGAAATATTGCTGGCACAATCATTTGACGTATCATCTAGTGCTACTGTGTCATCAGCATACTCCTCTGTTTTTTCTACAAGATTCATTTTCTTGTCACAAACATGGCCCTTCTGCCAAGGTTTGTTGCACTTGAAGCAAGTGTTTGTTGCATACTTTTTAGGTGCAACAGGGGCAGAAGGCTTATCAACCTTTTCCAGAGGTTTCTGTTGGTAATTGGAGGGTTTCTCCCAAGTGGTTCTATGAATGAATCTTCTGACATCATACTTGTTGTTTAGAAGAATCTCATTACAAGTATTGATGAAAGAAGAAGGCTCTCTGGTGAACTCAGTCCTAGCCACAATCAAGTCTCTTAAAGACATTGGCAATTTATAAAGGATCCTGTCCTTCCATAACTCAAACTCCATATCTGAGTCCATTTCCCTCAAGATTTTCACAAGTTTCATTAGGAGCTCAATAGGTTTTTCAGTAGAAGAGCTTTATCTAGTTTCCTCATACTGCCTTTGTTGAGCCATTCTGAACTTGGAGCCACCAAATTGTGCTTTAATCAATTTTTTCCAATCTTCCCATGAGTAGTCATTTCTGTCCAGGAGAACAGATTCATACCACATTAGGGAAACATTAGTAAACAAAGAAATTAACTTGGACACAATTTCCTCATCTGGGAGTTTGTAAGAATTTTTTAGGTTATCAATTCTGCAAATAAATTTCTGCCAATCAGAAGAAGAATCACCATCAAATGTTGGATATTGGTCAAGTTTTGACCAATTCTTTTGATTTGAAGGAGCCTCCTTAGTACCAGCTTGTTTCTGAGTTAGAAGCAGCTGTAACTTCTCCAATTGGGCAGTAATCTCATTGTTTAATCCCTCTGTTGAAGATCCTGGTGCATCATCAATTTTTGATGGAAACTCAGTGGTATCAACAGGTATCTCTGGAACTATTTTTACTTTAGATGAACTAGCCACAGGTAATATTTGAGCATCCTGCACTATATGTTCTTTTAAAGAAATTTCAGAATATTTTTGGTCATTCAACAATGAGTTCAATTTCTCTTCAATGGTTGTTAGTCTTTTTTTCACTCTTGGAAGACTAGATAAACTATCATTGATGGTTGCAAAAGATAACTGATTTTTATTTTGAAAAGATGAATAATGGTCATTCAATCTTTTCAGATTCATCTTATCTATCTCCAGCTCCTGGAAACAGATAGATACAGTGTCTTTTAATTTGGACAAATCATTTTTAATATTTTGCCACAAAGCAACCTTCTTTTCATGAGTTGCTTTATAATTAAACAAATCATCAGAAACTTTCTGCAATTCACTCCTTAATGATTGATACCCCTTCTCAGTTAATAAACCATTAAACTTCTGAGTTAATTGCATATTGTTCATAATATGATTTTGCTTTGCAATAATATCTCTCAAATACTCATCATTAAGCTTTGCTACATCTGGAGTGTTCCTCAATAAGGAAACAGAGTAACTTTCCAGATTATCATAAAACTCAGGATCAAGAGTTTCATCAATCACAGCCATATCAGGATTAATCATTGAAGTAGCAATTAAAAGTAAAGGATTAGATACATGAGTGATTTGTCTACTACTCCCAGCCTCTACTGGTCTCAAGGTTTCATCTTCCCTTCCAGATTTACCAAGGTTTGCTGGGAAAGACCATGTTGTTTTTTCTTCTTCTGCCTCCTTGATAGGGGTGAGGAGGTGTGGGTTTGACTTGGCTAGGTCTTGATGGACCTGCTTGGGGAAACTGATGCTGATTTTGAGACAGGTAATCCCACTGAGTGTTCAGCCAATCCAACTGCCACTTGGATACTTCCACTTTCTCTGGCTGCTGGGGAGCCAATTGTTGATGATCCCTGGGGGGATGAGTTTTCCTCTTCTCTTGAAGAAAGGCATTTATCTTTCTTACCTTTTCCTCCAGAGCATCTACTATTGACCTCAATCTCAAGTTTTCTGTCCTTAATTCCTTTATGTGTGTTGACAGATTCTTTACCTGTTGAGGTAGTGGCATCTTTTTTATTTTGAAGCCTTTTGGAAGTTCTTCTGGGAGGATTATTACAGGTTTCTGTTCCTGAGTTGTTTCTACCAGGATTTCCACTTTCTCCTTCTACACATCCTGTTTGGGGCAATGATTGATTAATTTGAGATAATTTTCTTGTTAAAGGAGAACTCACAGAAGTAGCCTCATCATAATAAATTAAGTCCAATTCCTCTTCATGTGCAGCAGAAACACCTTGGTCAGTCATTTTTTTTAAAATTTAACCGAAATGAGGGAGGGAGACAATAAGATGAATTAGTTTTTATTTTTATTTTTTATTTGAAAGAAAATTAACAATAATAAAAAATAAAAATCTTTCAGGATAAAAAACAACTAAAATAATAATCAATTTATTAATTCAAAACAATTTAAAACCAGGATTATAAAATAATCAACTAAAGAAATAAATTTAAATTTTTTATTTAAAATTATATGATAATTATTTATCAGGATCTTAAATCAACTGAAAAATAATTAATTACCAGGACTTAATGTCAACTGAAATAGTTAAATATGAATTTTTTTAATTATATAAAAATTTTATTGTCAGGACAATTTGTCAACTGGAACAAATAAAATTTAATTTACCAGGACAAAAGTCAACTGAAAATTATAATAATTAATTTTAAAATATAATTTTTATTACTTCTAGGACTAAGAACACAATTGCTCTATTATTTTCAACTAGGAAAAATAAAAAAATAATATAAAAAAATATAATTCCAATTTACTAGACACCTCCCCCTGTAAAATGAGAAAATTAATGCCACTTACAGAGTGCTGAGTAAAAGGAAATACGTAGAGAATGAAGAGTGAAAAGTGACCCACAAATAGTAACTTCAATAATTGCCACAAAATATACAGCGTTTAGTCAATATATGAACCTAAGTTTTGGAGCGCGGTTCAATTCCCGTTTGCAGCAAAAAATTTTGTCACGTGATATATGACGTTCATCGTTTTATCATTCACTTGTCCTTACAGGTACCTCAAATAGCGATGGTCCCTACAATATCTGGCCTCAAGTAATGATTTGCCATCAATGATTCGGAAAGGCCTCCAATTGTCAATGGGTCTCTTGGTCTAGAAGGTTTAGCTGAAGGTTCTACAAGGATTTTAAGTAGTTTAATGGACTTTCAAAGGCAAGGTATGTATTTCTTAATCTTTTTGATTGTTTTACTCAAGTTATAAGAGGTGGATTCAAATATTAATATAAATTATAGCTTAGAGTTACATTGATGTAAGTACTAATGTTATAAAGTATAGAAATAAAGGATGTAATTGATGTATTGTAAGATTTGTAAGTAAGTAAGGAATGGTCCAAAAAGTACAAAAAGAGAGGGCCTTTTATAGGCAAAATGTGAGAAATAAAAACACGGAGTTAACACCACCTAATACAAGGGTGTGAGAGAAAAAAACTAAATAAAGAGATTATGTGAAATAATAAAAGCTATACTAAATGGTACATCTAGAAGGATATCAATTTTATTTGAAATAAAACTTGAGTTCCCTTAGATTGTCACATTTAGTACAAAACATTTGATTTAAAATGCAGATTCAACGGAAATTTAAATTTCTTAATAAAGGAATTTGAATTTTTTTTTAGATTTTTATTATATTTTAATACTATTTTTATTCTCTCTCATCTGTATTATTGAGCACGGTGTTAGAGAGTAAACATTTATGGGACAAATACTTATTTTTATTAATTATCTACATTACTTAGGGTACTCCTCTAGTTAGTTGTAGGTAATACATAAGTAGTTAATAAATAATTAATTATTAATAAGAATTTATAAGGTGTGGCTTCATCTCAGTAAGATAATTAATTATTTTACTGGGTAAGTCTAGTAGCCTGGCTGACATTTTTACTCCCATTTTTTCAATTTTAGGGCTCCCTCACATTAGTTAATTATATTATTTATGTAGAGTTCCTATTAATAATTATATTTTAGTTTAAAATGTATTAGAATTCCGGAGTGTCTCTTTAAACACAATAGAGTACCATTTGAAAATAAATAAAACAAATAAAAAATTATTTAATAAATTTAATCTCAAAATATTTGTTATACAGATATTTATGCTTATTCAATGAGGAACTCTTAATGAGCTATATTTCCCCAACATAATACAAGAAAATGTATTCAATTAGTTTAAATTTTAACATGATTAGATGCTATATCTTATCATTGTATTAATTTTTTTTCAAAACAGCCAATAATTATGTAATCTTAATTTGAATAGTTTTGAGTGCCTTTGTTATTTATTTTGAGATTTTTAGGTGCTAGTCTAGCTCATTTTTTACTTTTCTAGGAGAAATTCGCCAAAAAATTCATAAGTTTAAAGCCCACAAAACTTCCATAAAAATGTAAAATAAATCAGCATTTAATTAATTTGTCTTCTAACTATTTTATGAGATGAGTGTGTAAATTAATATAATAATAAGTTTCATAAATCACATAAATAAGACATAAGAAGTCAAAATAAAGAGTATAAAGAAAGGTAATTCTTATTCCAAAAATAAATAAATAAATGAAAATAAAAAGACAAGGAAAATGAAAAATAGAGAGAATTAAATAAATAAAATACAAGGAAAACATTAAAATGTTGATTTCATTTCACTATTTGATAATTTAGACCACAAGTTACTTATTTTTCATTTTTCTATTTATGGACCATGATACTTCCTAGATTAGCTTACCTATTTGTTTTTAATGACATTTTTGCTGTATACATAGCTACTGGATAATTAATTTTTTGAACTTGGAAGTGATTAATACTACTAAAATTGTGATTTTCCATTATTTTTTGACAATAAGTTAATCAGTTTGAACTTATTGAAGTTGGTTGTTTTTATTTGGCTCTAGCTTAACTGACCATCTCATTATTGTAGTGATGAGTTAGCTAATAGTGCAAGTAATCTCTGAGTCATTTAGAGTGTTAAACATTCATTTCTTAACATTAGTTTACATTATTTAATATTTCTTTTTGTTTAAAATTACATTAGTTAATATGTTTTTAGTTCAATTTTGTTATTCTTAGATTCTTATTGCTCAGGTGTAGGTGTTTTGATTAGTTATTGAGATCAATTTTGGGTAGTTTTAACCTTTTTATTTAGTTATAATTCAATAAATTAGTTTATTTTTGGTTATCACTTACTTACTTACTTTTTTTATTTTTGAGGTTTGTGAGTTGAAAAATAAGTTTAGGGATAGGAAGAAAAAGATATGGGAAAGAGAAGGGAGGGAAGGTAAGTGAAGCATGAGGATGGGGAACGATGGGCAGAGAAAGGAAGCAGGATGATTGGGAGGGGAGGGTTATGAGAGCAAGAGGATTGGGGAGGGAGGAGGAGGAGGAGGGAAGAGAGAGGATTAGGGAGGTGAGAGATGGGAGGGGAGAGAGATGAAAGCAAGAGGATGGGGAAGGAAGGAGAAAGGAGATGAGAGGATGGGGAGGGAAGGGGAACTGAAAAGAAAGTATGGGGAGGAGAGGTGATGGAAGGGGATGGAAGCAAGAGGATTGGGAGGAGAGGAGATAGAAATGAGAGGAGGGGGATAGAAGCAAGAGGATTTGGAGGGGTTGGAAACAGGCAGATGGGGAAAAGAAGGGGAGAAAGGTGCTGAGGAAGAGGAGGAGAGAAAAAAGATATGAGAAAGGAGGTGCATGTGTGATAAGGAGTGGAGGAGGAAAAAGGCATTAGCGGGGAGAGAAAAATAAGTAAGAGAGAAATGAGAATAGACTTGTGAGCATGTATTATTACTTAAAAAAATAGAATGTGTAGAGGGGGAAGGTAGCAAGTGAAAGTAAAACTAAAAACACACATTTAATAAGAAAAAAAATGAAAACTAAACTACCAGAAGAGGGTACCAATTAAAATACATACAAAATGGGTAACAAGTACAACAAGATAATTCTCACAAACAATGAGGTGGAGGAGAAGGAATATATGGGTTTTAGAAGTAGAAAACCAGAGAGATGATAACGACAGACAAACAAAAAAAAAGGGAACATGGTAAAATTCATGACAAAGGTCATGTATTGGGCTCAACCAGGGTCATTCTATGGAAATTTCCTGAAATGCACCTTTGTATGGAATAGGGTTACAAAACTGAACCAGACGTCTGGTTCACCATTTTTTCCCCCTGTGCACCTACTCATTTGGTGGCAAATTCTCACTTTCCACTCATTATCTAAACCTTCTACCAACAATAATAAAGCATCTCTCTACTAAGAAGCAACTTCACTCAACTATGAATTCTTTCACTTTAACTTTAGCTTCTGACTCTGATTCTGACTAAGGTTTGGAAGACACTTTAGCTTATATGTCTTTTCAATGATCTTTATGAAGAAGAGGATCCCAAAACTGCACCAGCTCTCCCCTCTCTTGAATCACAAAACATTCTTTCCACCAGCATACACTCTGTCATTATGTCAATCACCCTCCGACATTTAAAAAAAACCCTTTTAATTTTACTTTTCATTCTCTCCAGATTTTCAGCTTGGGTGCTTTATTAACTTGTTTTGGTGTTTTGTTTTTTGCATATTCATTTTTATTTTGAATTTTTGCTGAATGTCTCTTTTTTGAAATTCTCATTTGTTTTCATTCACCAGCTGAAAATGAAATCCCATATTTTCTGCAATTGCATAATTTTTCACTGTTTCTTTTTTTTATTCATCCCTCATATCCTTTCCTCCTCTCCTCAAACATCTTTCAAAACATTTGGTTTTATTTTTTTTCTCATTTCATCTCTCCAGGTAACTCATATTATTCATTTTCTTGATTTTTTGATTGCTAATTACTTGTTTTTTGATTTTTTTTATGTTTTTTTTTCCTTTTTGTAGCTAAATCTTTTTTGTAAGTGGTTATTTTTGATTTTTAAGGTAAAATTAACATTTTTTTCTCTCCCTCTTTTCTTTCTTTTTTAGCTTCATCACCCTACTCATCATTCCTCCTTGGCATGGCCATTATCCTCCCTTTCCCCTATTTCATTTTTTTTTGGTTCCATGTCATTACAACACATACATTGCACATTCTTTATGAATTTCACTTACTCCATATTCAATTTTTCCCCCAATTCCAACATCATTCTTTCTCACTCTATTTCTCCTACTTTTCAATCAAGGTAAGTTTAATCTCCTTTTTTCATGCCTTAATGATATCTCTTTCATTCTATGAAAATTTCAAACTTAAATATATGCATGACTCTTATATGGATAACAGTAGACTTGCTAAACTCTTCTTGTTCTCATATCCATTACCACTTTTCAAGTTTTATTTAAATTTGAAAACAGACTCGTAATTAGGCTTAGCTTTATTTAAATCTAATGTCCTTTTAACTGATGATTCTCCTTAAGACTACCTTTCATTTCATACAAACAAATTTGAATTTGGTTTAGTGGTTGCTGAGATATTGACCTTTAAATTTGTGCCTTTATTTTCCAATTTAATTTTTTTCCATGTTTTTATGTAAAAAATTTAGCTTAGGCTTGTTTAAATCACATGTCCTTTAGCTGAAGATTCTCCTGAAGCCACTATTTCATTTCCCACAAACAGGTTTGAATTTGGTTCAGTGGTGGCTGATATTTTGATGTTAAAAACTGAGCCTTTTTTTCCAAATTTTACTTAATTTAAAAAATACTTTGTGTAGATCAAAAAGTATGGGGATGAGTAGAGTCATCAAATATTTTTTATTTTTTCATAAATATTTTATAAATAACTCTTATATTTTAAGTTCCTAAAGTAAATAAATTGGCCAAAAACCTTGAGTTGTATAAATGGGAATCATGACAACATTTAGTTTTTTTATGATGTTCCTTGGCCTACACTTGTGGAAAGTCCCAAACATTTTTTTTCTAGATTTATCAACATTTTGGCTAGAGGAATTTTCATTACTTTAAAACTAGGGAAATTGATATATATTAGTTGTTTATATATTAATTTATGTATTTTTATTAAATTTTAATAATTCCAACCCTTTACTTCAATAAAAGGAAGGGGGTTATTGCCAAATTTTCAAATCTGACATGCAAAATTTATGACTTGTTAAAAGTTTGGTGATACCCACCCCCCTTAATTCAATAAAATGCTGGGGGCGTATTGCCAAATTTTAAAATCTGACATGTAAAATTTTTGACTTTTTAAAATTTCTTCAATAAAATACAGGGGGAAGTACTGCCAAAGTTTCTTATAAGACTTGCAAAATTCTTGACTTGAAAGAATTTTGGTGATACCCATAAAATGCAGAGGGTATTAATGCCAAATTTTCATATAAGACTTTTAAGATTCTTGACTTGAAAGAATTTTAGTGATACCCACCCCATCCTTCAAAAAAATGAAGGGAGGGGGATTGGCAAATTTTCAAATTAGACTTGAAAATTTTATTTAAAAAAGAATTTTTAACATTAAAATACAAAACTTCAACTAATGATGGATAGAGTAATGAAATTCACAAAATCATTGTTAAATTTTATGTACAAATAATTTTGAATAATTGAAGTATAAAAGAAATAAAACACACTAGTCAATAAAAAATTTTGTTAGACATTAAATTTCCTCATTAGATTTATTGGATTTAACACATTCCATTAAAAAAAGTTTCTTCTTTGAATCTTCTTTGAGATCATGCTTAAATTCCATCTGTTCAATTAAGCGTGACGCCCAAGTGTTTTCTCCTCTTTATTTGATTTTTTAATACTAAGAGTTAGCTCAAATTTCTTCTCCTCCAAGTCTTGTGCCCTATTATCCTTCTTTAAAGAGAGCTCTTACTTCTTCTCCTCCAAGTCTTGGGCCCTATAAACCTTCTATAAAGAGAGCATGTACTTACTCTCCTCCAAGTCTTGTGCCCTATCATCCTTCCGTAAAGAGCACTCCTACTATTAACAAAAACTAGAAGAAAGACAGAGTAAAGTATCAAGAGATATGGTATCACTTACCAGCATCATTTTTCTCCAAAAATTCTTTAAAAGAAGAAAACAGGGTTTGAGATGAAGTATCACTTTTTTATCTTCTTTGAGAGTGGAAATTCAGACAACTTGAAGCCCTTTGCTTTTTGTTCAGGGTCACGTTTCCCTCCTCATCATTGTTTCTGGCTTCAGACTCAGTTGATTGTGGCTCCTGTGTTTTTTCTTCAGCCTTTTCAGAAATAAGAAAATGTAAATTAAAAAAGAATTGGTAAGATAAAAGAAAAAAGAAATACTTGAGTTAGATTGGTTGGCTTAAATTTCCATAAGGATCAATAGCCAAGCTATCTAGATTTGTTGAATTTAGAACTGGAGATGCTTGAATGGAGGAAGAGGATGGGAAAAGATTTGTTTCAACATCATTTTTGGATAAAACATCTTCACCATCCAACATGTTGGCAGGATTAAAATCAGATTTCTCTCCAAAAATAGCATCCATCTCTTTAAAGTATGGACACAGAGATTCAAGTTTATCATCTATGGATTTTATGCCCTTACTGATATTGATGTCAGTAATACCAAAACCAGTGGAAGATGAAATAATCTATTCCTTCTTGTATTTGCCTTGGTAATTCTTGAAACCTTCAGACATCTTTTTATGTAAAAGTTCTATCCTTCCCTTTGTCTTATTCAATAATTCATTGGCCATTAGTTGATAACAATTAACTTTTTTATGCGGGGGGCCGTCTTACTTTAGTTGCATTTTCAGTAGCAAAACAAGAATCATAGTTAGATTTAGTTTTCATCCAGCTAATCAGTATAAGATGATCATCTTTTTTCAATTTAACAGTCTTTGATCTCTTGGCTGAGCAGGGGAAAGAGGGAGTAGTTCAATTGAATAAAAACTGGGGGAAGGCTGCCTTTGAAAAGATCTATGATGATGGGGAATGTTAAGATAATTGAAGATGCAAAGAAGAAAAAACAAGCAGATGAGATAGTGAGGTGTTATAAATAGAGAGAATGGGAGTGTGCAGCAAGGTAGAAAGTATATCCAGAGAGTAGTCAAAGATGTGCTTATGACAGAAAGTTGTCTGATATGTGGTTATGAAAAATTGAGTAGAAAAATTTCAGATAAGAAGTCAAATTTGAAACATAAAATGTCTAATAACCCAATTATTTTTGCTAATAATTGGGTTATTAGACCTTTTATGTGTCAATTTTCACCTCTATCTGAAATTTCTATCCTCAATATTTCATAACCACATCTTGGACAACTTTCTGGATGTGCCAGCTTCCCTACCTTGCTGCGCACTCCCATCCTGTCTATTCATTCTATCTGCTCAAAACCTCTCCCCATCTCATATATTTATTTCTTCTCATTTTCATCTTCAAATATCTCAACATGCCTCATCATCATAGATCATCTCAAATACAGACTTCCCCCAGCTGTTCTTCAAATCCCATTACTCCCTCTTTCCCCCACTAAGCTGAGAAATCAAAGACTGTTCAACTAAAAAACAATGATCCTCTCATATTTATCAACTGGCTAAAAATAATAACTAATTATGATTCTTGTTTTGGTACTGAGAATGCAACTAAAGTACGATGGACCCCTGCATCAAAAGTCAATGGCTATCTTCTAATGGCCAATAAATTATGAAATAAGACAAAGGGAAGGATTAATCTTTTATCTAAAAAGATGTCTGAATGTTTCAAGCATTACCAAGCCAAATACAAGAAGGCAAAGACTCTTTCATTTTCTACTGGTTTTGGTATAACCAACATCAATATCAGTAAGGGCATAAATTCTATAGATGATAAACTTGAATCTCTATGTCCATACTTTAAAGAGATGGATGCTATTTTTGGAGAGAAAGCTGATGTTAATCCTGCCAACATTTTGAATGGTGAAGATTCTATCTCCAAACATGATGTCAAAAGAAATCTATTCCCATCCTCTTCCTCCACTCTTGCCTCCCCTGTTCTAAATTCAACAAATCTAGATAGCTTTCCAATAGATCATTATCACTACGCAATATAGGGGGTGGACTTGCTAGCAAGTCCCCAACCTGAACTCAGACTGAACTCAGATGGAACTCAGACTGAACTCATACTGAACTCATACTGAACTCTACTTGAAGACCCACAAAAACTGTTATGCTGAGTGGTGTTCATCCCTGATTGTATGGTTCCTTTGTCAATAGCTCAATGTGTGTTCAATCTGTGGTGAATTTGAGTCCAAGGTTGCGGACTTGCTAACAAGTCCGCCCCCCGTATTGCGCGGTGTATGGTGATATAAACCAATGTGATCCCACTTCAGTAAGTTTTTATTTCTTGTCAAGTTGTTTTATTTTTTTATTTTTAAAAAGGCTAATGAACAAACCCAGGATCCTCAAGCAACTGAGTCTGAAGCTAGCATAAATGATGAAAAGGAAAATTTTACCTCAAAAAAAAAATAAAAGACCATCAAGTACTTTGAATTTCAAAATTCATAGAAAGCAAAACAGAGATAGTTTTTCATATCCCCTTTTTCTTCCATTGATGATTCTCTGGAGAAATGTGAATCTGGTAAGTGATAGAATACCTCTTAATAATTAAGTGATCTTTTCTTTTCTTTTGTTAATATTCCTTTTCACTCTAGGTAAAGTTGAATTTGCAAGAGATACTCTTAACTTTCAAAAGAAACAATACAAGCTCTCTTTACAAAGGGATGATAGGGCACAAGACTTGGAGGAGAAGAAATTTGAGCTTTCTTTACAGAATGATGTGGGGGCTCATGACTTGGAGGAGAAGAAATTTGAGCTTTCTTCAAAGAGGGATGAGAGGGCACATGATTTGGAGGAGAAGAAATTTGAGATAAAGAAAGAGGAGAAGGCTCTTGAGTACAATTTCCTATTGGATCAAATGAAACTCAAGTATCAACTTGAAGAAGGTTCAAAAATGAAAGATTGTGTTAAATCTAATAAATCTATTGAGGAAATTGAAAGCTAAATGAAAATGTTTGATAACTAGTTTTTTTTATTTTATTTATAAACTTTTCTTGATAGAATGCATTAAACCAAACAATCAATCCTTGGCACCCACTCCTCACTGAGATTTGAAACATTTTTTTGCAACATTTTATATTATTTGTTTGTTTGGTTAAATTACTTTTGTTTTATTTCTTTTTGGTGATAATTTCATATGCACTGACTTTTTAAAGTTCTTGATTCTAGATGATTATTTTTTGTAAAAATTTGAAATACTCATACATTTTTTCTTCTTTACATTAAAATCATTAAATTTACTTTTAAAAATACAGATAAGTAAACAAAACTCTATATCTGTTTTAAAAATTTGGAACTACCCTCCCCTGCATTTTATTGAAGCAAGGGATGGGTATCACCAAAATTTTTCTAAGTCATCAATTTCACATGTCAGATTTGAAAATTTGCCTATACCCTCCACTGCATTTTATTGAAATAAGGGGTGAAAATCACCAAAATTTAATATAATTACATAAATGAATATATAAACAACTAATATATATCAGTATACCTAGTTTTAAAGTAATGAAAACTCATCCCACCAAAATTTGGACCAAGTCTAGAAACTAAATTTGGGACTTTCCACAGGTATAGGCAAGATGAACCTTATGAAACAATTTAATGCTATCATGATTACCATTTATACAAAACAGGGTCATTAAACCATTACTTTATTTTAGGAATTTGAAATATTAGAGTTATTTATAAAAAATATTTGATGACTCTACTAATCCCCATACTTTTTTGATTTACCTAAAGTTTTTTTATATTTGTTAAATTTACTTTCTCTTTTTACCTTGTTTGTTTGGTGGATTAAGTTTTTACTGATTTGAAAAGAACATCCGAAATGTGTGAGCTCTTGACAAGATTCCAAGCCAGGTGGAGCTTTGGTTGTTTGGTGATGATCCTGAGAAGAGTTCCAAATTGTTTCAATCACACCATTTCCCAAACCAAAATCAATCATGCACAGATGGTCTGGAAAATATAAGCCATGTCCTTTGATTTTAGCTGGAGATGGTATTGATTGGACAGTTATTGTATTGATATGTGAGAAAATTCCAAAAGTAAGATAATTGGCATCATTCCTATCAATATGAATCTTATTATGGAATCGTGAATGAGTAATAATAACATTTGAGAATAAAAGATATTTGTTTCTAATTTCTTCCCATTTGGATTCACACCAATTTGGTATTCCAAATTTGGTAGCAAGTTGATGATTCAGTTCAAAAGCTTTATTGCAGAGTTTTTGAGGCAAAGAGCAATAAAAGTATTGAAAGAAGGTAAGGTGTTTCACAAGCAAAAATCATCATCTTTTTCAGATTTAGGATAATTTTTAAGTAAAGAATAGATGCCTATTGAAATAAAATTAGTAAAATGATTTTGAGAATGAGACATATACTATCAGAAATACCCAGAGAATTTCCTTTATCAAATCCTGGTCTCTAACCAAATCCAATCATAATACAACCCAACAAATTTGTATTCCTTATTGGTAAGCAAACCAAAGACATTTGATATAGTGTTATTATGAGATTGGATAGTTGATTAAAGGTTTCATCTTTTGAACCATTAAAAGAATGATTTTAATAAATAAATTGAGGTTTAAAAGAATTACTGATAAATGCTTTAATTTCATCCTCTCCTGATTTGGTTAAATACATTAAATCTTCTGGTAACTTTTTTGAATAAGAATTTTTTTGATCTACTCTGGTTTTATAGTACTTGATATTTGATATAAGGCCAAATAAGCAATTCAAATGAATTTCCTTTTTTAATTTTCTTTTTTTCTGCTGACTTCAATCATCATTATTTTTTTTTTGATATTTTGGATGATGATTGAAATGAAGTTGAATTTTAAAATGATGATTTAGATGATAAAGAGGGTGATGATAGAGAAGTAAGAGGTGATTCTGAAAAAATAGACATTTTTTCTCTGAACAAAAAAAAATTAGTGTCAAAAACCAAAAAAATAAATTGGAAAAAAAATAAAACTCATAAAATTTATTTTGTTTATTTAACCTTAAAGTATCTTCAGCTAAAAGGACAGTTGATTCAAATAAACCTAACCCTAATTATGACTCTACTTTTCAATTTTGCACAAAAATTTGAACAGTGATGATGAAAAGTTTAAAAAGTGGGAGATAAAAGCATAGATAATAATCAGATCAGAGTTTCAGAATCCTTATCCTCTAGTTATGAAATATAAAAATGTGAAATAAGATAAGTGAAATTTTCAAAAAAAGGCTCAACTTCAAAGGTCAAAATCTCAGCAACCACTGAACCTAATTCAAACTTGTTTGTGGGAAATGAGAGATAGGCTTTAGAAGAGTCTTCAGTTAAAAGACATGTGATTTATATAAAACTAACCCTAATTTGTTACATAAAAAAATAAAATAAAAATTTAAATTTGGGAAAAAGGCTCAATTTTAAAGTTCAATATCTCAGTAACCACTAAACCGAATTCAATTCTGTTTGTGGGAAATGAAAGGTAGCCTTCAGGAGAGACTTCATTAAAAAAAATTACATTCGAATAAACCTTACCCTAATTCCCAGTCTGATTTTCAAAGTTTTACAAAAACTTAGAAAGTGGTAATGGAGATGAGAACAAAAGGAGTTTAATAGGTTCACTGTTATCCAGATAAGAGTGATACATATATTTAAGTATGAAATTTTCATAAAAGGAATGAGATATCACATAGGCATGAAAAAAAGGAGATAAAAATTACCTTGATTGTAAAGTAGGAAAAATAGAGTGAGAAAGATTGATGTTGGAATTGTGGGGAAATTAAATGTGGAGTATGTGAAATGCATAAAGAATGTGCAATGTATGTGTTTTAATGACATGGAGCCAAAAAAAAGTGAATTAGGGGAGAGGGGGGATAATGATCATTCCAAGGAGGGATGAAGAGTAGGTTGATGGAGCTAAAAAAGAAAGTAAAGAGGGAGTGAAAAAAAAAGTTTAATTTTACCATAAAAATCAAAAATAACCACTTACAAAAAAACTTTAGATACAAAAAATAAAAAAAACAGGGGAAAAAAAATAATAATTTGTAATCAAAAAATTAAAAAAAAGAATAAAATGACTTACCTGGAGAGATGAGATGAGAAAATAAATGAAACCAAATTTTTTGAGGGATGTTGGAGGAGAACATGAAAAGGATATGAGGGATGAATGAAAAAAAGAAACAGTGAAAAATTATGCAATTCAGAAAATATGTGATGTAATGTTGAGCTTGTGAAAGAAAACCAATGAGCCATCCACAAAAGAGATATTAACCTTAAATTCCAAAAAAAAATGAATATGCAACAAACAAAAATACCAAGCCAAGTGAATAAAGTATACAAAGTGGACATTTGAAGAGTATGAAAACAAAAAATTAAAAGGATTGTGTGCCAAAATGACAGAGGGTGATTGGCATAATTACAGAGTGTATGCTGGTTGAATGAATGTTTTGTGATTCAAGGGACGTGAGAGCCAGCACTGGTTCAGGATCCTCTTCTTCATAAAGATCATTCCACTCATCCTACAAATCAGCTAGGATATTGTGGAGTAAAATACAAGTCATTATCCAATTATTTGCAGTTTTTATTTCCATTTTTTTTTTGAAATTGGATTATGAGTTCCCAGAGACTAGAAAATCTTCCCTTTAAAATCCCAATAGGATGTTCAATCTGTACTCTTGATTGGGCAAGGTGATAATTAAAGGTGGTTTTGGGGTCATTTTCTAAGGTTTCACCATGGAAAGGAGGCACAATGTACTTTACACTTGCATATGCTGAGTCTGAAAGAGGTACTGAGATTCATCAAAGTATGATTCAGGACTTTGAGAAGTCCTCATTCTTTGGAAGACGGAATAGTCATGACATGAGCTGGGGCAGCCACTATGAAAAGCAATAAACTTTATGTTGACATCACAGACAAGTTGGACAGAAACAGAGTATCTACAAAAAAGATAAAATTTTAGTTTATGAAAGATGTGAAATTAGAGATCAATTTGAAGAAACCTTTTTTTGCAAGCAAAATAATGGTTTCCATCATGAGCAGGCTTTTGACTTAAAGGTATAGTTGTACCATTAAAAAAACCTAAACATCCAGGGAAACCTTCAGCTTGCATTATTTGAGAGGATTCAACTTTCTGTTGTGGAGTTTGCCAAGCAAGTGTTTGAGACTTGAGAGAAAGGATAGAAATCATGAAGTTCTTGGTGTATAATATGACGGTACCATATCCTATGGTAAAGAGATTATATAAATGTCTTACAGCAGCACCATTACCATTTGAACCAAAGCAGCATAGTGCAACAGAAAGTTGAAAGGTAGGATCATGCTGTTTTTTATGGGAATTGTTATGGAAGATAGGATGATTGGAGATGAGTTGAGAAAGTTTGAAAAAAGAATCAGAAGAAGTTCAAAATATTTGAGTGAAGTTTATTTGAGGAATTTTGAGAATATAGCAGAGATCATATCTGGTATCATGATAAAGATTTGGCCCCCTTGGGATGATGTAACGCTTTTTGAAAAATAAGACATATAAGCTAAAGCATCTTCTAAGCCAGAGTCAGTGGCTAAAACTAAAGTGATAGCATTCATAGTTGAGTGAAGTTTCTTCCTAGTAGAGAGGTGCATCATTATTGTCAGTAGAAGGTTTAGGTGATGATTGGGAAGTTGGAAGTGGGAATTTGCTACCAAATGAGCAGGAATGAGCAGGTGGGTTGTGTAGATAGAAAAAAAATGTTATTTGTTTCCTACCAAAATTAAGTATCATAGAGTGAAGAGACACATAAGGATGAGAAAAAATGTTATGTGTTCTCCACCAAAATTTAGTATCATAGAGTGAGTAAAGACTTAAGGATGGAATCAGAAATTATAAGTCATGTGACTTTCTTAATAATCCATCATGGATGTGATGACTTTGGGATCAGGAATTAGGAACAGAAATTGGGGTATAACACCGCACAATATGGGGGTGGACTTGTTAGCAAGTCCGCAACCTTGGACTCAAATTCACCACAGATTGAACAAACATTGAGCTATTGACAAAGGAACCATATAATCAGGGATGAAAACCACTCAGAAGAACAGTTTTAGGTGGGTATTCAAGTAGAGTTCAGTATAAGTTCTGTCTGAGTTCTGTCTGAATTCAGGTTGGGGACTTGCTAGCAATTCCACCCCCTATATTGCGTAGTGTAAGAGGCAGGATAATGCATTATTGTGAATTCCTTATCCACTAGCCCCAGGGCTAGTGGATAAGAATCTTCTGAAATTAATAATTTCTTATCCAGGGAAAAAAAATTCCTGATCCCTAATTTCTGATCCCTGAACATTGATACCCCCTATTATAAATATCCAATAAAATTAATTTAATTGTGGATCTGTCAAGGTACGCTTTTGGTCTAGAAGATTTGGTAAGGAGTTTTCAAGGGTTTTAAAGGTTTTAAATGGACTCTCAAAGACTGGTACGTATTTCTTAAATCTAAGTGATTTTTTACTCAAATGAAAGAGGTAGAATTTTAATATTGTTATAGTCTATTGATTAGAATTAAGCTATTTTAAATACTAATGTGATAAAGTATAAAATATAAGTTTGTGTTGTTATACGTAGTAATAAAAGTAAGTGATAAAGAATGGATTGAAAGGCAGAAAATCAGAGGCCTTTTATAGGCAAAATATGAGAGAATAAAATATAAGGAATTTACACCGTCTACTGTGAGTGTGAGAGAAAAGAATGACAAGAAAAAGGAGTACATAATGACATAAGAAAATAATAAATTAGTACATCAACAAGGGCATCAAATTTATTAGTAACAAAGTTTGAATTCCTTGGACTGTCACAATTATTACACAATAAATAATCAATTATATTACTTTCACGGGATTACAGATCTCTCACTGAGGTAATATAATTGTTTTAAAATTTATATATTATAAATTTATTATTAATTTTATTCTCTTTGACATATACTTTTGATCACGGTGTTAGGGAGTAAAAATTGTAAGGGACATTTTATTTATATTATTTATTTATACTACTTAATGTACTTTACTTAGTTAATTGTAATTACTACTTAGGTAAATAAATAAATAATTATTATTAAGAATAAAGGTGTGGCTTCAACTCAGTAAAATAATTAATTATTTTACCGGGTAATTCTAGTAGCCTGGCTGACAGGATCTGTCAATTTTGATACCCCCTAATATTTTATTGGATACATATAATAGGGGGTATCAAAGTTGACCAATCTGCAATTAAATTTATTGCAGATAAAAATCCTTATACCCCAATTATCTTCTGAAATTTTTTTTTGCTAATCATTGGGTTATTAGACATTTTATGTGTCAAATTTGACCTCTTATACAACATTTTTCTACTCAATTTTTCATAACCACATATTGGACAACTTTCTGTCATAACCACGTCTTTGACTACTCTCTGGATATACCTTATACCTTTCTAAGCACTCCCATTCTAATCTCATCCTGTCTATTCTCTCCATTCAGAACACCTTTCTATCTCATCATCTTTTTTTTGCTCCTTCTCATCTTCAATTATCTTGACATTCCCCATAATCATAGATTTTCTAAAAGGCAGCCTTCCCCCAGTTTTTCTTCAAATAGCACTACTCCCTCTTTCCTCCACTCAGCCAAGAAATCAAAGACCATTCAATTAAAAAAAGATGATCATTTCATACTGATTAACTGGCTGAAAACAAAATCTAACTATGATTCTTATTTTGGTACTGAAAATGCAACTAAAGTAGGATGGCCCCCTGCATTAAAAGTTAATGGTAATATACTAATGGCCAATGAATTATGGAATAAGACCAAGGGAAGGATAGAAATTTTACTTAAAAATTATTTCTGATTGTTTCAAGAATTACCAAGGCAAATACAAGAAGGCAAAGACTCTTTCATCTTCCACTGGTTTTGGTATTACTGACATCAATATCAGTAAGGGAATAAAATCCATAGATGATAAACTTGAATCTTTATGTCCTTAATTTTAAGAGATGGATGCTTTTTTTGGAGAGCAATCTGATTTAAATCCAGAAAACATGTTGGATGGTGATGATAATATCTCTAAAAATGATGTTGAAACTAAATGGATTATTGTTTCTTGAGTTTTGGCCTGCAGCCATAAAAGATTTTGCTCTCGCGGGTACACACTGGGACTGGTAAGACAGTTGATTATCACTAATCTAAAGGGAGGATCCCATAACCTATAACCACTTATAAGTAACCTTTCTGCCATACCAAGTGAGACAGGGAAATGGCTACGCGCAGTTACAGGTTTACATACATATTCATAATGACTAACTACATGCATACTAGTGACCATTCACTAAAGAAACAAATCTTTTCCCATCCTCTTCCTCCATTCAAGCCTCCCCTGTTCTAAATTCAAAAAATCTAGATAGCTTTGCTATAGATCCTTATGGTGATTTAAACCAACCCAATCTAACTCAAGTATTTTTTTTTCTTTAATTTTATCAATTCTTTTTTTTATTTACATTTTCTTATTTCCAAAAAGGCTGAAGAAAAAAACCCAGGAGCCACAATCAACTGATTCTGAAGCCAGTGATAATGATGAGGAAGAAAATGTGACCTTGAAAAAAAAGCAAAGGGCTTCAAGTAGTCTAAATTTCCACTCTCATAGAAGTCAAAAAATTCTTACTTAATCTCAAACCCCTTTTTCTTCTATTGAAGAATTTTTGGAGAAAATGATGCTGGTAAGTGATACCATATCTCTCAATACTTTACTCTGATTTTGTTCTACTTTTTGTTAATAATTCATATCACTCTAGAACAAGTCGAAGCTTCTAAAGAGACTTTAAAGTTTAAAAAGAAAAAATATTAGCTCTCTTTGAGGAGGGATGACAGAGTACATGAATTGGAAGGAAGGAATTACAATCTCTCTTTACAGAAAGATGATTGGGCACAAGACTTGGAGGAGAGAAATTGCAATCTCTCTTTACAGAAGGATGATAGGGCACAAGACTTGGAGGAGTAGAAGTAAAAGTTCTCTTAACAGAAGGATAATAGGGCACAAGACTTGGAGGAATAGAAATTTAATCTAACTCTTAGTATTGAAAAATCAAAGAAAGAGGAGAAAATACTCAAGCATCAAAACTTAATGGAACAGAATAAATTTAAGAAAGATCTTAAAGAAAATTCAAAGAAGAAATTTTTTTAATAGAATGTGTTAAAGCCAATAAATCTTATGAAGAAATTTAATTTCTAATGAAATTTTTTAATGACTAGTTTGTTTAATTTCTTTCAAACTTCAATTATTCATAATTATTTTTACATAAAATTTAACAATAATTTCATGTATTTCATCACTCTATCCATAATTAGTTGAAGTTTTGTATTTTAATGTTAAAAATTCTTTTTTAAATAAAATTCTCAAGTCTCATTTGAAAATTTGCTGATCCCCCCCCTACATTTTTTTGAAGTAAGGGGTGGGTATCACCTAAATTCTTTCTATTCAAGAGTCTTAAAAGTCTTATATGAAAATTTGGCATTACCACCCCCTGCATTTTACAGGTATTACCAAAATTCTTTCAAGTCAAGAATTTAGCAAGTCTTATAAGAAATTTTGGCAGTACTGCCCCCTGCATATTATTGAAGAAATTTTTTCAAGTCAAAAATTTTACATGTCAAATTTGAAAAATTGGAAATACCCCCCCCAGCATTTTATTGAAGTAAGGGGGGTGGGTATCACTAAAATTTTTACAAGTCATCAATTTTGCATGTCAGATTTGAAAATTTGGCAATACCCCCCCCTTCATTTTATTGAAGTAAGGGGTGGGAATCACTATAATTTAATATAATTACATAAATTAATATATGAACAACTAATATATATCATTTTCCCTAGTTTTAAAGTAATGACAATTCCTCTAGCCAAAATGCGGATAAATCTAGAAACAAATGTTTGGGACTTTCCACAAGTGTAGGCGGAGGAGCCACATGAAACAAATAAATGTTGTCATGATTCCCATTAAAACAACACAAGGCTTTTGGCCCATTACTTTACTTTAAGAATTTGAAATATAAGAGTTATTTATAAAAAATTTATGAAAAAATAAGAAATATTTGATGACTCTACTAATCCCCATACTTTTTTGATATACATAAAGTTTTTTATATTTGTTAAATTTACCTTTTTTTTATCTTGTTTATTCAGTGGATTAATCTTTGACTTATTTGAAATGAACATCCAAAATGTGTGAACTCTTGACAAGATTCAAAGCCAGGTGGAGCTTTGGTCATTTGGTGATGATCCTGAGAAAGTTTTTTAAGTAAAGAATAGATGCCTATGGAAATAAAATGAGTGACATGATTTTAAGAATGAAACATATATTATAAGACATACCAAGAGAATAGCCTTTAACAAATCCTGGTCTAAAGATGAAATAAATTAAGTGAAATTTAGAAAAAAGGCTCAACTTTAAAGGTAAATATCTCAGCAACCACTGAACCAAATTCAAATCGATTTGTGGGAAATGAAAGATAGGCTTCAGAAGAATTTTCAGTTAAAAGAAAAAAAGATTGAATAAACCCAACCCTAATTTTGACTCTGATTTTCAAAATTGCACAAAATTATGAAATTGATGATGAAAATTCCAATATGATGGAGATATAAGCCTAGATAATAATTGGATAAGAGTTTCAGAAGCCTATACTCTAAATATGTAATATATTTACATAAAATAAATTAAGTAAAATTTGGAAAAAAAGGCTCAACTTTTAACGTCAAAATATCAGCCACCACTGAACCAAATTCAAACCTGTTTGTGGGAAATGAAAGACTGGCTTCAGGAGAATCTTCAGTTAAAGAAAATGTGATTTAAATAAAACTAACCCAAATTTTTACATAAAAACATGAAATAAAAAAATTAAATTGTGAAAAAATAGGCTAAAATTTAAAGGTCAATATCTCATCAACCACTAAAGAAAATTCAAATCTGTTTGTGGGAAATGAAAGGTAGTCTTTAGGAGAGTCATCATTTAAAAGGAAATTAGATTCAAATAATCCTAACTCTAATTTCGAGTCTAATTTTTAAAATTTTACAAAAACTTGTAAAGTGGTAATGGAGATGAGAACAAGAGGAGTTTAAGAAGTTCACTGTTATCCAGATAAGAGTTATACATATATTTAAGTGCAAAATTTTCATAGAAGGAATGAGATATCATATAGGCATGAAAAAAAGGAGATAAAAATTATCTTGATTGAAAAGTAGGAAAAATAGAGTGAGAAAGATTGATGTTGGATTTGGGGAAAATTGAATATGGAGTAAGTGAAATGCATAAAGAATGTGCAATGTATGTGTTTTAATGACATGGAGCCAAAAAAAAATTGAAATAGGTGAAAGGGAGGATGATGAATATGCTAAGGAGGAATGATGAGTAGGGTGATGGAGCTAAATAAGAAAGAAAAGAGCAAGAGAAAAAAAAGGTTAATTTTACCATAAAAATCAAAAATAACCACCACACAATATGGGGGGCGGACTTGCTAGCAAGTCCGCAACCTTGGACCAAAACTCACCATAGATTGAACACACATTGAGCTATTGATAAAGGAACCATACAATCAGGGATGAACACCACTCAGCAGAACAGTTTTAGGTGGGTGTTCAAGTAGAGTTCAGTATGGGTTCAGTCTGAGTTCAGTCTGAGTTCCATCTGAGTTCCATCTGAGTTCAGGTTGAGGACTTGCTAGCAAGTCCACCCCCTATATTGCGTAGTGAACCACTTACAAAAAAAATTTAGATAGAAAAAAGAAGAAAAAAACAGAAAAAAAAACAAAAAACTATATAATTAGCAGTCAAAAAATCAAAAAAATGAATAAAATCAATTACCTGGAGAGATGAGACAAGAAAATTAATAAAACCAAATTGTTTGAGGAATGTTTGAGGAGAGGAGAAAAGGATATGAGGGATGAATGAAAAAAGAAACAGTAAAAAATTATGCAATTGCAGAAAATATGTGATTTCATGTTGAGCTGGTGAATGAAAGCATATGAGAAATCCAAAAAAGAGACATTCAGCGTAAATTCAAAATAAAAATGAATATGCAAAAAACAAAAACACCAAACCAAGTGAATAAAGAACACAAGCTGAAAATTTGGATAGTATGAAAAAAAATTAAAATATTTGTGTTTCAAAATGTTGGAGGGTGATTGGCACAATGACAGAGTGTATGCTGGTGGAAAGAATGTTTTGTGATTCAAGGGAGGGAAGAGCTGGTGCAGTTTTGGGATCCTCTTCTTCATAAAGATCATTGAAAAGACATATAAGCTAAAGTTTCTTCCAAACCCAAGTCAGAAACAGAGTCAGCAGCTTAAGTTGAAGTTATAGCATTCATAGCTGCGTGAAGTTGCTTCCTAGTTGATAGATGCTTTATTATTTTTGTTAGAAGGTTTAGATGAATAGTGGAAAGTGGGAAACTTCCACCAAATGAGCAGGTGGGGTGTTTAAATAGAAAAATATGCTATGTGCTTGCCACCAAAATTTAGTAGCATAGAGTGAAGAAAGACTTAAGGATGGCATCAGAAATTATAAGTCATGTGACTTTCTTAAAAATCTATCATGGATTTGATGAGTTTGGGATCAGGAATTATGAATGGAAATTGGGGTATAAGAGGCAGGATAATGCATTATTGTGGATTCCTTATCCATTAGCCCTGGGGCTAGTGGATAAGAATCTTCTGCAATAGGGTGTATCAAAGTTAGAAATCTTCCAGTTCAAAATACCTCTTTTCTCCACCAAATCAACAATAGGGGTTATCAATGTTCAGGGATCGGCAATTAGAAATCAGGAATTTTTTTTCCTGGGATCAGACATTATTATTTTCTGAAGATTCTTTTCCACTAGCCCTGGGGCTAGTGGATAAGGAATCCACAATAATGCATTATCCCACCTCTTATACCCCAATTTCCATTCCTAATTCCTGATCCCAAACTCATCACATCTATTATTTATTCGTATGCAAGTCAAATGACATATAATTGAAGATGTTATGAATGAAAGTAGGCCAAGATGTGGTTATGACAGAAAGTTGTCCGATATGTGGTTATGAAAAATTGAGTAGAGAAATGTCGGATAAGAGGTGAACATTGACACGTAAAGTGTCTAATAACCCAATTATTAGCAAAAATAATTGCGGAAGATAATTGGGATATAAGGATTTTTATCTGCAATTAATTTAATTGCAGATCCCTGAACATTGATACCCCCTAATGATTCCTTTTTAAAATATGCCATATTGTGCCCCAAAAATACCTTTTTACTGGGAGTTAATGTTGAGATTGTGGCTTTCTTTTTGTGTTGTGAAATTCTTTTTAAAGAATTAAAAATTTCAAGCTTTGATACCCCCTAACTAATAATGTCTGATCCCAGGAAAACAATTCCTGATCTCTAATTGTGGATCCCTCAACTTTGATACCCCTATTATTTATATATATATATATATATATATTATAAATAAAAAATTTAGGTGTCAGTAATTCTAGAAACTAAAATTAATCTTTCAGAATAGAGGTTGAAATAATGACAATGATATATAAATTACTTACTACTATAGTAGACCTTGAAGGTACAATTATTTTGTAGTATATATTCCAAATGCAATGTTCCCCAGTTAGAGCCACTCCTGAAACCAATTTTGATTTACAACTTGGAAACCGTAAACTAGTTATTTAAGTGAAATTGATGATTGTCATTTTTCACTAACTTTAGTTTTGACGTTTTTTATTCCACTTATTTTATTATTATTTATCCTCATCCACCAGATCAATTCATGATACAACAATCCAATCTGATTTTCCTTGACCCTATTTAATGTTTATTATTGACTGAACAAGTTTACTTTGTCCTTAACACCACACAATATGGGGGGCGGACTTGCTAGCAAGTCCGCAACCTTGAACCCTAATTCATATCTTTTTGAGCACACATTGAGGAAGTGATGAAACCATCATGAAGAAGTATTGAATTTAATTTTAACACACCTTGAAGCTCATGCAAACACGAATGGGGCTACAAGGGTTGGAAAGGCTGGAGAGAGGGGTGAGGAAGGGTATATGGGGTAGCGAAAAGGTTGGGAAAGAGTTGGAAGGGAATTTTAAGGGTTCCGAGGCATTTTAAATGAAGAAAAGGGTCTGGGAGAGGTTTAGAGGGGTGAAATGGGGATCAAAAGAGGATGGCATACAATGGGGCTGGGAGGATAGTGAAAGGCATGGGGAGGGAAGACAAGCATGTGTTGATAGAATTGAAAGGGATGGAGATTGGTGCAAACAGAGTGTGAAAATAGGAGGATGAAATCTGTTCTTTGGGCGAAGAACAGAGTTCACTTCCATAAAATATTAGCTGAAACATAGTTTTCAATTCTTTAAAAACAGTTGTAAGTAACAGAGAAAGTCACTGATTTTTTTTATATGTAATCTGAAATTTTTTAATAAAATTATTGTATTTAAAAATTGCAATATTGTCAATCAATTTTTATTGATCAACTTAATTTAATAAAGTATTATTTAAATAAGTTGCTTCAAAAAATACTTTGCATTGAGTAGACTCATGGAATGATTTTTTCTGGCTTCCATTCAGTTATCCTCACACTTTCACTATGCTTTCAATATAGATCCATTATTATTTGTGTGATACTTCAAGTGAAATTTCAGTATTACTTCAGTCTGAGTTCCATCTGATTTCCATCTGACTTCAAGTTGCGGACTTGCTAGCAAGTCTGCCCCCCATAATGCGTGGTGTAAGATAAAATTTTTTTGTCCTTCAAAATTCAAAAAGACCCCTATTTTATTGAAGTCAACAAAATCATTGATAAGTGAAATTAAGTTTTAATATAAAATTAATTTTTAATAAAAATAATTATAATTTAATAAAATTTAGATATTTTAAGTTTAAGTTTAATAAACACCACAGTTAAACTATCCCTTTAAGTTCCAAGGAAATACCAAAGTCTCTTTCCTTGCTCTCCCTGGCCCCCCTCTAGCCAACTTCAAGAAAGGTCTGAGTCCCAGTAATTTCATGGACTTAAATCTACAACTTTGCTGTATTTTTATATAATTTATATGTATGTTTTTTATTGATGTAATTAGTTTTTTATAAAAATGAAATGAAATTTAAATAAATTAAAATTAAAATGTTCGCATAATTTAAAACAGCTTTAATAACTATTACAATTATTGTACTATAGTTAATATTATTTACCCACAATATAATTGTCAGACTAAATATCCTTAGGACTGAGTATTTCTTATGCTTAAAATAAGATAACCTTAAGTAGATTAAGCTTATATCTTAAAAATAAGGTTAAAATAATAATATATATTATTTTATTATATATATATATAATTATTATTCTATTATATAACTTATAATAGTTTAAATAGCTTATCCATGGCCTAATAATATTTATTAAGGTGTTAATGGAGTCATAATATACTTATCTTAAGTGATATGAAGTAATTATTGACATACATAAGCTTATATGTATACATAAATCTCATATTCAGTGAAATATGCAGTATATTATGTATATTTAGGTATATAAGTGGGTTTTAGCCCCTTAATAGCCTATAACCTTTGTTTTTCTGATTATTTTAGGTCATATGGACAAAATCAGTGGACTCACAACGCCTAAAGAAGCATAGACACCTATATCAGGCGCATACACCCAGTTTGGACAACTCAAATGACTTCCTTTGATGGTTATTCACAGATTTATGGGTTGGAAGGATGTTTCTTGGTTAATGTGGATGCTTTGGGATGTTATTGGGGGCTTGGACATTTTATTTGTTTCCTTTATATGCTTTTAGTTTCATTAAATCTCTTTTTTATTGTTTATTTTACCTGTTTCTTTATGGTATCTGCTTTTATCTGGATTTTCTATTTATGGTATGGATCAGTGTTATTATTAATAGTGATGGAGGGTCCTTACTGGAGGTCTGGGTGTTGAAACTGCTTGAAGTGGACGCCATGGGGAGGTGATGGGCCCTCACAGTGCTGTAATTGCCGGGGATAGCAGTGACATCATCTGGATTGAAGGTCTGTGCACTCCAGTGGATTTGGGTATAAGTAAGGAGGGATTTTGACGGTTATTTACCATCATTCAATTACTACAACTCCAAAAAACACTACTATAAAATTATTAACCCTTAGAAATATATTATAAAGCCACTATAAATTGATTTTATCTTTATATAAAGCTATAACTATATTTTATTCATCTATTTTCCACCACTAGCACGCACTTAAATCCAAGTATTGTGAGTTTGACTTGAGTATAACTATTTTATTAGTCTTCCCCTGAGGTTTAATCACTAAATCATTTATCAATAAGTAGTAGGACCATAAATAAACACTATTATATCATACTTATATACTAGACTATACTGACAATTGGGGGTCTTTCCTTATATTTTACTTATTATTTAGTATAAACCTTGGGACGTGATTTTTACCTTAGTACAGCTCAAAATAAACCAAATATTTGGGTCTGCTGCATATAAGTGGGTCATCATAACTCATTGATTGCGGAAAAGAACCCTTAAAATAATTGTACTAATTTTTTATTATTAAAATTAGATATTTACAGTAGTAACTCTACCCAATATAAACCCAATTTCACTTGGTATTTGGACACCAATATAACACCCAATTAAATTGGTATTTGGTTAAAGCTTGGTAAGCTACTTATTCACCCTTATAGAGGTCTAGTTAAACTTATTATTATATTTTTAACAGATTTTTTCGAATTTTTCTTATATTTTATTTAAATAAATAAAGATATAAATTCAGGGTAAGCTCCATTGCTTTTTTATTAGTAATATAATTGCTAATATCTTTTGTCTACTAATTCCATAGAGTTTTTTCCTTTTGTAGATGTAAAATGTTGTCATTCTTAACAATATGAGTGCTCCCCAGGACAGTGTAAGTGAATAGCCTGCTTATAATACCAGGTCTAAAGCTAACAAAAACTTTCCAGGACATCACCATGGAGGGCCAACAGTACCCCCAGGCAGAAAGCATGAGTATAGAGGAAAAGGACGCCCTCTTAAAAAAGATAACTATAAAAAAGACGTCTCCTCCTCTTCAGGATCAACTGTCCCACCTGGCCAAACAGGTTCTGAAGTTGGAGGAATCAAAATCACTCATGTTCAAAGAGGTAGAGCAGTTTCAAAACAATTTCAAGGTAGGGTTTCAGCAGATGAATCAGGCATTGGAAGAATTAAAGGGAGGCCAGCCCAGTCAGTCAAATCAGCAACCCCTTATCCAAGGCGGGTCAACTCACTCCCAGGAGAAAATCCTGGTAGACAAATGGAAATGGGACTGGTTTCATCAACAGTGGACAAGCCACAGTTGCAACAGGGATCCACCCCCTCATCTGACTTCCTCAGCTCACCCTTACAAAGAAAAAAGCGCCAAAAATCAGGACTGGAAACCATCCCATGGTAAGTATATTACCCTCTCAGATTGAACATAATACTGATAATTACAATATACGTAATTCTATTGATGTTAAATCTGTGCAAAAAATAGAGAAGGATTTAAGAAATTTAGGTTTTAGAGTAGATACACCTGACTTGTCTTTTGTCCACAATAACAGTACTATTCACAATGATAATACAGTTAACCCTCAGTTGCAACCACCTACTAGTGAGATGAGAAGTTCACAGGAGAGTGAGAGACTCGAAAAGGAAGACATGGAATATTTTAACAATAATCCAACTGTCCATAGAATTGTTTCAGAATTGTGGAATAGAATGACTGATTGTGAGGAACAGACAGTTAAGCTCACTAGTGATACAATTTCATCCTTGACATTAAACATTTCTCAATTAGCAACACGTAACAAAGAATTAGAGAAAGAACATTTGTCTCGAACTCTTAAATATGATTCATTGAGTAATAAATATAATGACCTTTCAAACAAATTCTGTGAGTTAGAAAAATTATATGAAACACATTTATTAAAAACTGAATCAAGAACAAAGTTATCTTTTTCCCAGACAAATCAAAGTGTCTCTGAGTTGCTACAAAGATTAACTAAAGTTGAGATTGAAACTGCCAATCTACTAATGAACCAGGATAATCATAAGTATAATCAATATAATAATAATCCTTTCATTGGCAAAAGTGAATCTCATTCCTTCCCTGTACCACCACAATTAAAACCATCTGGTGGTAGTGTCAAATCTGAAAATGTAAGTCACAAATCCGTGCAGGAAGAAATACAAGGACATTTATCAAAAGTGAATGAGTTGTTGAATTTACCTAAGATTAGTGAGATAAAATCCAATCAGAAAAACTGGCCTAAGATAGATCAGTACCCAACTTATGATGGGGAAGCCAGCTCTGATTGGCAACATTTTATTCAAAGAATTGACAACTTGAAATTCTCATATAAGTTACCAGATGAAGAGATAACATCAAATTTAATTTCTTTATTTAAGGATGTTGCTTTATTATGGTTTGAAGCTGTCTTAAGTGAGGGTAGAGACTACTCTTGGGCTGAATGGAAACAACTTATTGAAAAACAATTTGGAGGTTCTAAATTCAGGCTTACTCAGCAGATACTTTATGAGAAGACTAGGTATAATCCGTTGAATGGTGACAAACCTATGGTAATTTTAATGAATTTAAACAAAATATTAAAAGCCATTGAGCCTCATATGGATTTTAACTTATGGAAAGATAAGATAATATATAAATTACCTATATCTGTCAGAGACATTGTTGTAGCTAGAACATTAAATGTTACTGAATATTCTGACTTTATTAATATTTGCAATGAAATATTATTAAACCATAAGTATGAATCAAGGTATTCCACTTATAAACAAAATGTTGAACCTGTAAAAACTCAGAATTCAAAAAAACTTCAGGAGAAGCAGAAAAAACCTACTGCACCTTTAGTACCTAAGAAGTATGAAACAAGTACTAGTTATAAGTGTAACAAACCTTGGGTCAAAGGTCACAAATGTGAGAAAAACATAAATATTGTTGAAAATCAACGTGAATCTGAAACTGAAACTGAAAAAAGTAAAGAATCAAGTGATTATGACAGCAATATCTCATATAGTGATGAAAATGAAGTCTGTATGTTGGAAGATGATTTGTCCATATTTGAAAATCCAATATTAAATATGAACTCAAATGAATCTTTAATGAATTTTAAGGATGCTGAAATCATTAAGGATATACAAGCTGATAACTTTAGAATGACACCTATCTTGGTTCCAGCTATCATTTCTGGTGAAAATTTTAATATAGTACTGGACACAGGAGCTGCTGGTTCTGTTGTTTCCACTAATACATTACAGAAAATTGATAGTGACTATAAGTTTAAGCTTGAACCACTTCAAAATAAAAATTGGAGAGGTTTTGGATCAGTGCTACACCCCATTGGTAAATACAAAGCTGCTGTTTTTTTTAAACACCAACATGGTTATGTAAGGGTAACTTGTGACTTTGTAGTAATGGATAATACTAACTGTAGTAACTGTTTTATTATTGGAAATGATATTCTGACTAAATTTGGTGTAAAATTAGACCCTGCTAATAACAATTTTACAATTGGCATGAATGGTATAAGGAAATTTAAAATAAATTCTTTTAACACAGTCTTACACATTGAGTCAGTAACAAATTCCCCATGTAAAGGAAGAGAATCCAATGAGATGGAACTTCTGGAAACAGAAATTTCAAAAGCATCATTTGGCACTCAGATAAGTAAAGCTGAGAAAGATAATATTTTGGAATTAATTAAAGCTTTTCCAATGGCTTTTGCACATGGTACAAATGAACTTGGCCTTGTAAAAGATCATGAAATGAAATTAGTTTAACCTGTGATATGGATAATATTCCTGCTAGTCTTAAAAAGAAACCATACCCTGCTTCACCAATGAAGATGAAAGACATAGAGGATAATATTAAGATGTTATTAAAAATGAACATTCTTGAGAAGGTTGAAACTACACCAAAATATTGTGTAATATCACCAGTGTTAATTTCTTATGAACAAGATACAGCAAGACTGTGCGGTGATTATAGAGCATTAAATACATTTACAGTAGATGATATTTATCCCTTGCCAAGGATTACCTCTATACATGCTACCCTTAAAGGTGCTAAGTATATAAGTTGCTTAGATGGAAATAAAGGGTACCATCAAATTCCTGTTGAAAAGAATTCACAGAACTTTTTGTTGATAACAACACACATGGGAATTTATAAGTATTTCAGAATGCCATTTGGACCAAAAAATGCTCCATCAGTATTTCAGAAGTTAATGGATAAAACATTCCATAATGAAATGATTGAAGGATGGTTAATGGTATACATTGATGACATCATAGTGTTCTCTAAAACTTTTGATGAACACTTAATCCATTTAAGGAAAGTATTTCAGAAAATGGATGAAATAAAAATGACCCTTGCATTGAAAAAATGTAAATTTGGGTTTGAATCTTTAAAAGTGCTTGGTCATATTGTATCTGGCTTACAAATATGTGTAGACCAAAATAAAGTGGCTGCAATAAAGAATATTGGCATTCCTCAAAATGTAAAGGATGTACAATCTTTTCTTGGAATGTGTGGTTATTATAGACAATATATAAAAAACTACCAATCAATTGCTGCACCACTGACCACACTGATAAAGAAATCAGAAGCTTTCATTTGGAATAATGAAAGACAACAAGCTTTTGTTAAGTTGAAAGAATGTTTAATGACAGCTCCTATCTTGGGTTTACCAGATTTCCAATTACCTTTTGTATTATATACAGATGCAAGTTTCATTGGACTGGGTGCTGCTTTGCATCAAAAACAACATATTGAAGGTAAAATGTCAGAAGTAGTAATCTGCTATATTTCACGTACTCTGAGAAGTGGTGAATTGAAATATGGTGCTACTCAAATTGAATGTTTGGCAGTAGTATGGGCTCTTAAGAAGCTACATTATTACCTGGAAGACCAAAAATTTGAGTTAATAACTGACTGTAGTGCAGTTAAGTCACTCTTAAACATGAAAACTCCTAATAGACACATGTTTAGATGGCAATTAGCTGTACAAGAATACAGAGGCCGGATGACTATTACACATAGAGCAGGAACCTTGCACTCTAATGTAGATCTGTTATCTAGAGTACCTCTGCCTAATAATGATGATAATCCTGCTTATGTTCCTGAGTCAGAGATTATTAACATTTATGGCATTTATATTGTAGATCTTGAGGATGTATTTATGCAATCAATTCTTGATAATTATAATTCAGATCCTGACTTGAGTAAATTAACTACAATATTAAATGATCCATCTAATGCTTCAATGAATGTTTTAATAAAAACATTACCAATTAAGTATAAAGAGGCATTAGAAAAAGGAAAATTTTCCATTGAGGATGGTTTTATATATTACAGGAAAAAATTAAGTAATGTAATTGTGATTCCCCCTTCAATGAAGGAGTTAATGTTAAATATATGTCATGATGATATATTAGCAGGTCATTTTGACTACCATAAAACATTAACCAGAGTAAAAAGCACAGCTTGGTGGATTAACATGTCTGAGGATGTTCAGAAATATGTTGAAACATGTGATTCTTGTCAAAAATCTAAAAGATTAACAGGAAAAAGAGCTGGTTTATTACAACAAATTGAGCAACCAAAAGCTCCATGGGAAATCATTAACATGGACTTTGTAACAGGTTTGCCAATAGCAGGGCATAAGAGTTATAACTCCTGCTGGGTAATTGTAGATAGATTTACAAAGATGTGTAAATTTATTCCTACCCACAAAGAGGTTTCTGCAAAGGACTTAGCTTTTTTATGGTGGACACAAATGTTAAATACAGCAGGTTTCCCCAAAGCAATAGTTTCTGACAGAGATCCTAAATTTACTTCTGAGTTCTGGACCTCACTTATGGATGTTTCAGGGTGTCAATTAAAACTTTCTACAGCACACCATCCACAAACTGATGGGCTAGCAGAAAGAATGATACAAACCTTGGAAGATATGATAAGAAGATACTGTGCTTTTGGTCTTAATTTTAAAGACAATGACAAATTCACGCATGATTGGGTAACCCTTATCCCAGGTTTAGAATTTGTATATAATAGTACAGTACATTCTGTCACTGGCAATAAGCCATTTGAGTTATGGTTGGGTTATGTACCTAATACCCCTGCTAAAACTCTTAATAAGTTACCTAGATTGGATATCCATCCAGGTACTAAATCTTTTTTTCAGATGCAGGAATTATGCAGAAAACATGCTCAAGAATGTATAAATAAGGCGTTTGAGTATGAAAAGAAAAGATGGGATAAAGCCCATAAAGAAAAAATGTTCAAAGAGGGTGATGAAGTCCTTATTTCAACACTACATTTCAATTTAAATGGTAATGTTAAATTGAAGGATCCATTCATTGGACCATTTGTAGTTAAAAAGATGGTTGGTAATAATGCTGTTGAGGTTATTCTATATGCACCATATGATAGAAAACATCCAGTATTTCCTATTTCTCTTATAAAACCATACCATTCTAATGATACTGCTCTATTTCCAAGAAGATCAGGAAGGCATAAACAGCAACCTGAAGAAATAGTTGAAAAGGCAGAAATTGAAAAGATACTTAAAAAGAGACACCTTACTAAAGAAAAGGGAGTTGAGTATCTATTAAGATTTAAAAATAAATCAAGTGAATATGACCAGTGGATTCCAGAAAATGAAATCTCTGATCTTAAAAATCTCTTGAAAAAAATTAAATCTAAATAATACTGTTCATTCAGTATATGTATTATAAAAATTATTTTTTATTTTTTATATTTTATTATTTCACTCCTTAGTTTTAATTAAAATGTCTTAACATTTTTTTTATTGTTTTTTTAGGGGTGAGGGAGTGTCAGCCTAAATATCCTTAGGACTGAGTATTTCTTATGCTTAAAATAAGATAACCTTAAGTAGATTAAGCTTATATCTTAAAAATAAGGTTAAAATAATAATATATATTATTTTATTATATATATATATAATTATTATTCTATTATATAACTTATAATAGTTTAAATAGCTTATCCATGGCCTAATAATATTTATTAAGGTGTTAATGGAGTCATAATATACTTATCTTAAGTGATATGAAGTAATTATTGACATACATAAGCTTATATGTATACATAAATCTCATATTCAGTGAAATATGCAGTATATTATGTATATTTAGGTATATAAGTGGGTTTTAGCCCCTTAATAGCCTATAACCTTTGTTTTTCTGATTATTTTAGGTCATATGGACAAAATCAGTGGACTCACAACGCCTACAGAAGCATAGACACCTATATCAGGCGCATACACCCAGTTTGGACAACTCAAATGACTTCCTTTGATGGTTATTCACAGATTTATGGGTTGGAAGGATGTTTCTTGGTTAATGTGGATGCTTGGGGATGTTATTGGGGGCTTGGACATTTTATTTGTTTCCTTTATATGCTTTTAGTTTCATTAAATCTCTTTTTTATTGTTTATTTTACCTGTTTCTTTATGGTATCTGCTTTTATCTGGATTTTCTATTTATGGTATGGATCAGTGTTATTATTAATAGTGATGGAGGGTCCTTACTGGAGGTCTGGGTGTTGAAACTGCTTGAAGTGGACGCCATGGGGAGGTGATGGGCCCTCACAGTGCTGTAATTGCCAGGGATAGCAGTGACATCATCTGGATTGAAGGTCTGTGCACTCCAGTGGATTTGGGTATAAGTAAGGAGGGATTTTGACGGTTATTTACCATCATTCAGTTACTACAACTCCAACAAACACTACTATACAATTATTAACCCTTAGAAATATATTATAAAGCCACTATAAATTGATTTTATCTTTATATAAAGCTATAACTATATTTTATTCATCTATTTTCCACCACTAGCACGCACTTAAATCCAAGTATTGTGAGTTTGACTTGAGTATAACTATTTTATTAGTCTTCCCCTGAGGTTTAATCACTAAATCATTTATCAATAAGTAGTAGGACCATAAATAAACACTATTAAATCATACTTATATACTAGACTATACTGACAATAATACTTAAAGAATTATAAATATTAATATTTTAATATTTTAATAATTAAGTATTTTAATATTTTAGTAAATATTTTAATCAGACCAGTTTAAGTATATTCAATAAGTTACTGGCTGACACTTTTATTCTGTTCTATTCACAATTCCTACAATTGATTTTTCTATCACTATTTCATTAAAATCAATCACTTACCCAATCACATTGTGCTATCCACTATTCGATATATTGTGTCATCTCGTTACACTCGCGCTTAGCTTGACTCCACTGAGTTTCGCCAACTAGCAGCGATTTTTGTAACTGACAAAAATCGACATTTATATTTAAAAGATTTAAAAGGCTAGAAACTCTTACAATATGCAGCGATTACACACAAAAGCTAATGATGGAAAGAAAAGAGAAAAAAAACAACAATGAAGCAATGATGCGGTTTTTTCTGGTTGATAAAATTTCAGAATATTGATTATGCCAAAAACAACCCTCCTTGTAAAGTTCTGATCGAGTTTAAGTAGAAGAAAAAAAAACACAAGTTCAATTCGTGATTTTGTCTTCATTCTGGGATTTCGATTTTCTATAACGGGACTGAGCATCAGGGTAAATTCAATCTATTTTCAAATTGGTAAGGATATGGAAAAATACTTTTGTGGGATTTAGGTTAGTTTGCTTTCATTTTTTTTATATTTTAGGTTAGATTCTATTTCTTGTAATTCGTCAAGCCAAGAAGAGCGCTGAGTATAGGAAAGTAGAGAGTGTGATGAGAGAAGGGTATTTAATGTAGACATGATGGAATAGGTGACTGACCTGTGCATCATCTTTAGAGAGTGCTTTTGCCAGTTCGTTAACGATGGAAGAGTGATCGATGACTTGGCGGGGAGTGCTCCTGGACAAGTAAGATAAGCAACAAAACAAAAGAGGAAGAATATTAGAAAGATACCATAAAGCACTAGCTTCTAGCAAGAAAGACTGGTAAATCGTGCTGTGAAAGGCGAACTGGTAGTAGCGCTCAGCTGACCAGACGTGCCATACAATAATACTACCATTCACGATAAGAATAATTGAGATTGGGTATTAAGTAGGCGTTAGAGATCACACTCCAATATTAAAGCAGAATAATAACACTAAACTGGCAAATCGAATGTATTGACTGGCGAGTAGTAACGGCGAGTGATATACATCCCCGGAAACTTTTCTTCCGGATAGCGGAATGGAGTGCGTCGAGATGGTCGGTGAACGCGGCTTGGTGAGCAGAACGGAGCTGGAAGATTTCAGCAAAACAATACATCCGACGAGAGCGATCTCTGAAATGAGACTTTTGATTTATGGATGAGCTAGGGAAGCGCGGCTTTGGCGGCTGTGTTTCATCCATGGCGCGCGGACTTACGGGATCGTTTTGCGCGCAGAAAGAAGGCGAACGGCTTTCCCTCGGCTCGCTCAGACTTCCAATCAGCCGAAAACGCTCAGAACAAACCTCCCGTTGGCTAGTCCAATCCAAAAAATATCATGTGCCTGTTGACTAGTCCAAACAGAAATAATCTACAGTAATCCACATCAATCCTGTGGTGTTTTGAGTCCAACATCATTCCATGAATGTTTTTATATAAATTTAAGTTGATCGCTCCTTTTGTTGTCTTTCGAGATGTTCATCACTAGTTAACATCCATCCAGTTCGGCAGATGCCAAAGTGTAAGAACAATTAGCTATATCACATTTCCATCTTTGTTATATATATATATATATATTTAGACCCATAGATGTTATTGTACACGTGTAGAGACATGTGTGTCATTTTTGTGGCATTATTATTTTACTATTCAACCATATTCATAGATGTTGAGCGAGATACTAATTTATATACTGAGCTATGCTTTTTCTTTTTTCTTGTCTTTTCTATCTCGCTCGATATTATTTTATTTTACCATTTAGGTCAGATTTAGCTTTCCTTTTTATTTTATTATAGTTATTGATTTTCTTTCATTTCTTACATTTATTATACATAGGTAACAGCAACAAAGACCATCTTCACAAGCAGACCATTTTATTAACGTTGCGGAAGCCTAAAAATTAGTACAGCACTAAGGTTTATTGAAGGAGGATTTTGGGAGATTATTATAGAGATTGGAAAAGCCAATCTAATTTTATATAATTTTCACCACGCAATATGGGGGGCAGACTTGCTAGCAAGTCCACAACCTTGAACCCTAATTTATATCTAATTGAGCACACATTGAGGCAGTGATGAAACAATCATGAAGAAATAGTGAATTTTCTTTGAAAACACCTTGAAACTAATTTGAACCTTCATTGAACCACAGTTGATTAATAGTTCAAAAAATATTTATACTTGAATTAGAGGATTTGTTAAAGGGATAAAAAAATAAATGAGCCTCACTATCAATCTAGCCTTGTGGCTTCATAAGATTTTGAAAAATTGTAAACTTTTTCATTTTTTGAATCTAATGAAACTCTCAGATACTTTGAATTATAAGAGATTTCACACAAATTTATAGGGTATTCACCCTATGGATAGGGGGTATCAATGTTCAGGGATCTGCAATTAGGGATCAGGAATTTTTTTCCCAGGATCAGACATTATTAATTGCGGAAGATTCTTATCCACTAGCCCTGGGGCTAGTGGATAAGGAATCCACAATAATGCATTCTCCCACCTCTTATACCCCAATATCCATTCCTAATTCCTGATCCCAAACTCATCAAATCCATGATTGATTTGTAAGCAAGTCACATGACATATAATTGCAGATGCCATCCTTATATATCTCATCACTCTATGATACTTAATTTTGGTGGCAATTACATAGCATTTTTATCCATCTACACACCCCATCTGCTCATTTGGTGGCGAATTCCTACTTCCCACTTCCCACTCATCATCTAAACCTTCTACCAACAACCTTTTCTATTGACAATAATGAAGCACCTCTCTACTAAGAAGCAACTTCACTCAGGTATGAATGCTATCACTTAAGTTTTAGCCACTGACTCTGATTCTGACTCTGGTTTGAAAGACACTTTAGCTTATATGTCTTTTCTTTCAAAAAAGTGTTATGTCTTCCCAAGGGGGCCAAAGATTTATCATGATCCCAGATATGATCTCCACTCCATTCTCAACATTCCTCATTTAAACTTCACACAACTTTTTCAAACTTCTCACCACACAATATGGGGGGCAGACTTGCTAGCAAGTCCACAACCTTGGACCCAAACTCACCACAGATTGAACACACATTGAGCTATTGATAAAGGAACCATACAATCAGGGATGAACACCACTCAGCAGAACAGTTTTAGGTGGGTGTTCAAGTAGAGTTCAGTATGGGTTCAGTATGAGTTCAGTCTGAGTTCCATCTGAGTTCCATCTGAGTTCAGGTTGAGGACTTGCTAACAAGTCCACCCCCTATATTGTGAAGTGTCTCCTGATTCTTTTTTCAAACTTTCTCAACTCATCTCTGATCATCCAATCTTCCATAATAATTCCCATAACAAACAGTGTGATCCTGCTTTTCAACTTGCTGTTGCACTATGTTGCTTTGGTTCAAATGGAAATGGTGCTGCTGTAAGACATTTAGATAATCTCTTTACCATAGGATATGGTACCATTGTGGTACGTGTCTTGCATAAGCACGTAAAAAACGTGTGAAGCACAGTAATTGCTACAAAGGGGTTACTATGTCATTAAGTGAAGTGCAGGGAATTATGGGTTTTGCGCTTGCAGTATGGGCTTACATGTCAAAAAAATGGCATAGTATGGACATGGAGTTCATAGTATAACTATGTGTTTAGCGTAAGGCATGCAGCTGGTTATCACGTGGGGCTAGTAGTGCAGTATCAAGATAAAGAAGTATGTGTTTCATTAGGAAGAGCTAACTAAGCAGCAGGGCTAGCGCTAGTTAGAAAGGTCAACTAAGAAAGTGCGACAAGTCAGGGCGAAAGGAGCACACATATGCATGAAGCAAATATTGGTGGGTAGCACAAGGATAATACTTACAAGTAATGTGTTAGTAAGTGAGCTCTTTAATATTAGCACATCATTAAGTGGGGGCAGTACAGGTTATAGTATACATAGTTTCCTTTAGAAAGTGTAGGGAAGGTACAGCTAGAGCATGGTGTAGACTGTTCTAAATTACTAAGCAGTAGACACAATGCAAGATGGGTTGGTTCTCCTTTTCAATTTCTAAAAAGAAGCACCTGCCACTCTTATTTTTAAAGACAGCGCAATAATGTGTAACACTAATATTTGATTAGAAAGTTTAAAAGATGAGAGATGAGTCTTAGAGATCCGGAAAACAAGTATTACTATCTGGATATTTCTATTCTTAATAAGGGCTAATATCCACAGCTACTCCCTCTTGAAGCACTCTCTTTGAATATGCCTTATTATAGCAATAAAATAACTCTGATAATAGCTACTCCTACTAAATCTATATATTCTCTCTATGTTGCGCTCTTTCACTATACTATATGAAATACACACACAGACGCATGAATGGTAAAAGACTCAGAAAAATCTTTTTATTCGCTATTCTATTTTTCTTATTTATATATTTCTCTTCTCTCTATCTATATATATATTTTTCCAGTACTCAAGACACAGTTCGCTAGTGGATCTTCAGCGCTGGCTCTAGCGCCATATTAGTAAAACAATAGCTAATTTATTAGTAACTACGTACACCGCTTGTAACAACTAAGGCGCCTAAAACATACCCTATGATTACTAACGCTAGTATTAACTTCTTTCACTCATACTCCACATATGCGCTTTTGACTATACCTTTGTTTTTTTTTCAGCGCTATTTTCAGGTTTGACCCATTCTAAAGCTGATCCTAGTCGCCTTGACTCTTGGGTATTTTTGTGATTGAGTCCCCACTCTCCTTTCTTTAATACTAAGTTCATAGTCCTGACAATTCACTTAAATAGTTAGCCTCCCTTATTACTTGTTTCAGTAAGTTACCCAACTAGCCGCGGTACAGTATACTATGCACTTGAGTCGTCCTTAAGCCATAACTCTTTCCTTAATGCGTAACACATAATTATTGGAAAGTCCAAATCCATATTGTTTAGAGCTTCACGGTCCTAAATCAATAACACACAATTCCCCATTGTGCGGCACATCTCGCTACAAAATCTGAGCGCACAGACCCTTAATCCTTTTCTGCGCTTCCATTTCCTTTGTTCTTTGAAACACACAAATACATATTATATTTTTAGCACTTCCTACTGAGCTAACTTCCTTTGTTCTTCCTGGACTACGCGCGCTGATTGGTCTAAAATTATGCTACCTCCGAGGTGCGTACCACAGCGGTAGTATTTATGAGTCGCTATAGGGCAATAAAGTTGTAAATACAGGCTACTAAAGAGAGGGGACTAGAACTTGAGCACTGGAACCTGTAGGAGAAAGCTGATAAGTCAAAAACATAGGGGTAATATATAAGGAAAGAGATCTCTATGGGAAAGGGGGATCAAGAGAGATATATAATAATATATAAAAAAGGAGAGTAATAATTATTATATATAGTAATGAAGTAACAATACTTAGGATTTTTAGGATTGTAGAGTAAGCAGAGCGCTAAAAGGTTATTTTATTTCTGAAGTAAGGATAGTATTTGTGTACAGTGCTTCAAGAGGGAGTAGCTGAGAATATTAAGTGCTTGACTGAGAATAGATAGTAACTGGGCTGTAGCGCCACTCTTATCTCTACTTTTATAATTTTTCTTATATGATCACCTTACAGTTATCACTGTTTCTTTTCTTAGAGTGGCAGGTGCTTCTTTTAATTAAGAGGAAACAGCCCAACTTGTGCTGTGTCTATAGCTTATTATTATAGAACTGTCTACAATTGGTGTCCCAACAGTGGCATAATTGTAAGAGATAATAGTGTTGTTATTTTCTTGATTATTGTTTGTTTTTCAGGGTTTTGTCAACAGAAGTGATAAAGCTGGCACTTCAGAGGAAGAGTTGTAGGGTCTAAAACAAGTGGATCAAGAGCCGTTATCAAAGGATAGCGTAGGATTGTATCAAGGGTTACAGTCATCTTTTATATGTTTTAATTACTTGTTTTTATCTTTAAACAAGGGAAGAAATGGAGCCAACTGCAACTTCATCAAGGCTTCCTCAAGAAGGAGTGAAGTCACCGAATCCAACTGCTTTGATACCTCAAACGGTATCTACTATCATTAGATGCAAGGATGATAGTTTACATTTTACTGGTAGTAATACCAAAAAAATTTTACGCAGGTTTGAACAATTTTGGGAAGTTTATAGGGCCACTGATTATGATATGGTGCGCCAGGTGTTGTTTTTTGTTTCAAAAAATTGTAAGGACAACTTAGAGTATCTCAAAGGTCATGAGTCTTGAGATTGGACAGCGCTGAAGGCTCAGATGCTGAGGAGGTGGCCAAAAATTACAGAGGAAACTAAGTGCACAATGCACGACTTGGATGCTCTAGTAAATAAGGCTAAGGCAAAAGGAGGAATCAGGGATCCTAGAGAATTTAAAGACTTTACGAAAGAGTTTGATCAAATGGTCGAATATTTAGTCAGTAATGAGAATTTTAGCAATTTTAATGGGTTTCTACCTTGGTTTTTTGAGGTGTTAGCGCCTGAGGTTGAAGATTGGGCGAAGAGGCGCCTAGATAGCGAGGGAAAGCTTATAAAGAAGAGGGATGGAAATTACAAATACCCTGGATTGGAGGCAGTTGAAATTGCTGTTGAAGCAGAAATGAAGCTGCAACAAGTAGAACAAAGGGCTGCTAGGGTAGCATTGGATGATGTGGAGGTAATTGAAGTTGCATCTACTGTGGGGCCTTCGACTCAAATAGCTAGTCCTCAAGGAAAACCCATCAAGAAGGATCCAGAATTGGTAATGGCTAGAGTTGATGAGCTGGAAAAGAAGTTAGCTGAGGCGGCTAAAGCTAAAGATTTTTATAAGCCAAAAGCCAGTCCTCAAGTTTCTTGTTTTCCTAGCATGGTGTGCTATTACTGTAATAAAGAAGGGCATTCTAGAATGAGATGTAATGTGCTACAAAAGGACAAAGAAGATAGGGTTGTCAATGAGGATGGGACAGCGCTGATGTTGGTAGATGGTACTAGACTTACCATAGATAGAGAACATGGTATGTGAGCTAAAGTTATTCATCACATCAATAAGAAAGCTATGGAGGTTAAGGTTAGTAACGGAAAGGAGCCAGAGCAGGTGGATAAAGGAAAGGGGTCAAGGGTGGTCAACTTTGCTATAACTTGTGAGGTTCTGGACTTTAAAGCTAAAGAAGGGGCAGTTGCAACACCATTTACTGCTGCGCGTCTGGAAATATTCATGGCAAAGCAAAAGAAGATGGCACCTCCAACCATTTCTAGGCCAAGAAGAGCTGGTGCTAGATATGCTAATGCTGAAGATATGGAGGAAGTAGGTCATACTACTAGGGAAAATGTACCTATTTTTCAGGATGATGTTGAGCTGTCAGAAGGGTCAAGTGGACAGCAGAACCCTGAGGAACAGAGATTCGAGGAGGAAGCTGTTTTGGAAGAACCAAAGACAGAACAGTTTTTCAGAGGGCAACACCTGCAGAAGGAATGCCAGGGGCTAGGTATGTGACACCCAAAAATCCTCCTGGTAAGGCTAAGGCTGACGCTAAAACTGCGCAATCAAAGTGGAAGATGCAGCATCTAGTTCATTCAGAGTTTCCTAGGGCCGCTGAAGAATTAGTTACTCATTGTTTAACTTCAACAATTACGGTTCCATTAGGGATACTTACGGCTGTGGCACCTGATGTGGAAAATGGGTTAGTAGATAAATGTAGGAAGCAGAGGGTAGCTAACTGTTTGAAGTACAAAATGGCTCAACAGTTTTATCAACTGACTTTGGGATTATCAAAGGATCCTCATTATGCAGGGCCTTTAGGATATTTATCTTTGTCAATAAATGGCAAGCAAATTAGAGCGCTAGTTGATACAGGCTCTCAGATTAATGTAATATCAGCAGATGATGCAATAGCGCTAGGACTACCAGTAAAAGATGGTGAGGGTACTTTTGCAGGTATTGGTGGGGGAAGACTACCTGTTATAGGGGTAGCAGAGTTTGTGAAGACTTGAGTTGCAGGGGCAGAGAGGGATCTGCACTTTTATGTTCCTATAGGAATGGCAAAACCAGTTTTAGGTACACCATTTTTAATGGATTATTCAGCTACTATAGAATATGGTTGAAATAAAACAATAGAAATAAGGATTATGGGGGATGATGGAGTCCCAGTAACAGCTGTGCAAGTAGCGCCTAGAGATGATAGATGGGAAACTAGACATACTGGCTCTAAAGTTTTAGAAAAGGGAAGGAAGTTTTATGAGGAAGGATTTGAGGAGGAGAATGAGCGCCCACCAGGGGTGCATCCTTCTTTTCATTAGGGGCTGGTATTTTAGGTGTTACTATCTCCCCAGAAGAGAAGAACCCAGACAGTAAAAGGCCAGTCCATAATGGGATACGCAAAGTGGAACTTCATAGGTGTTTAGGTAATACTACTATAGAATGTATTATACCTAGGTTATTTGATTTCTTTGAAATAGGGTTTAGTTATTTGTTTGTTAAAAAGGAAAGACAAAAGCAAGATTTTGGTTTTACTTGTAGTTACATTAGGAAGACTATGATTTTAAGTAATGAAGGAAGTGATTGGCAAAGTTTAGCTTCAAAGTATAAACCAGTCGCAGTAAAGGTTAAACCAGTCAATGCTCCAATGCCAGATTTAAATCCTCCTTTAAAGAGGATGGAGCTTTCAAGAAACCCTTATGATACACCTTTAACTAAGTTCCCGCCAGAATTTGTATCTACAGAAAGGATTACGTGGGAGTTCTTGAAAATGGTTAATTTTTGACCAGATGATTGGCTATCTAAGGAAGAAAAGGACTTACTGTTTAATGTGATGGTTTTATAAGAGAAAGCAAGTGTGTTTTCAGAAGAGGAAAGAGGATTGTTAATACATACCTATGGTAAATCTTATATTGTTCCAGTTATACCTCATGCGCCATGGCAGAAAAGACGTTTCCTATACCAGCAGCAATAAGAGAGGAGTATACTGAACTTATTAGGGAAAGGTTACGGATGGGATTGTATGAACAATCTATGTTGAGTTATTTAAGTCTGGTTTTTTTTGTGGTAAAACACAATGGGAAATTAAGGGTAGTTCATTATTTAAGAGAAATGAACAATGTTACAGTGAAGGACACAGGAATTCCACCTTTGCCAGAAGAATTTGTGGAATCTTTTGCAGGGTGTGCTTGTTATGAATTAGGAGAAATTATTGGCGGTTACAATGAGTGCAAGTTAGACGTGTCATCAAGACCCATGAAAATTTTTGAAATGCCACTAGGACACTTTAAGTTGACAAGGTTACCGCAGGGCGCTACAAATTCCGTTGCAGTGTATCAGGATCAGATGATGTGGATACTACAGGATGAGATCCCAGAATATGTGGGAATATTTATTGATGATGGTGCTATAAAAGGGCCAGTTAGCAATTATGATGGGGAGGTTCTAGAGGAGAACCCATCTATTAGAAGGTTTATTTGGGAATATGCAATTACCTTAGAAAGGGTACTCTTTAGAATAGAGGAAGCAGGTTTGACTGTTTCAGGGTTGAAATTCGCTTGTTGTGTCCCAGCGCTAGATATCGTTGGACATGTGGTATGTAGGAAAGGAAGGATTATTGCAGAAAAACAAAAGAACAAGGTCCTTACTTGGCCTATACCTAGAAATACTACAGAAGTGCATGGATTTTTAGGAATTTGTACTTATGTAAGGATGTTCATCTGCGATTTTGCTTTATTATCCTCTCCCTTGAGGCGCTTGACAAGGAAGGATGCGGTATGGGAATGGACAGAGGAATGTGAAGAATCATTCAAATTAATGAAAAAGATTGTAGGAAAAGATATTCTTTTGAAGAAGTTGGAGTATGGGCCAGGAGCTGGTAAGATTACTCTAGTGATTGATTCTAGTGTGTCTGCAGCCAGTGCAGTATTGATGCAAGAGGATGAGGAAGGGAATGATAGAGCAGTGTTGTATGAGTCTAAAGCGTTCACAAAGGTGAAGTCTAAGTATTCTCAGTCAAATTTGGAGCTTTGTGGAGTTTCAAAAATTCTTACGAAATTGCAATGGATGCTTTGGGGGCAGCACTTTGAATTGCAGGTTGATGCGCTGTCATTAGTACAAATGATTAGCAGTCCAAGTTTACCAGATGCAACTATGACCAGGTGAGTAGCTCAAATCAATTTGTTTTCTTTTGATTTAGTCCATAAGCCGGGAAAAACATTTACTATGCCTGATTCTTTATCAAGAAGGCCAGTATGTGAAGAGGATTCTGAATGAGAAGAATTTGAAGAAGATAAAAGGTGGGTAAATGGCATTGACTATAGTTATCAGAGGTTTAAGGATGAAGTCCGCAATGACTCTAAACTACTAATGTCACAAGTCCGTGATGACTTTAAACTAGCTGGAAAACAAGTTCAGGAAAACTTAGGAAATAAGGAAACCTTTATAAGGCATTTTACCGTGATTTTCAAGGAAAAGATAAGGCGCTAGATGCTGAAGCTAGCGTAATAACTTGAAATAGGCAGGAAATTGGATCTGATAGCTCAGATGGTGATGGTGATTCAGAATGTAGTGGAGAAAGTGATACATCAACCAAAGGCAAAAGTATAGACAAGGAAATATTAGAGAATAAGGAGTCAGAATGGTTGAAGTTATATTTGGAAGGAAGTAACCAACCTAGAGATTGTGCAGAAATAGAATGGCGCAGGATAGAAAAGAGTGCTAAGAAATATTTTATCAAAGATAATAAAATATAGAAGAAACAGGCTTCAAAACCACAGTTGGTTGTAGAGGATAGGTACAGAAAAGAGAAGATTCTCAAAGAATTGCGTGAGAATATAGGACATAGAGGACAGGATGAAACATATCAAAGAGTCAAAGAAAGGTTTTGGTGGCCTAATATGAAAAGTGAAGTTAGAGATTGGGTTAAATCATCTCCAGAATGTCAGCACAGGAGTTACAGAAAGCCTAAGGAGAAAGGTAAGGCAACTGGTGAAGACACTATCTTTGGAAGGATCAGTTTGGATGCGTTCCATATTAAAGAAGGACTGTTTAAATACTTGGTAGTAGCCAGGGATGATTTTTCAGGATGGGTGGAAGCAGCGCCTCTAGTTAATCTTAAGGCAAGTAATGTAGCAGAATTTTTAAAAAGGGAATGGATTTATTGTTATGGGGTGATGAAAATGGTAAAAGTGGATGGTGGTGCTGAGTTTGCAAGAGAATTTCAAGATTTAATAAAGGGTAGTGGTGCTAAAGTTTGAGTTGCGACTCCATACTATCCTGAAGCTGAAGGAATGATTGAACAAGGACATCAGGTCATTTAAGATGCACTTGTTAAGCTATATGGAACTAATGGAGCAAAGTGGAAAAATTATTTGCCATTGGTGTTGTTTGCAGACAGGATTTCAGTTAAAAGGACTACAGGATTCTTGCCATATTAACTTATGTTTGGTCAGGGGGCAGTTTTACCTATAGATCTGGAGGCTGGATCTTTTCTAGGGTGTGACTGGGATCAAGTGCGCTCTACTGAAGACTTAATTTTGGCTAGAGTAGCGCAGCTAGAAAGGAAGGACAAATTTGTGGAGAAAGCATATGAAAGAATGATGCAAATTCAAGATAGATCAGTTAAGTATTGGGATGAGCGTTTAGCACATAGGTTAAGAGAGCCATTAAAACCAGGTGACCTAGTTCTGGTTTATAATAGAAGCTTAGAAAGTCAATGGGGCAAGATGTTTGCAGATAGGTGGAATGGTCCTTATAGAATAAGAAAGCAGATAACAGGGTGTTCATATTTACTGGAGGAACTAGATGGTACTGAATGAAAGTGACAAGTTGCGGCTGATCAGATCAAAAGGTTCTACCCATGAGGAATACCAGTAGAAAAAGAATCTCCAGAATGAGAGTAAACTATCATGAAAATTTAAACTGCGAGAGTGAGTATAAACTAACATTGTTAAAAAGGCAAAAGGCGTTTTTTTCAAAAGAGGTCTCAAGAAGAGGATTTTGGTGCAGTTGTGACATATGGGAGATGTTAACAAGGGATTTAGAAAACCATGGCTGAAGAAGCAATTGGCAAAAGCACTCAATTGGGAATAGTGAAAAGAAAAAGGTCTCAATCTCCTAACATCATCCGAGAAGATATGATAAGCCAAGAAATTAGACTAGAGGAACGGCTGTCTGGGAAAATGAAGAAAGCTTCTGGGAGTTCGGCAAAGGTGACACAACTATGGCTGAAGAATGATTGGCAGATGGAGTTCCGAGTCAAATCTATTACATGTTTATGAGATATTGTAAGTGCAATAAGGCGGTGAGTATGTCCTTTAAAATACTAGTTTTAAAGGCTTTTAAAGAAAGTAGAGGGAGAATAGCTCTCTAGCTTTTTAGCGCAAGCAAAAGTGCTAGCACTAGGAGTGGAAAAGTTCCATATTTATTATTTATTTATTTAGAGTAGAAGAAGTTTGATATTCACAAGCTTAGGGCGCTAAAGTTAAGATAATAGCGCGTATTACTTAAAAAAAAGAAGAAGTTTAAAATATTTTAGGAAGGATCACTATCAAAGCTAGCAGGATAACCCTTCCATTCCTCAGGCATGACAAAACTTTTAGGATTGGCAGGATAACCAGAGATAGACTCAGAAAAATCAGGGTCAGTTTTATAGGAAAATGACATGGCATCATAGATTATCCAAAGACGGGAGAAGATGCGCATGGAATGTACAAAAGGTAGCAGGGTTGGAACCCATCCTAAAGAAATGGATTCAGAGAAACCTAAGGATAAGTGGGTCTTCTTTAGTACTAGTTAGGAAAAACAGTATATAGATCTTACTAGCTAGCAGGTACATGGGCCGCGGGGAAGGAGAAGAAATTTGAGGCGCAGTGTTGATGGCTGTGGCAGATGTTTGCATAGGAACATCGATACCATCAGGAGGAGGAGATTCTATTTTGGGATGAATAGAAATTTCTCTTCAAGAATAGGTAGGAAAAGATGGGGTTTCAGCAGGAAGAGTTGTATTAGAATTTTGAGAAGTATTACTACAGCTGGAAATAAATGTAGGAGCACTAGAAGTATTACCAGGAGGGAACTGTACAAATTCATTAATAGAGGATGGAAGGTTATGAGAAAAAGTTCAAGTTTTATGGTATCTAAAGCAGTTATCACAGGCAGATCTGAAATTTGCTTAACCTCTGGGTCTAGAAAAAGTGCAATTGAAATTACGGCGCTGACAGAAGGCACACAATTGATCTCTAGGTTCAGTACGGTATTGGGTCATGATTATACTAGGCCGTAATAATTGAAAGATAATGAAGTATTAGAAAAGACTATAGAGCGCTATATATATAGTTTAGATAGTAGTAATGAAGATGCAATCAAGAGAAATCACAGGAAGAAGCAGTTGGTTGTAGTCATGAAGGAAGCGCAAGTTTAGGGAATAGGTCCCACTAGTATTGGCGCCAGATCTTGGGAAGATCTGACAATTAGTTGGAAATGTTGTATAAGGAGAAGGATTGTCTTACAGTCAATGCCTTCAATTTTTATTTCTTTGATGCAGGCATCTAAGGGAGATGTGCGCAACTTGTAGAAGGGGTGGGATTCTTTTTATCTCTCAAGGTTATAACTCAAAATGATGTCTTCTCATCTCTCACAAGTTTAAGTTTTTTTTATTATTTATTTATTTTTAACAACTATTTACAATGTGGGTATAAGTAGAATACAAATAAATGAAGGATATAAGAAGGACTGAATAAAGAAGGAAAAGAGTGTCAGCGCTAAAAAAGATTAAAGGATTTTTTTAAAAAGGAAAAGAAATAAGACTTACGATTAAGGAAGATTTAGGAAGGCATACTCCCAATTGTTGAGGACTTCCTAGCAGATGGTGTGCAGTTGATCCACCAGAGCTACATGATTATGAAAGTCTTTGTTGCCCAACGAAGGAGTAGCATCCAGATATTTGAATACTGCGTTGAAGGCAGTATTGACTCTATCGACTGTGTGGAAGTAGGGAGTGGCTACCACACAATTGAGTACTCGCCACGTTTCAGGAGGAGGGGGGAAAATCTGAGTGTCAACTTTGTCTTGATCATACACTGTTGCAGCGTCATCCGTTGCAAATTTGTCAACGGTGGGAGCAAACCAGTCAAGGAATTCACAGGGGGGAACCTGCGCAGGGAAGGCAGGCCATTGGGGCTCTGGCTCTTCCACTAGCAGGGATATTTCAGGAGTTGGGGAGCCATCCCAATCCGTTATTTTGTCTAGGAAAAACCAAGGATCTGGAGGTGGATCAGCATAAGGTGTTGCTGGCGCATCCTGTAAAGAGATGAAAGAATAGTTTGAAGTTAGCAATTAGGAATGAAGAGAAAGAATGATACTTACAGTATTCCCCGTCTCTTCTGAGAAAAGAAAATGGAAAGGAGAGCTGGTTTCCTCAGGCGTGGGAGCCCGATGGAAGACCTGTCAATTTTTTGGTGTAGCCACTGCTTCAGGAGCAGGGCAGGGTCGTTTGATGGTCATTTAACGCATCAAGTTTGTGGCAGAAGCATTCGGATCAACTGCTGTAGCAATGGGTGGACCGTTGTAGCTACATTTATTTTTGTGTTGTTTGCAAAAATTACACGACTAAAAGTAAAAAAAAAAAAAAAAAAAAAAAAAGGGGAGAGAAAAATTTTTAGTGTTGAAGAGTAATAAGGAGAGAAGGGACTTAAATTGTAGTACCCACCACCACCGAGGGCTCTGGCCAATTCACATGTAGGGACTCCATTCTCCCTACATCTTTCACAGCAACGAATGCCAGTAAGCATGGTATCTACGCAGGTATGAGGTGTAGTCATATATAAAAAGAAAGAATAAGAATAAGAAAGAAGAAAAAATTGAAGAAAAGAAAAGAAGAAGAAAAACTTAATAATTTTTTTGAGAAGATGGTGGATGAGAGGAGAGTTGTGAGGAAGATAAGAAAGAAGTGCACTAGGGTTTTTATAGCACCTGGGGACAGTTGCAAGTAGAGGGAGGCTGTGGTATGCGTCTCGCATAAGCACGTTGTGGCATTCCAAATCTGGGTAGGCTACTTAGGTGAAAATTTGATTGGACCTTGGTTGTAAGAAAATCATGGTGTTAGCAGGTGTTAATTTGGTTGAAGGGAGTTAACTGGATTTTTTTGGGTGGATTTATGGTGATTTTTGGGGGATTTATGGTGATTTATTGGAGGATTTATGGTGTTTTGGAATGGATATATGTTGGTATTCCTATTGTTATTTGATGGTTTCATTGATTGGGTATTGGTTTTACTGGATTTTCTAGGGCTCTCTTGGTATATTTGGTGGATGCAGTGCGCTCATGGAGTAGCCATTTTTTTTCCGGGGCGCTCCGGTTTGCTCCAGTGATTTTCTGGTGCAAAAGCGAAGTCACTGTAGCAAAGTTGGTCATTGTGGAAAAGTTTGGTCATTGGTGAAAAAAGTCTAGGCACTGTGGCAAAGTTTGGTCACTGCAGAAAAGTCTAGGCACTGTGGCAAATTTTGGTCACTTCAGAAAGGTCTGGGCACTGTGGCAAAGTTTGGTCACTGTAGAAAAGTCTGGTCACCAGTGCAAAGTTTGGTCACTGCAGAAAAGTCTGGGCACTGTGGCAAATTTTTTTCACTGTAGAAAAGTCTGATCACCAGTGCAAAGTTTGGTCACTGTGCAAAGTTTGGTCACTGTGCCAAATGTTTGGCTATTGTGGCAAAATTTGGTTAGAAAGTTATTATGCTTACTAGATCAATAGTTTATTGTAGATCATATGCATGTAGGGTATTGTTGGAAAGGTCTGGAGCAGGAGAATCATATGGAAAGGGAGAGAATCTTAGTCTTCTACATGTTTTTTGTCTTTTAGTTTTGATAATAAGGGTCTTTTTTGATAATTAACAATATTTAACATATAACAACAATTATAATAAAAAATATCAACATATAGGGTACCATTGGATAGCTTTCATCCTTGGGGACTCAAATTTATTTCTTTTCTTATAAAATTTATAAAATAAAAATATAATAAAGAACACTCTTTAATTTTGGTGGGAAACTGGGTAAATCTGGGGCAGACCTTTAATAAGGCACCTTTGAACAGATCATCCCAAGGGTAGTTTCTGGGGTACTTTACTGTACTTTTAAGTCTCTGGGACAAGTGTTGCGGCTTGTTCTAAGTATTTGCTGTGACTGGTATCAGTGTAATCTGGTATTAGGTATTTGTTTTGGGGGTGTAATTATATATTGCACTTATTTTTTTTCTATATTATAGGTTTCCAACACTTTCAAAGTCTTTCTCTTGGATTTTCAATTTATCCAACTCTTCAAGCAGATCTTCAAGCTTAGTTAATTGAATCTTATGTTTACTTAGAGGGACAGGGATTTCATTTTGTTTTTCCAACTCCCTTGGATTCTGCCTGCAGCAAGGCCACTGTAGGAGTCTAATCTACATTTTTGGCGCCCAACATGGGGTTTTAATTTTCTAGCTTCTGAAGAAACTTACTTGTTGGACTTCTGGATTTTGGTTTTCTGGCTGTTGGATTTTGATTGGTTGGTTATTTGGTGTTTCTGGTAACTGGCTGAACCAGTACAAGATCTGTGGTAGTAGGGATCAAGGTATAGGGCTGAACCCTTGCTAGATCTGTTGTTTTTAGTTTTTGTTTGTTGTTTTATCCTAGTAAAGGGCTTAACCCTTGTAGGATATTGTTGGTTGTCTGGTAAAGGGCTGAACCCTTGCATATTTTATTGATTTCTGGTGCTATTTGGGATGTCTTCTCCATCTGGCACTGGTGTTATTGCTGCTGCTACTGATGGTGTCAGGCCTTCAGTAAGGATTCAAACTTGGGATGGGCCCAAGTTTTTTGGTGATGATGTAAAGTGGTTTTTGGGCAGATATGAGGCTGCTGCTGGAATTGATGGGGCATCTCATTTAGATATGGTGAAGCAGGTAATCTTTTTCATTGGTGATAGGGAAGTTGAGAGGGAGATTACTGGTATGGAGGGTTATAAGACTAGGGATTGGAAAAGGCTTAGTAGGGAAATGGTGGACAGATGGGGAGTCAGATATTCAATGGTGGATTTAAATAAGGTTGTTGCAGAATGGCAAGTGCAGGGTGGAATAACTTCTTTGGTGAGTTATAGGAAATTTTTTGGTAGTTTTGAAACTGTGGTGGAATATCTGGTGGAGGTAGAGGAATTGGCTCATGAAAATGCAGTCAAAGATTTATTTTGGTCCGCTTTTGGGAGGGATGTTAGGATGGATGTGTTAAAGGAGTTGTCTAGGAAGGGTTTGATGAAAACCTTACCTAATGGGGAGCAGAATTTGCCTGCTCTTAAGGTGGTTAAAGAATTGGTGGGGTCTCACCTCAAGCTTTTGGGCTGTGGACAGTTATCAAGAAACCTGCACACAGTATGTCAGCAAAATTAATGAAGTTTTGGCTGATAATAACAATATTATGAAGAAGGCTCAGGAGGCAAGAAAAGCTCAGTTGAGGAAACCAGTCCCTAAGGTGGATAAGAATGTGGATAAGGAGATGGTGGATCAATTGGCTGACTTAACGAAGCAATTGAAAATTTTTGTTCAAGAAACTCAGAAGGCCAGCAGGGTTTCAGCTTCTTTTTCATCATCTTCTTCAAGTAGAGGTTATGATAGGAGGAATGGTGGTTCTGTTGATGTTTGGATTCTTTCCTACTGTAACCGGAAGGGACATAAGTCTAATGATTGTTGGACTTTGAATAGGGATCAGGCTGCTGGTAGAGTAAAATTTGATGGAAAGGTATTTAGGTTTCCCGATGGATCTTTTATCAAGCCCAGTGAAGGTCAGGCTCCTTTGGATTTGGTGAGGAGGAATAGTATGGGTGAAAAGAGAGCTAGGTTTGAGGAATTGCCTACTGAGGCTTCTTCTGGTACTGGAAATAATTCTGGAGATAAGGGGAAGGAAAAAGAGGTTAGTAAGGCTACTTTTTCTACTTTATATGGTAATTTGGAGTAAGTAAAGGTTGTTAAGGTGGATGGTGAGTGTATGGCTGGTGTATATGATGTGGAGGCTGCTAGGAGGGCAGCTGCTTCTAAAGCTAGAAGAAGTATTTCTAATCAGTTAAGGTCAAGAGATGGAAAGGCGGATTCTAAGAAGGCTGAAGATCCCAAGAAGATTTACACGCGTGAAGAGATTCGTCAGATGCAGAAGGGGATAGCTGATATGGTTCCCCCTAGTTTTGGTGCTTTTGATATTAATGGTGATCCTATGCCTTTGGATGATGGTTCAGATACAGAGGAGGGTGTGCCTTTGGCTTCTTTGCCTAGGCCAAGTTCTAGTTGGCCAATGGAGGGAGTTAGAACTACTGTTGATGGTTCTGGTTTGGTCTCTGTGGATGGAAAGGTTAATGGGGATAATTCTGATGTGGAGATGCATGATGTTGTTGGTAATGTGGGACCTCAGGAGTCTTCTAGGGCAAAGGTTGCTAGGAGTAAGGCTCATTATGAGAGGCCAGTGGTTTCTGGTCAAGAGAATGCTATGGATGTTGTTTTGGGAAGGGTGAATCAGCTTCATATTCCATTATCTTTGGGTGAACTGTTCACTATTAGTCCAGCCCTTGCTGAAAAGCAGAAGAAGCATTTGACTAGGAGAAGAGTGGCTACTGGTGAGGTGGAGTATATGTGTGAAAATGTGGAGAAGTTTGGTAATGAGGTGGAGACTCATTTTTTTGCTCCTTTGGGATATTTGGTGGTTTCTTTAAATGGCAAAGATGTGAAGGCATTGGTTGATTTAGGCTCACAAATAAATTTAATTTCATTGGATCAAGCAACTAGTCTGGATTTGCCAATTAAAGCTGGTGTTGGAGGAAATCTCAGAGGGATAGGTGAGCATGCTACTTATTTGATTGGTACAGCGGAGCATGTAAAGTTAGGTGTAGGTGGAGCTGTTGGAAAATTTCATTTTTATGTGGCTAGAGGAGCTGTGAAGACAGTTTTAGGAGGGCCATTTTTGATGGATTTTGAGGCCAAGATTGGTTATCAGTCTGGTGTTGGGATTAGTTTGGAGATTACTGGGGAGGATATGAGGCAGTTACATATGAGGTTGGCACCCCCAGGTGATGAAGGTTGGGAAACTAGGCCTTGTGTTTCTGCATCATGTCAGTGTTGCACTTGCACTAGGAAGAGAAAATATTTGAAGTCCTCTTCTGGTGTATTTGAGGATAGTGGTGATCATTTTGTTGGTGACCCTTCTTTTTTAGGGTAGATAGGGCTGATCAGTCTAGTGCTGTAATCTCTCCTCAAGAAGAAATCCCGGATTGCAGTAGGTCAGCTCAAGTGGAGATATATCAAGTGGAATCTCAACTTTTTGTAAATAATATTACTTTATTATGTCAATTTTTGTCAAATTATTTGTCTGGTTTCAGTTTTTCTTCAAGTTTTTCTCTCAAGTTTATTTCAAGTTCTGAAGATGTTTTAGGGAAAATTTTTTTGGAGAAGAAAAGTTTTGGAGTGGTGGCAAATGGGTCTAAAACAAAAAAAATATTTATGTAAAGATGTTGTCAGTAGGAAGGAGCCTACTTGGTTTACTGGTGGCCTCCAGCATGAGTATAAACTGCACAATAATTCTCAACTAATGTCTCATTCTGATTTCTCTCAAGAAAAATTGAAAATTCAAAAAAATTGTCTGAATAACAAAAAGCAAGAAAAGCTGTTTGTTGATTTGGGTTCTGTGATGTGTGGTGATGATTTGGTTGGTGGTTTTGTTGGAAACACTGGTGTGTCTGTGTCCATTTGCAGAAGAGAGTTACTCCAGCATGAGGATAAAAGGCATGGCTTTCTAGCTTCTGGTGGGGCGGTCACTGCAGTGCAGGACCTATCTGAAGGTAACATGGACAGTCTCTGTGATGAGAATCCTAAACCTAATGATGATGTTTATTGCCCTAGGGGTATTTTTGATTTGGTTGGTGATTTGGGTACTGGTGAAGTGGATGAGCAGAATTTGGTACGGAAAAGTTTTGGAGTGGTGGCAAATGGGTCTAAAAGTAAGTCCTCCCAATTTTGCACTGCTAGGGTTTCTTCTACACCTTTCAAAAACATTACTATGGCCACACATGTGAGAATTGGGGATACCCCTGGTTGTTTTTCTAGGAATAGCAAGAAACAATTGGACAAAAATCAAGAAAAAAATCACAAGATAAATGAAAATCAACAAAAAAATTATTTATGTAAAGATATTGTCAATAGGGCTGAGCCTATTTGGCATGCTGGTAGCCTTCTGCATGAGGATAGACTGCCAAATTTTCATACTTTTGATTATTCTTTTCTTATTTATAAAAATAAAAATCAAATTAAAAATCGTCTGCATAATGAAAAACTAGATAACAATATTTTTGAAAATTCTAATAATTCTGTTTCTAAAAACTTTAATAATTCCTTTTCAAAAAATAAAAATAAAAATAAAACTGATAAAATTTCTTTATCTGATTCTAATAATTCTTTTTGTAAAAATTCTGTTACTCTTAATTCTGATGAAGATGAAGATTCTGTTGATGAAAGGAGCTCAATTCCTCAAGTACATGTGGAAGTGGAAGTGGAAAAATATAAGAAGGTTACTGTGAAAGTTAAACCAATAAATGAAGCGCTGCCAACTGGATTGAATCTGCTGTTGAAGAGACCACTTTTGTCAAGAGATCCATATGAAACTCCTTTATGAAAGAATCCGCCTGAATTTTCTGAAACTTCAAGAATTACTTTTGATAGGATTGGTGTTGTAAATTTTGGGCCAGAGGGTTGGTTATCTGGTGAGGAGATGAATTTATTGTTGGATGTGATGGTGTTAAGGGAGAAGGCTATTGCATTTGTGGAAGAAGAGAGGGGTGTTTTAAAGAATTCTTATGGTGAACCTTACAAGATTCCAGTTGTTTGTCATGAACCTTGGCAACTCAAGCCAATTCCAATTCCTGCTGCTCTTAAAGATGATTATATTGAAGTTGTTAGGGAAAGGATTAGGACTGGACTTTATGAACAATTGTCATCAAGTTATTCAAGTCCAGTTTTCTGTATCAAGAAGCCTAATGGAAAGCTTAGAGTGGCTCATGATCTTAGGGAATTGAATAGGGTGACTATAAAAGATTCTGGTATTCCTCCAAGTGCAGAGGAATTTGTTGATGCTTTTTCTGGAAGGGTATGTTATGGTTTGGGTGATATTATGGGGGGCTATGATGAAAGAGAATTACATCCGGATTCAAGACCTCTGATAACTTTTGATACTCCTCTTGGACAGTTACAGCTGACTAGATTACCTCAAGGTGCTACTAATTCTGTTGCTGTTTATCAAGCACAAATGGCTTGGATTCTTCAAGATGAAATTCCACAGTATGCTGATGTATTTATTGATGATGGTGGAATTAAAGGTCCTTCAACTGATTATGATAATGAAGTGTTGGAGGAGAATCCAGGTATTAGGAGGTTGATTTGGGAGTATGCAGTAACTTTGGAAAGGATGTTGTTTAGGATTGAAGAAGCTGGTTTAACTATTTCCGGTTCTAAATTTTCTTGTTGTGTTTCAGCTTTAGAGATTATTGGTCATGTGGTGTGTAGGGAAGGCCAAATTATGTCAAAGAAGAAAGTCAAAAAAATTCAATCTTGGCTGAGACCTAGAAAAACTACTGAAGTTAGAGGATTTTTGGGAGTATGTGTTTATGTTAGGATGTTTATTAGGGATTTCTCATTATTGGCTGCTCCATTGAGAAGGTTAACTAGGAAGGATGCTGATTGGGATTGGGATGAAGCTTGTGAAGAAGCTTTTGTTAAGTTGAAGAAGGTGGTTGGTGAAGATATTATTCTTCATAAGTTGGATTATGGTGAAGGAGCTGGTAGGATTTATTTAGATGTTGATTCTAGTCAGCTGGCTGCTGGTTCAGTGCTTTCTCAGATGGATAAGGGTGGTTATATTAGACCAGTTAGATATGAATATGTAGTTTTTACTGAGGTGGAATCAAGATATTCACAACCAACGTTGGAACTCTGTGGTGTGACCAAAATTTTAAAGAATCTTCAAAATATCTTATGGAGTCAACATTTTGAACTTCAAGTGGATGCTAAATCTTTAATTCAGATGATTAATTCACCTAGTTTACCTAATTCTCCAGTGACTAGGTGGGTAGCTTTTATTCAACATTTTTCATTCAATTTAGTGCACAGGCCTGGAAAATCTTTCACTATGCCTGATGGATTGTCAAGAAGACCACCTACAGTAGATGATTCCAATTCAGAAGAGTTTGATGAAGATATACCTATAATCAAGGCCAGTACCAAGGGTGCTGAGGACTTTCCATACCTCCCCCATGAGGTTAAACTGGCTGGTTCTATTTTCGTTGAATTTGATGAAGTTTATGATCTAGTTGATCATGAGGTTTTTGTAGATGAGGATGGTGTGGTTGTTTGGGATAATTGGAAGTTGGTTAATGGTGTTTATGTTTGGGATCTGAAGGAGGATAGTGGTAGCAAGGAAAAATGTTTGAATGAGGTGGATTATGTGAATTTCAGCAAACAGCCAAATGCTCAGAGAATGATTGCCCATTCACAAGTGGGAGATATTGGGTACAGGGAGGTTCCTTTGGATTTTTCTGATGAAATTAGGGACCAGACTGGGTTTTATTTTTTAATGGTGAAATATTTGTTGTCTCTGGGAAAACCAGAAGAAAGTGATGAAGCTGAATGGGTGGCTATCAAAAAGAAGTCACCTGGTTTTTATTTGTCTGGTGGATGGTTGATGAAAAGAAGACATCCGAATCCTCAAGTTGTTTTATCTCAAAGAAAAGGTCAAGAATTGGTGATGAAATCTCTTCATGAATATTCAGGGCATAGGGGCTTTGGAGAAACTTATAAGCGGATCGCTGATAGATTTTGGTGGCCTGGAATGAAGATGGCTGTTAGATCTTGGGTTCAGTCATGTGAAGAACGTCAGAGAAGAAGTTATTTAAGGCCAAAAGAGCCTGGAAACACTACTGGTGAAAATACTATCTTTGGACAGGTTATTTTGGATGCTGTTCACATCAAGGAAGGTAAATATAAGTACTTGATTGTGGAAAGGGATGATTTGTCTGGTTGGGTTGAGGCTGTCCCTCTTATCAGTTTATCTGCTAAAAATTTAGCAGAATTTTCGATGAAGGAATGGGTGTATAGGTATGGTGTTATGAAGTTGGTAACTGTTGATTGCGGCTCCGAGTTTGGTGCAGACTTCAAGGAAGCTGTTTCAAAAATTGGCTCAACAGTTAGGGTGGCGACCCCATATTATCCTGAAGCAGAAGGAATGGTTGAAAGGGGGCATCAAGTTATTAAGGATGCTTTGGTTAAAATGTGTGGAAAAAGTGCTGAAAAGTGGAGGCATTATTTACCCCTTGTTTTATTTGCTGAAAGGATTATCACCAAGAGGACAACTGGTTATTCTCCTTATGAATTATTTTTTGGTCAGAAAGCTGTCTTACCGGTTGATCTTGAAGCTGAATCTTATCTTGGTGTTGATTGGGATGTAGTCAAGACTACTGAAGATTTTCTCTGTGCTAGAGTGAAACAGTTAGAAAAGAAGGAGGAATATTTGGAGAAGGCATACAATAGAATGATCAAGATCAGGGATCAGTCTGTCAGGTATTGGGATCAAAGGTTGGCTCATAGACTCAGGAAGCCTTTGAGGCCTGGTGATATGGTGTTGGTGTATAATAGGAGTTTGGAAAGTCAGTGGGGAAAAATGTTTGCTAATAGATGGAATGGACCATATAGGATTAGAGAACAGGTTTCTGGTGGTTCATATGTTTTGGAAGAACTGGATGGTGTTGTCTTAAAGAAGAGGGTAGCTGCTGATCAAGTGAAGAAGTTTTACCCTAGGGGCACAAAGAGTGCTGAAGTTTGACTCCAAAATGAGGATAAACTACAACATCAATCTTTTAGGAAATATCACAGTCTTTCAAAAAATCAATCATTACTTCAATTTTAAAATTTTATTATGTGGTGAAAATATGAGGGGGAAATAAATTTTGTTAGGATTGTTCACAGGGGAACCTTCTAGATTTTATATTGGCAAGTTTGGGGGTAATTGATGAGTTGGAAGCTCTATTCACAATTACCCCATAATGTTCGTTTCCAACCATTCTCTGTTTCTAGTTGAATCCTGGCTTTGTTTTTTGTTATATAGGTAGTCCTCTATGACTATAAACTGGAACCTTACGTCGACACAGCACAATCTTTTGGAAGTCTGGATTCAAGAATTTTGTTTTGTTTCATTTTTTTTTGTTGTATTGGGGTGGATGATTACTTGTGGTCTCCAATCATTTTTACGAATTGGAGGGAGCCCACCCAGTGATCATTGGTTTGTTTCCTTGATTTTCATTAAATTATCATTTTTCAAATCTTCAAATTTTCAAAATTTAATTTTAAAAAAAAAAAATTATTTTCAAAATTTAATTTTCAAAAAAAAAATATTATTATTTTCAAAAATAATTTGTTTTCAAAAATTCAATTTTATGTTATATTTTTAATTTTTCTTTCCTGTGTATCCACAATCAAGGTGCACTTGGATGTGGGTATGATGTCAGGGGTTTGGCTCATCCAAATGGCTGGGGGACATCTTTATATTTTTTTATTATCTTTAATTTTATTTCTCTTTTTCTTTTATTATATATTTATTTTATTTATTATGCTAGTCCATCAAGACTTAAAACTGAAATTCTTTTCAAGATCATTTATGATTGGTCCTAAACTTCAAGACCGTGGAAAACTGAAGATGTCAATAAAACTAGGAATTATAATGGTCAAGATTTGAGGAGGATTTCTTTTAGTTAGAAGTGTTCATTGGGGAACCTTCTAGATTTTATATTGGCAAGTTTGGGGGTAATTGATGAGTTGGCAACTCTATACACAATTACCCCACAAAGTTTATTTATATGCTTTATTATTTATAGATTGATCTCTAGCATTGGTTTTTTGATGCAGGTGGAGGTCCTCTAAGACTATAAACTGGTGATTTTTGCGCTTGATGACTCAAGAAAATTCAAGTGGAGGTCGTTTTTGGAAATTGGAGGACCTCATGGTGATGTCCAGATCATTGCAGCTCTGGCTCAGTGGAGATGAAAGCCCACTCTTTAAAGTTTCTTTTCAGTAGTTGGTGATTTTGTAAATTGGAGGACCTCATGGCAATGTCCAGATCATTGCAGCTCTGGCTCAGTGGAGATGAAAGCCCACTCTCTAAATTTTCTTTTCTGTAGTTGGTGATTTTGGAAATTGGAGGACCTCATGGCAATGTCCAGATCATTGCAGTTCTGGCTCAGTGGAGATGAAAGCCCACTCTCTTAATTTTCTTTTTTTTTGTTGGAGGTGAATGGTAGAGGAGTTTGGAGGACCTCATGGTGGTGTCTAGATCATTGAAGTTCTAGCTCAGTAGGGTTTAAAGCCTACTCTTTCATACTCAGCAGATGGAAGCATCAAAAATCAAGTGGAGTCAATTTTAGAAACAAAATTTTTATTGAAATGATGGTGGAAAAGTTTTTTATGTAATTCAGAATGGAATGGGGACATTGCATATTGGAGGGAGGATGTGGCATTCCAAATCTGGGTAGGCTACTTAGGTGAAAATTTGATTGGACCTTGGTTGGAATAAAATCATGGTGTTAGCAGGTGTTAATTTGGTTGAAGGGAGTTAACTGGATTTTTTTGGGTGGATTTATGGTGATTTTTGGAGGATTTATGGTGATTTTTTGGAGGATTTATGGTGTTTTGGAATGGATATATGTTGGTATTCCTATTGTTATTTGATGGTTTCATGGATTGGGTATTGGTTTTACTGGATTTTCTAGGGCTCTCTTGGTATTTTTGGTGGATGCAGTGTGCTCATGGAGTAGCCATTTTTTTTCCGGTGTGCTCCAGTGTGCTACGGTTTGCTCCAGTGATTTTCCGGTGCAAAAGCAAAGTCACTGTGGCAAAGTTGGTCATTGTTGCAAAGTTTGGTCATTAGTGCAAAAAGTCTAGGCACTGTGGAAAAGTTTGGTCACTGAAGAAAATTCTAGGCACTGCAGAAAAGTCTGGGCACTGTGGCAAAGTTTGGTCACTGTAGAAAAGTCTGATCACCAGTGCAAAGTTTGGTCACTGTGCCAAATGTTTGGCTATTGTGGCAAAATTTGGTTAGAAAGTTATTATGCTTACTAGATCAATAGTTTATTGTAGATCATATGCATGTAGGGTATTGTTGGAAAGGTCTGGAGCAGGAGAATCATATGGAAAGGGAGAGAATCTTAGTCTTCTACATGTTTTTTGTCTTTTAGTTTCGATAATAAGGGTCTTTTTTGATAATTAACAATATTTAACATATAACAACAATTATAATAAAAAATATCAACATATAGGGTACCATTGGATAGCTTTCATCCTTGGGGACTCAAATTTATTTCTTTTCTTATAAAATTCATAAAATAAAAATATAATAAAGAACACTCTTTAATTTTGGTGGGAAACTGGGTAAATCTGGGGAAGACCTTTAATAAGGCACCTTTGAACAGATCATCCCAAGGGTAGTTTCTGGGGTACTTTACTGTACTTTTCAGTCTCTGGGGCAATTGTTGCGGCTTGTTCTAAGTATTTGCTGTGACTGGTATCAGTGTAATCTGGTATTAGGTATTTGTTTTGGGGGTGTAATTATTTATTGCACTTATTTTTTTTCTATATTATAGGTTTCCAACACTTTCAAAGTCTTTCTCTTGGATTTTCAATTTATCCAACTCTTCAAGCAGATCTTCAAGCATAGTTAATTGAATCTTATGTTTACTTAGAGGGACAGGGATTTCTTTTTGTTTTTCCAACTCCCTTGGATTCTGCCTGCAGCAAGGCAACTGTAGGAGTCTACTCTACAAGGTGAAAATGCGTGAAGTGCAGTAATTGCTAAAAAGGGGTTACTATGTCATTAAGTGAAGCGCAGAGAATTATGGGTGTTGCACTTGCAGTATGGGCTTACATGTCAAAAAAACGGCATAGTATGGGCATGGAGATCATAGTATAACTATGTGTTTAGAGTAAGGCATGCAGCTGGTTATCACGTGGGGCTAGTAGTGCAGTATCAAGGTAAAGAAGTATGTGTTTCATTAGGAAGAGCTAACTAAGCAGCAGCACTAGCGCTAGTTAGGAAGGTCAAATAAGAAAGTTTAACAAGTCAGGGCAAAAGGAGCGCACATACGCATGAAGCAAATATTGGTGGGTAGCCCAAGGATAATACTTACAAGTAATGTGTTAGTAAGTGAGATCTTTACTATTAGCACATCATTAAGTGGGGGAAGTACAGGTTATAGTATACATAGTTTCCTTTAGAAAGCATAGGGTAGGTATAGCTAGAGCGCGGTAGTAGTTATGAGTTGCTATAGGGCAATAAAGTTGTACATACAGGCTACTAAAGAGAGGGGACTAGAACTTGAGCACTGGAACCTGTAGGAGAAAGCTGATAATACAAAAACATAGGGATAATATATAAGGAAAGAGATCTCTATGGAAAAGGGGGATCAAGAGAGAGATATAATAATATATAAAAAAGGAGATTAATAATTATTATATATAGTAATAAAGTAACAATACTTAGGATTTTTAGGATTGTAGAGTAAGCAGAGCACTAAAAGGTTATTTTATTTCTGCAGTAAGGATATTATATGTGTACAGCGCTTCCAGAGGGAGTAGCTGAGAATATTAAGTGCTTTACTGAGAATAGATAGTAACTGGGCTGTAGCGCCACTCTTATCTCTACTTTTCTAATTTTTCTTATATCATCACCTTACAGTTATCACTTTTTCTTTTCTTAGAGTGGCAGGCGCTTCTTTTAATTAAGAGGAACCAACCCATCTCGCGCTGTGTCTATAGCTTAGTATTATAGAACTGTCTACACCATCTTGCTATACACCAAGCACTGCATGATTGCTATCCTTTCTCTCAAGTCTCAAACACTTGCTTGGAAAACTCCAAAAAAGCAACTTGAATCCTCTCTAGTAATGCAAGCCGAAGGTTTCCCTGGATGTGTAGTTTTTTTTGATGGTACAACTATACCTTTGAGTCAAAAGCTTGCTCATGATTGCAACCATTATTTTGATTGCAAAAAAAGGTTTCTTCAAAATGTTCTCCAATTTATCATCTTTCATAAACTAACTTTTTATCTTCTTTGTAGATACTCTATTGCTGTTCAACTTGTCTGTGATGTCAACAAAAATTTTATTTCTTTTCATAGTGGCTGCCCCAGCTCATGTCATGACTCTTCTGTCTTCCAAAGAATGAGTATTTCTCAAAGTCCTGACTCATACTTTGAAGAATCTCAGTAGCTCTTTTCAGACTCAGAATATGCTGTGGAAAGTACATTATACCTGCTTTCTGTGGTGCAACTTTAGAAAATGGCCCCAAAATCAACTTTAATTATCACCTTGCCCAATCAAGAGTACAGATTGAACATGCTATTGGGATTTTAAAGGGAAGATTTTCTAGTCTCTGGGAACTCAGTATCCAATTTCAAAAAAAAAAAATGGAAATAAAAAGTGCAAATCATTGGATAATGACTTGCATTATACTCCACAATATCCCATCTGATTTAAAGGATGAGTGGAATGATCTTTATGAAGAAGAGGATCCTGAACCAGCGCCAACTCTCCCCTCCCTTGAATCACAAAACATTCATTCAACTGGCATACACTCTGTCATTATGCCAATCACCTTCCACCATTTTGACACACAACCCTCTTAATTTTTTGATTTCATAATCTCCAAATGTCCACTTTGTATACTTTATTCACTTGGCTTGGTATTTTTGTTTGTTGCATAAACATTTTTTTTGAATTTATGGTTAATATCTCTTTTTTGGTTGGCTCATTGGTTTTCTTTCACCAGCTCAACATAAAATTGCATATTTTTTCAGTGTTTCTTTTTTCATTCTTCACTCTAACCTTTTCCTCCTCTCCTCAAACATCCCTCAAATACTTTGGTTGCATTTTTTTAACTCATCTCACCAAGTAAGTCTTTTCTTCATTTTTATTGAATTTTTATTTGCCAATCATGTTTTTTTTGCATTTTTTTTCTTTGTGAGTGCTTCAATTATTTTTTTTCAAGGTTAAACTAATTTTTTTTGTTTTTTCTCTCCCTCTTTTCTCTCTTCTCCTTCTCTTTTTCCCTCCTTTCCCCTCTTCTTGAATGCCTCAATCCCCCCTTTCCCCCCATTAGGCACTCTTTTTCCTCCCTTTAGCCCCCCTTTGCCCTCTTTAGGCCCTTTTTACCCCTTTTAGTCCACCTCTCAAATCTCCCCTCCCTCTCCCCCCCTCTCCCCCCTCTCCCCCCTCTCCCCTCCACCACTTCCCCCCTTCCCCCTACCCCCTTATTCCATCCCCCCTCCCCCCTCTCCTCTCACCTCATCTCCACCCTCTACCTATTAAATAAACAAATCACTAAGCAATTTTTTTAGGTATTAAAGGGGGGGAGGCAAGGAAAGAGGGGAGGGGGGAGGGGGGGAGTATTGTGAGGAAGCCTAAAGGGGGTAAAAGGTGCCTCAAGGGGGGAGAAGGGGGGAGGAGAAGGGGGGAGGAGAAGGGGGGAGGAGAAGGGGGGAGGAGAAGGGGGAAGGGGGTTTGAGGACACCAAAAAGAGGTAAAGGAGGTAGACAAGGAGGGGTAATATGGGAGTATGTGAAAGAAAAAATTTATTATTTTTATTTACATTATTTTGTATTTTTTTTGTTTATTTTTTACAGAATATGATAAAAAAAAGTTTTTTTTACGATTTAAGCTGAATCAAAAATAAATTTGGTGTGTTTTAAATTGTTATTATTTTTATTTCTGGAAATAATTTTTTGGATACAATTTTTTTTTTTTTGGTTTAAATTTTTGATTATAATTTATTTTTATCATTTTTTTTTCAAGGACTTTAGTTGTTATATCTAACACCAAATAACTTTAAAATTCATTTTTTTGGGAAATAATTTTACTGATGTTTGTTTTTATTATTTTTTTATATCAATTTTTTTTCAAGGACAGTTTTAGTAATTGATTTCTTTTAAAAAAGCAATTATTTGGATTAAAAACATAGGGATAATTTATAAGGAAAGAGATCTCTATGGGAAAGGGGGATCAAGAGAGATATATAATAATAAATAAAAAAGGAGAGTAATAATTATTATATATAGTAATAAAGTAACAATACTTAGGATTTTTAGGATTGTAGAGTAAGCAGAGCGCTAAAAGGTTATTTTATTTCTGCAGTAAGGATAGTATTTGTGTACAGCGCTTCAAGAGGGAGTAGCTGAGAATATTAAGCACTTGACTGAGAATAGATAGTAACTGGGCTGTAGCGCTGTAGACAATCCTATAGTACTAGCTATAGGCCTTGACCAAGGGATTTGGAGAAAAACCAGAGAGAAAATCCCCTGTCCCTTTAGAAAAATAGAGTGAGATTTACTTGCTAAAGTAAGTTGGTTCCTGTTTGCTAAAGCCCCTTTCTCAACACACTTGACTGCTTGATGAGCCAAGAAAGTAGTCCCCAGACAGACTACCAGACCAAAGAACTGAAATTTAGACCAATGTCCACACCAGAGAAAGCAAAGATAATTGATGTAGGCTGCAAATCCACACCAGAGACAGCGATAATACTTGATATAGCTTGCAAGACTATACCAGAGAACCTGTTGCCAAAGTTGAGTTAAATGAAGAACTAACCTTGCAACAAACACAGTCAATTGTGGCCAAAAACAGTGAAAACTGAGTGAGTAACAAGGATATCACCTCTGGATGGTTGTATGATAATTAAAGTTGCCCCAAAACCTGCAAAAAGATTAAAAACATAATAATAAATAAAAAAATAAAATTAATAACTATAAATTTTACCAAATTGTTTTTTTTAACAGTCTACTAACATACTAAAATTAAAAATTGATAAATAAAATAAAAATAAAATAAATAAAAGATAAAAAATAATACAAATGGTATCCCCCAGCCAATTGATGAGCTGATCCCCTGATACCTTTCCCACATCCAAGTGCACCTTGATGTGGATACACCTTAAATAATTTAAATTATTTGAAATAAGAAACATAAATTAAGGGTAATAATGAGAATAAAAACTAAAAAATGACATTAATGAAAATAAAAATAAAATAAAATAAAATGATAAAATAGCATTTCCCAGCCAATTGATGAGCCTTTCCCCACCAATGCTTGCCCACATCCAGGTGACCCTGATGTGGTAACACCCTATATTTTTGATTTTATAATTTAAACAACCCCCAAAAAAAATTAAAAGAAAAAAAGAGAAAAAAGAAAATAATCTGAAACTACTATCTAGCAAAATCATAACTAAAAAATCAAAGAAATTCCAGCTCCATGGATGGTCCAGATTAAGAGAAGTTCCAGTAAGAGAAAGTCCAGTCCATAGAAATGATCACTGGGTGGGCTCCCTCCAATAAGTAAAAATGATGGGAGACCACCAGTGATCCACCACCAACCCAAAAAAACCAAAGATAAAGAAGCCAGTCCCAAACCAGTTTAAAGTCATAGTGGACTTGAAACCATTCAGAATGTAAAGAAGAAAGTGATACATCAACCAAAGGGGAAATTATAGACAAGGAAATATTAGAGAATAAGGAGTCAGAATGGTTGAAGTTATATTTGGAAGGAAGTAACCAACCTAGAAATTGTGCAGAAATAGAATGGGGCAGGATAGAAAAGAGTTCTAAGAAATATTTTATAAAAGATAATAAAATATGGAAGAAACAGGCTTCAACACCACAGTTGGTTGTAGAGGATAGGTACAGAAAAGAGAAGATTCTCAAAGAGTTGAATGAGAATATAGGACATAGAGGACAGGATGAAGCATATCAAAGAGTCAAAGAAAGGTTTTGGTGGCCTAATATGAAAAGTGAAGTTAGAGATTGGGTTAAATCATGTCCAGAATGTCAGCACAGGAGTTACAGAAAGCCTAAGGAGAAAGGTAAGGCAACTGGTGAAGACACTATCTTTGGAAGGATCAGTTTGGATGCGTTCCATATTAAAGAAGGACGGTTTAAATACTTGGTAGTAGCCAGGGATGATTTTTCAGGATGGGTGGAAGCGGCGCCTCTAGTTAATCTTAAGGCAAGTAATGTAGCAGAATTTTTAAAAAGGGAATGGATTTATTGTTATGGGGTGATGAAAATGGTAACAGTGGATGGTGGTGCTGAGTTTGCAAGAGAATTTCAAGATGTAATAAAGGGTATTGGTGCTAAAATTTGATTTGAGACTCCATACTATCCTGAAGCTGAAGGAATGATTGAACAAGGACATCAAGTCATTTAAGATGCACTTGTTAAGCTATATAGAAATAATGGAGCAAAGTGGAAAAATTATTTGCCATTGGTGTTGTTTGCAGACAGGATTTCAGTTAAAAGGACTACAGGATTCTTGACATATGAACTTATGTTTGGTCAGGGGGCAGTTTTACCTATAGATCTGTAAAGGACAAAATCTACCTTCAGTAGACTCCTTCCACTGATATGATCACTGATATTTTTACCAAGTCTCTTGGAAAAAAAGATTCAAATTATTCATTAAGAAACTTGGTTGGGAAGATATGGCTGATAGCAAGGAGGGGTGTAAGAACAATTAGCTATATCAAATTTCTATTTTTGTTTTATATACTTATATTTAGACTCATAGATGTTATTGTACACATGTAGAGACATGTGTGTCATTTTTGTGGCATTCTTGTTTTACTATTCAACCATATTCATAGATGATGAGAAAGATAATAATTTATATAATGAGCTATGCTTTTTATTTTTTCTTGTCTTTTCTATCTCACTCAATATTATTTTATTTTACCATTTAGGTCAGATTTATCTATCCATTTTTATTTTGTTATATTTATTGATTTTCTTTCATTTCTTACATTTATTGTATATAGGTAACAGCAGCAAAGACCATCTTCACAAGCAGACCATTTTATTAATGTCTGTTTATATTCACACATTATAAGGTTAGATCTTTGTACTTAGTTTTTACCTTATTATCCCTGGTCTTTTCTATCTTTCTCAATACTATTTTATTTTACCATTTAGGTCAGAGTTAGCTTTCCTTTTTATTTTATTATAGTAATTGATTTTCTTTCATTCCTTAAATTTATTGTACACAAGTAAAAATGGCAAATACCATCTTCACAATCAGACTATTTTATTAAAATATGTTTATATATACACATTATAATGCTATTTCACAAAGTAAAAGTCAATTTTTTTTTAAATGTTCAAATATCTATACATTTCCCATAACCACCTAAGTAACCAAATCAGTATTTGACACCAGGAGAAAAATTTTGGCACCTGCTAAAAGGTGTGTAAAAGTTCTTTAGTACATAATTAGCTTCATGTTCTCTCATTGAGGGAAGATTAGAATTCCCCACATTTCTCTATATTCTCATTCTTTTCCAATGTTCTCTGTCAGAGTTTCTATTTCCTCTTCTCTCAAAACTTTAATGAATTCTTGTTTCTTCTATTTCTATAACTTCTTGTATATATAATAAACTGGTTACAGGTCTAGTTTCTTCATTGAATAAATTTTTGTTTCTAAATAGATAAATCTTTAAAATTCAATCATTCCAATTTTAATTTGCTCAGAAATTATACTTTTTCTTTTCTCTTTCACTATCTTCTGAAGAATTTTGCATAAGTTTGGATAGATATTATAGCCATTGATTGTCTTTCCTATTGATGTCTATATTACTATTCTCTTTAGGAGTAAATCTATTAATCTATAAGACTTATTTTAAATACTAGTATTATATCTATAACTACTACCTTACAATGTGGTACAAATCTCACAATAATGCAGAAAACGTCTCAGCCTTCAGCAAGTGCAACAAAGGGGTCTACAAAAGTGCAGAAAAGGTAGACTTCCCATACACAGTTTTTTTGTGCAGTTTGGATATACAAGCTGTCACAAGTAAAAGTTAGAGGAAAGTGCATACTGGACTATAGGACAAGAGCATGGTATGTATTTGAGGAAATTGTGGCTATTGCTAAAGATATAGTATATATTCAGGAAGCAGTGTCAAGTGATGGTATAGGTTTCACACTTAGATAACTGTGGCGGCACTTAGATATAAGTCTATGGATACCCATTGCTGATAGAAACCTGTAAGGATGATCAAACACAATGCTAGAAAGTAAGAAATTAACAAGCAAGCCAAATATGCAGCTCTCAATGATAAGAAAGTAAATTTAAGACTCAGGATAGGGAAGGGTACCTACTCAGCACTAAGTGTTTCACAATTAGTGGATACTCACACAGAAAGTACACCTTCCCATAATAGGGGGTATCAATGTTGACCAATACACAATTAAATTAATTTCAGAGAAAAATCATTACACCCCAATTATCTTCCTCAATTATTTTTGCTAATAATTGGGTTATTAGACCTTTTATGTGTCAATTTTCACCTCTATCTGACATTTTTATCCCCAATTTTTTATAACCACATCTTGGACAACTTTCTGGATGTGCCAGCTTCCCAACCTTGCTGTGCACTCCCATCCTGTTTATTCATTCTATCACCACACAATATGGGGGGCCGACTTGCTAGCAAGTCTGCAACCTTGGACCCAAACTCACCATAGATTGAACACACATTGAGCTATTGATAAAGGAACCATACAATCAGGGATGAACACCACTCAGCAGAACAGTTTTAGGTGGGTGTTCAAGTAGAGTTCAGTATGGGTTCAGTCTGAGTTCAGTCTGAGTTCCATCTGAGTTCCATCTGAGTTCAGGTTGAGGACTTGCTAGCAAGTCCACCCCCTATATTGCGTAGTGTATCCATTCAAAACTCCTCCTCATCTCATCTGTTTGTTTATTCTCCTTTTCATCTTCAAATATCTCAACATGCCTTGTCATCATAGAACTTCTCAAAGGTAGCTTTCACTCAGTTGTTCTTCAAATCCCATTATACCCTCTTTCCCCTTCTCAGGTGAGAAATTAAAGACCATTCAACTAAAAAAAGATGATCATCTCATACTTATCAACTGGCTGAAAACTAAAACTAATTATGATTCTTGTTTTGGTACTGAGAATTCAATTAAAGTAGGATGGCCCCCTGCATCAAATGTCAATGGATATCTTCTAATGGCTAATGAATAATGAAATAAGACAAAGAGAAGTATTGATCTTTTGCCTAAACAGATGTATGAACACTTCAAGCACTATTGACCCAAATACAGAAAGACATTTCGATGAGTTCTCTCTTATAGCCTCCCTCAAACCTTGTACCTAGTTTTTCTCCCATTTTTGTGCTTTTCCCTTCATGCCCCTCGTTGGGTGAGATTGTAAGATAATAAAAAATAAAAAAATAAAAAAATAAAAAAATAAAAAAATAAAAAAATAAAAAAATAAAAAAATAAAAAAATAAAAAAATAAAAAAATAAAAAAATAAAAAAATAAAAAAATAAAAAAATAAAAAAATAAAAAAATAAAAAAAATAAAAAATAAAAAAATAAAAAAATAAAAAAATAAAAAAATAAAAAAATAAAAAAATAAAAAAATAAAAAAATAAAAAAATAAAAAAATAAAAAAATAAAAAAATAAAAAAATAAAAAAATAAAAAAATAAAAAAATAAAAAAATAAAAAAATAAAAAAATAAAAAAATACAGAAAGACTAAGACTCTTTCATCTTCCACTGGTTCTGTTATTGCTGACCTTGATCTCAGGAAGGGCATCAAAACTATAGATGATAAACTTGATTCTTTATTTCCTTACTATAAATAGATGGATTCATTATTTGGAGTGAAAGCCAATTCTAATCCTGTGAACATGTTGGAAGGAGAAGATGATATCTCCAAACATGATGTCAAAAGAAATCTTTTTCCTTCCTCTTCTACTCAAGCCTCCCCTCATTTGACTTCCACTAATCAAGATATCTTTTCAATAGATCCTTATGGTAATATAAACCAACCTGATCTCACTCCTGTGAGATTTTATTTCTTTTCTATTTGTTTAATTTTTTTTATTCACATCTATTTTTTTATTTCTAAAAAGGCTAATGAACAAAATGAGGATCCTCCAGCAAGAGAGTCTGAAGCTAGAATAGGAGAAAAAATTTGAGCTTTCTTTAAAGAGGGATGAGAGAGCACATGACTTGGAGGAGAAGAAATTCAAGATAAAGAAAGAGGAGAGAGCTCTTGAGTACAATTTCCTGTTGGATCAAATGAAACTCAAGTATCAACTTGAATATTTTTCAAAAAATTAAGTTCTCTTGATAGAATGTGTTAAAGCTAATAAATCTGGTGAGGAAATTGAATGCTTGATGAAAATTTTTGATGACTAGTTTTTTTATTTTTTTCATATTTTGTTCCAAATTTTTTTAGAAAGTTTTCTTGATAGAATGCATTAAAGCTAATAAATCTGGTGAGGAAATTGACTTCTTATTGAAAATTTTTCATGACTAGTTTTTTTATTTTTTTTGTTCATATTTCATTCCAATTTTTTTTAAAGTGTTCTTGATGAAATACATTAAAGCTAATAAATCCGTTGAGGAAATTGACTTCTTAATGAAACTTCTTGATGACTAGGTTTTTTTCTGTTAATATTTCATTTCATTTTTTTAAGTCAAAAAATTTACACATCTTAATTGAAAATTTGTAAATACCCCCTGCTGCAAATTTACTCTGGAAGGGGGTAAGGATTACCAAATTTTCATTTTATTTCATAAATAATTAAGTAAATCAATTAAAAAAGACAATCAACCAAGTAAAGGAATCCCAATTACTATCTTTCAATGATTGCATGAGCAAATTCAAAGAAAAAATATGACAAGAATGGTATTATGAAATCATTTAAAGAATATAATTGAATGAACACCTTTATACAGAACAAGGGCTCAACGGTACAATACTTAATTTGATTGATTACCTTTAATAACTGATAAATTTAAAATTTAAGAAATAAAAATAAAAATTTGGAAATCCTTTAATTACCATATTTAGAGCTCCTCCGCAATGTTTTAGTAGCCATTGACCCTTCTCCCCTTATCTTAATTATCTGGTTTATCAAACTTTGATTGATCTGAAAATAATATCCAAAATGAGTAAACTTTTCATAAGATTCCAATCCAGGAAGTGTCTTAGTATTTTGATGATTATTTCTTGAAGAATTCCAAATTTCTTCAATAATCACACTTCCTAATCCAAATTCCATGATACATTTATGATCTGGAAAGTATAGTCCATGGCTTTTGATTTTAGAAGGTGAAGGGATTGATACAACAGAAAAGCCAAAAAGTAAGCATATTAGAATCAGTTTTTTCATCATAGCTCTGGATACGAAATCCTCCATAGTTGATGATAAAATTGGAATAGAAGATATAGTCATTACTGAGTTCAACCCATTCTATATCTGTCCAATTGGGAAGTACAGCTTTCTTAGCCAGTTTATGAATAGATTGAAATGCACAAATATATAATTTGTTAAATCAGCTAGCCAAGAAATAATTGGGTGATACTAAGCTTTGGGAGATAAAATCCTAGATAATCATCAGATAAGTGTTTCAGGAGCCTTATTCTCTAATTATGCAATATAAAAACAAAAAAAATTAAGTACGCTTTTGGAAAAAAGGCTCAACTTTTAAAGTCAAAAGCTCAGCAACCACTGAACCAAATTCAAACCTGCCTGTGGGAAATAAAAAATAGGCTTCAGGAGTATATTAAGTTAAAAGACATGTGATTTAAATAAACCTAAATGTAATTCATTACATAAAGACATGAATTAAAAAAATATAAATTGGGAAAAAAGGCTCAACTTTAAAGGTTAATATCTCAGCAACCACTGAACCAAATTCAAATATGTTTTGTGGGAAATGAAAGATGGTCTTCAGGAGAATCTTTCTTTAAAAGGACTTTAGATTAAAATAAACCTAACCCTAATTCCAAGTCTTATTTTCAAAAATTTTCAAAAACTTGAAAAGTGGTAATGGAGATGAGAACAAGAGTGTAATAAGTTCACTGTTATCCAGATAAGAGTCATGCATATAGTTAAGTATGAAATTTTCATAGAAGGAAAGAGATATTTTTTAGTCATGAAGAAAGGAGATGAAACTTACCATGATTGAAAAGTAGGAAAAATAGAGTGAGAAAGAATGATGTTTGAATTTGGGGGAAATTGAATATGGAGTAAGTGAAATGCATAAAGAATGTGCAATGTATGTGTTTTAATGAAAGGATAAGTTCAAAAAAGTTGTGTGAAATTTAAATGAGGAATTTCAAGGATTGAGTCAAGATCATATCTGGGATCATGATAAAGATTTGGCCCCCTTTGGATGACATAACACTTTTTGGAAATAAATGACATATAAGCTAAATTATCTTCTAAACCTGAGTCAGAATCAGAGTCAGCAGCTAAATTTAAAGTGATAGCATTCATAGCTGAGTGAAGTTTCTTCTTAGTAGAGAGGTGCTTCATTATTGCTGGTAGAAGGTTTAGGCAATTAGTGGGAAGTGGGATTTTGCCACCAAATAAGTAGGTGGGGTGAGTGGATAGAAAAAAATGTTATGTGTTTTCCACCAAATTTAAGTAGCATAGAGTGAAGAGACACATATAAACTATAAACTATTGACTATCTGCTATGATCTAGCATACTTATGTACTTAGCTATTAACTATATCTACCTGTGGACACGTCATCACCTGGTTTCTCTGTGTTAGGATTTGGTTGAGAGGTGGAGAGGAGGAGCGCTATGGTTGCTATGCATTGTAAAAAGGCAGAGGAGTGGATATTGCATAAGGGGTTTATATGGAGTAAGCGCTGTGAAGTGCTCCTCATTGGAAAGCTTCTATAGTAATCTAATTAATATCTTGTCTCACTTCTAAAAGTAGCATAGTCAGTCCTGCCTTCCCTCACTATTGGTAGTCCCAACACAGTCAGTCTAGTTTGTCTCACTGCTGTACCCAGAATAGTCAGTCCCATTAAGGCTAGCGTTTGCGCTAGTAGTATTCAACCTTCCTAGGGCTTAGAATTTTGTCTGATCTTAATTGGCGCACTTCTAAAAAACAATGAATCCTTTGGGTCAACCTGATGCAGCAGCCCTTTCTGCAATGCAAGAACAAATGGCATTCTTTCAGGAACAAAACTCCAGACTCATGGAACATTTAGAGGAGGAAAGGCCCTCATATCTCAGCCCCACTGAAGCAGAGCTGGACACTCCTGAAGCCCAGGCACAGGCACTGCCTAAAACACCAGTGCCACTTGTTAAAGGCCCAAAGGTTGCAGTCCCAGCCATCTTCAATGGAAAATGAGGTCCCCGGTAATATCAGTGCATGTCTCAGGAAAACCTCTATATCCTGCTCAATGGAAATCAGTTCCCAGAAAAGAAAGCAAAAATTGGGTTTACAATATCATACCTCAAAGATGAAGTGGCACACTGGGAAAAGCCATACACCAAGGGGCTCTTCAAAACTATTGGTGGAAACAACCTTCCATCAGTTCATGGTGGCTTTTGAATGAGCCTTTGGTGACCCAGATGTGGCCACGATCTCAGAGAATGGGCTCAATAAGTTGCAACAAAGAAACTTGGTTTCTGAGTATGTGTCCAAATTTGTGGGCCATGCCATCTATGTCACAACATGAGGAGAAGGGGCCCTCATGTTCCACTTTAAGGATGGGATATTACCAAAAATTAGTAATTCCCTAATAAGTCACCCTTGTCCAATATCCCTCCAAAAACTCATGGAACTGGCCATCCAAGTCAACAACAAGTTCACACATCAACAAACAGATAGTTTTAGTGGTGCTTGTCTGTGGGGAAGCTATGCCTCATTGAGTGGGTCTAGTACCAGGGACACAAATGCCATGGATATCAATGCAGCAAATACATGTGGCGCTAGTGGTAGGAAAAGGTTATCAGATGATGAGTATCAGAGGCGCATGAGAAAAGGTCTGTGCCTTAGGTGTGGAAGCAGTGGTCATCTGGCAAGGTAGTGCAGAGGGAAAACAAGGGTTAGTGAGGTGGAGGATAGCGGGGGAAAGGTGCAGGTAAAAGACAGCACTTGGGAGCTAAGGTTGTGCCCTCCTTGAGAAGATTAGAGGGAAAAGATAAGGAGGTTTTAGTAGAAGAATTATCAGTGTGTAAGCCACTTGAAGTGAATGATAATTGTATTATACTGAACTTAACTTTAATGACTCTCGATGCCACAACAAATTTGCAAGCCCTTCTGGACTGTGGAGAAACAGATTGTTTTATTCCAACAAGTTCTTAAATTGAAATAAAATAAAAAAAGAAAAATTGGACCACCCTAGGTGTCTAATTATGTTTGATGGATCCCCAGGTGGGGGAGAAGAAGTAAGAGAGAAAGTTTTTTACAGGTTCTGGTGTGATGGAAGGGAGTCTCAGTGCAAATAATATGTGACAAACCTGAAGTATCAGTAGGGAATGGTACTGGGTATTACTTTTCTGGACCAATATAACCCACAAATTGATTGGAAGGAAAAGAAGGTTCATATGGGAAGGAAAGGGATTTGTTGTGCTAAAGTAACAGCCCTGTGGCCCATTCTGTAAATTCTTCTGATGTTTTTTTATCATCAGTAGACTTGCCACCAGAACTGATTCTTCCTCTTGATTCTAAGAAGCAGACTGTGGATGGGTCACCAATGGGGAGCGCAAAAGTGGGCCAGAAGTAAAATGAAGTGTACCTACAAAAGGAGAAGGTTCAACAAGGAGGGGGGAAGGTAGAAGATGAAAGGGTGGATGGTGCAGAGAAATTATTTGACCCCTGGCCCCTTCAGGGGTCAGGGGCCCCGCCCAGTGAGTATTATGGTGTTTTATTATCATCAGTAGACTTGCCGCAAGAGCTGACACTTTCTCTTGATGCTAAGTTTCAGGACTTTGAGGGGGCGCTGGAGGAAAAAGAGGAGCTGGAATGCAACACAACAGCTTGGAAAATATCCACCAAGATTTCAGCCAAGGTTCAGTCCTTAAAGCCAACAAAAAGTCTCCATTAAATGGTCCCTGAAGCTTGCTGGGAGTTCATACCACTGTTTTAAGATGGAGAAGTTAAGAACCTACCACCTTATCAACCATACAACTTTTCCATTGATCTGATGCCAGGCACAACCCCTCAATTTAGCTGCATAATCCCATTATCAACCCTAGGGTCAACAGTGCTAAAAGAGATGATAGATGAAAATTTAAAGAATGGTTTTATTAGTGAATCCAAATCTCCCTGGGCCACCCCTGTGATATTTTCAGGAAAAAATGATGGGTCATTAAGACCTTGTATGGATTTCAGAAGGTTAAATGCGCAGACAGTGAAGAAAAGATATCCGCTTCCCCTAACTAGTAAGCTAATTGATAGCCTTCAAGGTTCAAAGATCTTCATGCAGGTTACCACAACATACATGTAAAAGAAGGTGATGAACACAAACTGGAATTCTTCACCAAATTTGGTCATTTTGAATGGCTGGTAATGCCATTCAGCCCATGTAATGTGCCTGCCACTTTCCAAAATTTCACCAACAGCCTCTTTAGAGACAGAATAGGGATAGATGTGGCGGTATACCTAGATAAAATCCTGATTTACTCCATATCAATGGAAGAACACAAGATATGTTTGAAAGACTACTTTCAGCGCTTGAGGGAGGCCCAAGTATGGTTAAAACTGGAGAAATGTGTTTTTTCAGTAGGTGAAATTCCCTACATGGGTGTGATCATTTCAAAAAATAAGGTGAAAATGGGCCAGGAGAAATTAAGGGCAGTAAGGGAATAGCCAACACCAACATTATTAAAAGAGCTCCAGTCATTCCTAGACTTTTAAAATTTTTACCACCATTTTATTGAATATTACTCCCACATTTTCCGACCATTGCACAACCTCACAAAGAAAGAAGTCAAGTTTATCTGGACAAGTAACCAACAAGATGTTTTGAACTACCTTAAAATAAAATTTTGTGACAGCCCCTAGTCTTGAAATCCCTGACTCATTAAAGCCATTTGTTCTAGAATGTGACTGCTCAGATTTTGCACTAGGTGCAGTATTATCCCAATACAATGCTGAAAATGTCCTGCACCTAGTAGCATATTTGTCACAAACACTTCTAGGTGCCAAATTGAACTATGAAATATATGATAAGGATTTATTGGAACTAGTTGAAGTGGTGCACAACTGGTGTCACTATTTGGAAGGTGGGCAACACAGACTACAAGTTATTATTTACACAGACCAAAAAAACTTGGAAACTTTCTTGAAAACTAAAAAGTTGAATTTCTGGCAAGCAAGCTGGTCAGAACTGCTAAGTAGTATTAATTTTTTTGTTAAATTACAACCAGGGAAGAAAATCGGCAAACCTAATGCACTATCAGGATGTCCTGATTTGGTTCCAGAACCGGACCAGTTACATACTGTTGGAGCTATGTTATTGAAGAGGGACCTTAAAGAGGGTGTAATCCTTGATGCAGTGGAATGGGCAGATGAAGATTTGATGGAATGGGTAAGGAGGGAGCAGGAAAAGGATGAGGGGGATCAGGAGTTAGTGAAGGTTCCATTATCAAAAGAGGTATTGGTAAGGAAAGGATTGGGGGAGTATCACCTAGAAGGGGAAACACTATATTGGAATGGGAGGATAGTGGTGCCAAATGATGAAGAGCTCAAGAGGCATGTGGTAAATCAAGGCATGAATCCCCCATGGCAGGGCACCCAGGACTTCTGAAGACTGTGTAGCTTGTAAATTGCAACTTTTACTGGAAGTCCATGAAGGTATATGTCCAGCACTATGTAGCAGCATGCAACTCTTTCCAGAGGAACAATATCAGCCCAACAACCACACCACTAACCCTGTTAATCATAGCCCAGAAGCGATGGAAGGAACTCTCTTATGATCTTATAGTGGAGTTACCCAATTCACAAGGAAAGAATGCTATCCTCACAGTAGTTGACTGCTGCACCAAGATGGAGCACTTTTTCCCCGCCACTACCAAGGTTACATCAGAAGTAATTTCAGACTCAATGGTGGTGCATGTCTGGAAATTACATAGATTGCCTGAAAGTATAGTATCAGATAGGAGAAGTACTTTTAACTCTAAGCTTCTGAAAGCAATGTATGAGCAACTGAACATCAAGCCCATTCTATCAACAGCATGGCATCCACAGACTGATGGGTAATCTGAGATAGTGAATAAAGCAATTGAACAATATTTGCACTATTTAATTAAATATCATCAAAATAATTGGGTACAGCTGTTACCATTGGCTGAATTTTCATACAACAACTGGCCACATGCTGCAACAGGAATATCACCATTCTATTCTAACTATGGGTATCACACAACATTCTCAATTAGTACCCCATCCACATTACAAGTTCCATAAGCAGAAGATTGGATCCAATGAATAATGAGTATACATCAGGAACTTGAAGAGGCTCTCAAATTATCTCAACAATCAAAGAAAGACCCAGCACTGCGTGCTAAAGTTAGGTGAAAAGGTTTGGTTAAGCTCACTTTTCTTTCCACATTACACCCCAGTGCTAAATTAAATCACAAGAAAGTGGGGCCATTCAAATTCAAACACAAGGTATCTGACTTAGCTTATGAACTGGAACTACCAGTCTCAATGAGGCAAGTACATCCAGTCTTCAGAATTTCATTTCTCACAAAGCATAAAGAAGATACAATTCCAGGACACCCAGAAGAGCTACCAGTGCCAATGCAGGTGGGAAATGAAGAGGAGTTTGAAGTTGAGTGTGTTGTTTCTAAAAGGGTGTATAGGGGAAAGGTTCAGTACTTGGTGCTTTGGAAAGGCTATGGGATTGGAGATAGGTCTTGGGAACTGGTGGAAAATTTGGTGAATGCAAAGGAAGGGTTGAAGGAGTTTGAGAAGGAGCACAGGGGACAGGAGGGGAAAAAGTGGGGGTAATGTTAGGATTTGGTTGAGGGGTGGGGAGGAGGAGTACTACAGGCGCTATGCAATGTAAAGAGGCAGAAGAGTGGATATTTCATAAGGGGGTTATCTGGGGTAAGTGCTGTGGAGCGCTCCCCAATAGACAACTTATCTAGTAATTCAGTTATTCTCTAGTCTCACTGCTAATTAGCATAGTCAGTCCTGTCTTCTCTCACTGTTGGAAGTCCCAACATAGTCAGTCTTAGTTAGTCTCACTGCTGCATCCAACATAGTCAGTCCCATCTTAGGCTAGTGCTGGTGCTAGTGCTAGTTGTAGTCCGGCTTCTTAGGTCTTAACATTGAATATCTCAATTTAATTACAAATGGTTCAGGTTACAGGCAATGATCTATAGATATTACTGTTAATGTAGCAGGTTTAAATGCTTTTACCTACTTAACCTACATCCAGAAACCAACACTTAATACTCAATATCTTATACCCAATAATTCATCTAAAATAAAACCCAAAACAAACCCAAAAATTGCCAAACTCAAAAGAAAAGAAGAAAAATTCCCTTAAGACAAATATATCTTAACCCCTCACTTTTCTTCCATGGTTTCATTCCTCAACTTAACCAATTTCATAAACTAAAGCCTATCAACTATCAACTATCAATCATAAAATATAAAATATAAAATATAAAATATAAAATATAAAATATAAAATATAAAATATAAAATATAAAATATAAAATATAAAATATAAAATATAAAATATAAAATATAAAATATAAAATATAAAATATAAAATATAAAATATAAAATATAAAATATAAAATATAAAATATAAAATATAAAATATAAAATATAAAATATAAAATATAAAATATAAAATATAAAATATAAAATATAAAATATAAAATATAAAATATAAAATATAAAATATAAAATATAAAATATAAAATATAAAATATAAAATATAAAATATAAAATATAAAATATAAAATATAAAATATAAAATATAAAATATAAAATATAAAATATAAAATATAAAATATAAAATATAAAATATAAAATATAAAATATAAAATATAAAATATAAAATATAAAATATAAAATATAAAATATAAAATATAAAATATAAACTATTAACTATCAACTATCAACTATCTTTAACGTCCATATGAAGTCAAAGTTTATAAGTAAGCCTAAGTCATGTCTAAGCCTAACTCAAACTTTAAGTCCAAGTGTGTATATATATTATATATATATATTTACAAAAAAGATATTTAAAATATAAGAAATATTAGACATCTTCAAAAATTTTGTTTCATTTCTTTTTTTATATATAAATTATTAAAAATAAATAAATAAATAAATCTTTATCCACTCAATCAAATCATTTCTTTACCAATTCAAAAATCAAAAGTAAAGTCTATTTCTCTATCTCCATCCCACTTCTTTCTTTCCCCCTCTCTATGACCCTCCCTCACTCTACCTCATGACATGACAAATGTTATATGTAGATAGGTAGATATGGATGGATGAATAGATAGATATAAATTAATACTAGCAGAATAAAAGAACTAGATCCATCCACTTAATGTCATGTGATAACAAAAAAATTAAACTGTAGCATCACCACCACTCTGCCTCTTCATCAAAACTTCAATTATATATATATATGTATGTATTTGTGAATGCATCTGTGTGTCTTGTTTATTCTGCTTTCTGTTTTCTTTACTACTAATTTTTCTCTCAAACACTGCATGGTGCAACAACCTAAAATAATTTTATAAAACATTGATCAAGCACCTTTTTGGAATAGCTAGTAAGATTAAGAGAGAATGCGGATGAATGGTTATCTAAGCGAGTGAAAGAGTTCTAGTAAGTTGGCTAATTAAAGCTATTTTGAAACTTGACCCATTCTTGAGAGAGAGTGAGAGTGAGAGAGTGAGAGAGTGAGAGAGAGGATAAGCAGCCCACATTAAGATAAGCGAGGAAAAGCACTATCATCTTGCGCATCAAATTCGTGATGACCACCTCTATGGCCACGGTACGAGCCTCCATTGTAAGTACCTCTACCTCTACCTCCTCCTACTCCTCCTCCTCCTCCTCCTCCTCTTCCTCCTCTTCCTCCTCCCCCTCGACCTCTTCCACCACCACCTTCCTCCCGCCCTCGTCCACCACGACCGCGGTCACCACCTCCAGATCGAGGAGGAGGTCTATAGCCAACCGGTTCAACTTCAATGTAAGTTTTTTCTTTGACTTTTTTGGGACCCGCAGACTTCTTATCCTGGAATGTGATTTTATTATTTTGTTTTGTCAAAGAAAAAAGTAACATTTACATGATAATAGACATCAGATAGACAAACCTTTCCACTACCAATGAAGTAAAGCTCCTCCTCAACAGCATTGCGTGAAAGCTCAATGGCACCCTTCCAATTAGAATCATCCACCCCCTCGTTAGGTTTTCTTGCCTCAATTTTCGGAAGGGGGCGAGCACTAGCAGCTTTTTCAGCGTAATATTCTTCAAGAGTCTTGGTATTGTCTACATCTTCAGCAGGAGGGGCTGCAGCAGGCTCAGCAGAAGGGGCTGCATCTGTCTTGACTCCCCAATCATCGTCATTTTTATTAGCACCTTCGGTGGAAGCCTGAGAAATTGACAAATGAGCCATCAACTTTCTAACGCCAACACCCACACATAAATAAAAGCCAGTTCTCTCTCTTACAGGGTTATTTTCACCTGCAATAGCCTGTGAGCTTTCAGCCTAGAAAGATATTCAATGCATATAAGTTTCTGATTGAGAAGACTTGAATTAAGAACAACCCCGGTTAAAAAGAGACATGGCTTACAGCAGCGTCGCCCCAACCTTCTGTCTCAGCTTGAAGTTCTTGCTTTCCATCATCGGCACCCCAACCAGAAGCGATTTTTTTATGCGTATCTCTAGTGATCATCAAATATAATTTACCAATTCAAACTTTAGGAAGAGAATGTAGGTTGAGAACAGCCAAGACACAAAGACGAACTGAATACCAGTTGCATTGTGTCGATCAAGTCTTTCCTCAAAGCGCCCACGACCGCGACCGCCACCACCACGGCCACGAGTGCCGCGACTACCACTACCACGGACTCCACGGCCGGAACCTGAGACGAAAAGTAACAAAAAAAAAAAAAAAAAAAAAAAAAAAAAAGTAAAACAAAAAGAAAAAGAGATATCCCAAAAAAAGTGTTGTATGAGTCAAATGTTTAGAGTATCTTGCGAGAATAACGAGAAGAAAAAAACCAGGGAAATAGTTTTTTTACGCTCTGGACGTTCATCATTCCCATTGTAGCCTGATCCAACATGAGGATTAGAAGAAGGGATATCAGAAGCGGCAGGCGGGCCACGGTAAACATTTCTAGGAGCGCCACGACTGGGGTAGTCGCCTCTAGGGGGACGATGCTCATTTCTGTGACTTTGAACAGCGGGATTATTAGCGGCAGAATTATTTTTAGGGGGGGCGGAAGGGGCGTTTTTAGTTTTTTGAGGGGGATTAGCAGAGGAAGGTTTCTCATCGTCCGAGTCGCCTTAAGAGCGAGAGCATGAGATATTTTCCAGAGAAGGACGACGACGAGAGAAAGAAAGAAACCTACCAGAAAGAAGGGCGAACGGATTGCTGCTGAACGGCGGCATTGGACGAATGGGCAGACTGGTGAGAGTCACACGGAGGACACAAATGGAGCAGGCAAAGAGGCCTAAGACACCCCTTAAGACACCCCCTAAGGCACCCTAAGACACCCTAAGACACCCTAAGCACCCTTCCACACCTAGCCAACACTTCTTCTCTTTTGTCTTGGTCGCAGTCTTCACTCAGCCCACTTCACCATCCCTCTCAAGCCATCCTCACCCCTCTGTCCTCTGCTCTGCCACTCCCACTCGCTGTCCTGCAGTGTCGATCTTCTTGCTGCTCTCGTTTTCGACCGCCAATCCTCCCACCCCTTACCACCCTCCTGCCGAAACCTATCTGCCCACCTCACTTCTTCTTTGTCTTAACCTATCTTAACCTAACTCAACCTATCCTCGATTTCAATCCACCCCAGCCTTCCGTCCAATTTGCCTTGCTAATTCAAATCAATCCCTCCCTCCACTCTCTCAATGATCCAAATTGATCAGTGTCGTTCTCTTGCAACATCACACTCCAGCTACAATAGTGTTAAATTAATTATCACCTTGCTGCACAACTATTTTCTTATCTGGTGATGACTCCATCTTTTTATTTTTTTTGATGTCCTGTCATGCAAATCATCCCTAGATTATTATTTTTTTGATTGAGACAAGTCAAAAGACAATACGTTAGTTTATTTTTTAAAAAAAAAATAATAATCAAATTCCTCAACTTGTACAACAGATCAACTTGTTCTTGTGTGACAGATTTCGCATGCTGCACTATGTATTTAAGCACTATGTACAGTGGGTGGCAACAAGTTTTCGCCACCCCATGAATTTTTCTTTTGTCTCTCATTTCTTTCAAACTACCACCTAGTTTTCATTGCAAACATGTATCATTTTCATTGCAAACGTTTATCATTGTTAAACAGTATCTGTAGACTCTATATATGTAATCATCATATCAACAAAACTATTGCCCTGTTCACCAACGAGTAGGCCCCCCAGAGGCTTCTACTACTGCCTGCATCCTTTGTGGCATAGACTCAATCAAATTCTCTAACATGTTGGCTGGAAGGTCCTCTCAAGCTAAATGTAAGGCTCTCGTCATTTCTTCTTTTGTTTTTGGGTTATAAAACTGATGGATGTTTCTCTTCATTTCTCTCCACAGATTCTTGATCGGATTCAAATCAGGTGATTGGGCGGGCCATTTTATTTTCCTCAAGCCCACTAGATCACAAAAAGATTGAGATTGCTTAGATGTGTGAATAGGAGTGTTATCCTCCATTAGAAGAAGCTTGTGGTAAGGGTCATTTGCTTCCATAAATGGTATGAGGGACCTGTGGTACACTTCTATCATCGTGTTTGATGTTTGACATTGCAAAGAGAGGACCACAAGGGGGACTTTTTCAGTGTTGACAAAGCCCCCCCCCCCCCCCCCCAAACCATGATAGATGACTGGCCGCTTTGGAACGTGGGTTGTAGACATTTGGAAATAAATTTTCCAGATTTAGTGCGCCAAACATATTTTGTTTCTGAAGCTTTGCCAATTTCACCACCTTTTGCCAATCGCTAACAGTCCAGTGGAGGTGCTGGCGAGCAAAAGCAAGGCAATTGTTGCGATAAATAAGGCCCACAAAGGGTTTTTTGGCAGCAATTCTCTCCCAAAGACCCAAGTCATGAGCATGCTTACAGATTGTAAGGGGCAATATGGTTTTAGTGAGTAAGTCAGATATTTGAGATGCTTTGGCCTCTTGGTTTGTCTTGAGGACCAGTGCTAATTGCCTCAGATCACAGGCAGTCATCTTGCATGGGGATCCACTACGAGCTTCAGTTTTGATGGTACCCCGGGCTGAATATCTTTCAAGAACTGAGTGAACTGTGAAGCGTGGGAGGGAGAGATGACAGGAAATAAGAGACTTGTTGCAGCCCCCAATCAACATGCCAACAATGATGCCTTTCATTTCCTCAGTTAGATGTTGCTTTGTAGTAGTCAAAGTGGACATTGTGTAATGATAATAGTGTTTTAATTAAGTGAGCCTTACAAGAACAACTTGAGATGGTGGTGGTATTGGGGAAAGAAAAATGGCAGTGGAAGAAAAGAAAATTTAGGTGGTGGCAAAAACTTGTTGACGCCCACTGTACAACACATACATACAAAAATGTCAGTCTGTTCCATGAAGTGTTAGAGCATCCCCAGCCGTGTCGGTAAAGTGGTTCGGTATGCATATTTTACCGACTTATTCCCCAATCGTTGCTCAATTAGACTCTAGTAACTAATTTATTCTGTAGTCATATAATCAAATGAGCAAAGTTGCTTGAGTAGCTTCTGTAATTGCCAAAACCTCCCGCCACTTTTTTTCGACTCAACCATTATCTACTGAAGCCAGACGTGCCTCATTAATTACTTATCCGTTTTTTCACCCTCACCTCACACAACAATAGCCACTACTATTCATTAAATTACTACTTATATTTGTATTACACACTTCAGCCATACCTTCTGAAATATAATAGATAAATAAAAAGTTATTTATGTCGACTGAATCTAAGAAGAAAAGGTCTCCTAATTGGCACCCCCAAGAAGAAGAACAACTTGCTTTGTCATGGATAAGCATCAGCAAGCAACCCGAGTGCTCCACATACCAAGCTGGAAAGACATTTTACAAAAAGATAGAAGCACACGTTAATCAATTCAGCAAACTACACTACCATGATTGGGAACAGATTCAATCTTGGTGAATTGTTTGTATTTACAAAAAAAATATGAATTAAACTAATTAAATTTATTTCTAACATTCTACTCTAGATGGCAAGCAGTAAACACAGCAACTCTTAAATTTAGTGCAATATACAACTCAATTGAATGAAATCTGCCTAGTGGCTCTTCCCTGACCGACTGGTTAAGAACAGCACTCTCAGTTTTTCATGATCAGAAGAAAACTTCTTTTAAATGTCTAGTTGCATGGGAAAAAATGAGATATGCACCAAAGTGGAGACTCAATACCACCAAACCCACCACTCCTAACTCAGTTGATCTCACCTCTAGCCATTCAAATGGAGTTGAGGACCTGACAAGTGAGCCTGATAGTCCTTCCCCATCATTTTCTCATTCTACACATCCCATTGGAATAAAGGCTTCTAAAAGACAGAGATTAAGTTAAAGCACCTCAGAAGATTAAAATTCTCTATCACCACGGGAAATCTAGGGGTGTACTGCTAGCAATCCCCTCTCCTGAACTTTAGAGTGTCCCTTTGTTATTGCAGGTTTATGAATACTTTATAAACATAAGTAAGTTAAAGTTAGATTTAAATTTATTCTCAGATTGGTCCAAAAATGAACCTCAATTGATCTCAAGTTATGCATAAGTTGATCAACTATAACCATAATTTTATCCTTCATTGAGCACACATTGAGCAAATATGGATCCAACATAAGCCTTAGAATATCCAATATAATTATCAATTTACAGGATGAAAATTATTCCTTAACATACCTAAGCATTACTTTGCATCCAAAAGATAAACCATAAAATTATGAAAGTAAATTTAATTAACAATAATGATATCTTTTACTACATAGTTGCAACAATAGATAAATTTGGCAAATTTTTTGATCACAAATATTAATAACTATAGGAATTGAAATAACTAATGCCATTCCTATTTTCAAATTATAAAAAGAATATAGTCACTTCTCACTTCAAATCTATTAAGTCTTTGTAAAACTAAATTTTGTATAATGTTTTTTTATTTTAGCTAAAATATAAGACCTACAGGCTATTGAAAATAAAATCTTCAGTTACTCAATTAAAAAAAGTATTTATGTTTAAATAAAAATAAAAATAGTCCTTAAAATGTATAACTTGAAAGGTTGTTATGGAAATTAATGAAGAAATGCTTTTAGGTAAAATTGTCCAGCACAAGTTTGGCCAAACTTGTGCTGGAGGCTTTTACCAAAAAACATTTTGATACCATCAATTATCTTCATTATATGGGCTATTTTTTTGGGTTTTACTTGCAATTTTTAGTCACTGGTCTTATCCAAAGTGTCCAGCACAAGTTTGGCCAAACTTGTGCTGAACACTTTTATGAGGAACATCTCACTTCTCTTAAATAAAAATGCACCTTACCAACTTCATATTGGAAAAGTGTCCAGCACAAGTTCGGCCAAACTTGTGCTGGACACTTTGGAAAAAACCAGTGACTAAAAATTGCAAGGAAAACCAAAAATAGGCCATATAATGAAGATAATTGATTGCATCAAATTGTTTTTTGGTAAAAGTGTTGTGCACAAGTTTGGCTGAACTTGTGCAGGACACTTTTGCTATATGAAGTTGGTTAGGTGCATGTTTTTTTAAGAGAAGTGAGGTGTTCCTCATAAAAATGTCCAGCACTAGTTTGGGCAAACTTTTGCTGGACACTTTTACAAAAAAAAAAATTTGATGACATCAAATATCTTCATGTTCTAGCCTAATTTTTTTAATTTCCTTGAAGTAATAAGTCACTGTAAAGGACCAAAGTCTCCAGCACAAGCTTGGCCGAACTTGTGCTGGACACTTTTACCAAAAAACAATTTGATGACATCAAATATCTTCATTGTGGAAGAAGACAGATTTGAGATTCAGATATGATTTCTCTAAGTAGTTGTCCAATTTGGCAGCTCTGTTTGTTAGAAAAATCACCAATAGGTGTTGCTTCGCCTTCTTTGAATAGTTTAAAAACATGAACTAAAGATCTTTCTCATTGCATAATAACTGAAGTGGATAGTTCATTAAATACTGATCTTTCTCTTGGAAAAATAGGTTTAAAATTTAAAGAGAATTGTCTAATGCATCTTAAATTTGACACTTTAATTAAATGAATTTTATGGGGATGGTGGTAGTTTAAAGAAAGAGAGGATGAGAGCAACGTTTTGAAAGAGACGAAAGAAGAGAATATATATAATATTAGATGAATATTTACAATTGAATTTTTCATTTATGTTAATAATTAATGCTGACTCACATTATAATAATAACTAAATACATATAGATAACTGAAAGAAGCGCATTATTTTAGAGCCTAAGTTTTGTGCCAATAAATTAAAATTGGTTTCTTTAATAGTGTAAATGTAAAAAAAAATACATTACTATTTTTTTCCCTTATAAAATATATATATATATTTTCTCCTCCATTACATTTTTTGAACATTGTCTTATATTTTTTTATTCCAAGGAAAAATTATAAATTTTTATTGATAAGGGCTCAATATCAACTTTTGTCTAGAAAATTTAAAATTATGTGCAAATATTTTTACAGAGTTATATTTTTATTAATAAAATTTGTAAAAAGGACTTAAATAGTATGCTTTTTTATATATTTGTGGAAATAAAAATGATAACTGAAATAACATTCCAGACCTAGTATACTATGTGTCATTTAATATATTTCTACTAATATCAAATCTGACCTCCCAAAATTCAATGGATCTAGATATAAAATTGAATATTATGGTATTTTAAGTGTTGTGGCTCAACCATTGCTCAAATTTGGTCCAACTGATGCTCAACTTGAATCCAAAGCTCTGCTCAAGAAGGGATAAATTGAGGCTCAATTTAGGGCCAACTTTTTTTTCAAAATTTTTTCATATAATTAAAAAACAGTTTCCTAAAACTTTCACAACATTTTCACTATGTTTTCCCTACCTCTTCCTGAAAGATTCAAAGAGAGGGAACTGCTAGCAGTTCACCCCCTGATTTCCTGTGGTGTATTGGCAGAAAAATAAAGTAATCTTGCTGAAATACATGCCTCAACCATGGACAACACAAACAGTTTATTTGAAAAAACAAATCATCTTACCAAGGAAAGAATCTTGATAGAGAAAAAGAAACTTGATAATGATATGGGATCAAATGATATGAAGTTACTTATCTTGAAAGAAAAGGATTGTGAAACCCCTGGTGATTTAGCTGTTTTAAAAAAGATGAAGGCTGATTTAATAAAAAGATGGATAGGTGATTAAAAATTTTGAGACATGTTTAAAATTTAGTAACTAGATATTGATATTTTAAGTAAAATTTATTTGGTCAGTAACTACTTATCACACTATGATATTGAGAGACAAAGACATGTGGATCAGTTTGAGGAGCTATAGGGAGAATGAAATATGATATTAGATGATACAATTTGTAAGAAATAACACTTAAAAAACCCTTAATATTGAGAGATGAAAATTATAAATCTTTTTATTTAATATACATTATTTATCAGTGTGTGCTAGTGTTTAAGTATGATTTAATAGTAAATATTAATGGTCCAACTTCTTATTGATAGATTATTTAGTGATTAAACCTCAGGGGAAGACTAATAAAATAGTTATTCTCAATATAAACTCACAATACTTAGATTTCTATGCATGCTAGTGGTGGAAAATCGATCAATAAAATATAGTTATAGCTTATATAAAGATAATATCAATTTATAAATGCTTTATAATATATTTATACATAATAATAATTGTGTTGTAGTGTCTATTTGATGTTTAGTAAGTAAGTGATGATCCAATAACCCATCAAATCCTCCCTTACTTATACCAAAAATCACTGAAGTGCACAGACCTTCAATCCAGATGATGTCACTGCTATCCGTGGCAATTAAAGCACTGTGAGGGCCATAACCTCCCCATGGAATCCACTTCAAGCAGTTTCAACACCCAGATCTCCAGTAAGGACCCTCCATCACCATTAATAATACAACAGACCTATACCATAAATAGAATAAACAGATAAAAGTGGATACCATAAAGAAACAGGTAAAATAACTTATCAAAAGAGTATATAATGAAAACCAAAGCATATAAAGGAACCAAATTAACTGTACAAGCCCCCAATAAAATTCCCAAGCATCCATATTAACCCAGTAATGATATCCCAACCCATAAATCCGTGAAAATCCATCAAAGGAATCAGATTAAGTTGTCCAAACTGGATATATGTGCCTGAAATAGGTTTATATGCTTGTGTAGGTGTTGCGAGTCCATTTAATATGTCCATATGACCTAAAATAAGCAGAAAAATAAAGTTTATAGGCTATTAAGAGGTTAAAACCCACTTATGGGCCTAAATATACATAATATAGCTACATATTTCACTGAATATGAGGTTTATGTATACATATAAGCTTATGTATGTCTATGATTACCTAATATAACTTAAGATAAGTATACTATGAATTCATTAACACCTTAATAAGTATTATTAGGCTAATTATAAGTTATATAATAGTGTAATAATTATATATACATGTATTATAACCATATATATAAGTATTATAACCTTAACTTTAACTCATAAGCTTAATTTAATTAAGGTTGTCTTGTTTTAAGCATAATAATTAATCAGTCCTTGGGATACCCAGGCTGAAATTATTTATTACATGTATAAAATTTTTTATTTAACAAATATTATTATTGGCCAACTACTTATTACCTTTTGATATTTAGAGAAAATGATATATGGATCTGTTTAAGGGGCTATAGTATAGGGAAAATTGGGCTATATAATAGGGGGTGTCAGTTCTGGCAAATCCGCACTTACAAATCCGCACTTAAATTTGACCAAATCCGCACTTAAATAAGTGTGGATTTCCAAAACACACTAGCCCCAATACTGGTGGATTTCAAAATGAAATAAGTCACTTATTTCACTCAAATCCGCACTTTCTCAACCAAAAGTGCTGATTTCACCATCAAGTCCCATTTCACTGATTTGTCAGCATCATCCCATTCATACGCAGCACTCCGCAGCATAACACTTCATAACTCAAAACATCGTACATCACTTACATCTTAATATCATATCATATAAGAGTCATGCCTTCCTCACTTTCAAATCATGATAAATTACATAAAGCAATGACTTTCATGGCGCTTGAACTGCTCTTGGACTCTGATTCCGATTCTGATCTAGAAGAAGATTTTGTCATTTTATCAAAAATGGCCAGGAAACGTTACCTTCTTCCCAGAAAGCCTCAAGTACTTCATACCCCCAAGTACACCATCCTAACACTTCTTAACCTATCTACACCCAGTTTTAGACAGCTGTTCAGGACTTCTCAGGAATGTTTCCTTAAATTGCTTGAGCTTATTCAGGATCATCCCATATTTCACAATAATTCTCAAAAAGAACAATGACATCCTTCAATTCAATTGGCCATCACACTATGTCGTTTGGGTTCAAATGGTAATGGAGCCGCTTTGAAACGTTTAGAAAATGTCTTTGATTTAGGGTATGGTTCAGTTAACACTTATACCAAACGATGTATCACTGCCATCAACTCCTTGGAATCTCAACTTCTCACCTGGCCAACAAAAGAAGAGCGACTTGAATCATCTCAGGTTATGCAAGCAGAGGGCTTTCCAGGATGTATTGGTTTTGTTGATGGTACTACTATTCCTTTGAGCCAGAAACCTGCTCAAGGTGGAAACAATTACTTTGACCGTAAAAAGAGGTAGATTATTTTTAACTCCTTTCATCCTCCTTGAAACTAACACAAACAAATATATCTTCTTTATAGATATTCAATTAACGTTCAGCTTATATGTGACGTAAACAAAAAATTTATATCATTCTTCGCTGGCTATCCTGGCTCATGTCATGACTCCTACGTCTTCCAAAGAATGCATATTTCAAATGAACCTGAAAAATTCTTTGATGAAAATCAGTATCTTCTTGCAGATTCTGCTTATGTGAATGGAAAATATGTACTTCCTGCTTTTCGGGGAGCAGCTTCAGAAGACAGTCAAAATGCCAAATTCAACAATCATTTGGCAAAGTCAAGAGTCCGTATTGAACATTCTATTGGAATCTTGAAAGGCCGTTTTTCTAGTTTAAGGGAATTAAGAAGTCCTCTTAGAAATAAATCTGAAATGGAGGCGGTGATCAACTGGATTCTGTGTTGCACTATACTTCATAACCTACTTGCTGACCTCAAAGATCAATGGTTAGAGCTGTATGAAGATGAACAAGTTGATTCACCTCCGACTATATCCAACACTTCTATTTCTCAATCAACTAGTATAAGGGCGAAAATCCTTCCAATAACACTCCAACATTTTTCAACGCAATTTTAATTTTTTTCTCTTTCTCTTCAAATTATCAATTTGCATGTATTATTCACTGAGAATGGTAAAATTTTTTGCATATTTTTTTGGTTTTTGAATTTGCTGTTAAAGTCTTATTTTTTTTCTCTCTGTGTTTTCTTTCATCAACTCAACATGAAATCGCATATTTTCAGCAAACACCACGCAATATAGGGGGAGGACTTGCTGGCAAGTCCGCAACTTGAAGTCAGATGGAAATCAGATGGAACTCAGACTGAAGTAATACTGAACTTTCACTTGAAGTATCACACAAATAACAATGGATCTATATTGAAAACATAGTGAAAGTGTGAGGATAACTGAATGGAAGCCAGAAAAAATCATTCCATGAGTCTACTCAATGCAAAGTATTTTTTGAAACAGCTTATTAAAATAATACTTTATTAAATTAATTTGATCAATAAAAATTGATTGACAATATTGCAATTCTTAAATACAATAATTTTATTAAAAAATTTCAGATTACATATAAAAAAAAACAGTGACTTTTTCTATTACTTACAACTGTTTTTACAGAATTGAAAACTATGTTTCAGCTAATATTTTATGGAAGTGAACTCTGTTCTTCGCCCGAAGAACAGAGTTCATCCTCCTATTTTCACACTCTGTTTGCACCAATCTCCATCCCTTTCAATTCTATCAACACATGCTTGTCTTCCCTTCCCATGACTTTCGCTATCCTCCCAGACCCATTGTATGCCATCCTCTTTTGATCCCCATTTCACCCCTCTCAACCTCTCCCAGACCCTTTTCTTCATTTAAAATGCCTCGGAACCCTTAATCTTCCCTTCCAACTCTTTCCCAACCTTTTCGCTACCCCATACACCCTTCCTCACCCCTCTCTCCAGCCTTAGTCCCAAACCTAGTTTCTAGACTTGATCTGCATTTTGGCTTAAGGAATTGTCATTACTTTAAAAGTAGTATACTTGACATATCTTATTTATATATTAATTAATTTATGTAATTATATTAAATTTTGATGACTTTCACCCTTTACTTCAATAAAATGCAGGGGAGGGTATTGCCAATTTTTTAAATCTGACATGTGAAATTGATGACTTAGAAAAATTTGGTGGTACCCACCCCTTGTTTCAATAAAATGCAGCGGAGGGCATTGCCAATTTTTTAAATCTGACATGTGAAATTGATGACTTAGAAAAATTTAGATAAGCAAACTTATTGACTAGAAAGTAAAGATAGAAAATTTTTATTATACATTCAAATTTTTGTCAAAAATAACGTACTATATTCTTTTCCTTTTATAAGTCAGCATATAAGAAAATATTACCAAAAAGAAATCAAACAAAATTAAATTAACTAGAAAAACAAATTATCAATTGAAAAGGTCAAGTAATTTTTTAATGTCCTCATAAGATTGGCCATTTTTAACACATTCCATAATGAAATCTTTTTTTTTAAAACTCTCTTGTTTTTCCAATTCACAAGTAGCCATTTCTCTTTGAAATTGACAGTCATTTACTCTTTCCATCTGCTCTACCTCAAATTTTTTTTCTTCCAAATCTAAGGCTTGCTGATCTTTCCTTAGCATATGATCAAACTTCATCTTCTCAAAGTCAAGGGCATTATTTGCAATAGTTGATTTCGCTGAGAAAATTAAATTGAAATAAATAAATAAATGAGTTAATGATTAAGATATATAGTAAACAAAACTTACTTATATCTTTTTTTTCAAAATAATCCTCAAGGGAGCCAAATGAGCTTGTTGAAGTATTACCACGTTTTAATAGATGGTTCAAGTTCATTGAAGTTGAGGCTCGACGCTTTAGTTTGGAGTTTGAACAACAGGCTTCAGGAAGTTCTTCTAAAGCAGCTTCTAAAGAGGTATTCACATTTCCAGAATTGAGATAATTTAATGGAGATTGAGTTTGAGTAGGAGGAGACTAGAAAGAAAGAGAAATTCAGAGAAGAATTGAAGAAAAAACAAAAAGTAAACATACATTTAAATTTTGGGCCTCTGAGGATTCAGATCTTCTGCGATATAATTGTTCTGCTTGATAGTTGGGATCATCTTCAGCTGAACTATGGTTAGAAGGTGGAGGGGATTGATCTTCTTCAAGTAAAGGTGTGTTGGGGGGATTATAGGAAGGTTTGGATCCAGAAGGTATATGCTTAGTAGTATCGTGTAGAAACCAAGGGTTTACATCAACTCGGGTGCCAAAAAGATTATCCATTTCCTCATAGATAGGACACATGACATTGAGCTTTTCGGAATCAGTAGTAATTCCAATCTCCAAATCATCATCGTCAATACCAAAGCCAGTTTCATTTACAGCATGATGAGTCTTTTTATATTTTGAATGGTAACTCTTAAATCTCTCCTTCATTTGTTTAGGATTGATATCGATTCTCCCCCTTGTTTTCTTCCTTACTTCATTGGCCATCAACAAATAGCCATTAACCTTTGAAGAAGGTGGACGTCCAATACGAGTGGACTTTTCACATCCAAAACATGCTTCAAAATTTGATTTTATTTTAAGGAAGTTGATTATGATGAGATAATCATCCTTTTTAAGCTGACCTGAACCTGCCTTTGATTTTTCAGGTGTAGGGCTTGCTTTACAAGGAGACTTTTGTGACGAAGCAGATTTTTGAGTTACCTTTTGAGATTTGGAATGTCTGGGAGGCATTATGAAACTGGCACATAACAAGAAAAAAGATTAAAAAGTAGAAGAAATAAGTAAAAAAGAATGTAAACATGCCTGGTCAAAATATTGAAAATGTCAGGAAGGGGTGTGTGCCGAGGATTGATGGGTAGGTAGCGAGGAAGGTCAGTGTGTCACATGTGAAAGGGATGGGGTAAGAAAGGAAGGGATGTTTTGTGGCCAAAATGTGGTTGTGAAAAAAAACGGGAAAAAAGTGCTGATTTGAGGTCATAACTGACACCCTTTTTTGAAATAAGTGACTTTTTTGCAAAATTTAAGTGCTGATTTGTAAGTGCTGATTTGGTTTGAAATCCGCACTTAATTTAAGTGCGGATTTGCCAGAACTGACACCCCCTAATAGATGATACATTTCAAAATTAGTGGGACCAAAAAATTGGGAGAATGGCTCACCTTATATATGCCTTGGAATGCCTGATCAGCAAGAAAAGATATTGTTCTTCAGGCATTATCCCCTCACCCAAATAATAAGCAGGTGTCTCCTAAACTAGCAATGTGAAAATATTAAAAAAATTATTAAAAGTTAGCAAGAAAAATAATTAATTGAATAATAAAATAAAAATTAGCAAAATAAAAAAAAATTAAGATCTGAAAAAAAACACTATTTGTAAATCCAAAAAAATGAGAAAGGAGTGATAAAAACAAAGAAAGAAAAGATAAGGAGCAGAAAAAAAAATCAAAGCACGCCAAAAAAATAGGGGGATAAAGGATTTGAAAGTTCTTCTCCTCCAATAGGGGGTATCAATATTCATGTATCTACAATTAGGGATCAGGAATTTTTTTTCCTGGGATCAGACATTATTAATTACAGAAGATTCTTATCCACTAGCCCTGGGGCTAGTTGATAAGGAATCCAAAATAATGCATTATCCCACCTCTTATACCCCAATTTCCATTCCTAATTCCCGATCCCAAACTCATCACATCCATGATTGATTTGTAAACAAGCCACATGACATATAATTGTGGACGCCATCCTTACGTATCTCATAACACTATGATACTTAATTTTGGTGGTAAACACTTAAAATTTTTTCTCATCTTTATGTGTCTCTTCACTCTATGATATTTAATTTTTGTAGTAAACATATAACATTTTTTTTCTATCTACACACCCTATCTGCTCACTTGGTGGAAAATTCCCACTTCCAACTCATCACCTAAACCTTCTACCAACAACCTTTTCTACCAAAAATAATGAAGCACCTCTCTACTAGGAAGAAACTTCACGCAGCTATGAATGCTATCACTTTAGTTTTAGCCGCTTACTCTGACTCTGACTCTGGGTTGAAAAACACTTTAGATTATATGTCTTTTAAATGATCTATATGAAGAAGAGGATCCCAGACCTGCATCAGCTCTCCCCTCCCTTGAATTACAAAAACATTCTTTCTACCAGCATATGTTCTGTCATTATGCCAACCACCCTCTAACATTTTGAAACACAATGTCATATGCCACATTGTAGACAATCCTATAGTACTAGCTATAGGCCTTGACCAAGGGAGTTAAAGAAAACCCAGATAGAAAATCCCCTGTCCCTTTAGAAAAATAAGTGAGATTAACCTGTTGCAGCAAATTGGAGATCTGTTTGCTAGACCCTCTAATTAAACACTCTTGACCTCTTTAAAAGTGAAAGATAATAGTCCCAGTCAGACTACCAGAAAGAGTTGAAATGAACAGTAATATATTACAACAAAACACAAGCCAATGAGACAGTGAAGAAAAGAGAGGTGATGAGTAAAGAGATAAGATGATTCCTTAAAAATCTTCCCACACATGCATCATACAGCCAGTGCACAGACTACCCTGACAAATTCCCTGCCCAAAATCCAGCTTTCCCAGCCTTTTTCATGCATAAAAGTGCATTTTGGAGCTTCCTCATCACCCAGGCAGACATCCCGCACAAGGAAAGCGGCTGCTAAGGGGTGGGGGGGCCGCTTCTAGGCCTTAAAACACCCATACAACCCATAAAAACCCTAAAAACCCATAACTTCACTAATAAACAAGATAAACACACATAAGACATACCAAAATAAAAAGAAAATAAAGGAAAATAATCTGAGACATAATAAGTGAACCTAGCTTAAGCCTAAATAAGTACCACTAAGCAATAGACTTCAAATAAATACCAATAACAACACCATAACTACCCTATAAAACAAGGTAACCACCCATAGGGATACCAAAATGAAGAGAAAAGAAAGGAAATTAAGCTGAGACATAATAAGTGACCCTAGCTTAAGCCTCCATAAACACTACTAAACATCACCTAAAGATGAATAAATCCACGAATAACACCATAACCCCAATAACACCCTACATAACAAATACCCCCAAATATGCACTCCAAAGGCCTACCCAGGTTTGGATCACCACAACATGAAACTCAAAGAAAAAATACCTCAGTTACACCACTATTCCAGCCTAACTCCTAGTGATACACAAAAAGCAATATTGAAAAGATTACATTCTATTGTGTTCTCAAATTAGCTGTGCCATTAGAACTATAAAGTATCCTAAATTTAAATATGCTTGTACTTTTCAAACATAAGCAATCTACACACGCTATAGCGCTATAATTGAGGCAATATTCAAAAGGGATAATTATGGTTCTGAGGGTACTTAGGAGGTCTTGGAAGTAGGAACAGGAAAGACAGATTATAAGGTTAGATTAATTAGTAATTGGAAACTCCGGTGGATTAAATGGGTCTGTGAGTAATAAATGGCTGGTTGGTTAATGGGTCAGTGAAAGGAGGAATAGAATAATGAAAAGGGTGTTACTTTGGTTTGAATTTCTCTAGAATTAAATTATAAAATATATTTGTGATAGTAGTTAAACTCTTTTTAGGCTATTATTATATTTGTCCTTTTATTTCTTAATAATCAATTTTACTAAAATCCTAAATACTTAAATCTTCCCTTTGATTATTAAATTACAACTCTTTGTGAGATTACCACAATAGTTAGTGCTCCTACATTGTACATTAAACTATTACTCGAAGAAAATTAGAAACCAGTCTAGTTACTCAGTTCTATCTTTGAATCACTTCCTCGAAGTAATCCTTTGTGCTTCAAAGCTGTAGTCCCCCTCATCCTTTTATCTCACTTACTTTAGGATCATACTTGACCTTGTGCGTAGGTTATCCAGTGAAAGTGTCAAGGGGTCTTTTATGTCTAGAAGGTTTTTAAAAGCGGTCCAATAGAGGTAACAGGGGAATTTTTGGATATCAAAGTTTAGGATACGTACTTATATCTTTTTATTAGTTTTACTCAAATATAAGAGGTAGAAAAAATTTATTATTATTATGAAATAAAGAGGTAGAACTACAAGAATATAATTAATAAAAATAATAATTGATAGCAATAAGTACCAAATAAAATAAATGTTTTTTAAGTATAAGTAAGTAATGTAATGATCAAAAACAACCAAAAGAGAGGCCTTATATAGGCTAAGGAGAGTCACATAATGGCAATAAAACTCTAAAAACATTAGTATGAGAGAGAGAAAAAAGGAATTTTCCAGAAGGAATATTTTCAAATAATAAAGTTGTTCTAAAAAGAAGGTGTCAAAAAGATGTATTTACAGAGTATGACAGGAATAAATTAATTGATTTAATATTTACTGTAAAGGTCATTTCTAAATATGAAATTTGAATTTTATATATATATTTATTTTTATTTGAATATTAAATTTTTATTTTAATTTAAAATCTATTTTTTAATATAAATTTTTATTTCTTTCAACCTGTCAATGAGCATGGTGTAAGAGAATAAAAATATAAGGGACATTTTTATATTTAATTTTAATTATTCATTAACTTTACCATTCTGTAATTAGTTAATTTTTTATAGGTAATTTTAATGTAACTAATTTATAATTAAATAATTAAAATAAGAAGGCGTGGCTTCATCCAGTAAATAATTAATTAATTTACTGGGTAAGTCTAGCAGCCTGGCTGACACTCCCTCACTCTAAAAAAACAATTAAAACAATGCTATGATTTTTTCTTTTTATATTTCTTTAGCAGAGTAGGAAGATTAGATATATCTTTCCCAGGTATCCAAGAATCATATTCTGAAGATTTATTCTTGAATCTCAATAAGTATTCAGTACCTTTTTCAGCAGTAACTATTCTGTCATTTAAAATTTTATCAATTTCTGCTGTCTCAGTGATTTTATTAGGGGTCTTTTTGGTCTTCCCCTCCTTTTGGGAAATAAATCACTATTGGATGTGTAAGGTTTCAGAAGAGATATTGGAAACACAGGATTTTTACTGTCATATGGAGAATACAAAATAACTTCAACTGCATTATCACCAACCATTCTTCTGACAGAAAATGGACCTACAAATGGGTATTTTAATTTGTTATAACCTTGTAAATTGAAGTGGACTGTAGAAATCAGTACTTCATCACCCTTTTTAAAAGTGTATTCTTTATGGGATTTGTCCCATCTTTTCTTCTCATATTCAAACAATTTTTCAATACATTTTTGACCATGACTTCTGAAAACTTGTTGCATTTGAAGAAATTACTTTACACCAGGATGTAAATCCAATTTAGGTATTTTATTATTGAGAATTTGGGCAGGAGTATTTGGAACATATCCAAGCCAGAGCTCAAAAGACTTTCTTTGAGTAACAGAATGATAAGTGCTATTATAAGAAAGTTCCAATCCATGAAGTAGGGTAACCCAATCATGAGTAAATCTGTCATTGTCTTTTTACTCAAGGGCAAAGGCACAATAACTTCTTATCATGTCCTCTAAAGTCTGAATCATTCTTTCAGCTAATCCACAAGTCTGGGGGTGATGGGCAGTAGAAAGTTTCAGATCACAACCACATACATCCATCAGAGACATCCAAAATTCAGGAGTAAATTTAGGGTCCCTGTAAGAGATTATAAACTTAGGAAAGCCTGCAGTATTAAACATATGAGACCACCATAAGAAGGCTAATTCTTCATTAGAAACATCCTTTTGGGTGGGGATAAATTTACACATTTTTGTGAATCTATCCACAATAACCCAACAAGAGTTATAACTGTCTTTCCCAGCAATGGGTAATCCTGTTACAAAGTCCATGTTTATTATTTGCCATGGTGCATCAGGAGATTCAATATGTTGCATTAATCCAGCTCTTTTACCAGTCAATTTTTTTTGATTTTTGGCAAGAATCACAGGATTCAACATATAGTTTGGTGTCTTCAGACATATTAACCCACCAAGCAGGGTTTTTAATTCTGATCATTGTTTTTTCAAGATCAAAATTTACAGCCAGTATGTCATCATGACAAATTTTTAAGATGATCTCTTTCATAGAAGGAGGAATAACAATAACATCACTCAACTTTCTTCTATAATAGAGGTAGCCTTTATCAATTTAAAATTTACCTTTTTACAAAGCCTTCTGGTACTTTGGTGGAAGAGTTTTAATTAATGCTTGTATTGAAGCATTTTTTGGATAATTTAATATTGTACATAACTTCTTTAAGTCACTTTCTTTATCATATGAATCCAGAATAAGCTGTAATAGCTCTTCCTCCATATCCACCACATATATCCCATGAATATGAATAATTTCATCTTCAGGAAAATATGCAGGATTTGAGTGATCATTTGGAAAAGGTAACCTTGATAACATATCCAAATTTGGGTGAAAAATACCAGCCCTATGAATTATTGTCATTCTCCCTCTATATTCTTGAACAACCAGCTGCCATCTGAACATATGTCTGTTAGGTGTTTTCAAGTTTAGTGGGGATTTAACTGCACTTCAGTCAGTGACAAATTCAAATTTCTGGTTATACAGGTAATAATTTAGCTTTTCCATAGCTCACACTACTGCTAAAAATTCTAGTTGAGTGGCATCATATTTCAATTCACTATTTCTCAAGGTTCTTGAAATATAACAAATTACTACTTCTGATACTTTATAATTCATCACTTGTTTCTGATGGAGGGCAGCACCAAGACCAATAAAACTGGAATCAGTGTATAAAAAAAATGTTTGATTAAAGTCAGGTAAAGCAAGAGTTGTTGATGACATTAAACAATGTTTCATAGTGTCAAAAGCTCTTTGTCTTTCAATGTTCCAGACAAAAGCAACATCTTTCCTATTCAGTTGGGTAAGGGGTAATGCTATGACTTGGTAATTTTTAATATACTGTCTATAGTATCCACACATTCCCAAAAAACTCTCTAGCTCTCTAACTGTGGCATGAGCCTTCACCTGTTGTATGGCTGACACATGGTTTTGTCCAACACATATCTGCAACGCTGAGACAACATGACCAAGCACTTTTAAGGAATGAAATCCAAATTTGCATTTCTTCAAGGCTAGTGTCATATTTATCTCATACATCTTATGGAAAACTTTAAACAGGTGGTTAAGATGGTTCTCAAATGTTTTAGAGAATATAATGATATCATCAATATAAACCATCAGCCATCCTTCAATTATTTCTTGATGAAATGTGTTATCCATAACTTTTTGAAAAACTGAAGGGGCATTTTTAGGGCCAAATGGCATCCTAATGTACTTATAAATACCCATATGAGTAGAAATCATCAGAAAATTCTGAGAGTTCTTCTCAACAGGTACCTGGTGATATCCCTTATTACCATCCAAACAGCTGATATATTTAGCACCCTGTAAGGTAGCATGTATAGAGCTAATTCTAGGCAAAGGATAGATATCATCAACAGTATAAGTATTTAGTGCTCTATAATCATCACATAACCTGGCATTATCTTTCTCATAAGAAATTAGGACAGGTGAGATAACACAATATTTAGGTTTTTCAGCTACCTTTTCAATAATATTCATTTTTAAAAGGGTAGAGATATTGTCTTTAATATCTTTTCTCTTTGTGGGAGAAGCAGGATAAGGCTTCTTCTTTAAAATAGGTGGTATATCAGTTAATGGACAAGACAATGAAAGTTTCATTTCTTCTTTAACTAATCCCAGTTCATGTGACCCATGAGCAAAGGCCATAGGAAAAGACTTTATCAAGTTAATGATGGAATCTTTATCCTCACCAGAAAGTTGTTCTCCAAAAGAGGCATTTTCAATTTCAGACATAAGGGCATTCATTTCTTTTGTAGATCTTCCTTTATATTGAACCACAGAATTACATGTGTTTAATTCTGGTTTTAATAGTTTTTTTGGGGAGGAAAACTTAAATTTTCTCTTCCCATTTATCCCCATTGTGAAGCATTGGTTTGAAGGATCTAATTTTATGCCATATTTGGTTAAAATGGCATTTCCTATGATAAACCAACCGCTTAAATTATCATTTTTCATGACAACAAAATCAAAAATAGCTCTTACAAAACCATGGTTATATTTAAAAAATAATATCACTACGCAATATAGGGGGTGGACTTGCTAGCAAGTCCCCAACCTGAACTCAGGCACAACTCAGATGGAACTCAGACTGAACTCATACTGAACTCATATTGAACTCTACTTGAAGACCCACCTAAAACTGTTCTGCTGAGTGGTGTTTATCCCTGATTGTATGGTTCCTTTGTCAATAGCTCAATGTGTGTTCAATCTGTGGTGAACTTGAGTCCAAGGTTGCGGACTTGCTAACAAGTCCGCCCCCCATATTGCGTGGTGTATGGCCTTGTATTTACCAATAGGGGACAAAACAGAGCCATAACCTCTCCAATTTTCAGAAGTGATAGGCAAAAGTTTTGATTTATAGTCTTTATCCACTGAAGCAAGTGCTTTTTCAGTTACTACACTTCCTCCAGCTCAAGAGTCCAGAACAACTTCCATGCTGGTTCCATTGATCAAGACTGGTGCTTTGGGAGGGGCAATTACAATTGAGCTATCCTCAATGTTCCTTATGATCTCAGCATCCTCAACTGTAGATAAATCATTATTATCAATATCAATAGTATTTAAATAATGAATATCTTCTTGCAGCATCAAGATTTCTTGTTGAGATTCATATGAAATATTGCTGGCACAATCACTTGAAGTATCATCCAGTTCTATTGTGTCATCAGCCTTCTCCTCAGTATGTTCAACATGATTTATCCTCTTGTCACAAACATGGCCTTTCTGCCAAGGCTTGTTGTATTTGAAGCAAGTGTTTGTTGCATACTTTTAAGGTGCAACAGGGGCAGAAAGTTTACCAACCTTTTCCAGAGGTTTCTGTTGGTAAGTGGAGGATTTCTCCAAAGGGGTCCTAGGAATGAATCTTCTGGAATCATGCTTGTTGTTTAGAAGGATCTCATTGCAAGTATTAATGAAAGAAGAGGGCTCTCTAGAGAGCTCAGTCCTAGCCACTATCAAGTCTCCCAGAGACATTGGTAATTTATAAAGGATCCTGTCCTTCCATAACTCAAACTCCATATCTGAGTCCATTTCCCTCAAGATTTTCACAAGTTTCATTAGGAGCTCAATAGGTTTTTCAGTAGAAGAGCTTTATCTAGTTTCCTCATACTGCCTTTGTTGAGCCATTCTGAACTTGGAGCCACCAAATTGTGATTTAATCAATTTTTTCCAATCTTCCCATAAGTAGTCATTTCTGTCCAGGAGAACAGATTCATACCACATTAGGGAAACATTAGCAAACAAAGAAATTAACTTAGACACAATTTCCTCATATGGGAGTTTGTAAGAATTTTTTAGGTTATCAATTCTACAAATAAATTGCTGCCAATCAGAAGAAGAATCACCATCAAATGTTGGGTACTGGTCAAGTTTTGGCCAATTCGTTTGATTTGAAGAAGTCTCTTTAGTACCAGCTTGTTTCTGAGTAAGGAGCAGCTTTAACTTCTCTGGTTGTGCAGAAATATCATTGTTTAATACCTCTGTGGAAGATCCTGGTGCATCATCAATTTTTGATTGAAACTCAGTAGTATCAACAGGCATTTCTGAATCTAATTTTACTTTAGATGAACTAGCAACAGGTAAACTTGGAGAATCCTGTACCCTATGTTCCTTCAAGGAAGTATCAGAATATTTTTGATCATTAAACAATGAATTCAATTTTTCTTCAATAGTTTTTAGTCTGGTTTTCACTTTTGGAAGACTAGATAAACTCTCATTGACTGTTGCAAAAGATAACTGGGTTTTATTTTGAAAAGATAAATAATGATCACTTAATCTTTTCAGGTTCATCTTATTTTCCTCTAGCTCTAGGAAACAGGTAGATACAGTATCTTTCAGTCTAGACAAATCATTTTTGATATTTTTCCATAAAGCAACTATCTTTTCATGGGCTGCTTTGTAATGAAACAAATGATCAGAAACTCTCTGTAACTCACTCCTCAATGCTTGATAACCCTTTTCAGTTAACAAACTATTATATTTCTGAGTCAATTGAATGTTGTTCATGATATTATTTTGTTTAGCAATAATATCTCTCAAATATTCATCATTGATGTTAGCTACATCTGGAGTGTTTTTCAGTAAGGAAACAGAGTAACTTTCCAGTTTCTCATAAAACTCAGGTTCAAGTGTTTCATCAACAATAGCCATATCAGGATTTATCATTGAAGTAGCAATTAGAAATAAAGGATTAGATACATTTGAAATTTGAGTAATTTGTCTACTGTTCTCAGCCTCTACAGGTCTCACAGTCTCAACTCCTCTTCCAGAATTACCTGAGGGAACTGGATTAGTTACAAGAAATGGTACTTGTGAATCAATAGAGGGCCTTACCAAGGTTTTCTGGGCAAGATCATATTGTTTTTTCTTCTTCTTCCTCCTTGATAGGGGTAAGGAGGTGTGGAGTTGACTTGGCTGTTGGGTCTTGATGGACCTGCTTGGGGCAATTGAGTCTGTTGATTTCGAGACAGGTAATCCCATTGAGTTTTTAGCCAATCCCACTGCCACTTGGATACTTCCACTTTCTCTGGCTTCTGGGGAGCCAATTGATGAAGATCCTTGGAGGGAGGAGTTTTCCTCTTCTCTTGAAGAAAAGCATCTATTTTTCTGTCCTTTTCCTCTAGAGCATCTACTCTTGACCTTGATCTCAAGTTTTCTGTCCTTAATTCCTTTATGTGTGTTGACAGGTTCTTTACTTGTTGAGGTAGTGGCATCTTTTTTATCTTGAAGCCTTTTGGAAGTTCTCCTGGTGGGTTTATTACAGGTTTCTTTTCCTGAGTTGTTTCTACCAGAATTTCCACTTCCTCCATTTCTACATCCTGATTGGTGAATTAATTGATTAATTTGAGGTAATTTAATAGTTAAATGAGAACTCACAGAAGTAGCCTCATCATAATCAATTACATCCAATTCCTCTTCACGTGCAGCAGAGACACCTTGATCAGTCATTTCTAAATTTTACTGAAATGAGAGAGGGAGACAATAAGATGAATTAGTTTGTATTTTTACTTTTATTTAAAAGAAAAATAATAAAATAAAAAAAAATTTTTTTTAAGGATAAAATCAACTAAAATAATAATCAATTTAAAACCAGGATATAATAATCAACTGAAGAATTAAATTTAAATTTCTTATTAACAATTTTATGATAATTATTATCAGGATTTTAAATCAACTGAGAATTTAATAATTAACCAGGACTTAATGTCTACTGAAATATTAAATATGAATTTTAAAAAAAAAATTTATTGTCAGGAAAATTTTTCAACTGGAACAAATAAAATTTAAATATATCAGGACAAGAGTCAACTGAAAATTATAAAAAAAATTTTTTTTAATATATAATTTATTACCTCTAGGACTAAGAACACAATTGCTCTATCTTTGTCAACTAGGAAAAATAAAATAATAATAAAAAATTTAATTCCAATTTACTAGACACCTCCCCCTGTTAAATGAGCAAATTAATGCCACTTACAGAGTGCTGAGTAAAAGGAAATACGTAGAGTATGATGAGTGCAAAGTGACCCACGAATAGTAATCAATAATTACCACGAAATATATAACTATTAGATAGTATATAAGCTTAAGTTTTGGAGTGCGGTTTGATTCCCGTTTGCAGCAAAAAAATAAGTCATGTGACGTATGACGTTCGTCGTTTTCGTCATCCAATCGTCCTTATAGGTACCTAGATGGCAATGGTCCCACAGTCTCCAGTCCTCAAAATAACAATGCACCATCAACAATTTGGAAAGGCCTCCAATTGTCAAGGTGGACTCTAATGTCTAGAAGAATTTCGAGGTATTCCAGGGATGGCAACAATGGATTTAAAGGACTCAAAATAATGTACGTATTTCCCTTATAGTTTTAAGATTTATTACTCAATAATTAGAGGTGAAAATTTTAATTATTATTATGATTTTTGATTTAGAAATACGGGATGTAAGTACTAAGTCAGTAATAAACAGTAATAAAATTTTAAATAGTAATAATAGTTTGTAAAAAATTGTAAGTAAAAAGGAATGTCTTGAAAAATACAAAAAGAGAGGGCCTTTATAGGCAAAGAGGTGAGAAATAAAATACAGAGTTAACACCACCTAATACAAGAGTGTGAGAAAAAGAAGCTAAATAAAGAGTGTATGTGAAATAATAAGAGTTATACTAAATAGTGCGTAAATAAAAGGTATTATTTTATTTGAAATAAAAATCTGAATCCTTTGGTCCGTCACATTTAGTGCAAGAACATTTGATTTAAAGTATTGAGTCAACAAAATCTAAGTAAAGAAATTTTAAAAGTTTTCTTCTTTTAAAATTTTAAAATTTTTTAATACTAATTTTATTCCCTCTCATTTGTATTATTGAGCACGGTTTTTAGGAGTAAAAATGTATTTGAAAGTTACTTATTTCTTATTAATTATTTACATTACTTATTGTACTTAGCTAGTTAGTTGTAAGTAATACATAAGTAGTTTGTAAATAATTAATTATTAATAAGGATTAAAAGCCATGGCTTCATCTCAGTAGAATTATTAATTATTTTACTGGGTAAGTCTAGTAGCCTGTCTGACAACAGCACTCTCAGTTTTTCATGATCAGAACAAAACTTCTTTTAAATGTCTAGTTGCATGGGAAAAAATGAGATATACACCAAATTGGAGACTCAATACCACCAAACCCACCTCTACTAACTCAGTTGATCTCACCTCTAGCCATTCAAATGGAGTTGAGGACCTGACAAGTGAGCCTGATAGTCCTTCCCCATCATTTTCTCATTCTACACATCCCATTGGAATAAAGGCTTCTAAAAGACAGAGATTAAGTTAAAGCACCTCAGAAGATTAAAATTCTCTATCACCACGGGAAATCTAGGGGTGTACTGCTAGCTATCCCCTCTCCTGAACTTTAGAGTGTCCCTTTGTTATTGCAGGTTTATGAATACTTTATAAACATAAGTAAGTTAAAGTTAGATTTAAATTTATTCTCAGATTGGTCCAAAAATGAGCCTCAATTGATCTCAAGTTATGCATAAGTTGATCAACTATAACCATAATTTTATCCTTCATTGAGCACACATTGAGCAAATATGGATCCAACATAAGCCTTAGAATATCCAATATAATTATCAATTTACAGGATGAAAATTATTCCTTAACATACCTAAGCATTACTTTGCATCCAAAAGATAAACCATAAAATTATGAAAGTAAATTTAATTAACAATAATGATATCTTTTACTACATAGTTGCAACAATAGATAAATTTAGCAAATTTTTTGATCACAAAATATTAATAGGGGGTGTCAGTTCTGGCAAATCCGCACTTACAAATCCGCACTTAAATAAGTGCGGATTTCCAAAACACACTAGCCCCAATACTGGTGGATTTCAAAATGAAATAAGTCACTTATTTCACTCAAATCCGCACTTTCTCAACCAAAAGTGCTGATTTCACCATCAAGTCCCATTTCACTGATTTGTCAGCATCATCCCATTCATACGCAGCACTCCGCAGAATAACACTTCATAACTCAAAACATCGTACATCACTTACATCTTCATATCATATCATATAAGAGTCATGCCTTCCTCACTTTCAAATCGTGATAAATTACATAAAGCAATGACTTTCATGGCGCTTGAACTGCTCTTGGACTCTGATTCCGATTCTGATCTAGAAGAAGATTTTGTCGTTTTATCAAAAATGGCCAGGAAACGTTACCTTCTTCCCAGAAAGCCTCAAGTACTTCATACCCCCAAGTACACCATCCAAACACTTCTTAAACTATCTACACCCAGTTTTAGATGGCTGTTCAGGACTTCTCAGGAATGTTTCCTTAAATTGCTTGAGCTTATTCAGGATCATCCCATATTTCACAATAATTCTCAAAAAGAACAACAACATCCTTCAATTCAATTGGCCATCACACTATGTCGTTTGGGTTCAAATGGTAATGGAGCCGCTTTGAAACGTTTAGAAAATGTCTTTGATTTAGGGTATGGTTCAGTTAACACTTATACCAAACGATGTATCACTGCCATCAACTCCTTGGAATCTCAACTTCTCACCTGGCCAACAAAAGAAGAGCGACTTGAATCATCTCAGGTTATGCAAGCAGAGGGCTTTCCAGGATGTATTGGTTTTGTTGATGGTACTACTATTCCTTTGAGCCAGAAACCTGCTCAAGGTGGAAACAATTACTTTGACCGTAAAAAGAGGTAGATTATTTTTAACTCCTTTCATCCTCCTTGAAACTAACACAAATAAATATATCTTCTTTATAGATATTCAATTAACGTTCAGCTTATATGTGACGTAAACAAAAAATTTATATCATTCTTTGCTGGCTATCCTGGCTCATGTCATGACTCCTACGTCTTCCAAAGAATGCATATTTCAAATGAACCTGAAAAATTCTTTGATGAAAATCAGTATCTTCTTGCAGATTCTGCTTATGTGAATGGAAAGTATGTACTTCCTGCTTTTCGGGGAGCAGCTTCAGAGGAAAGTCAAAATGCCAAATTCAACAATCATTTGGCAAAGTCAAGAGTCCGTATTGAACATTCTATTGGAATCTTGAAAGGCCGTTTTTCTAGTTTAAGGGAATTAAGAAGTCCTCTTAGAAATAAATCTGAAATGGAGGCGGTGATCAACTGGATTCTGTGTTGCACTATACTTCATAACCTACTTGCTGACCTCAAAGATCAATGGTTAGAGCTGTATGAAGATGAACAAGTTGATTCACCTCCGACTATATCCAACACTTCTATTTCTCAATCAACTAGTATAAGGGCGAAAATCCTTCCAACAACACTCCAACATTTTTCAACGCAATTTTAATTTTTTTCTCTTTCTCTTCAAATTATCAATTTGCATGTATTATTCACTGAGAATGGTAAATTTTTTTGCATATTTTTTTGGTTTTTGAATTTGCTGTTAAAGTCTTATTTTTTTTTCTCTCTGTGTTTTCTTTCATCAACTCAACATGAAATCGCATATTTTCAGCAAACGCATATTTTTTCAGTCACTCAAAGGTTGGGAAAGAGTTGGAAGGGAAGATTAAGGGTTCCAAGGCATTTTAAATGAAGAAAAGGGTCTGGGAGAGGTTGAGAGGGGTGAAATGGGGATCAAAAGAGGATGGCATACAATGGGGCTGGGAGGATAGCGAAAGGCATGGGGAGGGAAGACAAGCATGTGTTGATAGAATTGAAAGGGATGGAGATTGGTGCAAACAGAGTGTGAAAATAGGAGGATGAACTCTGTTCTTCGGGCGAAGAACAGAGTTCACTTCCATAAAATATTAGCTGAAACATAGTTTTCAATTCTGTAAAAACAGTTGTAAGTAATAGAGAAAGTCACTGATTTTTTTTATATGTAATCCTTGCTTTACGAGGAGACTTTTGTGACGAAGCAGATTTTTGAGTTACCTTTTGAGATTTGGAATGTCTGGGAGGCATTATGAAACTGGCACATAACAAGAAAAAAGATTAAAAAGTAGAAGAAATAAGTAAAAAAGAATGTAAACATGCCTGGTCAAAATATTGAAAATGTTGGAGATTGGTGCAAACAGAATGTGAAAATAGGAGGATGAACTCTGTTCTTCGGGCGAAGAACAGAGTTCACTTCCATAAAATATTAGCTGAAACATAGTTTTCAATTCTGTAAAAACAGTTGTAAGTAATAGAAAAAGTCACTGATTTTTTTTCTATGTAATCCTTGCTTTACGAGGAGACTTTTGTGACGAAGCAGATTTTTGAGTTACCTTTTGAGATTTGGAATGTCTGGGAGGCATTATGAAACTGGCACATAACAAGAAAAAAGATTAAAAAGTAGAAGAAATAAGTAAAAAAGAATGTAAACATGCCTGGTCAAAATATTGAAAATGTCAGGAAGGGGTGTGTGCCGAGGATTGATGGGTAGGTAGCGAGGAAGGTCAGTGTGTCACATGTGACAGGGATGGGGTAAGAAAGGAAGGGATGTTTTGTGGCCAAAATGTGGTTGTGAAAAAAAAAGGGAAAAAAGTGCTGATTTGAGGACATAACTGACACCCTTTTTTGAAATAAGTGACTTTTTTGCAAAATTTAAGTGCTGATTTGTAAGTGCTGATTTGGTTTGAAATCCGCACTTAATTTAAGTGCGGATTTGCCAGAACTGACACCCCCTAATAACTATAGGGATTGAAATAACTAATGCCATTCCTATTTTCAAATTATAAAAAGAATATAGTCACTTCTCACTTCAAATCTATTAAGTCTTTGTAAAACTAAATTTTGTATAATTTTTTTTTATTTTAGCTAAAATATAAGACCTACAGGCTATTGAAAATAAAATCTTCAGTTACTCAATTAAAAAAAGTATTTATGTTTAAATAAAAATAAAAATAGTCCTTAAAGTGTATAACTTGAAAGGTTGTTATGGAAATTAATGAATAAATGATTTTAGGTAAAAGTTTCCAGAACAAGTTTTGCCAAACTTGTGCTGGAGGCTTTTACCAAAAAACATTTTGAAACCATCAATTATCTTCATTATATGGGCTATTTTTTTGGGTTTTACTTGCAATTTTTAGTCACTGGTCTTATCCAAAGTGTCCAGCACAAGTTTGGCCAAACTTGTGCTGAACACTTTTATGATGAACACATCACTTCTCTTAAATAAAAATGCACCTTACCAACTTCATACTGGAAAAGTGTCCAGAACACGTTCAGTCAAACATGTGCTGGACACTTTGGACAAAACCAGAGACTAAAAATTTCAAGGAAAACCAAAAAATAGGCCATATATTGAACATAATTGATGACATCAAATTGTTTTTTGGTAAAAATGTCCTGCACAAGTTTGGATGAACTTGTGCAGGACACTTTTACTATATGAAGTTGGTTAGGTGCATGTTTTTTTAAGAGAAGTGAGGTGTTCCTCAAAAAAGTGTCCAGCACTAGTTTGGGCAAACTTGTGCTGGACACTTTTACAAAAAAACAATTGATGACATCAAATATCTTCATGTTCTAGCCTATTTTTTTTAATTTCCTTGAAGTAATAAGTTACTGTAAAAGACCAAAGTCTCCAGCACAAGTTTGGCCAAACTTGTTCTGGACACTTTTACTAAAAAACAATTTGATGACATCAAATATCTTCATTGTGGAAGTAGACAGATTTGAGCTTCAGATCTGATTTCTCCAAGCAGTTTTCCAATTTGGAAGCTCTGTTTTTTAGAAAAATCACCAATAGGTGTTGCTTCTCCTTCTTTGAATAGTTTAATAAACATGAACTAAAGATCTTTCTTATTGCATAATAACTGAAGTGGATACTTTATCAAATACTGATCTTTCTCTTGGAAAAGTAAGTTTAAAATTTAAAGAGAATTGTCTAATGCATCTTAAATTTGACACTTTAATTAAATGAATTTTATGGTGATGGTGGTAGTTTAAAGAAAGAGAGGATGAGAGCAAAGTTTTGAAAGAAATGAAAGCAGAGAGTATATATAATATTAGATGAATATTTACAATTGAATTTTTCATTTATGTTAATAATTAATGTTGACTCACATTTTAATAATAACTAAATACATATAGATAACTGAAAGAAGTGAATTATTTTAGAGCCTAAGTTTTTTGCCAATAAATTAAAATTGGTTTCTTTAATAGTGTAAATGTAAAAAAATACATTACTATTTTTTTCCATTATAAAATATATATATATTTTTTCTCCTCCATTACATTTTTTGAACATTGTATTATATTTTTTTATTCCAAGAAAAATTATAAATTTTTATTGATAAGGGCTCAATATCAACTTTTGTCTAGAAAATTTAAAATTATGTGCAAATATTTTTACAGAGTTATATTTTTATTGATAAAATTTGTAAAAAGGACTTAAATAGTATCCTTTTTTATATATTTGTGGAAATAAAAATGATAACTGAAATAACCTTCCAGACCTAGTATACTATGTGTCATTTAATATATCTCTACTAATATCAAATCTGGCCTCCTAACATTCAATGGATCTAGATATAAAATTGAATATTATGATATTTTAAGTGTTGTGGCTCAACCATTGCTCATATTTAATCCAACTGATTCTCAACTTGAATCCAAAGCTCTGCTCAAGAAGGGATAAATTGAGGCTCAATTTAGGGCCAACTTTTTTTTCAAAATTTTTTCATATAATTTAAAAACAGTTTCCTAAAACTTTCACAACATTTTCCCTATGTTTTCCCAACCTCTTCCTGAAAGATTCAAAGAGAGGGAACTGCTAGCAGTTCACCCCCTTATTTCCTGTGGTGTATTGGCAGAAAAATAAAGTAATCTTGCTGAATAACATGCCTCAACCATGGACAACACAAACAGTTTATTTGAAAAAACAAATCATCTTACCAACGAAAGAATCTTGATAGAGAAAAAGAAACTTGATAATGATATGGGATCAAATGATATGAAGTTACTTATCTTGAAAAAAAAGGACTGTGAAACCCCTAGTGATTTAGCTGTTTTAAAAAAGATGAAGGCTGATTTAATGAAAAGATGGATAGGTGATTAACAGTTTTGAGACATTTAAAATTTAGTAACTAGATATTGATATTTTAAGTAAAATTTATTTGGTCATTAACTACTTATCACACTATAATATTGAGAGAAAATGACATGTGGATCAGTTTGAGGAGCTATAGGGAGAATGGAATATGATAATAGATGATACAATTTGTAAGAAATAACACTTAAAAAACCCTTAATATTTAGAGATGAAAATTATAAATCTTTTTATTTAATATACATTATTTATCAGTGTGTGCTAGTATTTAAGTATGATTTAATAGTAAATATTAATGGTCCTACTACTTATTGATAGATTATTTAGTGATAAATCCTCAGGGGAAGACTAATAAAATAGTTATTATCAATATAAACTCACAATACTTGGATTTCTATGCATTCTAGTGGTGGAAAATAGATCAATAAAATATAGTTATAGCTTATATAAAGATAATATCAATTTATAAATGCTTTATAATATATTTATATATAATAATAATTGTGTTATAGTGTTTATTTGATGTGTATTAAGTAAGTGATGATCCAATAACCCGTCAAATCCTCCCTTACTTATACCAAAATCCACTGGAGTGCACAGACCTTCAATCCAGATGATTTCACTGCTATCCCTGGCAATTACAGCACTGTGAGGGCCCATAACCACCCCATGAATCCACTTCAAGCAGTTTCAACACCCAGATCTCCAGTAACAACCCTCCATCACAATTAATGATACAACAGACCTATACCATAAATAGAATAAACAGATAAAAGTGGATACCATAAAAAACAGGTAAAATATATTATCAAAAGAGTATATAATGAAACCCAAAGCATATAAATGAACCAAATTAACTGTCCAAGCCCCCAATAAAATTCCCAAGCATCCATATCAAACCAGTAATGATATCCCAACCCATAAATACGTGAAACTCCATCAAAGGAATCAGATTAAGTTGTCCAAACTGGATATATGTGCCTGAAATAGGTGTATATGCTTGTGTAGGTGTTGGGAGTCCACTGAATATGTCCATATGACCTAAAATAAGGAGAAAAATAAAGATTTTAGGCTATTAAGAGGTTAAAACCCACTTATAGACCTAAATATACATAATGTAGCTACATATTTCACTGAATATGAGATTTATGTATACATATAAGCTTATAAATGTCTATGATTACTTAATATAATTTAAGATAAGTATACTATGACTTCATTAATACCTTAATAAGTATTATTAGGCTATGAATAGGTTATTTAAACTACTATAAGTTATATAAAAGTGTAATAATTATATATACATGTATTATAACCATATATGTAAGTATTATAATATTAATTTTAACTCATAAGCTTAATATAATTAAGGTTATCTTGTTTTAAACATAAGAATTACTCAGTACTTGGGATACCCAGGCTGAAATTATTTATTACACGTATAAAAATTTATAATTAACAAATATTATTATTGGCTAACTACTTATTACCTTTTGATATTAAGAGAAAATGATATATGGATCTGTTTGAGGGACTATAGTATAGGTAAAATTGGGTTATATAATAGATGATACATTTCAAAATTAGTGGGACCAAAAAATTTGGAGAATGGCTCACCTTATATATTCCTTGGAATGCCTGATCAGCAAGAAAAGATATTGTTCTTTAGGCATTATTCCCTCACCCAAATAATTAGCAGGTGTCTCCTAAACTAGAAATGTGAAAATAATAAAAAATAATTAAAAGTTAGCAAGAAAAATAATTAATTGAATAATAAAATAAAAATTAGCAAAATAAAAAAATAATTAAGATCTGAAAAAAAACACTATTTGTAAATCCAAAAAAAATGAGAAGGGAGTGATAAAAACAAAGAAAGAAAAGATAAGGAGCAGAAAAAAAAATCAAAGCAAGCCAAAAAAATAGGGGTACAAAGGATTTGAAAATCCTTCCCCTCCAATAGGGGGTATCAATATTCATGTATCCACAATTAGGGATCAGGAATTTTTTTTCCTGGGATCAGACATTATTAATTGCGGAAGATTCTTATCCACTAGCCCTGGGGCTAGTTGATAAGGAATCCAAAATAATGCATTATCCCACCTCTTATACCCCAATTTCCATTCCTAATTCCTGATACCAAACTCATCACATCCATGATTGATTTGTAAGCAAGTCATATGACATATAATTGTGGACGCCATCCTTACATATCTCATAGCTCTATGATACTTAATTTTGGTGGCAAACACATAAAATTTTTTCTCATCTTTATGCGTCTCTTCACTCTATGATACTTAATTTTTGTAGCAAACATATAACATTTTTTTCTATCTACACACCCTATCTGCTCACTTGGTGGAAAATTCCCACTTCCCACTCATCACCTAAACCTTCTACCAAAAATAATGAAGCACCTCTCTACTAGAAAGCAACTTCACGCATCTATGAATGCCATCACTTTAGTTTTAGCCGCTTACTCTGACTCCGACTCTGGGTTGAAAAACACTTTAGCTTATATGTCTTTTAAATGATCTTTATGAAGAAGAAGATCCCAGACCTGCATCAGCTCTCCCCTCCCTTGAATTACAAAAACATTTTTTCTACCAGCATATGTTCTGTCATTATGCCAACCACCCTCTAACATTTTGAAACACAATGTCATACGCCACATTGTAGACAATCCTATAGTACTAGCTATAGGCCTTGGCCAAGGGAGTTGGAGAAAAACCAGAAAGAAAATCCTCTTTCCCTTTAGAAAAACAAGTGAGATTTACCTGTTGCAGCCAATTGGAGATCTGTTTGCTAGACCCTCTGATTAAACACTCTTGACCTCTTTAAAAGTGAAAGATAATAGTCCCAGGCAGACTACCAGAAAGAGTTGAAATGAACAGTAATATATTCCAAAAAAACACAAGCCAATGAGACAGTGAAGAACAGAGAGGTGATGAGTAAAGAGATAAGATGATTCCCTAAAAATCTTCCCACACATGCATCATACAGCCAGTGCACAGACTACCCTGACAAATTCCCTGCCCAAAATCCAGCTTTCCCAGCCTTTTTCATGCATAAAAGTGCATTTTAGCGCTTCCCCATCACCCAGGAAGGCACCCCGCTTCATAGCAAGCGGCTGCTTAGGGGTGGGGGGCCACTTCTAGGCCCTAAAACACCCATACAACCCATAAAAACCCTAAAAACCCATAACTTCACTAATAAACAAGATAAACACACATAAGACATACCAAAATGAAAAGAAAATAAAGGAAAATAATCTGAGAAATAATAAATGAACCTAGCTTAAGCCTAAATAAGTACCACTAAGCAATAAACTTCAAATAAATACCAATAACAACACCATAACTACCCTATAAAACAAGGTAACCACCCATAGGGATACCAAAATGAAGAGAAAAGAAAGGAAATTAAGCTGAGACATAATAAGTGACCCTAGCTTAAGCCTCCATAAACACTACTAAACATCACCTAAAGATGAATAAATCCACGAATAACACCATAACCCCAATAACACCCTACATAACAAATACCCCCAAATATGCACTCCAAAGGCCTACCAAGGTTTGGATCACCACAACATGAAACTCAAAGAAAAAATACCTCAGTTACACCACTATTCCAGCCTAACTCCTAGTGATACACAAAAAGCCATATTGAAAAAATTACATTCTATTGTGTTCCCAAATTAGCTGTGCCATTAGAACTATAAAGTATCCTAAATTTAAATATGCTTGTACTTTTCAAACATAAGCAATCTACACACTCTATAGCGCTATCATTGAGGCAATATTCAGAAGGGATAATTATGGTTCTGTGGGTAATTAGGAGGTCTTGGAAGTAGGAACAGGAAAGACGGATTATAAGGTTAGATTAATTAGTAATTGGAAACTCCGGTGGATTAAATGGGTCTGTGAGTAATAAATGGCTGGTTGGTTAATGGGTCAGTGCAAGGATGAATAGAATAATGAAAAGGGGTCTACTTTGGTTTGAATTTATCTAGAAATAAGTTATAAAATATATTTGTGATAGTAGTTAAACTCTTGTTAGGCTATTATTATATTTGTCCTTTTATTTCTTAATAATCAATTTTACTAAAATCCTAAATACTTAAATCTTCCCTTTAATTATTAAATTACAACTCTTTGTGAGATTACCACAATAGTTGGTGTTCCTACATTGCACATTAAACTATTACTCGAAGAAAATTAGAAACCAGTCTAGTTACTCAGTTCTATCTTTGCATCACTTCCTCGAAGTAATCTTTTGTGCTTCAAAGCTGTAGTCCCCCTCATCCTTTTATCTCACTTACTTTAGGATCATACTTGACCTTGTGCGTAGGTTGTCCAGGGAAAGTGTCAAGGGGTCTTTTATGTCTAGAAGGTTTTTAAAAGCGGTCCAATGGAGGTAACAGGGGAATTATTGGATCTCGAAGTTTAGGATACGTACTTATATCTTTTTATTAGTTTTACTCAAATATAAGAGGTAGAAAAAATTTATTATTATTATGAAATAAAGAGGTAGAACTACAAGAATATAATTAATAAAAATAATATTTAAAAGCAATAAGTACTAAATAAAATAAATGTTTGTTAAGTATAAGTAAGTAATGTAATGATCAAAAACAACCAAAAGAGAGGCCTTATATAGGCAAAGGAGAGACAAATCATGGCAATAAAACTCTAAAAACAGTAGTATGAGAGAGAGAAAAAAGGAATTTTCCAGAAGGAATATTTTCAAATAATAAAGTTGTTCTAAAAAGAAGGTGTCAAAAAGATTTATCTACAGAGTATGACAGGAATAAATTAATTTATTTAATATTTACTGTAAAGGTCAATTCTAAATAAGAAATTTGAGTTTTTTGTATATAATTATTTTTATTTGAATATTAAATTTTTATTTTAATTTAAAATCTATTTTTTAATATAAATTTTTATTTCTTTCAACCTGTCAATGAGCATTGTGTTAGAGACTAAAAATATAAGGGACATTTTTATATTTAATTTTAATTATTCATTAACTTTACCATTCTGTAATTATTTAATTTGTTATAGGTAATTTTAATGTAACTAATTTATAATTAAATAATTAAAATAAGAAGGCATGGCTTCATCCAGTAAATAATTAATTATTTTACTGGGTAAGTCTAGCAGCCTGGCCGACACTCCCTCACTCTAAAAAAAACCATAAAAAAAATGCTATGATTTTTTCTTTTTATATTTCTTTACCAGAGTAGGAAGATTAGATATCTCTTTCCCAGGTATCCAAGAATCATATTCTGAAGATTTATTCTTGAATCTCAATAAGTATTCAGTACCTTTTTCAGCAGTAACTATTCTGTCATTTAAAATTTTATCAATTTCTGCTGTCTCAGTGATTTTATTAGCGGTCTTTTTGGTCTTCCCCTCCTTTTGGGAAATAAATCACTATTGGATGTGTAAGGTTTCAGAAGAGATATTGGAAACACAGGATTTTTACTGTCATATGGAGAATACAAAATAACTTCAACTGCATTATCACCAACCATTCTTCTGACAGAAAATGGACCTACAAATGGGTATTTTAATTTGTTATAACCTTGTAAATTGAAGTGGACTGTAGAAATCAGTACTTCATCAACCTTTTTAAAAGTTTATTCTTTATGGGATTTGTCCCATCTCTTCTTCTCATATTCAAACGATTTTTCAATACATTTTCGAGAATGACTTCTGAAAAGTTGTTGCATTTGAAGAAAATATTTTACACCAGGATGTAAATCCAATTTAGGTATTTTATTATTGAGAATTTGGGCAGGAGTATTTGGAACATATCCAAGCCAGAGCTCAAAAGGCTTTCTTTGAGTAACAGAATGATAAGTGCTATTATAAGAAAGTTCCAATCCATGAAGTAGGGTAACCCAATCATGAGTAAATCTGTCATTGTCTTTTTACTCAAGGCCAAAGGCACAATACCTTCTTATCATGTCCTCTAAATTCTGAATCATTCTTTCAGCTAATCCATCAGTCTGGGGGTGATGGGCAGTAGAAAGTTTCAGATCACAACCACATACATCCATCAGAGACATCCAAAATTCAGGAGTAAATTTAGGGTCCCTGTCAGAGATTATAAACTTAGGAAAGCGTGCAGTATTAAACATATGAGACCACCATAAGAAGGCTAATTCTTCATTAGAAACATCCTTTTGGGTGGGGATAAATTTACACATTTTTGTGAATCTATCCACAGTAACCCAACAAGAGTTATAACTGTCTTTCCCAGCAATGGGTAATCCTGTTAAAAAGTCCATGATTATTATTTGCCATGGTGAATCAGGAGATTCAATATGTTACATTAATCCAGCTCTTTTACCAGTCAATTTTTTGATTTTTGGAAAGAATCACAGGATTCAACATATAGTTTGGTGTCTTCAGACATATTAACCCACCAAGCAAGGTTTTTAATTCTGATCATTGTTTTTTCAAGATCAAAATTTACAGCCAGTATGTCATCATGACAAATTTTTAAGATGATCTCTTTCATAGAAGGAGGAATAACAATAACATCACTCAACTTTCTTCTATAATAGAGGTAGCCTTTATCAATTGAAAATTTACCTTTTTACAAAGCCTTCTGGTACTTTGGTGGAAGAGTTTTAATTAATGCTTGTATTGAAGCATTTTTTGGATAATTTAATATTGTACATAACTTCTTTAAGTCAGTTTTTTTATCATATGAATCCAGAATAAGCTGTAATAGCTCTTCCTCCATATCCACCAAATATATCCCATGAATTTGAATAATTTCATCTTCAGGAAAATATGCAGGATTTGAGTCATCATTTGGAAAAGGTAACCTTGATAACATATCCACATTTGGGTGAAAAATACCAGCCCTATGAATTATTGTCATTCTCCCTCTATATTCTTGAACAACCAGCTGCTATCTGAACATATGTCTGTTAGGTGTTTTCAAGTTTAGTAGGGATTTAACTGCACTGCAGTCAGTGACAAATTCAAATTTCTGGTTATACAGGTAATAATTTAGCTTTTCCAGAGCTCACACTACTGCTAAAAATTCTAGTTGAGTGGCATCATATTTCAATTCACTATTTCCCAAGGTTCTTGAAATATAACAAATTACTACTTCTGATACTTTATCATTCATCACTTGTTTCTGATGGAGGGCAGCACCAAGACCAATAAAGCTGGAATCAGTGTATAAAACAAATGGTTTATTAAAGTCAGGTAAAGCAAGAGTTGTTGATGACATTAAACAATGTTTCATTGTGTCAAAAGCTCTTTGTCTTTCAATGTTCCAGACAAAAGCAACATCTTTCCTAGTCAGTTGGGTAAGGGGTAATGCTATGACTTGGTAATTTTTAATATACTGTCTATAGTATCCACACATTCCCAAAAAACTCTCTAGCTCTCTAACTGTGGTATGAGCCTTCACCTGTTGTATGGCTGCCACTTGGTTTTGGCCAACACATATCTGCAACCCTGAGACAACATGACCAAGCACTTTTAAGGAATGAAATCCAAATTTGCATTTCTTCAAGGCTATTGCCATATTTATCTCATCCATCTTATTGAAAACTTTAAACAGGTGGTTAAGATGGTTCTCAAATGTTTTAGAGAATATGATGATATCATCAATATAAACCATCAGCCATCCTTCAATTATTTCTTGATGGAATGTGTTATCCATAACTTTTTGAAACACTGGAGGGGCATTTTTAGGGCCAAATGGCATCCTAATGTACTTCTAAATACCCATATGAGTAGCAATCATCAGAAAATTCTGAGAGTTCTTCTCAACAGTTACCTGGTGATATCCCTTATTACCGTTCAAACAGCTGATATATTTAGCACCTTGTAGGGTAGCATGTATAGAGCTAATTCTGGGTAAAGGATATATATCATCAACAGTATAAGCTTTCAATGCTCTATAATCACCACATAACCTGGCCTTATCTTTCTCATAAGAAATTAGGACAGGTGAGATAACACAATGTTTAGGTATTCCAACTACCTTTTCAATAATATTCATTTTTAAAAGGGTAGAGATATTATCTTCAATATCTTTTTTCTTTGTGGGAGAAGCTGGATAAGGCTTCTTTTTTAAAGTAGGTGGTATTTATGTTAAAGGGAAAGATAATGAAAGCTTCATTTCTTCTTTTACCAATCTTAATTCATGTGATCCATCAGCAAAGGCCATAGGAAATGATTTGATCAATTTAATGATTGAATCTTTATCCTCACCAGAAAGGTGTTCTCCAAAAGAAGCATTGTCAATTTCAGACACAAGTGCAGGAATTTCCTTTGTAGATCTTCCTTTATATTGAACTACAGAATGACATGTGTTCAATCCTGGTGTTAATAATTTCTTGGGGGATGAAATTTTAAATTTTCTCTTCTCATTTATCCCCATTGTGAAGCATTGGTTTGAAGGATCTAATTTTATTCCATATTTGGTTAAAATGTCATTTCACATAATTAACCAACTACTCAAGTTATCATTTTTCATGACAACAAAATCACATATAGCTCTTACAAAACCATGGTTATATTTGAAAAATACTGTGGCTTTGTATTTACCAATGGGGTACAAAACTGAGCCATAACCTCTCCAACTCTCAGAAATGATAGGCATAAGTTTTTATCTATAATCTTGGTCCACTGAAGTAAGTGCTTTTTTAGATACTACCTTTCCTACAGCTCCAAAATTTAAGACAACCTCAATGTTATTTCCATTGATCAAGACTGGTGCCTTGAGAGGGGCAATAATAATTGAGCTGTCCTCAAGGTTTTTTATAATCTCAGAATCCTCTACTGTAGATAAATCATTATTTTCAATATCAATATTATTTAAATAATGAATATCTTCTCCCAGAATTAATATTTCCTGGTGAGATTCATATGAGATATTGCTGGCACAATCACTTGAAGTTTCATCCAGTGGTATAGTGTCATCAGAATCTTCCTCTGTCTGCTTAAAAAGATGTATCTTATTGTAACAAGAATGGCCTTTCTTCCAAGGCTTACTGCATTTGAAGCAAGTATTTTTTGCATAATTTTTGGGTGCAACAGGGGCAGAAGGTTTACCAACCTTTTCCACAGGTTTTTGTTGGTAATTGGAGGTTTTCTCCAATGAAGTTCAAGACATGAATCTTCTAGCATCATACTTGTTGTTTAGAAGGATCTCATTACAATTATTAATGAAAGAAGAAGGTTCCCTTGAGAACTCAGTCATAGCAACTATTAAGTCTCTCAGAGACATAGGTAATTTATAGAGGATCCTGTCCTTCCGTAACTCAAACTCCATATCTGAGTCCATTTCCCTCAAGATTTTCACAAGTTTCATTAGGAGCTCAATAGGTTTTTCAGTAGAAGAGCTTTATCTGGTTTCTTCATATTGTCTTTGTTGAGCTTATCTAAACTTGGAACCACCAAATTGTGCTTTAATTAATTTGTTCCAATCTTCCCATGAGTAGTCATTTTTATCCAAGAGAACAGATTCATACCACATTAGGGCTACATTGGTAAATAAAGAAATTAATTTTGACACAATTTCCTCATCTGGGAGTTTGTAAGAATTTTTTAGATTATCAATTCTTCAAGTGAACTGTTGCCAATCAGAGGAAGAGTCACCATCAAATTTTGGATACTGGTCAAGTTTTGGCCAATTATTTTGATTTGAAGTAGTCTCCTTTTTACAAGCTAGTTTCTGAGTGAGAAGGAGCTGTAACTTCTCCAATTGTGCAGTAATTTAATTGTTTAATCCTTCTGTGGATGATCCAGGTACATCATGAATTTTTGATGGAAACTCAGTGATATCAAAAGGTATTTCTGGCACTAATTTTACTTTGGATGAGCTAGGAACAGGTACAATTGAGGTATCCTGATCAACAGGTTATTTCAAAGGAATGTCAGAAAACTTTTTATTATATAGAAATGAATTCAATTTCTCCTCAATGGTTGTTAACCTAGTCTTTACTCTTGGAATGCTTGATAAATTCTCATTGATGGTAGCAAAAGATAATTGATTTTTATTTTGTAAAGATGAATAATGGTTACTCAATCTTTCTAGGTTCAACTTATGTCCCTCTAGCTCCTGGAAAAAGATGGACACAGTATTTTTTTATTTTAGACAAATCATTCTTGATATTTTTCCATAAAGCAACGTTCTTTTCATGAGTTACTTTGTAATGAAACAAATCATCAGAAACTCTCTGTAACTCACTCCTCAATGCTTGATAACCCTGTTCAGTTAACAAAGTATTATATTTCTGAGTCAATTGAATGTTGTTCATTATATGATTTTGTTTAGCAATAATATCTCTCAAATATTCATCATTAATGTTGGCTACATCTGGAGTATTTCTCAATAGTGAAACAGAATAGCTTTCCAGATTCTCATAAAACTCAGGATCAAGTGTCTCATCAATAATAGCCATATCTGGATTTATCATTGAGGTAGCAATTAAAACCAAAGGATTAGATACATTTGAATATTGAGCAATTTGTCTACTTTTCTCAGCCTCTACTGGTCTCACAGTCTCATCTCCTCTTCCAGAATTACATGAAGGAACTGAATCAGTAACAAGAAATGGTACCTGAGATTCAATAGGGGGGCTTACAATGGCTTGGGAAAGACTTGGAAGTGGTTGTTCTTTCTCCTTCTTCCTCCTTGGTAGAGATGAGGAGGTGTTGGGTTGAACTGATTTGTTTTTGAAGGACCTGCCTGAGGTACTTGTTGCTGTTACAGTTGCTGTTGGGACAGATAATCCCACTGGGTGTTCAGAAAATCCCACTTCCACTTTGAGACTTCCACCTTTTCTTGTTTCTGGGGGGCCAGTTGTGGAGGGGCTTTTGGAGGAGGAGTTTTCTTCTTCTCTTGAAGAAAAGACTCTATGTTCCTTACCTTGTCTTCTAGACAGTCTATTCTTGACCTCAGCTTGAGGTTTTTTGTCCTCAACTCCTTGATGTGAGTGGAGAAGTTTTTTACCTGCTGGTTTAAGGGCATCTTTTTTATCTTGAAGCCTTTGAGAAGCTCTTCTGGGGGGTTGATAGAAGGATTTTGTTCCTGAGCAGTTGTCTCCACCAATATTTCCATCTCCTGCATTTCTACATCCTGATTGGTCCAGTAATTGATTAATTTAAGCCAGTTTTGTAGTCAAAGAAGAGCTTACAGAAGAGCCTTCATCATAATCAATCAAATCTAGTTCCTCATCATGGCCAGAAGAAGCACCTTGATCAGTCATAGTTATAATTAACCTGAACTGAGAGAAAGAAACATTCACCACAGAAAAAATGGGGGGTATTGCTAGCAATACCCCTTTCTTGAGCTCTGTTGAGCCACAAATCTATGCCTGAATTATGCACACATCATCACCATGTAGGAAATTTTTTGGCCTTACATTTAGTCAGAGATTTGTCACAAATTGAGCTCAAGATGAACCTACATTGATCACTGTTTGATCTTGCAAAATCCTAATTTGATCATGAGTTGAACTCCCTTTGATCTCACTTTGATCTAACATAAGCTTTTGCATATCCAATATGTCAACTATTCACTTTCAAAAAGATTCGTAATGAATTTCACATGGAATATTAGAACTGAAACCAGTAATTTTGAGTAAATGGCTCATCAAAATGATTAATCTACAATAAAATACCATCAAAATTCAATCTGATTACTGAAAACTTTTGGTAAAATGACTAATATATATTTAAACTGGCAAATAATATTCCATTTCTCAATTTAAAATTCAAAATATAAATCCTCATTTCAAATGTGAATTTTGTAGATTCCTTGCCTTCCTATATTATGAGTAATATTTGAGGTATTGTACACCTTTGTAAATATGGTGTTGTGCTGCTAGAAATTATCTCTGTTTCAATTCAACTTTATTGAAGCTTGATTCCAGAATGATAAATATTTTATAGCTATTTTGAGAAAAAAGTCACTAGTAATGAATTTAGCCATTTATCTGTCCTTTATTAAACCTCACTTAATCCTACTTAAATACAAATTGACCCACAAAAACCTTATTTGGGATATTTTTTAGCCCAGGATGATTCAAGATTGGAGCAAAATATTGTTTTACATATCCAATATGCCTATTGATTAAATTTCTTCAAGCTTACTTAAAATTCACATTAACATTAACTTTCACAGGAAATATTAAACACAAATCTTGAAAATATAGTATTTAAAATCAAAATAAATATAATATAATATGCTTACAACAAATTTTTTTTTCTGGATTAATTGAAACAAAAAATTGTTCATTTGCGAAAATAGAAAAAATAATATCCATCCTGAATTTGGAATTCATTTTTAAAAATTTAATGCCCCCTCACTTTCAAGTTTATCATGTATTTCAAAAATTATATTTTTAATAATTTAGTGAATAGTACACCTGAGATATAAACTTGGGGATATAAAAAACTAAAACATCAGAAAATTGAAATGTTTTTTATTGTTATGAATGAAAATAATGATTGAAAAACACCATTAGAGCAAGTTTTATTTTGAATAATAGGCATACTTTCTCATGTAAATTTCAATAAAAATAATTTTTATTCTTACATAAGTTGAAGTGGATACATTTGAGCTCAAAAAGAATTAAAATTGACAAAATAAGACTTCTATAATTCATATTCAAAAATGAAATCACCCTTCATTATCTACCTGTAAGCTATTTTAAATTAAATAATTTCAAAGTCAGTATATACTGATGTTATTTTTTCTTCTAAAAAATTTATTATATAGATTAATAGTCATAAACAGTTGACATAGATTTTAACTTTATATAAGCAATCTTTAATGCATAAAATGATAAAACTCTCTTTTATGTAAAAAGTGATGAAGGAAAAAAATATTATTAAATTTTTGATGCACTATCAATAAAATTGAAGATAGAGCATATCAAAAGTTTAAACTTAATTTCAATTTTGATATCATCATTTTATTTTATTTTACTTGAGTAGAAAACAGATTTTAAATCTCAATATAATTATAAATCCCATTAGTTTGTAGATTTCAACATTTGAAACTATGAAATAAATATTTATGAAAGAATTTTACAATATTTTCCCTTCTAAAAACTCATAAATCCAACTTCAAATCTTCTAACCTTCACAAGTAACCACAATGCATTCTGAAAATACTCTATATTTAAATAATTAAAGGTAAATAAAATTATGTTTTTATTCTTTATTTCAATTTTTGATAAATAATATATATATATATATATATATATATATATAATTTCTTAAAAAGTCTAAGAGGGAACTTAATAGTGGTTTTGGCATTTGATATATAGATTCAACTTGCAAAAAAATTTTTTGGAATAAATTACAAAGACAAAAAGGATATATTTTGATGAAAGAATACTGATTTAGGTTCTCTTAAAATTTTATTAACCATTTTTATGGAATATCAATCCATGGTTATCATTATTTATGATATTATCATAGAATTTTTTCCTTTTTTAATATAATGATTTTCTATTGTGTGGAATGTAGGTTAAGATAAGTTTAAAAGATTTATTGAAGATATATATACCAGACACAGTATAATCTGTATATTTATAAATATAACTTACTTTTCTGATGTTTTACATCATTGATAAGTAGCTCATGCATTACACAAGTAAATAATTATAGTCTCTGGAAATAAGTCCTTGTGAATTTCAAATTTTTGTTATTCTTAAAATCATTACTCAAATAAACTAAAAATTTCTTCAAATATTGATTGAAAGAAGGAGTTTCAAAATCTTATTTTGTAGTTATAAAAGTTTGAGTTATTTTTCATATTATCAAGTATAATGAACAATTGTAAATTTTAACTTGAAAACTAGTGATCATAGCAAAGTAATACTGGAAGAATCAGATAAAAAGGGTGGAATAAAGTCATAGCACGACAGGAAATGATACAAAATTGTTGATTTTTGGCTCACAAAATTCAACATATTTTTGACATATTTTGCCACCTTTAGATAATGTTTAGTGGATTTTAACATTATTATAACAAGCAAACTTAACAATTTTTTTGATTTTTTTAACGAAAATAAATATTTTTAGATCAATTTTTTTAAAAATATGACTTATTTTTATGCTTTATCTACAATAGTTAGTAGTTTTTTTTGCAGAAATTACTTTTTTTGATATTCTATTTTTGAATTTTTTAAGAGAGTTCATTGCATTAAAGTTTTGTATAAATTTTTTATTAAAGCATAATATTTTAAATCTAGAGATTTGGTTTTGAAATAATATATATTTTCATGTTAATTGACTCATTATTTTTGCATTGATAAATTATGTTAAAATTGGGATTGCTTATCTGTAGTGAGTGTACATCATAGTTGGTTTTCAAATCAAAGATTAATAAATGGTAAAATTTTGTAAAATTCTAAATATCTTTTAAACCTTTTTGATTTAAATAATGTTTAATGTTATGTAATCATTCTATAAGTAGAACACAGTTAAAATCTGATAATGGTACATTGCTTTCAATTTCTAATACTAAAATTCTATTCTACTTGAAACGATGTAAGCTAAAGCTTGGTATCTCATAAGAAACTCACAATTTTCAAAAATCTTATTTCCAACTTTTTAAACATGATACACATTAAAATATATTTTTAGAATAATTTCCTAATTAGTTTCAAATACTAGAAAATAATGACCTCAATTTATTTTAATACTTAAACCATTCTGATGATTGAATTTCACAATCCTCTAAGTAACATATGGTTACCATTTATACACATATGCATGATTTCTCCTTTTGTTTAATTTTAGCTGAGTATAAAAAGGAAAATCACATTTTGAATATCATCTATAGATAAACTTCTTATATTAGAAGCTAATATTTCATATGAGAAATTTGTTATTGAGTTTGGGAAAGATTAATAAGTGTTGGGAATTATAATTGAGCCATTTATTCAAGTAAATAAAAAAGGATGACCTTCTAAATATTTCATATGTATATAAGAAACTCAGAGTTCCTTTAATACCCTTTAATAAATAAAATATCTGCCCTATCAGTAAACAGTCCCTCTTCTCCTCTGATGAGTGATCTCTGCAATGTACCTATAAAGGTAATAAATATCTTTGAGCGCAATTAAAAGAGATCTTGTATTTCAGTAAAATAATCAACCTTTAATAAATAAAATATCGGCCCTATCAGTAAACAGTCCCACTTCTCCTCTGATGAGTGATCTCTGCAATGTACCTGAGATCACAACAAATAAGAGGATTAACATGATAAACAAAAAAAATAAAATGTAGTATAAAACAGACCTATAAAGGTAATAAATATCTTTGAGTGCAATTAACAGAGATGAAGAAAATGTAACAGGATATCAGCTCTCTATTTAAGTAAGATAAAACGCGTTCAAAGATACAAAAATAGACTAAGATTGAGTAGAAGATTCTCATGGAAGGATTAACTAAAAAGGGAAAATTAAATGTACTAAAACTGTACAAGGATCACGCATGTGTAGCGAGTTCTCACAACAAGAATGCTCTGGATAATACAGTAATCACGTAGGGTGAGAAAACACTAAATTAGAAGGTATACAAAAATGAGAGTAACTAGGTAATTTCATACTCCTCCTTGCTATCAATCTTATCTATTAAACCAATTTTCTTTGTGAACTTTGCAAATTTTTCTTTACTGAGTGCTTTGGTGAAAATATCCACAACCATATCTGAAGTGGGGATGTATCATAAATAAATCTTTCCATCCATGATTTGTTCTCTAATCCAATGAAATTGAATTTCTATGTTCTTCGTTCATGCATGAAAGATGGGATTTTTACATAAGGCGATGCTACCCTGATTGTCCGAAAAAAGAGTTGAAGAAACCTTTTGACTATATCCTAAGTCGACTAATAGATTTTGCATCCAAATGGCTTCTTGACTCGCATCTACGGTAGCCTTACTCTCAGCCTCTGATGTGCTTAAAGCAACAGTAGGATGCTTCTTACAAAGCCATCTAACAGCAGTACCATTAATGGTGAAAACATAGCCAGTTGTGGACCTTGGTGTATCTCTGCAGCCAGCCCAATCAGCATCCGCAAATCCATCCAGCATTGAATGACTAATATTTCCTTCATTGGTAAGAAAATTGAAACCTTTGAAGTTTAGTGAGACATCAATAGAAACTTTCAAATAAAAAAGAACTCTCTTGAAGGCAACCCAGTGTTTGATACCTGGAGCATTAAGATGTTGCTCTAATTGACTATTAGCAAAAGCAATATCTGGACGTGTCCCTTGAGTGATATAATTGAGACGTCCTACTGCCCAACGACAATTAATATTTAAATTGTTGAATTCTTGAATTTCTTCGTCCGTTGCCTTTTGAAGTTGTGTGTTCATCAACATTGGAGTGGAAATCGGCTTACAGTCATTCATTTGATAAGAATGTAAAAGATCTCATATCTCTTGATCTTGACATAGGGATAATGTTTTAGCTTGATGATTTCTTGTCATGTGCATCCCAAGTATAAATTTGGCTTCACCTAAATCTTCCATTTCAAAATGATTTTTAATTGCTTCTTTAAACCAAGCAATGTTCTTACAAAAAATTGAGAGATCATCAACATGAACATGTACGTAACAAGGATTTGTTTCGCTTTCATGAATGAAAAGGCAGGGATCAGCCGCAGACGGATAGAAGTTGACAGAGTATAAAAATTGAAGTAATTTGTTGTACCAACAGCGCGAGGCCTGTTTTAGACCGTAGAGAGACCGTTTTAGTAGCAAGACGGGATTTTTATAATTTACTGGCTTCTTCATTCCAAGCGGGAAGTTCATGAAAACTTCTTCTTCTGGTTTTCCATAAAGAAAAGCACCTTTAACATCCATTTGCACAAAATCCCAATCCTCACTGTTTGCAATACTGATAAGTACACATAAGGTAGTTAATCTACCTGTGGGAGCAAACGTTTCAAAATAATTGATACCCGCTTTCTGAGAACAGCCACAAGCGCAGAGTCTGGCTTTATATTTGCTAACATTGCCATCTGCATCCCTTTTTATCTTGAAAACCCATACTGAACCAATCGAGGGAGCATCTTTTGGTTTTTCAACCACTTCCCAAACTTTTTGGTCATCAATAATTTTGAGCTCTTTGTTGATTGCATCTAGCCAGTCATCGCCATCTTGACGGTTGATTGCTTCATAATAGGTAAGTGGATCAGAGAAGATGGAATTGGATGTAAAATTGTGCTCTGAATGTGAAGAAAGTGCTGAGGTATAACACAAGTATTGATCAATCAGATAGGCTGAGTTAAGATTTCTTCTCTGACGCAGATGTGGCCCCTCAATAATGTTCATAGGATTGATATCTGAACTGATGTCTTGGGTTGCTTCCTCTGAGGTGAGTTTATATTCCCAAAATCAATTGACATTTTTGTTGGAATTAGAATCAACTGAGTTTTCATTACTACTTGAAACTGTGTCAGAAATCGGTGATAAGATGGAGTCTGAGGTTACTTATGTAATGATTTGATCATCGAAAGATTCAGTGAAAAGATCCACCATAGAAATTTTGTCTTTATAATTCTTTGCAAACGGAAAATTAAGTTCATCAAAGATTACACTGTGTGAATAGATGATTTAATTATTGTCAATCCTCAAGAGTCGATATGAAGAAGTGTCTTCTGAATATCCAAGGAAACAACATTTGATCGAATTATGTGTGAATTTCCCTTTTCTCAATTTTTTATTAATCAACGCATAGGCAATACAACGAAACGTTCGCATATGAGATAATTTTGGCTTTTTATCATATCTCTTTTCATATGGTGTCTTAAAATCAATTGAAGAGCAAGGTAATTGATTTTCAATGTATATTGCTGTATTCACAGCCTCTCCCCAGAAATCTTCTGGCATTTTGGCATGAAATAATAAGGCCTTTGCTATTTCTGTTGTGGTGCGATTTCCTCGTTCTGCAATGGGATTTTGTTGCGGGGTATAGGGTGAAGTTGTGATAATTTTGAAACCATCCTTAATACTCAAATTGTTGAAATCTTTGTTGATAAACTCAGTTCCATTGTCACAAACTAGATTGGCAATTTTAGATAGACATGAGTTTTCAATTTGCATTTTAAATTTCAAAAAGGTAAGGTAGGTATCAGATTTCTTCTCAAGGATGAATACAAATTGATATGCAGTAAATGAATCGGTGATTTTAAAATAATAAAGTGATCCACCTTTAGATGGTGGAGTAATTTTTCCACTCAGATCACAATGTACGTATTCCAGAAAACATCTGCCTCTTGGAATTTTACCAGAAAAAGGGTGACTATGATGTTTGGCATTTACACAGGGTTCACAAACATTCATATTGTTAATAAAGTTAAAACCCAAAATATTTTTTAGTTTAATTAAATATGCTTCATTTGTGGGTCCTAATCTGCTATGCCAGAGAGATTTTGAATTAGAAGAAAGAAACAATTTAAAAGAAACACTGAAAGACTTACCGAACTTAGCATTAAGAGCGATATGGTAAGGTAAACTCTTACAGTTGCCTTGCTGTAAGCAGAATCCGGAGGAGATATGTGGATTTAGCTGAAAACCCCGTCCTTCCAATAAAAATAACAAAATGGGAATTCTAAATCACTAAGCTAACCAGTCTACTTGGATCTGATTGATAAAAATAATGAAACTCTAAAATAATTAACGCTTATTGAGATTTAAAGAAAGTGGCTGTTGAGAAAGAAATACTGATTACAACAATTAAGGTGTACCAGTGAAAGATCTGAAAAGATTGACTTTTATGTTTTTATAATAATTTAAGTTTTTATGAGACAGCAATAATCAAGTCCCAGTGATGAAGACCTTTCTAAAGATACCCTGTATGAAGTGTGATTTAAATTGTTAAGTAGTATTTCTAAAATGTTATTTAAAATATAAAGTTATAAGGGTATTACAAATTTATTTAATTTGTTGAGTAATAAAAAATGAGACTGTGGTGGTTAAAGATTAAGCTGTATGTTGTATCCCCCCCCTCAATTTCGAGTTTGAGAGGCGCTTAAGTATTCCTAGTCACGTGCCTAAGTTTTCCCCTCCAGAGCTCTCCCAGAGTCAATCCGGAGCCCGTACGGAGCTCGTACGGAGTCGAAGCGGAGTCCGTACGGAGTCCAAACGGAGTCAAAGCGGAGTTCATCCGGACTTCCGGACTCAATTAGAACCTTTAAGAAAAATTACACATGATAGAGCCACTTCCCCTTTACATACCAATTTAATTTTTGTAGTCTGCGCAGCTCTAATTACCCCGTGAAAATTCATCAAAGTTAAGTAATTTCTGGAAACGTAAATATTTCTATAAAACTTTAAAATTCATTTAAAAATATAAGAAAAATAGTAAAAATTCTGGAAAAATTTCCCAAGGTTCTTGAGTGACTCGACTTGATACTTATAAACTTTTCAGACCATAAAAATAAGTTTTCTCCGTAAAATAAATTGTTTTCGTGTAGGCATTCGCTCTTGACCAATTTCTTCATATTTAAAACTCAAATAAATTAAATAAAACCCTTTTATAAAAAAAAATAACAACGCCAATCTTGCACGCCTTAATAACTCCATTTACGTACTTAGGTGCCATACTAAACTTTAGGCTACCACAATGATAAGTCCTTCTCGTGAATCCCAGCTCCCGTCAAGAATAACTTCATTATATTTGAGATTCAATACTGTTCCATCAGGATTAGTGACCGATCCACAACCAAGACTAATGAAAGGTCCAATTCCAACAAGGTTTTGATTGATTGAAGAAACGTGATGGCATTTAGTCAGGGTGATTACTTCTCGCGGAGTGATGAGATCAACGGAACCAATTCCTTGACTGTATATTATCGAGCCATTGCCAAGTTTAATTGGTTTTTGTGAGAATTGATAATCTTTAAAATTTCTTCAATGTCAAAACATGTGAACAGTAGCTCCGCTATTGAAAATTATGAGGTTGCCAATGGTATTATTGTTAGATGATACTTTAAAAATTTTTGTAGGACCATAGCTAATGTTAGCATGGATTTCAGAATCTGTAGAAGCGGTAGAGTTTTGAGCAATGCTACGAGGTTTTCTCTTTTCAGGATGAATCTCGAAACAATTTTCTTTGCTATGTTTAGTTTTTGGATTATGTTTGCCATTGCGACAAACAGGCCACTTGGGTTTTTCAGAATTTTTAGCATTAGATAAAAGAGCTGAATTTTTGACAACATTGGACTCAACCTCAATAGCCAATTTGGCAAGCTGAGAAAGTAAGTTGTGTACAGAGAGATTTTGATGTGTGACCTCAGAAGAGTGTAGGATTAGAGTTTTGTGGTTTTGGTAAGAATCAGGAAAAAGATGCAAGATACGATGTGCTTCAAGTTTGCCCTCAAAAGAGACTCCAAAAGCCCCTAGTTCATTTATGCGACTTCTTAATTCATTGACAAAAGCTTTTAAACCTTTATCATGGCATTTAACATCATGATATCGAGTGAAGATTGATGCCCTATTTTACGCATCGTCAGCAGCATATTGTGCGCTTTGTTTTGACCAAATTGACAAGGGTTTTTCCATATCTTCTTCAGTAACAAAAGCGGCCAAATTTCCAGCATCAATTTTTGAGATAATGATGTCTGTTGCTTTATCTACCTTTGACTGAAACTCATCTTTAAGGAGTTGAGATGCAGTGTTGACGGGTTGAGACTCTTTGCCTAAGACCAAATTTTTGAGCTTATGATGAGTGAGATGCACAATCATTCTGATTCTCCATTCGTGGAAATTATCAGAAGACAAGATGGGAATGTTACGAGAGGAATCATTGGTACTTTCAGTGTTTTCCATGATTGGAGAGGATGATGGGGACGGGCGTGCTGTAGCAGTTGAGTAGTTAGATGAGGAATCCAAGGCAGCAGGTGATGGTATATTGAATGTGTAATTGGATGACATTCACTGAGGGACTGGGCCCATAACCTAAGAAACTTGGAGTTCCTTTAATACCCTTTAATAAATAAAATATCTGCCCTATCAGTAAACAGTCCCGCTTTTCCTCTGATGAGTAATATCTGCAATGTACCTGAGATCACAACAAATAAGAGGATTAACATTATAAACAAAACAAAATAAAATGTAGTATAAAACAGACCTATAAAGGTAATAAATATCTTTGAGTGCAATTAACAGAGATGAAGAAAATGTAACAGGATATCAGCTCTCTATTTAAGTAAGATAAAACGCGTTCAAAGATACAAAAATAGACTAAGATTGAGTAGAAGATTCTCATGGAAGGATTAACTAAAAAGGGAGAATTAAATGTACTAAAACTGTACAAGGATCACGCATGTGTAGCGAGTTCTCACAACAAGAATGTTCTGGATAATACATTAATCACGTGGGGTGAGAAAACACTAAATTAGAAGGTATACAAACATGAGAGTAACTAGATAATTTCACAGTATATATATATATATATATAATAGAAATTAATTATATAGTAGCATTTAACCATGGTTTTCTACTAATGTCATATAAAAAAAGGGACTGAACTAAAAATTTCAGTAAAGAAAATAAAAATAAGATAAGTTAATATTCTTGTTTATTTTTTCATATTTTTGAAATGGCTTACTTAAGGGAGAAAATAATTTGGTTTCAGAGTACAAGAATTTCTAGATAAAAATCTTCACAATATAGTTTGACCCTCTCAAAAAGAAAATTCTAAAAATTATACTATCACATTTTATATATTTGTTAAGTAATAGAAAATGGAGATGTGTCTTTGACAATGAAGCTTTAGAAAATGAAATAAATGACTTTATAATATAATTTTTGAAACAATAAATCATGTATTCAAAAAAAATTATATATATCTTACAATCAAGATAACAGTATTAATTAAGCAACTCTAACAACTTTGGAAAGAAAACAAGAAAAAAATATTTAGTAAAATGCATAATTTATTTTTAGAATTTAAGGAAACTTAATAGCTCTACCTGTAAACTAGCCTTAAAGCAGGTTTAGATTTAACATGTGGAAATTCATACATAGTACCCTTCCATCATTAGAGCAGAATAAAATTTATGTAGTTTTATTTTATTAATTTATAATAGTATTTTTATTTTTGGATTTTTCATTAGTATAACTATATATTTTTTAACTTTTTTGTTTTTCATAACATAAGTTCAAAGCTGCCCATCACTACTTCAAGATGAAACTCCATATAATGTAATAAATGAATGATATATTATAATGCATTTTACTAGAGACTTTTCAAAAATGGTGATTAAGAATACTTATTATAATTTTTTTAAATTTTTATTATTATTCTATCTCTTGAAAGGAGATGGCCATATCTCAATTTAATTAGTTTTTCCTCAGAAAAATTTATTCTTGATCTAAATAAAATTGCATCACTATTAACTAGATGTTATTATACAATTTTACAAATTTTTTTATCTGAACATAGTTGAAAGTATGTATAAATTAAAGTGTTTCCACATAGTCTTACTATTATCCCACCATTATTTTCACATTTAGATTTCATTATAACTGTAAAATAAGTTTTTCAATAATTTTAATAATACCTTAATATTTAATAATTTAGTTAAATAGTAGATTTTTTATCCTTTTTTTATATGAGGTATATTACATAAACACCACTTTTAGATTTTTTCCATTTTGATGTCTGATAATTTAAATTTTCATTTAACTACCAAAATTATATCAAAAAAAAATTCAAAAGTATATTTTTTTAATGTACTCTTTTTGATAAACTTATCATTTCTTATAGGTTACTCTTCAACTATTTATTGTAATTAATTACCCACTCATTTATGGTCTGTTATTGTTGTTAATTACATACAGACAAAATAAGGATACTCTCATATTATATTGGAGTTTTAAATTAAAAGTAAATACCAGTGGCTGGTATTAAATATGAAGTTGTTATAACTAAGTTGAACAATAATTAATGATTAAATGGCATTGTATATTACAAATTTTATTGAATGTATAAAAAATAACACTCAAGAAATATATATATGATATACATATAACCCTTGTATATCAAAAATGAAGTACTTATCAACATGGTCTTTTTTAATGATTTTCAAATTTACTTAAAGAGACATTAATATTACCAATTCAAATTTTATATCAAATATAACAATATTCACCACGCAATATAGGGGGAGGACTTGCTAGCAAGTCCGCAACTTGAAGTCAGATGGAAATCAGATGGAACTCAGACTGAAGTAATACTGAACTTTCACTTGAAGTATCACACAAATAACAATGGATCTATATTGAAAACATAGTGAAAGTGTGAGGATAACTGAATGGAAGCCAGAAAAAATCATTCCATGAGTCTACTCAATGCAAAGTATTTTTTGAAACAGCTTATTAAAATAATACTTTATTAAATTAATTTGATCAATAAAAATTGATTCACAATATTGCAATTCTTAAATACAATAATTTTATTAAAAAATTTCAGATTACATATAAAAAAAATCAGTGACTTTTTCTATTACTTACAACTGTTTTTACAGAATTGAAAACTATTTTTCAGCTAATATTTTATGGAAGTGAACTCTGTTCTTCGCCCGAAGAACAGAGTTCATCCTCCTATTTTCACACTCTGTTTGCACCAATCTCCATCCCTTTCAATTCTATCAACACATGCTTGTCTTCCCTTCCCATGCCTTTCGCTATCCTCCCAGCCCCATTGTATGCCATCCTCTTTTGATCCCCATTTCACCCCTCTCAACCTCTCCCAGACCCTTTTCTTCATTTAAAATGCCTCGGAACCCTTAATCTTCCCTTCCAACTCTTTCCCAACCTTTTTGCTACCCCATACACCCTTCCTCACCCCTCTCTCCAGCCTTTCCAGCCCTTGTAGCCCCATTTGTGTTCACATGAGCTTCAAGGTGTGTTCAAAGTAAATCCAATACTTCTTCATGATGGTTTCATCACTTCCTCAATGTGTGCTCAAAAAGATATGAATTAGGGTTCAAGGTTGCGGACTTGCTAGCAAGTCCGCCCCCCATATTGCGTGGTGATTATTATTTCAATTTTAATTATTTTACAAAAAATTTGAGTTACAAAGTAATTAAATTCAGTATTTAATGAATGTTTTTGAAAAATATTTACAAAAATAGAAATAACCCCTCACAAAAAAAAATATAATTTTTTTTACTTACAATTTGCACCGTATTTCTACCCTTAAAATATTGGTATTCTTCTAACAAAAATATTTTTTAAATAAATTTAAATTTTTTTTCATTATTCAATTACAAAATGTCAAATTTATAATTTTTTTTACCTTACTAAAAAATTTAGTTAAAAATTTAATTTTGTATTTCCAAAAAATCAACTTAAAAGTCAAAAATTAAAAAAACAAAATTATAAATATAATTATGAGAAAGAGGTAAATTAAATTTATAATATTCATATAAAAAAATTTCATATATTTCATGGTGTTTGAATTTAAAATTTAATGTATTAAAAAATAATTATTAAATAACCAAGCCCAATGAAATCGGCTTGGGTTTTTGGTATCACTAGCACTTATTTTTTTTCTTATACTTACATTTTAATTTTTAATTTTTTTTCTAGCTTTCTCATTTTTTTATTATGATTTTTAATGTTTTTAAGACTGAAGTTGCTTTTAAACAACTTCAGTCTAACTTGTCTCTCACTTTCCTACCAGTTTGCACCTGGTAGGGAAAGTCGCTTCCATTTTAGAGACCAAAGTCCCTTGAAGGGACTTTGGTTTCTCTATTTGCATTGCACTGCATTGCTGCTGCATGCAACGCGCATTTCTTCTGCATGCAGCGCGCATTGCATGTGCTGCCCATATCTCATGCAGCTGACTTGATATCAGCTGCATGAGATATGGAAGCGATTGTACAATGCGCGTTACTTGCAGCAGCAACGCCCGTTGCACACAGCTTTGGCCACCTCCCAGCCTAGTAAATTGGCTGGGAGGGTGGAAAATGTTACAGCAAGCAATCAAAGTTGCTTTTAGCGACTTTGATTGCCTGAAAGAGACACTTCCAGCCAGGGGAAACCAGGCTGGAAGTACTAAATTGCAATGTAAGGGACCCAAGCCAATTTCAAAGGCTTGGGTCATAAATTAAGCTTTTCAAAAATCAGCCGGTATAAATCTGGCTGCAATAAAAAGTAAATTATCTAATTAAAATACATAAATAAATAAAAATTTGTTCAAAAAGATATACAACGCTCTGCAGCCGGTTATAAACGGCCTTCCATTGATACACATAGAAACAAAATCAAATGTTGCTTTCAGCAACATTGGCCATGTTTTGATATTTTGAGCCAAGTAAGATCAGGAAAAAGGCCAAGGCATAAAAATTGCACAATTAAAAATCTACCAATTTAATATGGTGGGGAGGTTCATATTTTAGAAATAGGTGGTGCACATTATAGTTCCCTTTAAAAAAATTTGAAAATGAATTAATTTTGACGCAATGTAAATTTAAATGTGATGAGTGTATGTTTTTTAGCTACGTGAAACATGGTAGCTAGAATTATGTGGTGTCAATTTTTTTTAGATGTGAAATTCAGCGTTCCACAAACGTTCATCTGTACAACATGCAGCCAAGTAAATTCTAGCTGGAATTAGTATATGCATAGGAAAAAATGATCATGCTGTGTAAAGTACCTTGGCAAAATTATTCTTTGAATTTAGATGAAGTTTATCATATGACTTGGAGAGCTGCATTTTTGTGAAAATGAGATCAGTGAAAATTCATGATATCTACATCTGTATGCCACCCAATTTATTTTTCCTTTCTCTTTCTCACTTACCTTTTTCATATATTATCAATCATATTTTTGCTTTATCATTTTGAATTATTGGTACTATTTTCTTGACCTTATCTGATTACTGGTAAGCAAATTTTTCTTGCTATTGCATTTCATATCATTTTGGTTTGTTACTCTTTTTTACACTTTTGACAAGTTAATCTAATGATTCTAATTCTGAATTTATTTTTATAGTATCTTTTACTGTACCCTTTCAATTCATTATAAAAAAATTCTTCTTCAGTTAACTTAAAGTTTTTTTATTTGTTTGTCAATTTACTTTTCTTTATTCCTTATCAAAAATGTTCAATTTATTTATCTAACCATTTATTTTTTAAAACAGTAATTATAAAATAAACTTTATAATTAATTTTGATCAATCAGCTACAAATGGAAGAAGATTTTATAGACACGTAAGTTCATGTTTTGCTTATCATTTTTCTATATTTCTTTATTACTTTCTCAACCATTATATTATTAATATGAAAAGTAAAACATCATCTTGTACTTGCTGAAAGCATACAGGATAATGTTTTGCTTTTCATAATAATAATTAGATTGTTTGTACTTCACCTTTAATTTATTAATTTTTAAGTTGTTTCAAAGTCTTGTACTTGCTGAAAGAATACAGGACAATGCTACAATTTAAAAATTAATAATTTATTGAAGTATAACTTTCTAAGTCAATATATTGGTCAGAGCAAGATTTTTCATTTTATATATGTGGATATGATAATTCTGTAAATTTTTTAATATTACTAGTGTATTGGAGTTATACTTTCATTATATTATTAATATTAAGTGTAGAGCCAAATCTCGTACTTGCTGAATGCATACAGGATAAAGCTATACTCTTTATATGTATAATATAATAAAGTATACCTTTGAAACACTTTCTTAATATTTGAAATTAAGAAAAAGTATATAAATTTACTAATGTGTAGATATGCTAACTTTTGTATTTCAAATATTGAAGATATGATAAAGTTAAAGGTATCATTGACTGATAATTGAAATTATGTTACTATTTTCTAATTTTTGATTTTTTTCTATTTTAAATCAAAATTGAATTCTCTTAGGATTGAACCATCAATGAGTAACAATTTGAAAAAAAAATGGCCAGGGAAGAACTCTAACAATAGGTGGGCAAAAGACATTGCTACTGGAATGAAACCTGTAAATGCTCTTGGAATGGATACAAATGGGAAGAAGCCACATTTCTACGCACGATCTTATGCAAATAATATGACAGATTGCAATAATTATTACAAATTTTTTCCTGGTTGTAGTATTTATAAACCAAAAGGTGTCTTAATACCTAATGTTCTTGTGAAGACTTTTGAAATTCATGAGCTCAAAGAACTAGATATGTTAGAAGCTATGGTGCAATGCATGAAGGATATTTCTTACTGCGAACATGAAATTAAAAATAATGGTTATCATCAAAGAGCTGGTGGTTTTGGAAAAATGTTTGGTGGTGGCTTTATTTTAGATAGGAAGAAATCTTTATATATTTGTAAGCATCACTTTTTTTTAATTTAAATACTGAATTTTTGAATGCTTTTCCTTGCAGATGAATACACTGATGTTATTGTAGAAACGGATAAATATAAAAAACGAATGAAGAGGATTGCAATGTACTTTGAATATTTTTTTAAAAAAATATCATATATAAAGTACAAAGAGGCAACTAATCTTTGTGCAAAACTTGGTATTCCTGGATTTTCAAAAGTTTCTAGTGAAGAAGAGGGTGTACCGTTTGCTAGTAATATAACTTGGACACCTGAAGCAAATGGTAATGGGTTCTCCAATGAGGTTCATCTTGCTAAGGATGCAAGTGAGTATACTTTTGGAATATTTTTTCCTAAAGATACAGAAAACAATACCATTCATATGAAGTATGATAAGATCCAACCATGACAAACAGGTGGAGAACTTATGTTTCCCAAAATTCCAAGTAAAATCAACTTTGAAGCAACTAACAGAATAACAGTGACATTATGGCCTGCCAATCAACTAAGGCATTTTACCTCAAGATGTCACGAAGTTCCTGGCTTCACTAGGATAGGTTCTTCTATTCAAATCAGCACTAGACTTTTTCATGCTATAGAAAAGCTTAATGTTTTTGATATTGATATTTCAGAATACTTGGAAATTAAAGAAGAAAAATATAGGTTTGATCATTTGATTAGTGGTTGAGAGATTTTTTAAAAAGAGATGACTTAATAGAGTAAGAAATAGAATCAGCAAAGTATTATTTATCTAATGATAAGACAAATCTAAAAAATCTAGATATTTAAATATTAAAAATTTATATCATATATACACAACTTAATGCAAAATTAAACATGATAAATACTGGGAGTAGCTGTAACATTTTCAGTTTTGATAATTATAGTATTATCAATTTTTTTTATTTGTGAAATAGAATAATTTTTTTCATAATATTATAAGAAAATTTGATTTACTTTTGAGGAAATATATAAGTTGTGAAATCTTTAAATGTCATTTTTATTAAATTGGTAGCAAAGGTTCTAAAATAAAAAAACTATAATAAAGAATTTGAAATATATTAGCCATAAAAATGTGCTTTTAATGCTACCAAATTAACTGTATAGTATTTTAGGTCAAACAGGCTTATTAATAAAAAAGTTAATAATAAAGAGTTGATGAAAGAATTTTCAATCAATAATAGATTGAATTGTATTTTTTTAAGAATATACTCATTTAATTATTTAGATTGTTCTACTTCTGATTAAAAATGTTACAATCAATGAAAAAATTTGTAATAATTAATAGATTATTTAATATTAAAGGTAAAGTAACAAAACTAGAGCAGTTATCATATTTTTATATAAACAATAAAATATTTAAGAATTTAATACAAGTATTTGAAATCATATAAGTAGATTTTAAAATCTTTTTTATTGCTGGACTTACAATAATTTTTTTTAATAATTAATTTAGAAAATCATGTCAAAGGTTTCTTAATAAGTTTCAAAGATGGTCACATGTTTGACGTATTTGAAGGAAAATAACTTGAATTATACAAGATAAATCATATACACAGAACTTTATCTATTTACATGTTGGAATATTAATTTATTGAAAGGCTTTATTTAGCAAAAAAAGGTGATACTGTCTGAATGGAGCTCCAGTGATTAAGAAAATCTGCAGAAATAGCCCTAGCAATTCCTGGAGGACTTGGGGTGTCAAATTTTAAAGGAAATGGATCACACTCTCCTATAAAAGGTTTTATTAATTTTAAAATATAGTTATTTAAATTTTTCCAAATTATTTCTTCCATAAAATGATTTTTTTTCATGTAAATTAAAAAACTTAATTTCTGATATTACCTCCAAGCAATCAGCTGCTGAAGCCAATCTATGATCTTGAGAGCTCAGAAATAAACCACGGACACCATTGATTATATAGAGTGTGAAAGATTGATATCTGTGGTGGGAGTATTCAGAATTTATCTTGTTTAGTGCAGCCTTTTGTTTCTGTCTCATTATAGTCAGTTCAGTATTTTCGTTTTTCTGACTTGATTGTTGAGATTTGCTAGTCTTGCAACTTGATATTGTTGCAGCACAATATTTTGATTTAAGAATGATAATTGACATAATTATATCAATGATAATATTTCTGATTTGAAGAAGAGTTGACATTGATATATCACGGGTTTGAAGTGCAGTGGGACCAATTTCTAAGCCATCAGGAATCGGAATCTTCAGATTTGAAAGGTGAGCTAGAAGCTGAAGACCACGTTCAATTGGAAAATCTGAGTTGATGTTTTTATGTGATGGAAGCTGACTGAATTAATGTGCGGTAAGATAAAGTGAAGATGATATAAGAGATACCCATGAAGAACGGCAGTAGTTACTTGGGATCATTAATCTCATGAGCATTCAGATAAGAGTGGATTCAGGGTGATCCTTTTTCTTTGTTGAGGAAATAATTTCAGTATTTAAATCATCAGGATCACATAAATCTTCCATTTTTTTGTAATCAATATTATTGATTACCCATAGCTGTGAGCTATCAATCTCTAAAAAAATATTTGCTACAAAAGGAAAAAAAATAAGTAAAAGAACAAAGTCAAGACTAAAAATTATGGTAACTTACATAACTCAGTAAGTTTTGTAAGCCAATCTTCTCCACAAGATTTTTTCCAATGAAAAGTAAACATTGGAATATTTAACATGGGTTCTTGGGAAGAAGTAGAAGAGCGTAATTCGAGGAGAGTAACAATTTCCAACCATGACCTGAGGACCTTTGCTGTGCTGATTCTACCTTTATAAAAATTATGAATTTTACAGAATTCCTCCTGCAAATCAGAGTCTTTTAGAAATGAGAGAGAATAAGTTAGAGGTTTTTTTTATATCTTGATTGGAGTTGATTTCATTGGTAGAGAAGCTTTCAAAGTGGTCAAAGTAGGTAATTTAGGAGGTGATGGGTATTGCTTCTTAGAAATGAAGGAATTCTGTGATGAGCAGTTTGAATCATCATCTTTATCAAACATATTGTCATGTCTTGAAGAAGATTTTAAAGTTTGCTTGTTTTGATGAGCAAGCATAGCTTCATATTCTGACAGTTCATCATTGCTATTTTCATCTCTCTTTTCATCATCTTCATCAGGGAGAGGGTGTTTATAGATGGAACAATCTACAGTAGGTGAGTTTCTGGTACAAAATATCAAAAGAAAGATAAAAAGTACAATATGTAAGCAATAAAAGAGATATATGATATAATTTTAAAGATAAAAGAATAACAATAAAAAAAAGGAAACAAGAATATACTCATTATCAAAGCCTTTGCTTTTTTTTTGAGATTTATTATTTGATACATCAGAAAATTCATTAGCAGAAGCCGGTTTAATACGTCAAACAAAAGAGGAGCCTTGGGATAATTTCTTTTTCTTGGAGCGGATAACAGGTGTTTCAAGATTTTCCTTAGAACTTGAAGCATGAGTTAAAGCTTATGGTTCATCTGTCTCATCATAATCCCTAATGACAATGATTTCATCAGGAGGAATTATACCCTCCTTGTAAGCTACAAATATATATGAAGAAAAAAAATATTAATAATCTTATCTACTAATTTAAAAGGAGACAAATAAAGTGAAGAACATACATATTTCAAGGCTTTTCACATATTGGAGTAAGTCATTACAAGGGTTAGATAAATATGAAGGAGAAGAATTATTGTTAAGGATCTTGACAAGTTCTTCTGTTTTATCTCTAGCCAATTCAAGTAAATTGCAATACTGAACTCTCATTATTTCCTGCCTCTCATTGCTAAGTACAGGAGGGTTAGGTGCCATGCCATGTGGCAGACATGGTGCAAGCTCAAAAGCTTCAAAGCGAGTATCAATCAGAGAGTGGGATGAAACACCTTTGGGCACTGGAAAATCAATTTTTTGAAAAAAAAAAGATATAAAGCATAAGTGAAATATATAAATTAAGAGAGAGGAACATGATATACATACAAGTGGAGGTGTAGGATTTTGAATACTAGACATATTGATTAATGAATATTAAAAAAAGTATTTGATATCAAAAAATTATGATGTAATATGATGAATAATTATAAGAAACTCTATTCTAGAAAATTGAAGTTGATAATTTAATAGGATAAAAAATTGAATAAAATTAAAATTAAAGTGAGGATGAAAGAAACAGGAAACATAAAGAGGGGGATTTTATATTATTTGAGCTTTTTTTAACATGTATTATTCATAGTGGGGTAAACTGAGTAACATTCTAAATCACAATCTGTTTATATTGAAGCGAAATTTGATGTAGCTAACAGAAAATACTAGGAATTCTTTGGGGACTTTTAGTTTGAAAAACAAATAATAACAAATGTATATCCCATATGCAAATTTCCACGGGTAAATACAAAATTTTTTAAATTAGAATTTACTCCTAAACAATGGAGATACACTTAATTAGTATATTATATGAAAAAAAGGATAATGCTTTATAAATATTTGTTAAATTTACTTTCAGATGACAATGCCAGACTCACAAATATACTGATATGCCTCATCAAACAAGAAATGAATTATAAATATAAAATTGGTAACATTAGAATTCAAGATAAGAATTTGTTTTTTAAGTGACAGGAGGAGTGTCAGGCTAGGGTGTGGGCACCTTGACCAAACCATTGATAAACTTGGTTACAACTAAGGGAAAAAAAATTGAATAGTTTTATTTTACAATATATCTTAGTCTGCACAAGATATTCCATTGTTGTCCCTAACTATACCAATATTTTTACTTTTCAAAAGTTATAGGACTACTAATTTGATAAAATATTATTATGAATCACCCAATGAAATACCTTAAGCATCATTCAAAATTATTAAAATATTAATATTCAATTTGAGATTTGGATTAGCTAATTTTTCACAACTTACCACAGCTTTGATTAATATAATAAAACTTGAAAAAAATTGTTGAAATAACCTAGAAATGGGTGCATGAAAATGATGAAACATATGACTTGAAACTTAACTCATACTGTCAGTATAATCTAGTATATAAGTATGATATAATAGTGTTATTTTATGGTCCTACTACTTATTGATAAATTATTTAGTGATTAAACCTCAGGGGAAGACTAATAGAATAGTTATACTCAAATAAAACTCACAATACTTGGATTTAAATGCGTGCTAGTGGTGGAAAATAGAAGAATAAAATATAGTTATAGCTTATATAAAGATAATATCAATTTATAAGGGCTTTATAATATATTTCTGAATGCTAATAATTGTATTGTAGTGGTTGTTTGAATTGTAGTAATTGAATGATGATAATAAACCATCAAAATCCCTCCTTACTTATACCCAAATCCACTGGAGTGCACAGACCTTCAATCCAGATGATGTCACTGCTATCCCTGGCAATTACAGCACTGTGAGGGCTCATCACCTCCCCATGGCGTCCACTTCAAGCAGTTTCAACACCCAGACCTCCAGTAAGGACCCTCCATCACTATTAATAATAACACAGATCCATACCATAAATAGAAAACCCAGATAAAAGCGGATACCATAAAGAAACAGATAAAATAAATAATCAAAAAGAGATTTAATGAAACAAAAAGCATATAAAGGAAACAAATAAAATTTCCAAGCTCCCAATAACATCCCCAAGCATCCACATTAACCCAGAAACATCCTTCCAACCCATAAATCCGTGAATAACCATCCAAGGAAGTAATTTTAGTTGTCCAAACTGGGTGTATGCGCCTGATATAGGTGTCTATGCTTCTGTAGGCGTTGTGAGTCCACTGATTTCGTCCATATGACCTAAAATAAGCAGAAAAACAAAGGTTATAGGCTATTAAGGGGCTAAAACCCACTTATATACCTAAATATACATAATATACTGCATATTTCACTGAATATGAGATTTATGTATACATATAAGCTTATGTATGTCAATAATTACTTCATATCACTTAAGATAAGTATATTATGACTCCATTAACACCTTAATAAATATTATTAGGCCATGGATAAGCTATTTAAACTATTATAAGTTATATAATAGAATAATAATTATATATATATATAATAAAATAATATATATTATTATTTTAACCTTATTTTTAAGATATAAGCTTAATCTACTTAATGTTATCTTATTTTAAGCATAAGAAATACTCAGTCCTAAGGATATTTAGGCTGACACTCCCTCACCACAAAAAAAAACAAGAAAAAAAATGTTAAGACGTTTTAATTAAAACTAAGGAGTGAAATAATAAAATAAAAAAATAATTTTTATAATACATATACTGAATGAACAGTATTATTTAGATTTAAATTTTTTCAAGAGATTTTTAAGATCAGAGATTTCATTTTCTGGAATCCACTGGTCATATTCACTTGATTTATTTTTAAATCTTAATAGATACTCAACTCCCTTTTCTTTAGTAAGGTGTCTCTTTTTAAGTATCTTTTCAATTTCTGCCTTTTCCACTATTTCTTCAGGTTTCTGTTTATGCCTTCCTGATCTTCTTGGAAATAGAGCAGTATCATTAGAATGGTATGGTTTTATAAGAGAAATAGGAAATACTGGATGTTTTCTATCATAAGGTGCATATAGAATAACCTCAACAGCATTATTACCAACCATCTTTTTAACTACAAATGGTCCAATGAATGGATCCTTCAATTTAACATTACCATTTAAATTGAAATGTAGCGTTGAAATAAGGACTTCATCACCCTCTTTGAACATTTGTTCTTTATGGGCTTTATCCCATCTTTTCTTTTCATACTCAAAAGCCATATTTATACATTCTTGAGCATGTTTTCTGCATAATTCCTGCATCTGAAGAAAAGATTTAGTACCTGGATGAATATCCAATCTAGGTAACTTATTAAGAGTTTTAGCAGGGGTATTAGGTACATAACCCAACCATAACTCAAATGGCTTTTTGCCAGTGACAGAATGGACTGTACTATTATATGCAAATTCTAAACCTGGGATAAGGGTTACCCAATCATGCGTGAATTTGTCATTGTCTTTAAAATTAAGACCAAAAGCACAGTATCTTCTTATCATATCTTCTAAGGTTTGTATCATTCTTTCTGCTAGCCCATCAGTTTGTTGGATGGTGTGCTGTAGAAAGTTTTAATTGACACCCTGAAACATCCATAAGTGACGTCCAGAACTCAGAAGTAAATTTAGGATCTCTGTCAGAAACTATTGCTTTGGGGAAACCTGCTGTATTTAACATTTGTGTCCACCATAAAAAAGCTAAGTCCTTCGCAGAAACCTCTTTGTGGGTAGGAATAAATTTACACATCTTTGTAAATCTATCTACAATTACCCAGCAGGAGTTATAACTCTTATGCCCTTCTATTGGCAAACCTGTTACAAAGTCCATGTTAATGATTTCCCATGGAGCTTTTGGTTGCTCAATTTGTTGTAATAAACCAGCTCTTTTTCCTGTTAATCTTTTAGATTTTTGACAAGAATCACATGTTTCAACATATTTCTGAACATCCTCAGACATGTTAATCCACCAAGCTGTGTTTTTTACTCTGGTTAATGTTTTATGGTAGTCAAAATGACCTGCTAATATATCATCATGACATATACTTAACATTAACTCCTTCATTGAAGGGGGAATTACAATTACATTACTTAATTTTTTCCTGTAATATATAAAACCATCCTCAATGGAAAATTTTCCTTTTTCTAATGCCTCTTTATACTTAATTGGTAATGTTTTTATTAAAACATTCATTGAAGCATTAGATGGATCATTTAATATTGTAGTTAATTTACTTAAGTCAGGATCTGAATTATAATTATCAAGAATTGATTGCATAAATTCATCCTCAAGATCTACAATATAAATGCCATAAATGTTAATAATCTCTGACTCAGGAACATAAGCAGGATTATCATCATTATTAGGCAGAGGTACTCTAGATAACAGATCTACATTAGAGTGCAAGGTTCCTGCTCTATGTGTAATAGTCATCCAGCCTCTGTATTCTTGTACAGCTAATTGCCATCTAAACATGTGTCTATTAGGAGATTTCATGTTTAAGAGTGACTTAACTGCACTACAGTCAGTTATTAACTCAAATTTTTGGTCTACAAGGTAATAATGTAGCTTTTCAAGAGCCCATACTACTGCCAAACATTCAAGTTGAGTAGCACCATATTTTAATTAACAACTTCTCAGAGTACGTGAAATATAGCAGATTACTACTTCTGACATTTTACCTTCAATAAGTTGTTTTTGATGTAAAGCAGCACTCAGTCCAATAAAACTTGCATCTGTATATAATACAAAAGGTAATTGAAAATCTGGTAAACCCAAGATAGGAGCTGTCATTAAACATTCTTTTAACTTATCAAAAGCTTGTTGTCTTTCATTATTCCAAATGAAAGCTTCTGATTTCTTTATCAGTGTGGTCAGTGGTGCAGCAATTGATTGGTAGTTTTTTATATATTGTCTATAATAACCACACATTCCAAGAAAAGATTGTACATCCTTTACATTTTGAGGAATTCCAATATTTTTTATTGCAGCCACTTTATTTTGGTCTACACATATTTGTAAGCCAGATACAATATGACCAAGCACTTTTAAAGATTCAAACCCAAATTTACATTTTTTCAATGCAAGGGTCATTTTTATTTCATCCATTTTCTGAAATACTTTCCTTAAATGGATTAAGTGTTCATCAAAAGATTTAGAGAACACTATGATGTCATCAATGTATACCATTAACCATCCCTCAATCATTTCATTATGAAATGTTATATCCATTAACTTCTGAAATACTGATGGAGCATTTTTTGGTCCAAATGGCATTCTGACATATTTATAAATTCCCATGTGTGTTGTTATCAACAAAAAGTTCTGTGAATTCTTTTCAAAAGGAATTTGATGGTACCCTTTATTTCCATCTAGGCAACTTATATATTTAGCACCTTTAAGGGTAGCATGTATAGAGGCAATCCTTGGAAAGGGATAAATATCATCTACTGTAAATGTATTTAATGCTCTATAATCACTGCACAGTCTTGCTTTATCTTTTTCATAAGAAATTAGCACTGGTGATATTAAACACTATTTTGGTGTAGTTTCAACCTTCTCAAGAATGTTCATTTTTAATAACATCTTAATATTATCCTCTATGTCTTTCCTCTTCATTGGTGAAGCAGGGTATGGTTTCTTTTTAAGACTAACAGGAATATTATCCATATCACAGGTTAAACTAATCTTCATTTCATGATCTTTTACAAGACCAAGTTCATTTGTACCATGTGCAAAAGCCATTGGAAAAGCTTTAATTAATTCCAAAATATTATCTTTCTCAGTTTTACTTATCTGAGTGCCAAATGATGCTTTTGAAATTTCTGTTTCCAGAAGTTCCAACTCATTGGATTCTCTTCCTTTAGACAGGGAATTTGTTACTGACTCAATGTGTAAGACTGTGTTAAAAGAATTTATTTTAAATTTCCTCTTACCATTCATGCCAATCGTAAAATTTTTATTAGCAGGGTCTAATTTTACACCAAATTTAGTCAGAATATCATTTCCAATGATAAAACAGTTACTACAACTTGTATTATCCATTACTACAAAGTCACAAGTTACCCTTACATAACCATGTTGGTGTTTAAAGAAAACAGCAGCTTTGTATTTACCAATGGGGTGTAGTACTGATCCAAAACCTCTCCAATTTTCATTCTGAAGTGGTTCAAGCTTAAACTTATAGTCACTATCAATTTTCTGTAATGTATTAGTGGAAACAACTGAACCAGCAGCTCCTGTGTCCAATACTATATTAACACTTTCACCAGAAATGATAGCTGGAACCTTGATAGGTGTCATTCTAAAGTTATCAGCTTGTATATCCTTAATGATTTCAGCATCCTCAAAATTCATTAAAGATTCATTCAAGTCCATATTTAATATTGGATTTTCAAAGATGGACAAATTATCTTCCAACATACAGACTTCATTTTCATCACTATATGAGATATTGCTGTCATAATCACTTGATTCTTTACTTTTTTCAGTTTCAGTTTCAGATTCACATTGATTTTCAACAATATTTATGTTTTTCTCACATTTGTGACCTTTGACCCAAGGTTTGTTACACTTATAACAAGTATTTGTTTCATACTTTTTAGGTACTACAGGTGCAGTAGGTTTTCTGCTTCTCCTGAAGTGTTTTTGAATTCTGAGTTTTTACAGGTTCAACATTTTGCTTATAAGTGGAATACCTTGATTCATACTTATGGTTTAATAATATTTCATTGCAAATATTAATAAAGTCAGAATATTCAGTAACATTTAATGTTCTAGCTACAACAATGTCTCTGACAGATATAGGTAATTTGTATATTATCTTATCTTTCCATAAGTTAAAATCCATATGAGGCTCAATGGCTTTTAATATTTTTTTAAATTCATTAAAAATACCATAGGTTTGTCACCATTCAACGGATTATACCTAGTCTTCTCATAAAGTCTCTGCTGAGTAAGCCTGAATTTAGAACCTCCAAATTGTTTTTCAATAAGTTGTTTCCATTCAGCCGAAGAGTAGTCTCTACCCTCACTTAAGACAGCTTCAAACCATAATAAAGCAACATCCTTAAATAAAGAAATTAATTTTGATGTTATCTCTTCATCTGGTAACTTATATGAGAATTTCAAGTTGTCAATTCTTTGAATAAAATGTTGCCAATCAGAGCTGGCTTCCCCATCATAAGTTGGGTACTGATCTATCTTAGGCCAGTTTTTCTGATTGGATTTTATCTCACTAATCTTAGGTAAATTCAACAACTCATTCACTTTTGATAAATGGTCTTGTATTTCTTCCTGCACGGATTTGTGACTTACATTTTCAGATTTGACACTACCACCAGATGGTTTTAATTGTGGTGGTACAGGGAAGGAATGAGATTCACTTTTGCCAATGAAAGGATTATTATTATATTGATTATACTTATGATTTTTCTGGTTCATCAGTAGATTGGCAGTTTCAATATCAACTTTAGTTAATCTTTGTAGCAACTCAGAGACACTTTGATTTGTCTGGGCAAAAAATAACTTTGTTCTTGATTCAGTTTTTAATAAATGTGTTTCATATAATTTTTCTAACTCACAAAATTTGTTTGAAAGGTCATTATATTTATTACTCAATGAATCATATTTAAGAGTTAGAGATAAATGTTCTTTCTCTAATTCTTTGTTGCGTGCTGCTAATTGAGAAATGTTTAATGTCAAGGATGAAATTGTATCACTAGTTAGCTTAACTGTCTGTTCCTCACAATCAGTCATTCTATTCCACAATGCTGAAACAATTCTATGGACAGTTGGATTATTGTTAAAATATTCCATGTCCTCCTTTTCAATTCTCTCACTCTCCTGTGAACTTCTCATCTCACTAGTAGGTGGTTGCAACTGAGGATTAACTGTATTATCATTGTAAATAGTACTGTTATTGTGGACAAAAGACAAGTCAGGTGTATCTACTCTAAAACCTAAATTTCTTAAATCCTCCTCTATTTTTTGTACAGATTTAACATCAATAGAATTAACTATATTGTAATTATCAGTATTTTTTCCAATCTGAGAGGGTAAGTTACTTACCAAGGGATGGTTGCCAGTCCTGATTTTTGGCGCTTTTTTCCCTTGTAAGGGTGAGCTGAGGAAGTCAGATGAGGGGGTGGATCCCTGTTGCAACTGTGGCTTGTCCACTGTTGGTGAAACCAGTCCCATTTCCATTTGTCTACCAGGATTTTCACCTGGGAGTGAGTGGACCCTCCTTGGGGAGGGGGTTGCTGATTTGATTGACTGGGCTGGCCTCCCTTTAATTCTTCCATTGCCTGATTCATCTGCTGAAACCCTACCTTACAATTGTTTTGCAACTGCTCTACTTCTTTGAACATGAGAGATTTTGATTCCTCCAACTTCAGAACCTGTTTGGCCAGGTGGGACAGTTGATCCTGAAGAGGAGGAGACGTCTTTTTATAGTTATCTTTTTTAAGAGGGCGTCCTTTTCCTCTATACTCATGCTTTCTGGCTGGGGGTACTGTTGTCCCTCCATGGTGATGTCCTGGAAAGTTTTTGTTAGCTTTAGACCTGGTATTATAAGCAGGCTTTTCACTTACACTATCCTGGGTAGCACTCATATTGTTCAGAATGACAATATTTTACATCTACAAAAGGAAAAAACTCTATGGAATTAGTAGACAAATAATATTAGCAATTATATTACTAATAAAAAAGCAATGGAGCTTACCCTGAATTTATATCTTTATTTATTTAAATAAAATGTAAGAAAAATTCGAAAAAATCTGTTAAAAATATAATAATAATTTTAAATAGACCTCTATAAGGGTGAATAATTAGCTTACCAAGCTTTAGCTAAATACCAATTTAATTGGGTGTTATATTGGTGTCCAAATACCAAGTGAAATTGGGTTTATATTGGGTACAGTTACTACTGTAAATATCTAATTTTTATGATAAAAAATTAGTACAATTATTTTAAGGGTTCTTTTCCGCAATAAATGAGTTATGATGACCCACTAATATACAGCAGACCCAAATATTTGGTTAATTTTGAGCTGTACTAAGGTAAAAATCACGTCCCAAGGCTTATACTAAATAATAAGTAAAATATAAGGAAAGACCCCCAATTGTCAGTATAATCTAGTATATAAGTATGATATAATAGTTTTATTTTATGGTCCTACTACTTATTGATAAATGATTTAGTGATTAAACCTCAGGGGAAGACTAATAGAATAGTTATACTCAAATAAAACTCACAATACTTGGATTTAAATGTGTGCTAGTGGTGGAAAATAGAAGAATAAAATATAGTTGTAGCTTATATAAAGATAATATCAATTTATAAGGGCTTTATAATATATTTCTGAATGCTAATAATTGTATTGTAGTGGTTGTTTGAATTGTAGTAATTGAATGATGATAATAAACCGTCAAAATCCCTCCTTACTTATACCCAAATCCACTGGAGTGCACAGACCTTCAATCCAGATGATGTCACTGCTATCCCCGGCAATTACAGCACTTTGAGGGCTCATCACCTCCCCATGGCATCCACTTCAAGCAGTTTCAACACCCAGACCTCCAGTAAGGACCCTCCATCACTATTAATAATAACACAGATCCATACCATAAATAGAAAACCCAGATAAAAGCGGATACCATAAAGAAACAGGTAAAATAAAAGATCAAAAAGAGATTTAATGAAACAAAAAGCATATAAAGGAAACAAATAAAATGTCCAAGCTCCCAATAACATCCCCAAGCATCCACATTAACCCAGAAACATCCTTCCAACCCATAAATCCGTGAATAACCATCCAAGGAAGTAATTTTAGTTGTCCAAACTGGGTGTATGCGCCTGATATAGGTGTCTATGCTTCTGTAGGCGTTGTGAGTCCACTGATTTCGTCCATATAACCTAAAATAAGCAGAAAAACAAAGGTTATAGGCTATTAAGGGGCTAAAACCCACTTATATACCTAAATATACATAATATACTGCATATTTCACTGAATATGAGATTTATGTATACATATAAGCTTATGTATGTCAATAATTACTTCATATCACTTAAGATAAGTATATTATGACTCCATTAACACCTTAATAAATATTATTAGGCCATGGATAAGCTATTTAAACTATTATAAGTTATATAATAGAATAATAATTATATATATATATAATAAAATAATATATATTATTATTTTAACCTTATTTTTAATATATAAGCTTAATCTACTTAAGGTTATCTTATTTTAAGCATAAGAAATACTCAGTCCTAAGGATATTTAGGCTGACACATACACTATTGATAAACTTCATGGATCCTGATTAATTTCTATTGAAATTAATTTTGAGACTGGCATATTGAATTTTAGCTATGACCAAGTACTGCAAGTGCCATGGTTTGTATTCAATATATTGGTGTTGAAATTAATTTTGATAGGAATAAACAAGTATCATATGGCACCATTCATGAAACCCTGACAGAAACCACCAAATTTATGAGGCAATGAACCTCATAATTTCGATCAAAATTGATGTAGACCCCTGCATATTGAATACAAGCCATTTCACATGGACTACATAGACATAGATAAAATTCAACATGCATGGCTTAAAATTAATTTCAATTGAAATTAACCAAGGCATTAAAACATCAATTTTTATATGGTGTACTTGATCAAACCAGTTAATCTAACTGCTTAGCTTACTTATACTTATTGTAATTTTATGCATAGTCAATGTTCATCTTAATTTTGATCAAAATTAATGTTGACTAATACATAATGAATACATGCTATGCCACTTACACTTTCCAGGTATAGCTACCATTAAATATGGCAGTATCAAAAATAAATTTCGATCAAAGTTAATGAGCATGATAATCATGAATTTCTGGAGTCAACTGCTTATTTTTATGCATGGTGCCTTGCCAACATTAATTTCAATCAAAATTACTTTTGATACTGGCATATTGCATGTAGCTATGCCTGGAAAGTGTAAGTGTCATAGTGTGTATTCATTATGTATTGCTCAAAATTAATTTTGATTGAATTTAATATTGACATTTGCATATTGAACTTAAGCCAGCAAACAACCCAAAAGATTCTTCATAAAACTGCCCATTAATTTCGATCAAAATTAAGGCTGACCATATACATATTGAATGGTAGTTATAACTGGTCTGAGTAAGCAGAGATTACTTATATTCAATATGTATTGGTAAACATCAATTTTGATCAAAATTAATGAGCATTTTGATCATGAACTTTTTTAGTCAATTAGTTGTTTCAATGCATAATGGCATGCCAACATTAATTTTGATCAAAATTAATGTTGAAATGATATAATGCTTTTTTGCATGACATGTAAAGGACAGCAAATATTTTTAAGTATTGAAATTTACTATAAATGTTGAGGGTAAATATAAAATTTACATATCCATATTAATTTCTATAAAAATTAATGTTGACCAATACATAATAAATAGTAAATATGCCTGGTTAGTGTAAGTGGCATAGCTTTTTTTCAATCTGCACTTGGAAAAATTAATTTCAATCGAAATTAAGGTTCATGATTATCATCAATTTATGCAGTCAGTTGCTTACTGTTATGCATGGTAACATGTCAACATTAATTTTAATAAAAATTGAATTTGACATGCCACCAAGAATTTTTCTGTAAGATGAAAAGTAGGGCCCTCTATTCTTAAGTAAACACATTACAATGCATATTGAGCATGTATATATCATTTACACATTAATATTAATTTCAATAAAAATTAATGTTGACCAATACACATTGAACACAAGCTTTACAACTTACACACACCAGATATAACTACCATTCAATATGTATATGGTCAACCCTAATTTCGATTGAAATTAATGAGCAGTTTTATAAAGAATTTTTTGGGTTGTTTGCTGGTTTGGGTTCAATATGCAAATGTCAATATTAAATTCTATTGAAATTAATGTTGACCAATACATAATGAATACAAACTATACCACTTACACTTTCCAGGAATAGACACCATGCAATATGTCAGTATCAAAATAAATTTCGATCAAAATTAATGTTGGAAGGGCACCATGCATTAAAAGTTGCAGTTGACTCCTGTAATTCATGATTAACATGCTCATTGATTTTGATCAAAAACAATTTTGATACTGGCATATTTAATGGTAGCATGCCTGGCAAGTGTAAGTGGCATAGCGTGTATTCACTATGTATTGGTCAACATTAAATTCGATTGAAACTAATATGGATACATAAATGTGACATAAAGAGGTATGGACCATCAATTTGTTGAAAATACATTTTTATATCTCATATATTATTTTTTTTCTTAAAAAAAATGTTACTCTCTCTCAATATCACCTTATAACATTTACCAAGCTGCTTTGAAAAAAAAACAGAATACATAAATTTCTATATAAGATAGCTATATTACACAGAAGATCACCATTATACCTAACTTATGATGATGTTGATGCTCTATTAACTGATTCCCAAATCTTTACCAGATCAATATCAGCTCCAACCCCAAGTGACTCACGTTCATTCAAAGATAATCCTTGCAAAAATGTTGCTGAATAGCGTTTCTTGAAGAGGTATTTGGGAACATTGAATACACCATTTTGTGCAACTGTCCTTTCTGATGACCGTGAATATGTTTTTAATGCTGATTTTCATTGAGCTGTTGTATGGGCTAAGTCCTTTGTCATCTTATCCATTATTTTAAACAAATCATTGAGTTAAGGATTTTGCCATCCAGGAATAGCTTGGATAGGTGCAGTTGGGGCTGGTGCTGGGCCTTCATCAATATCAGAGATGCACCTAGTATCATGAAAAAGCACAACAAAACCTGGCACATCACTGCAGAGATTTCTTGCTAACTTGTAGAGTGCACTAGCAATCTGAATTCCAACTAAATCAGCTTCATAATAACAAAAAGCAAAGTAAAATAAAAAACTTACCTTGGTCCGATAACATTTTACTTGTGCCCTTTCCCTCTTTTCGATCTTTTCTCTTGCTACCCTTTCCTCTTCTTTCCCAAATATCCTTATCATCTCTTTCCCCTTATTAACTACCCATTTCTCAAAAACACATTGAGTGAACTGAAGCTTTGACTGATCAATTGTATTCAAGGTGGTGAGCCACCTGGTACAGTGGTCGCATACTATGCTTCCCATGACTTGATTCCAAGTTGATTCCAAAAAATCACGGCAAGTCCAATCAAAGGCAAATTTCCAAAAACCTTTTTCTTGAAATTCACGCTCTAAGTTTCTTTTGACAGAAAGTGGGATTGGTGCTACTCCTTTTAGTCCTCGAGGCTCAGGTGCTGGAAAAAATTTGGGTAGTCAAATTTTGGATCACAAGAAGGCTATAGAATTGGTTATCAGAAATTGTCGATCAGCTGCAGAATTGGCACGGTTAGAAGATTGGACTTGGGTTAGGACAGTTTGAATTGGTTCCAAGCTTTCCAATTTTCAATCTCCAAAGGTGTTGGGCTCGCAGGATATTTTGTTATTTGTGTTGGTCCCCCAAGACAATACTTCAGAAAGTGGTAAATATTTCTATTTAGACTGTCCGAGCTCCTGGCAACATCATTCCTTCTAACTAAGCCTCTTACAGCCCTTAACCCCCGTTCTCGTTCATGAGACTTTGATGAATTGAGTCTGTGGTAATCACTGATACCCATAATGATTGAGGGATTCACTAACAATTCAAATAAGTTAATTAAATTTGTTATTTTTCAATAAAAGAATACACTAAAAATTTGACTTACCAGCTCCACTTGTGCTTGCTCCTTGGTTAGGCTGAGCAGATGATGATTTGTCTCTGAAAAATTCCCTCAATACTTCACTAGCCCAATCTCTTCCTAGCTGATCAGCACCTTCAGGAGCAGAAGGATGATTGGGATTAAAATTTCTCGGTTATGAATGAGACTCTTAGCCTGGACTGGGATTAGGTGGTGGGTTAGGATTAGGCAGTGCAGATTGAGATGCATCTGGAGGTGGATCAGCAGCGGGGGGTGGAGGAGTATTTCCAGTATTAGTATGTTGAGGTGGAAAACAATCAGAATTGGTTGGGTCAACAGACATCCCTTCAAAATTATCATCCATAATGAACTGTAATAAAATAAAATAAAATAAAAATAATCAGTTGATAAAATTTATACCTATCAAAGCTAAAGTAAAAAAAGATACTATGTATATAGTCTTGTTAACGTGTATGTTCTCTTGTCAAAAAATAAAGTGAATAATATATAGCTATCAGCTAAAGTTGGAAGGTCAAACTATTTATAGTAGATGAATGAGCAAGAAGATTATTCATTAAGTAACAATTTTATCATATTTCTCATTATCATGATTTTCTTTCTTTCATTCTTACATTTAAGATAAAAATGACTCATTGAAAGCATGGGTTCTCTCACAATAAAAGAATCCAAAGTAATTGTTCACTGATTTATGATAAGGTAAGTTGGATGCATTGAATTTTTTAATTGAGCATTGAATTATTTCTTTCACCATTTACAAACATCACCAATCCTACAAATTTCCCCAATCCCAAATTAACACAAAGATGTTAGTCAACAGAAAATAAATTTGATTAATATTTTCACTCACTACTGTCTGCAGTCCAATGGCAGTGACAACCTTGTCTTTGATTCCAAACATTACTTTTTTGTGCTCAACAGTAGCTGCATGTCCAATTATTGCATCTTTCTTAATCACAATTTGAGTTTCTTTGGCTACTCTTACTAACCAAAAATGCACTTGTGGGAAAAGCTCATAGGGATTCTTTGATGTTTCTTCTGGACGGAGCTCCTTGAAAGGACTTAATATTAAATATATTTGATCATTCTCTTCCTTTGACCTGAAAAGATCATCAATTTGCCCAAAATGGCTATCTTTTCCATATTAGAATTCAATTGTTGAATTAGCAATGTGTTGATGGTAACTAGTAAACCTCTTTCCATGTATCAATATGCTTGCTACATTTTCAACTACCCAATCCCCACTTTTCTCCAATGGTGTCAAATCCCGTCTTGAAGTTTCTTTTCCCATTTGTGCCCTTACCCATTTAGTAAATAATGCCATACTTAGATGGATCCATTTGTTTTGTTTATCAAGATCAATATGGATTTTTTTAGTCTCACATTGATCATTATCTTCAGCTTCACCAAGATCTAATACCCTAGACTTCTGATACCAATGTTTGAGCATTGTTAGTGGTATCTCTCCTGTGGTAAATATTAATAAACTAGCACAGCTGAGTTTTTAAATTTGTGCTTACAAACATTACATACGTGGATGGTAATTGTTTGTAATTTCAGATAATATATGATTCACCCGCTCTCCAGACCAAGTAGCTGTACCTGATGGTGGACCAAGATGTTTTATCATTTCAGGATAATGTTGAGTGATATGCAGATTTGGCTTTGCATTAATATTCTTCCAACCCTCTTCCAGGCACTCACAATACTCTAACAGAAATTGATCTAGATCTTTAAGCTCGTTAGTCTGTATATTTTTTAATGTCAAAAAATTGGTGATTGAGCATAATGTTACAAGTGACTTGAGAAGATAATATTCTCTTGGTTTTTCAGCTGAGGAAGCTGAAGATTCAGATTCTTTAAATTTTTCAAACCAAAGGGGTATAAGTGACAAAGGGAAGTAGAGAGTATACAGTATGTGCCATTCTGCTGCCTTGAGGGATCCTGCCTTTTTAGATCCTACTGATTTTGTAACTTGTGTTAGCCAGGAAGGTCTTCTTACTTGATCAATCATCTTCCATACAACCTGTATCTCTGCTGCCGTTATTTGTGGATTACTACTACCTTCATTTTCTTTCTCCTTACCTTTCTGTTTATTTTCTTCATCTCTAGCTGTCTCATTTGATGAGTGAAATCCTTCACTCTGTGATATGCTAATGCTCCTTTGCCTTAACTTATACAATGAGTTACAACTGTCACTACTGTGAGACTGTATTGAGGCCAAATCGCTATATGGAGGAATAAATTTGGAGCTGGATGACCTACTCTGGCTTCTTGAACAATTTGTTCCCAATCCTTCATTATCTAGTCCATGATGACTTGATGACTGTCTTGAACTCGTAAGTCTTTGTGGCTTGTGCTGTCTCGTGTGTCCTGTATCATCATCATCATTATTCGTTGTGCTTAAGCTACTTCTACGTTTTTTTGAATGTTTGTGCAGTGAAGTATCAGAAAAGAAATTGTCATCTTCTTCTCTTACATGCCAATTTTTATCTTTTCCAGCTTTCTTTCTAGATCTTTTGCTGCATTTTGGATTTTAAAATAGCTTAGACTGTGATCTTTTAGGTTGCCAAGCATATGTGAATGCATAAAATCAATTGAGCAATATTCAGTTGGACGCCAATATTCAAGGTTATTCAGCTCACTCCATTGTACCCCATGATTCTGAACAATTGATACATGCTCCCAATGTGACTTAGAATTTTTCCACTTTGTTGCTCAGCACATATGATCCTCATGATTCCGTAATGAAAAATTTCCCACATTCTTTTCACTAATTTCATCTTTAGAGATATTACAGAAAGAGCAGAACATTTTTGCAGAGTGACTCAAAAAGCCAGCCAGTTTTCGTATTGCAGGAATGTCACCTATCAAAGAGAAAAATGCAACTCTTAATTTCCAGCCTTTTGGATAAAGATGCGTCTTTTCAATCAATATACCATCCCATAGAGTTTGTAGATCATTAACCAGTGGATTTAGAAGGTGATTAAGCTGTTCACTTGTGGGTTCTGTTGGTCCAGGTATAATAGCATACAAAAACAGATTTCCAATTTTGTATCTATCTTCTTGAGGTAGGTTCATACACACCATCATAATATTTCCTACAGACTTCTGATGACCTCCAATCCTATTGCCACCAGGCCTAAACCAGTCGACATATAAAGTAAACATTAAGTTGCCTGAAGCTATCCTATATTCATCATCATTGCTATCCAGAGCTGGAGCGGTAATGGGAAAGCTTTTCCAAATTGAACCATCACAAACATCCTTCATCAAATCACACTCTACATGTTCTGCCACAGGGGTTTTCTTCTCAATCAGAAACTCAAATTTGAACAGTTTGATCTTTTCCTTAAGCCAGTCAATAAAAAGAATGGTGATGAAATGTTTTAAGAGATAAGTATTTTACATATTCTTGATGTTCCTCCATCATATACAGCCTTTCATCACATTTAACTGCAATTTGTCCTGCTCCAAAAAATTTTAAATAGCGCTTTGATGATGAAAGAAACGGTTGATTGCAACATAGTATAGATGGTTGAGATTCAGAGTTATACTCATAAAGAGCAAAGCATTTAGGACAGCATGTTTTAGTGAAAAATGATTGATTGAGCTTTAATCGACTAAAAACTGTATCTATCAAGCGTGGGATCAGGCGGACAATGCTATCAGAATCCAGTATTCCACTATCACCTAGAAGTTTGAGCTTCTTAATTTCTTCATCCAAGAATTGAGTAGAACCTTCTTTGCTCAAATTATGAATCAGAGAAAGCTTTGCTGCCTGCCACATAATTATTTGGCTATACCGTTCCCCAAGATTTCAGTTTCTTGAGACTGTTGAAGATACTTCTGCCCCCAATATCAACTGCCCCTATGTAATAAATCATTGAAACATCATAAAGACTTTAATTCTCACATTGAACTATAGATATACAGCTTACTGTTTCTGTGGAGCTGGAACTTCCAATGTTAAGTAGATTGTTGGAAGAAATAACCATCTTGGCCTTCCTATTTCTTTCCTCTTGATGTTTTGCGTAAGAATTAGAGATTTTGAAAGCCATACCAACTTCAAAGGACCCAGAAGAAGTTTGATACTTTTTATTGACTCATCCAAGATCTTGACATTGACATACATGAAAAAATGGAGTTATTGTAATTGTTATAATTGTAGGAATAAGTTAGCTATTGGAAGTTACCGATTGAAGGTATTCCTTTTTTTGAAAGGCACTAGCTAATATAAGTGTCAGTACAATCTAGTATATAAGTATGATATAATAGTGTTTTTTTATGGTCCTACTACTTATTAATAAATGATTTAGTGATTAAACCTCAGGGGAAGACTAATAGAATAGTTATACTCAAATTAAACTCACAATACTTGGATTTAAGTGCGTGCTAGTGGTGGAAAATAGAAGAATAAAATATAGTTATAGCTTTTATAAAGATAATATCAATTTATAAGGGCTTTATAATATATTTCTGAATGTTAATAATTGTAGTGTAATGTTTATTTGAAGTGTAGTAATTGAATGATGATAATAAACCGTCAAAATCCCTCCTTACTTATACCCAAATCCACTGGAGTGCACAGACCTTCAATCCAGATGATGTCACTGCTATCCCCGGCAATTACAGCACTGTGAGGGCCCATCACCTCCCCATGGCGTCCACTTCAAGCAGTTTCAACACCCAGACCTCCAGTAAGGACCCTCCATCACTATTAATAATAACACAGAGTCATACCATAAATAGAAAACCCAGATAAAAGCGGATACCATAAAGAAACAGGTAAAATAAAAGATCAAAAAGAGATTTAATGAAACTAAAAGTATATAAAGGAAACAAATAAAATGTCCAAGCCCCCAATAACATCCCCAAGCATCCACATTAACCCAAAAACATATTTCCAACCCATAAATCCGTGAATAACCATCCAAGGAAGTAATTTTAGTTGTCCAAGCTGGGTGTATGCGCCTGATATAGGTGTCTATGCTTCTGTAGGCGTTGTGAGTCCACTGATTTCGTCCATATGACCTAAAATAAGCAGAAAAACAAAGGTTATAGGCTATTAAGGGGCTAAAACCCACTTATATACCTAAATATACATAATATACTGCATATTTCACTGAATATGAGATTTATGTATACATATAAGCTTATGTATGTCAATAATTACTTCATATCACTTAAGATAAGTATATTATGACTCCATTAACACCTTAATAAGTATTATTAGGCCATGGATAAGCTATTTAAACTATTATAAATTATATAATAGAATAATAATTATATATATATATAATAAAATAATATATATTATTATTTTAACCTTATTTTTAAGATATAAGCTTAATCTAGTTAAGGTTATCTTATTTTAAGCATAAGAAATACTCAGTCCTAAGGATATTTAGGCTGACACTCCCTCACCCCAAAAAAAACAATAAAAAAAATGTTAAGACATTTTAATTAATCTTAAGGAATGAAATAATAAAATAAAAAATAATTTTATAATACATATACTGAATGAACAGTATTATTTAGATTTAAATTTTTTCAAGAGATTTTTAAGATCAGAGATTTCATTTTCTGGAATCCACTGGTCATATTCACTTGATTTATTTTTAAATCTTAGTAGATACTCAACTCCCTTTTCTTTTGTAAGGTGTCTCTTTTTGAGTATCTTTTCAATTTCTGCTTTTTCCACTATTTCTTCAGGTTGCTGTTTATGTCTTCCTGATCTTCTTGGAAAGAGAGCAGTATCATTAGAATGGTATGGTTTTATAAGAGAAATAGGAAATACTGGATGTTTTCTATCATAAGGTGCATATAGAATAACCTCAACAGCATTATTACCAACCATCTTTTTAACTACAAATGGTCCAATGAATGGATCCTTCAATTTAACATTACCATTTAAATTGAAATGTAGCGTTGAAATAAGGACTTCATCACCCTCTTTGAACATTTGTTCTTTATGGGCTTTATCCCATCTTTTCTTTTCATACTCAAAAGCCTTATTTATACATTCTTGAGCATGTTTTCTGCATAATTCTTGCATCTGAAGAAAAGATTTAGTACCTGGATGAATATCCAATCTAGGTAACTTATTAAGAGTTTTAGCAGGGGTATTAGGTACATAACCCAACCATAACTCAAATGGCTTTTTGCCAGTGACAGAATGTACTGTACTATTGTATGCAAATTCTAAACCTGGGATAAGGGTTACCCAATCATGCGTGAATTTGTCATTGTCTTTAAAATTAAGACCAAAAGCACAGTATCTTCTTATCATATCTTCTAAGGTTTGTATCATTCTTTCTGCTAGCCCATCAGTTTGTGGATGGTGTGCTGTAGAAAGTTTTAATTGACACCCTGAAACATCCATAAGTGACGTCCAGAACTCAGAAGTAAATTTAGGATCTCTGTCAGAAACTATTGCTTTGGGGAAACCTGCTGTATTTAACATTTGTGTCCACCATAAAAAAGCTAAGTCCTTTGCAGAAACCTCTTTGTGGGTAGGAATAAATTTACACATCTTTGTAAATCTATCTACAATTACCCAGCAGGAGTTATAACTCTTATGCCCTGCTATTGGCAAACCTGTTACAAAGTCCATGTTAATGATTTCCCATGGAGCTTTTGGTTGCTCAATTTGTTGTAATAAACCAGCTCTTTTTCCTGTTAATCTTTTAGATTTTTGACAAGAATCACATGTTTCAACATATTTCTGAACATCCTCAGACATGTTAATCCACCAAGCTGTGTTTTTTACTCTGGTTAATGTTTTATGGTAGTCAAAATGACCTGCTAATATATCATCATGACATATACTTAACATTAACTCCTTCATTGAAGGGGGAATTACAATTACATTACTTAATTTTTTCCTGTAATATATAAAACCATCCTCAATGGAAAATTTTCCTTTCTCTAATGCCTCTTTATACTTATCTGGTAATGTTTTTATTAAAACATTCATTGAAGCATTAGATGGATCATTTAATATTGTAGTTAATTTACTTAAGTCAGGATCTGAATTATAATTATCAAGAATTGATTGCATAAATTCATCCTCAAGATCTACAATATAAATGCCATAAATGTTAATAATCTCTGATTCAGGAACATAAGCAGGATTATCATCATTATTAGGCAGAGGTACTCTAGATAACAGATCTACATTAGAGTGCAAGGTTCCTGCTCTATGTGTAATATTCATCCGTCCTCTGTATTCTTGTACAGCTAATTGCCATCTAAACATGTGTCTATTAGGAGTTTTCATGTTTAAGAGTGACTTAACTGCACTACAGTCAGTTATTAACTCAAATTTTTGGTCTTCAAGGTAATAATGTAGCTTTTCTAGAGCCCATACTACTGCCAAACATTCAAGTTGAGTAGCACCATATTTTAATTCACTACTTCTCAGAGTACGTGAAATATAGCAGATTACTACTTCTGACATTTTACCTTCAATAAGTTGTTTTTGATGCAAAGCAGCACCCAGTCCAATAAAACTTGCATCTGTATATAATACAAAAGGTAATTGGAAATCTGGTAATCCCAAGATAGGAGCTGTCATTAAACATTCTTTCAACTTATTAAAAGCTTGTTGTCTTTCATTATTCCAAATGAAAGCTTCTGATTTCTTTATCAGTGTGGTCAGTGGTGCAGCAATTGATTGGTAGTTTTTTATATATTGTCTATAATAACCACACATTCCAAGAAAAGATTGTACATCCTTCACATTTTGAGGAATGCCAATATTCTTTATTGCAGCCACTTTATTTTGGTCTACACATATTTGTAAGCCAGATACAATATGACCAAGCACTTTTAAAGATTCAAACCCAAATTTACATTTTTTCAATGCAAGGGTCATTTTTATTTCATCCATTTTCTGAAATACTTTCCTTAAATGGATTAAGTGTTCATCAAAAGTTTTAGAGAACACTATGATTTCATCAATGTATACCATTAACCATCCCTCAATCATTTCATTATGGAATGTTATATCCATTAACTTTTGAAATACTGATGGAGCATTCTTTGGTCCAAATGGCATTCTGACATACTTATAAATTCCCATGTGTGTTGTTATCAACAAAAAGTTCTGTGAATTCTTTTCAACAGGAATTTGATGGTACCCTTTATTTCCATCTAGGCAACTTATATATTTAGCACCTTTAAGGGTAGCATGTATAGAGGCAATCCTTGGCAAGGGATAAATATCATCTACTGTAAATGTATTTAATGCTCTATAATCACCGCACAGTCTTGCTTTATCTTGTTCATAAGAAATCAGCACTGGTGATATTACACAATATTTTGGTGTAGTTTCAACCTTCTCAAGAATGTTCATCTTTAATAACATCTTAATATTATCCTCTATGTCTTTCCTCTTCATTGGTGAAGCAGGATATGGTTTCTTTTTAAGACTAGCAGGAATATTATCCATGTCACAGGTTAAACTAATTTTCATTTCATGATCTTTTACAAGGCCAAGTTCATTTGTACCATGTGCAAAAGCCATTGGAAAAGCTTTAATTAATTCCAAAATATTATCTTTCTCAGTTTCACTTATCTGAGTGCCAAATGATGCTTTTGAAATTTCTGTTTCCAGAAGTTCCAACTCATTGGATTCTCTTCCTTTAGACGGGGAATTTGTTACTGACTCAATGTGTAAGACTGTGTTAAAAGAATTTATTTTAAATTTCCTTTTACCATTCATGCCAATTGTAAAATTATTATTAGCAGGGTCTAATTTTACACCAAATTTAGTCAGAATATCATTTCCAATGATAAAACAGTTACTACAATTTGTATTATCCATTACTACAAAGTCACAAGTTACCCTTACATAACCATGTTGGTGTTTAAAGAAAACAGCAGCTTTGTATTTACCAATGGGGTGTAGTACTGATCCAAAACCTCTCCAATTTTTATTCTGAAGTGGTTCAAGCTTAAACTTATATTCACTATCAATTTTCTGTAATGTATTAGTGGAAACAACTGAACCAGCAGCTCCTGTGTCCAATACTATATTAACATTTTCACCAGAAATGATAGCTGGAACCGTGATAGGTGTCATTTTAAAGTTATCAGCTTGTATATCCTTAATGATTTCAGCATCCTCAAAATTCATTAAAGATTCATTTGAGTCCATATTTAATATTGGATTTTCAAAGATGGACAAATCATCTTCCAACATACAGACTTCATTTTCATCACTATATGAGATATTGCTGTCATAATCACTTGATTCTTTACTTTTTTCAGTTTCAGTTTCAGATTCACGTTGATTTTCAACAATATTTATGTTTTTCTCACATTTGTGACCTTTTACCCAAGGTTTGTTACACTTATAACAAGTATTTGTTTCATACTTTTTAGGTACTACAGGTGCAGTAGGTTTTTTCTGCTTCTCCTGAAGTGTTTTTGAATTCTGAGATTTTACAGGTTCAATATTTTGTTTATAAGTGGAATACCTTGATTCATACTTATGGTTTAATAATATTTCATTGCAAATATTAATAAAGTCAGAATATTCAGTAACATTTAATGTTCTAGCTACAACAATGTCTCTGACAGATATAGGTAATTTGTATATTATCTTATCTTTCCATAAGTTAAAATCCATATGAGGCTCAATGGCTTTTAATATTTTGTTTAAATTCATTAAAAATACCATAGGTTTGTCACCATTCAACGGATTATACCTAGTCTTCTCATACAGTCTCTGCTGAGTAAGCCTGAATTTAGAACCTCCAAATTGTTTTTCAATAAGTTGTTTCCATTCAGCCCAAGAGTAGTCTCTACCCTCACTTAAGACAGCTTCAAACCATAATAAAGCAACATCCTTAAATAAAGAAATTAATTTTGATGTTATCTCTTCATCTGGTAACTTATATGAGAATTTCAAGTTGTCAATTCTTTGAATAAAATGTTGCCAATCAGAGCTGGCTTCCCCATCATAAGTTGGGTACTGATCTATCTTAGGCCAGTTCTTCTGATTGGATTTTATCTCACTAATCTTAGGTAAATTCAATAACTCATTTACTTTTGATAAATGGTCTTGTATTTCTTCCTGCACGGATTTGTGACTTACATTTTCAGATTTGACACTACCACCAGATGGTTTCAATTGTGGTGGTATAAGGAAGGAATGAGATTCACTTTTGCCAATGAAAGGATTATTATTATATTGATTATACTTATGATTATCCTGGTTCATTAGTAGATTGGCAGTTTCAATCTCAACTTTAGTTAATCTTTGTAGCAACTCAGAGACACTTTGATTTGTCTGTGCAAAAGATAACTTTGTTCTTGATTCAGTCTTTAATAAGTGTGTTTCATATAATTTTTCTAACTCACAAAATTTGTTTGAAAGGTCATTATATTTATTACTCAATGAATCATATTTAAGAGTTAGAGACAAATGTTCTTTCTCTAATTCTTTATTACGTGTTGCTAATTGAGAAATGTTCAATGTTAAGGATGAAATTGTATCACTAGTGAGCTTAACTGTCTGTTCCTCACAATCAGTCATTCTATTCCACAATGCTGAAACAATTCTATGGACAGTTGGATTATTGTTAAAATATTCCATGTCCTCCTTTTCAATTCTCTCACTCTCCTGTGAACTTCTCATCTCACTAGTAGGTGGTTGCAACTGAGGATTAACTGTATTATCATTGTATATAGTACTGTTATTATGGATAAAAGACAAGTCAGGTGTATCTACTCTAAAACCTAAATTTCTTAAATCCTCCTCTATTTTTTGTACAGATTTAACATCAATAGAATTACCTATATTGTAATTATCAGTATTATGTCTAATCTGAGAGGGTAAGTTACTTACCAAGGGATGGTTGCCAGGCCTGATTTTTGGCACTTTTTTCCCTTGTAAGGGTGAGCTGAGGAAGTCAGATGAGGGGGTGGATCCCTGTTGCAACTGTGGCTTGTCCACTGTTGGTGAAACCAGTCCCATTTCCATTTGTCTACCAGGATTTTCTCCTGGGAGTGAGTGGACCCTCCTTGGGTAGGGGGTTGCTGATTTGATTGACTGGGCTGGCCTCCCTTTAATTCTGCCATTGCCTGATTCATCTGCTGAAATCCTACCTTGCAATTGTTTTGCAACTGCTCTACTTCTTTGAACATGAGAGATTTTGATTCCTCTAGCTTCAGAACCTGTTTGGCCAGGTGGGACAGTTGATCCTGAAGAGGAGGAGACGTCTTTTTGATAGTTATCTTTTTTAAGAGGGTGTCCTTTTCCTCTATACTCATGCTTTCTGGCTGGGGGTACTGTTGTCCCTCCATGGTGATGTCCTGGAAAGTTTTTATTAGCTTTAGACCTGGTATTATAAGCAGGCTGTTCACTTACACTATCCTGAGGAGCACTCATATTGTTCAGAATAACAATATTTTACGTCTACAAAAGGAAAAAACTCTTTGGAATTAGTAGACAAAAGATATTAGTAATTATATTACTAATAAAAAAGCAATGGAGCTTACCCTGAATTTATATCTTTATTTATTTAAATAAAATATAAGAAAAATTCGAAAAAATCTGTTAAAAATATAATAATAAGTTTAACTAGACCTCTATAAGGGTGAATAATTAGCTTACCAAGCTTTAGCCAAATACCAATTTTATTGGGTGTTATATTGGTGTCCAAATACCAAGTGAAATTGGGTTTATATTGGGTACAGTTACTACTGTAAATATCTAATTTTTATGATAAAAAATTAGTACAATTATTATAAGGATTCTTTTCCGCAATCAATGAGTTATGATGACCCACTAATATGCAGCAGACCCAAATATTTGGTTAATTTTGAGTTGTACTAAGGTGAAAATCACGTCCCAAGGCTTATACTAAATAATAAGTAAAATATAAGGAAAGACCCCCAATTGTCAGTACAATCTAGTATATAAGTATGATATAATAGTGTTTTTTTATGTTCCTACTACTTATTAATAAATGATTTAGTGATTAAACCTCAGGGGAAGACTAATAGAATAGTTATACTCAAATTAAACTCACAATACTTGGATTTAAGTGCGTGCTAGTGGTGGAAAATAGAAGAATAAAATATAGTTATAGCTTTTATAAAGATAATATCAATTTATAAGGGCTTTATAATATATTTCTGAATGTTAATAATTGTAGTGTAATGTTTATTTGAAGTGTAGTAATTGAATGATGATAATAAACCGTCAAAATCCCTCCTTACTTATACCCAAATCCACTGGAGTGCACAGACCTTCAATCCAGATGATGTCACTGCTATCCCCGGCAATTACAGCACTGTGAGGGCCCATCACCTCCCCATGGCGTCCACTTCAAGCAGTTTCAACACCCAGACCTCCAGTAAGGACCCTCCATCACTATTAATAATAACACAGAGTCATACCATAAATAGAAAACCCAGATAAAAGCGGATACCATAAAGAAACAGGTAAAATAAAAGATCAAAAAGAGATTTAATGAAACTAAAAGTATATAAAAGAAACAAATAAAATGTCCAAGCCCCCAATAACATCCCCAAGCATCCACATTAACCCAAAAACATATTTCCAACCCATAAATCCGTGAATAACCATCCAAGGAAGTAATTTTAGTTGTCCAAGCTGGGTGTATGCGCCTGATATAGGTGTCTATGCTTCTGTAGGCGTTGTGAGTCCACTGATTTCGTCCATATGACCTAAAATAAGCAGAAAAACAAAATTTATAGGCTATTAAGGGGCTAAAACCCACTTATATACCTAAATATACATAATATACTGCATATTTCACTGAATATGAGATTTATGTATACATATAAGCTTATGTATGTCAATAATTACTTCATATCACTTAAGATAAGTATATTATGACTCCATTAACACCTTAATAAGTATTATTAGGCCATGGATAAGCTATTTAAACTATTATAAATTATATAATAGAATAATAATTATATATATATATAATAAAATAATATATATTATTATTTTAACCTTATTTTTAAGATATAAGCTTAATCTAATTAAGGTTATCTTATTTTAAGCATAAGAAATACTCAGTCCTAAGGATATTTAGGCTGACAATAAGCTACATTTTTTTATCAAAAGAATATGATGGAATATGTGTTGAAATCATTTAAGTTTAAATGTTTAATTTTTAATCAGATAAATTATATATTAATTAAAAGTTATGCAGTCTACTTTATTTGTATTCTGTATACTCTCTGCATTTGTACAACAATGCATGCATGTTTATCAGAATATTTTCTATCATAGAAAAAAATCTATTGTACGCACAAGCATCTTAATTATTTTTCTATCAAATGCCTTCTGAGTTATATCTAACTACCCTATAATTATTTGATTTTAGATAAAAATTTTAGTTATGGACTATAAGAAAAGTAATCCATATTTTTAACATAATTATTTAAAAAATTACCCCAAAAATCAAAGTTAAACCCAAAAATAAGGTTAATATTTTGTAAAAAACAATCACAAACATATTTCCTTCACTTTGAAAATTGGTCTGTACTAGGTAGAATTTTCCATAAAGAAAAAATCAAAAATACTCAAATAATAGATGCTACAAAAGTGTAAACCTTAAAGCATTACAAAAAATCTGAAACCTTGTATAAATTTTTATACATTAATGTGATGAAGTGACACTCTAGTCTATTTATTCAGGTTGAAAAAAAATTACTCAATGGAATATGTATTACTATCATATTGGACCAAAAATAATTTTTTGGTAATCAAAAAATGAACATAGCCTCACATTTATCAAATTATTTTTATGGAAGAATTTTTTGAAAAGAAAAAAAAATATGTTTCTCAAATGAGTTTGCTTTTATCACATAATCATTCTCTTAATTTTATACCATTCCTTTTGAGTTCAAATTTCATATAAAAATATAATTTATGCATATTATAATGCCATAAAGTTGAAATATTTCTTATTCTTAATTTTTGTGATATTTCTCCTTAAATCAACTTTGATCATAAAGTTTTGGAGCTCAACAATTTATCCTTTCTCTTTGTTTAATTTAATTGAAAAATTTCTTAATCTAATTCTTTATGAAACCTAGTAGCTCTTACTTTCCTCATGGAAACCTGCTCACAAACACACAAACACTTAATAGAATTTTTAATGAGACTTTGCCTCCATTCAATTCTCACTTTTGTAGATCTATACACAATTTTTGTCGTTCACTTTTGGATATGTCACCAGAATCAAATGGATGGAAACAAAACCCTACTGAAGAGCAATTAGACAGATTTTCATCATTTGACATGAATTCTTGCAACATTGCCTTTGAACTACCTCATCCAGAATCAAATTCAGAAGTTTTGGAAAAGTTTCCACCAATTTTCCGTGAATCTTTTATTGACCACCTTCGCATGTGCGGTTTCCCAGGGTCAACTTTCACTTGGAACCTAGATTGGTTTGACAAATGGAACCAGGTCTTGGAAAATATTCTCATTAAACACTGGGACAATGCCTTAAAAACCAATAATTTGATTGCATATCCAATTGAAGAACTCAAATTAGCTTCTCAAATCAAATGGGAGTTCTTCACCGTTGGTTTTTAGGTCATGCTGATAAATTAAGACTTGAGAAGGATTCTCATAGCTCTCAAGAAATAATCAAAGTGAGAAAGCATAAATATAGAATAAAAAAAAAGTATGAAAATCCCCTTTTTTTCAACCGTTTTTATTTATGACCTTTATTTCAAATAACAAAGATTCTTAGAATTCAGTTAACCAAACTAAACTTCTTAAACAACTTCCACATTGTGAAACTTATCACAACCTTTTCACAAACATCAAGTGTTGTTCAGACACCCAAATTGATAATGATGGATTGTTAAGACGTATCTTAATGCAATGGAGGTCTGAAGATTTTTCTAAAGTTGCACAATATCTTGACCAACAACACTTTGATATTCAAGATACTTCAACCTACTCTGGAAGTGTGATAAAGGACTTGGCCTTGTACAAAAGAATCAGTTTGGTTTCAACATTATCCCCTAACCTTAATCCTTCTCATGTCCCCCGGGGTTTTACGAATGACTGTTATTCTCCCTTATATCTTGCATCTCTAAATCCTCAACAACTCAGACTTTTAGATCCTCAAAATCCCATAAATTTACCTGCTCTCCTTGAAATTCTTTCTTCCTCTAATGTGAGTGATTGACAAACTCCCTTAATAATAGGTTTGCACACTCATATTCCTCATTTCCACTGTTTGGGACACTTTGTCAGCCTGTATATCTCCAGGACTGAGTAAAAAGTAATTATAAGTTATGTTAAACACATGAACTATACATGGGAATAATAAATAAGAGTACACAAATAGTATACATAAGTAAAATTATGATAATACACAAAAAATGCCATTATAACACCTTATATACACGCATATATCCACCTTTTATAGGTCTTATGTACTTAATATTAAGTTGGAATATGTTAGGGTAATCTTAAGAACCTTAATTATAAGGCTAAATAATTTTTAAGTACACTTAAAGCTGTTATATTCATTGTTTTATGCAAAAAACAAGAAATGCGCTTTATTTCACTTAAAAGTTGACTATATGCGCTATAAAATTGAGAATATCAAAATTGCGCTTTGACAGATCAATTGGGCTCATTTAGAACTATTGATTTGGCTATTTAAATGCATAAAAATAACACTTTTCAAATTTGGTGTTTTTTATGCAAGAAATGGCTTCTGTGTACTGGCCACATACTGCCTGCTTTTTTCCCGTATGAATAGCTTCATTTTTAGCAAAGTTAGCTTTTTCACACTATAATTACCCCACATTCTACGCCCACTGTGGGGAAACACACTAAAATAGGCGACAGGCGCTTATTTAGTGTCCTAGCTTAATTAATAATGCATTGACCTTGTTTATATGCACTAATTTCATTAATAACCTCACTCTTGGCACTTTATTTCATCACCACGCTTAAATTCGCCTAATTTTAGTCAAGGATTTACCCGTGCAAGAGCCTGCCAAGAACTGCATGTAGTTACCCCACATCTCACGCTCTTTTTTAAGTTTTTGGGTGGTTTCTCAGTCAATTTTGGTTATTTTTGAATGGGAATTTCACGTAGTATAATGTCAGGATTAGCCCCATTATTTCTACAGTCAATCCCCCTTATTATTAAGCTATTATTAACCTTAAAAAAGTCTCCTTTAGTCTTTAATATTATTGTTTTATACGCATATACTCTCTTTTTGTCTTTTTCTTTAATTTTGATGGATTTCCCTTATTATTACAGGATTTTGGCGGGTGTTACTCTTCTAATTATGTCATGGGTTACTGGGAATGTTGATGGGCATGTCTATTAGTTGTTTAGAGGCGTCATTAACTGTGTATTGGGTGGTACATCAAGGGAATCATTGGGGAACTCAGTGTGTATAAAAGGAGGAGGTTTTTGGGTTGTATTTCTTCATTCTTTATCATTACAATTTAACCAATATAACCAAACCAATTACAATACATATCAATTAGTACTTTTATAAGACTTTTGAACAGTATCTGAATTTATATAATCTATTTTTCTACCAACTATAAAGATTGTAAGCCATATATAAGAATAGTGAGAATTATATTACTGAGACCTCTATATTTGATTATATTTTACAACTTAGTGAATTAAAACTACAGTATTCATATAGGACCATTAAAATCTTCTAGACAACTGACTATTCAAGCTAGTTCACGTCCTTGTACTTGACCCTAGCCTGACACACTTAGCCTTGAAAACAAAAACATAATTTTAATGATTACTATTATCATTAAAATTTATAGAAATGAAATTTGGCTTACATTTTTAGCTTCATTTTTTTCCTTTGAATCTTATACATGCTGAATTCTATACTTCCTTGTACAAAATAATTCAAAACATTTACTTCATTTTGCTGCCCCATTCTATACAGCCAATCAACAGCCTGCTGCTCAACTGCTGGATTTTAATTTGGCTCTTATTTCAACATTGAACATATAAAAAATTAATATTTTTGTTCTTAACATGAAATAAAAGACATTGAGCTCACCATTATATATACATTTTGAGCACACCTGAGATCTATACCCACTCCTGCAGCCTGGATTGTTCCAACCAAAACTTGGCAATTCTTATTAAAATGGAATTCAGGCATATTTTTGTCTTGATTTGTCCTGCTGAGTTCATCCATAAGCTGGGTATACCTAATATTGTGGTCATCTAAAGCCATTTTTATTATATTTTGAAATATTAGAAAATTGTTTTTAATAAGCCAACACAATTTTGTAAAACAATTCATTATAGAATCACTTACATCTGCAAAAAGTCTGCAAAGTTGGAAAATATAACAGCTTTTGGAAAATTTATACCACTTTCACCAGACAAAAAGTTTTTTAAGTGGCCTATAAGATGACAAAGCTTTGAGGAATGCTTCCAGGTGAAATCAAAAGTTGGAGTTTCATCCAGATTTTTGTATATTGGATGTTTGCAGAATTTTCTTAAAATCATCAGCTCTCTTAGAAACTCAGATGAGTCCCAAGGGATGTCAGTGCTTCTGGAGGGCCCATATTGCTCAGTTAATCCTTCTTGAAGCACATCAAGTTTAGACCTCCATGGATCTGCTAATTGAACCGATATCCCCCTTTGAATCTTTTTTGGAAGAGAAGAAATTGCACCCTTTGTTCTACGTAGGCTTATGACTTTCATTAAGTGATTGATTGATTTAATAGAATTAGAGTTTCCTTTTTGCAAACCTGGAAAAAGGAAATTCTTCCATAACCAGTCTTCTTGCCACTTTTATTTCTAAGAAAAAATATGAGACTTGAAGGTCAGTGGGCCTGTTCTGAAGTGGAGTTCCAGTCAAGCATAGTCGGTGTTGGGATTCCAAGTCAAATATTGTTTGAACCCTCTGCGAGTAAGGATTTTTATTGTAACTAAAAGAATATATATAAAAATTAAGTTTTAAGTTTTAGATATAGAAATGGGCACTAACTGAGCTTCATCTAAAATAACTCTATACCAAAAGAGCTTTTGAGTCACCGGTATCTTTTTTTGGCTTTGATTTTTTGACATCGTTAGGCTAGCTGTTTCATAGGTCGTTAAAACAATAGCAGTGTCCTGTAGTTCATTGACGTTAGTATTTTGACAATCCTTCCCATAAAGAACCTTGAAAGGAAGCGCATTATCTTCAAAGTGCACACTTATTTCATTGATCCAATTTGATAGTGTTGCCAGGGGGCATATAATCAGTGTGGCTGAACTCTGATTAATACCTTCTTTAATTTCCGATACCTGGAATCGTCTTGCTTCACTTTGAGTTGCACTTATAAGAGAAAGGGTTGAAAGCGTCTTTCCCAAACCCATATCATCAGCAAGTATTGACCTGTTTCCTTCAGGGGTTAATTTATTGTTAGGAAACTGATCTTTATAGTCATTGAATCCAGTTCTAAGCCAATGGTTGTCCTGGTGCCTCCACATGATATCCAACTTTTCCTTTAACATTTGTTCATTTTCAATCATAAAATTTATTTCTTGAAGTTGATGTGTTTTGAGAACTGTTTTGATTCCTCAGATAAGTTGATCAGCTTTCCAATCTTGAGTACTCTGAGATATTTGGAAAGAGCCTTCAAAAATTACATGCGGGATATTAAAAAAGATAGTGGAGTCATAGTTCAGGATTGGACATAAATTGATTTGAGCAGAAGAAAATTCTTCTTTAGCTAGACTGATTAGTGTACTTGAAGAAAAGAGGCATCCCCAAAGTTGATACTGATTACCAAAAACTGGAACCAAGTAAGCATGAAAATAGAAAGGCTTCATAGGATTAAATGCACTTCTTTGGTTTAAATGGTGAGATCCAGACCCAATGTCACCCAATAGTGGTCCAATGCGCTGACTCTGCACTTGAAAAAGTTTACTGACAAGGGTTGGTTTTCTTTCTTCAAATAGTCCAAAAATATGAGCATTCAAATGGCCTCGCTTTAAAATCGTGGGGGTTGGTGAGTTTTGAAATCTTGAAATTACATTCATATAAATTTGATCGATTGTTATTGAGAATTGTCCAACACATCTGAGACTTGACATATTAAGTAAGAATAGTATCTGAAGATAGTGGTTGTTAAAAGATGAATTGAAGCAAAAAATGAATAATCAGTTTTGAATAAAACAACAAAATAACTTTTTAGCATATGCTATGCTAATCTCATAATTCTTTCACATGTATTATTATTATCTTTTTAAAAAATATTGGAAGTAAATCAATGATAACTGAAATGAATAATATGGCTTAAAAATAAATCTTGAGCCTATAGAGTAAATTTTGGTTTGTGGAGGAAGAAACATTTTCTCAATAAAAATGTGCTTTATTGTTACATTATAATCACAAAATAGAATAATTTCACTCTTATTACACTTATTTATGTTTCTGTCTAATAGTAAAATGATTTACATGTCAGTTCAAAATTCAAATTGAAACTACTACCGAGAACAATGTCTTGATACTAACATACTTTTTGTAAGTCTCTGGACAGACACTTATGGTGATCTCAATAATATTAAAATTGATTTGAATTGTATGTTTTATCAAATATCTATGTAGTCTAGTGTAATAATTGAGATACTACAGTTTAAACTTCTGTTACCAACTTGGCAAGAAAATATATGTAAATATTCTTAGAACAAATATCAAATTTTGCTTTCCACAAGATGGGAAAGTGAATATTATGATATGTTAAGTGATATGTTCAAGCTTTGCTCAATCTGTGCTCAGCTCAAAATCAAAGTAATCACCAAGCTCTAAGAAACCTGTGATTGAGTTTGGTTGAACCTAGGTCTAACTGATTACCAAATATTTGTCCAATTAATTTAAATCTGGTTTCACAATGAACTCCCAACAGCCTTCCAACAGCTTTCCAACCACTTCCCAACATTTTTAAGGAGGGGTATTGCTAGCAATACCCCCCAAATTTTCTGTGTTGATTTAATCAGTCATTATTTTTATTTATTCAAAGAAAAATAAGGAAAAAATATATATTATATAAGTAATTATCAGGACCTTGTAATCAACTGGAATAATTAAAATATGATTTTTATCAGAAAAAAAAATCAACTGAAATAATAATCACAATTTTTTAATTTTTAAGGTAATTTTATAACCAGGATTTAAAATAAATCAACTGAAAGAATAAAACATTTTAATAATTAGTAATATTTTGATAATTATCAGGACTAGAAGTCAACTGAAAAATAATTCAATTACCAGGACTTATTTTCAACAGAAATAATTTTAATTATCAGGACTTATGTCAACTGAAATAATTTGATATAATTTATTTAATTAATTTATAATATTATTAGTTCACTTCCAGGACAATTTGTCAACTGAAACAATTTGTAATTATCAGGACAGAAGTCAACTGAAATAATTTAAAAAAATAATATAATTAATTTAACTCTTATATCACTTCTAGGACTAAGAACAATATAGTTCTATCTTTGTCAACTAGGAAAAAAAATTCATTTTTCCAGACACCTCCCCCTGTAAAATGAGCAAGTTAATGCCACTTTACAGAGTGCTGAGTAACAAAAGATGTACATGTGAAATGAAATGTGTAAAATGAACCACAATTAGTAATCAAATAATTACCACAAATATATATGACTATTGTCAATATATGAACCTAATTTTTTGAGTGCGGTTTGATTCCCGGTCGCAGCAAAAAAATAAGTCAGATGGCTGATGACGTTTGTCATCTTTGTTGTATACTCATCCTTATTGGCACCTCATTGTCAATGGTCCCTTGGTAGCTTGCCTCAAGATATTGATGCGCCGTCGACTATTTGGAAAGGGCATCAGTGGTCAAGGGGTCTTTTATGTCTAGAAGGTTTTTAACAGTAGTCCAACAGAGGTAACAGGGGGATTTTCGGATCTCAAAGTTTAGGATATGTACTTATATCTTTTTATTGGTTTTACTCAAATATAAGAGGTAGAAAAATTTTATTATTATTATGAATTAAAGAGGTAGAGCTATGAGAATGTAATTACTAAAACTAATAATTAATAGCAATAAGTACTAAATAAAATAAATGTTTGTTAAGTATAAGTAAGTAATGTAGTGATCAAAAACAACCAAAAGAGAGGCCTTATATAGGCAAAGGAGAGACAAATCATGGCAATAAAACTCTAAAAACAGTAGTATGAGAGAGAGAAAAAAGGAATTTTCCAGAAGGAATATTTTCAAATAATAAAGTTGTTCTAAAAAGAAGATGTCAAAAAGATGTATTTACAGAGTATGACAGGAATAAATTAATTTATTTAATATTTACTGTAAAGGTCAATTCTAAATAAGAAATTTGAATTTTTTGTATATATTTATTTTTATTTAAATATTAAATTTTTATTTTAATTCAAAATCTATTTTTTAATGTAAATTTTTATTTCTTTCAACCTGTCAATGAGCATGGTGTTAGAGAATAAAAATATAAGGGACATTTTTATATTTAATTTTAATTATTCAGTAACTTTACCATTCTGTAATTAGTTAATTTGTTATAGGTAATTTTAATGTAACTAATTTATAATTAAATAATTAAAATAAGAAGGCGTGGCTTCATCCAGTAAATAATTAATTATTTACTGGGTAACTCTAGCAGCCTGGCTGACAGAAAGTATAATTTAAATCTCTGTAGTTCTCATTCTTTGTACTACTACAGTTTACAGGTGCTAGATCTAAATGGCGCCTTTTTAACACACTCCTTCTCCTATTGGTGCTACTACTAGAGCTTGCACTAGGGATAGGCTGACCTCCTTACATCCTGTTTCTTGCATTCACTCCCTTAAACCTCTTGATGTAAGGGTGTGCAAACATTCAATTCAATCTGTGGAATACATCCCTCAGGATTTTGAGGATTCCAGTGAAGAAGATGAAGGTGAGAATACTATGCACAAGGCAACATTAGCCCCAGCTGCTTGACCTTCAGGCTAATCTTCAAGCCCTGGCCAAAATGCTTCATTGGAGGACTTCATGAAACTCCTGGTTAAAACTATCACTAGTCCTGCCTCATCTGAAGGATCTAAATTCAAAACTACTTTGATAAAATCTCCAGATAATTTTGATGGAGAGCATCCTGACAGATTGCACCCCTTCTTGCAGACATGCAAGCTACTATTCCACAATAACCCTCAAACCTTTAGTAAAGATCACTCCAAGGTCATTTATGCCTCTTCTTACTTATCAGGAAAGGTGTCAAGGTGGTTTGAGCCTTATCTACTCATGATTTCTTTGAGAAAACCTCACTTACTTGTTAATAATTGGGAAAAATTTGAGGATCAACTTTTTACGTTGTTTGGTGACCCCAATGAAACCAACAACACAGATATAAAACTTGATTTCCTTTGCATGAGAATAAATGGTAAAGCTTCTGAGTAAATCTCAAATTTCAGGGCTTTACGAACTGAATGATGCTGCCCTCAAATGTCATTTCAAAATTGGAATTACTTTGAGGATTCTGGACCAATTGAATCTTCACAGGCATAAAATGGAGAGTATGACCAACTTAATGCATAGGACCTTCAAACTCAACGGCGCGCACCAAGGACAACTTCAAAAAAGGCTTCATGCACAAATCTCATGCTTCAAATTTTAAATCTGGGCCTCCTTCAAACAATCATTCCCAACCAACCGAATCAACCCAATTCAAACCCAGTCACAAGGGGAAGGAAAAGTTTAAACCTAAAAGCTTGACTCCTGGCAATATCAGTAAGGTATTGGAACCAAAAGGGGAACTAAAAGAAGCTTAAAGGAGAAGACGGGCAGATGATGGGTTATTTATGTATTGTGGGGGTAAACACAAGTTGGGAGATTGTGAAAAATTGAAGGAAAGGGAAGGTAAAAGCTCAAAGTCAAAAAACTAGAAAATAGTTTACTTGTGTGCAAAGCAAAATATTTTATTTTTTAAAGTGCACAGAACCTCCATGTCTTAGGGACTGGAGTTTCCATTAACTGTTGTAGACAATCTTATAGTACTAGCTAGCTATAGGCCTTTACCAAGGGAGTTGGAGTAAAGCTGGAGAGAAAAACCGCTGTCCCCTTGAGAAATAACAGGTGAGATTTATTTGCTACAGCAAATTAGAGACTGTTACTATACCACTTCCAACACACTTCTTGACTGCTTAACAAGTCAAGACAGTAGCCAATAGCAGATCACTGAGAACCAAAGAACCAGAAACCTGAAATGCAGAAAGATGCACACCATAAAAACAAAAAACTGTGCACTTGTTTCACAGAAAACAGAAGTAATACTTGATGCAGGTTGCAAAGCTAAACCATAAAAACCAGTTGCCAAAGTTTAGTTAAATGAAGAACTAACATTGCAACAAACACAGCCAATTGTTGCCAAAAAAACAGTGAAAACTGAGTGAGAACAATGATATCACCTTCAGGTGGTTGTATGATAAAAAAAAGTTGCCCCAAACTATCTTATTCACTATGTACACACAGACCACTATCTAAAAGCCCATGCACAACAACAAATTTGGTGTGCTTGAGTGCCAAATTGTATACAACCCCTCTAGAAACGCTTCCCAGCCTTCTAGCACCGAGGCAGGAGGGCCACCTGAGGCGGCCGGACCACCCTAAAGCCAGAAAACCACTAAAAACCTCCAAAAATACCCAAAATACTTTGAAAAATCTACTAAAACTACTTAAACCTTTAAAACACATAATTAAGCTATAACAACATTGTGACATAAAATGTAGAGAAAAATTAGCTCATTATAATGGTACTAAGCACTTAACCCTAAGACTTAAGGTTAGCCCATAAAACACAAAACAAAATTAAACAGCTATCTTTTTAAATGAAAAATGAGAAATTATCCCTTTAATACTTAAAATCTGAAAAATGTCATCAAGACATAAAATATAGAGAAAAACAGGGGCTATCCAATGTTAGTACCCACATCCTTGCAGTCCCAATATTTGCTGAATAAATACAGAAAAACACCCAATTATTAAACAATGTCATTTAAGACATATCAAAGCAACACCAAATAGACCAACAAAGGCCTCTTCAAATGTTGGAAGACCAAATCCTCCCTCAAATAGAGAATTTCCACATTCTCCTTAACTAAAACCACCATTTTCACACATTTTTCAAAATCAACATTTGAAAAGGGTCCCTGTCAATACTGTATTGACCATAACCTCATCTGCACCATATCACCACCAATTCATCCATACAAAACTGCCTGTGATGCCTGCTATTCCAGAAAGAAATCTTGCTCCAGACCTGGTCCATTATCATCTGAAACAGATTCACCTTCCCCTCAATCTGTTCCTTCTTCCAGAAAAACCAAAAGATCTAGGCCTTCCATCTTGATACCCAGATTAATAAACAAATTACACCCTTCCAAAAAGAGTGCCAACACCACTAAAACCACTAGCTCTACCATACCTGGTCCTTCTGATGTTAAAAACAAAACTTCTGCATACTGAAATTTAAGCTTATAAATTTCCAGTTCATTCCTATCCAGACAGTGATGAAGACAATGTGTGGGAACCATTGAAAGACCACCACCCAATCAATTGCCCATCATCAGGGACAAACTCCAACAACACTCTTCTCAACAAAAACATCTCATTCTAAAATACTTCCAATCCACTTCTGCAAAGATCCACAGGAAATTGAGAAAAGAAGACACCTCATCCACCAGCTCAAGACTAATGCTGAACACTTTGTTTCATCTCTTGATTCTCTTCTGTAATTGATTCTTGCCTGAAATTCTTGATTTAGAAATAAAAAAATAAAAAATTTCCTCAGTTTAAAGTCTTGGAGCACTCATCCTCATTTTAAGTCTTGGGGGACTAACAGCCCTCATTTCATAGTCTTGGGGGACTCAAAAACCCTCAGTTTATAGTCTTGGGGGACTCAAAACCTAAACCATAAAGACAGAACCAGAGATCAAACCATTAAAGACCAAAGAAAATAAACTAAAATTCTGGGTTAGCTGTTTTACAGAGAAGCCAGCTCATCAGCTACCACCACACTTGCCTTAACTAAATTCAAAGACACCCCCTTTGGATGCCCTCTTCCAGAATCACACCAACATCACATTATCAGTTTATAGTCCTGAAGGACTCACCCATCAAACCATCCTCAGTTTATAGTCTTGGGGGACTATACCATTCTTCAGTTTAAAGACTTGATGGACTTGCCACAGTGTTCAGTTTAAATTCTTGACAGACTTAAACACATTTTGAATAAAAGGACAGAGCCAGCTCCATTCACAATGCTCCAAAACCCACCTGCTGAACTTCCATCCTCCCTTCATCATCTACCATCACTGATAAAATTTTCTTTCATCTCTTTTCTTTTTATTTTTGTTCCTTCACAGATAATGGCTGAATCCCCAGACTTTGAACCATTGGAACTTCCTTTCTTCACTTCTCCAAAAGACTATGCTTATAAACAGTGCATCCACATGTGCAGGCCTTGTACTTTCACTCTTCCTACTCCTCGGGCAAAATTCTATAACAGAGCCTGTGATTCTTGAAACTCTAAAAAGAAAGTATGTGACAGAGACCCCAAATATAAAATACCTCTGCCTTCACCTTCCCATAAATATATTTCCAGATCTCCTACCAGGTCACCAGAACTTGGACCTTCATCCTCTTCTGTACTTTCCACTTCTTCCAGAAGATCAAGCCATTCTATTCCCAAAACACTCACTCAAAGACCTTATTTATCTTCTCAAGAAAATGCTTTTACCTCAGCAAATTTAGCCAAAAAAGCTTCAAAATCAGCTCCCAGGCTCCTAGACAGAGTCCAGAAAGCCTACCCGCCTTTCCAGAAAGCGAAATTTAGGCTCAAAACTCCCAAATTCAGCCGGATAACAGCCAAAATACACCATTAAACACCAGCAACTATATGCAACAACCTTCTAGTTCTCCCAGAGCAATGTGTACACACACAAATTCTTCATAAGACAACACCAAAAATTCCAACATCTCTAGAAGGCCTGCCAGAGGATCTCCTGAAAACCCCAGAGCACGCAACAGTGCTCCCAAACAAAAATCTCCTGTTACACCAAGAAGAGCTAACTACACCTCTCCTCTGGCCACCAATTATTCCTCTGATAGTTCCCTTTCTTCTAGATCTTTATCAAGCAGATCACAATCAGCTTCCAGTTCACCTTCTCCTTGTCCTTCCTTCAACCAACCTGGCAATCCTCCACCAGTATCTAACCCACCTGCTCCAAGCAATAATATAAACAACAACATCAACAGAAGACCTGCTGCTCCACCCAGGACACAGGAACCTCCTTCTTCTAGTCCATCTTCCCAACACCATTTAGAGCATGATCATGACAATCCATACCTCCATCTGGTTGATCCTCCTTCAACATCCATTCAGAATTCTTCAACAGCTCAAATTTTGGCCACTTACAAATTTTATGAGCTCCCAATCTGTAAGTACCAAATTAATAAATCCAATCTCTTTAAAAGAGAACAATCACTGATCCAAATATTCTGTTTGGTTGGAACCCCACCACCTGAAACTGAAATTGTGATTGGCCAACCTCTAGAAACTACCTTAACTCTGGATTACACCAACATGAAACAACATTTAAGCATGACGTGTTCTAACATGCTTAAGGCCTTTGCTCTTCATGGTCTGTTGAATGAATTTAAAAATAATTTGAGGAAAAAGCTCCTTGATGACCACTTGAAGATGTCTAGAATAATCAAGAACACCTTCCAACACTCTATCCCGCTTCTTCCACCTCTTCCCAAAAATTACCTTCTAACCCAGTTCCTGACCATTACAATCCATATACTATTTCCAGCCGCCTACACCACAAAGAACATAGTTCTTCTTCAAAGCCTAACAAAAAGCAAAAGAGCCACCATAATCAGGACCAACTGCTGGAGGCTTCTTCTTCCAGAAATTAAAATAAAAAAGAATTAATAATTCACTAACTAGAAAGACCAATAATAATTAGCAGATATATATAAAAAATTTGTTTATTTTTATTTTTATTTTAATTTTAATTTTTTATTTATTTTTATTTTTATTTTTATTTTTATTTTTATTTTTATTTTTTTATTTTATTTTTTTATTTTATTTTTATTTTTTTTATTTAAACTACTAACGTAATAAAAAAATTGAAAATAAATATACAAAATTACCCCAAAAGTAAGAGAGCTGAGAAATTAAAAGGAAATAAATAGCAATAATAAAATGAGATAAATAATAATTACAAATGGTATCCCCCAGCCAATTGATGAGCTGATCCCCTGATACCTTACCCACATCCAAGTGTACCTTGATGTGAATACAACTTTAAATAATTTTTAAATGAATTGAGATCAAAAATAAATTGAGAAAAATAATATCAATAAAGCAACAATGAAATAAATAGAAATCACAGGAAAAATAAATAAAAAATGAGATAGAAATAAAAAAAAGAAAATAGCATTTCCAGGCCAATTTATGAGCCTTTCCCCACCAATGCTTGCCCACATCCAGGTGACCCTGATGTGGTGACACCATATAATATAATTCTTGATTTTTCCACTTTTATATCCTAATAACACCCATAAAAAATTTAAAGAAAAAAAAGAGAAAAAAAAGAAAATAATTTAAAACTTCTATCTAGCAAAACAAACACAGAAAAAAAAAGTCTGGTTCCATAGAAAGTCCAGTCCAAGGAAATGATCCCTGGGTTGGCTCCCTCCAATAACTAAAAATGATGGGAGGCCACCAGTGATCCACCACCAATCCAAATAGACCAAAGAAGCAATTTTAAAGTCCTAGTTGACTTAAAGCCTGAATAACAAAACCAGAACTAGAATTCAACTAGGACAAACAAAAAATTGAAACAGAAATTATCAGGTAACTGTTCAACAGAGCATCCAGCTCATCAGTTACCCCCACACTTTCCAAAATAAAATCTAGAAGCCTCCCTTGGTACCTTCTAACAAAACACAAAATCCAACACAGTGAACCATTAACAAAAAGAGTGAAGAGTCCTGCACTTGAAGACCAAAAGAATTTCCATTTTAAAGTCATAGAGGACTAAAATCTGTGAAGAAAAACCAATACTAGGGTTCAACTAAATTAAGAGAAGGGGTTGGAAACAGAGAGCCTGGGGTAACTGTTGATAGAGCAGCCAGCCCATCAGTTACCCCCCTACTTGCCAAAATAATATCTAGAAGCCCTGCCCATGGGTACCTTCTAACAAAAAAAAGTTTCCAACAAAACAGATGCACAGCATCACCAAAATCCAAAATTAAAGAATGGTCCATAGTTTATCCTCATTGCGGAGTCAATCTTCATCATTTCTAGTGCCTCTTGGGTAAAATCTTTTCACCTGATCAGCGGCCACCCTCTTCTTTAAGACAGCACCATCTAACTCCTCCAAAACATAAGAACCTCCAGAATCCTGTTATCTGACTCTTTAAGGTCCATTCCATCTGTCAGTAAACATTTTTCCCCACCAAATCCCAAAAATTCTTTTATACACCAAAACCAAAAAACCAGGTTTCAAGGGATTCCTGATTCTATGCGCCAACTTCTTGTCCCAGTATCTGACTGATTGATTACTTATCTTCATCATTCTAGAGTATGTCTTCTCTTTTCATTCCTGACTACATTCTAACTGTTGCATCCTGGCACAGAGCAAATCTTCTGTTGAGCACATATCATCCCAATCAATTCCAAGATAAGAGACAGCTTCCAAATCCACTGGAAGAACAGCTTTCTTCCCAAAAATTAATTCATAAGCAGAATAGCCATTTGTCTTTTTCACAGTGACCCTATCAGAAAATAACACTAAGGGTAATTAATGCCTCCATTTTTCAGCACTATCTCCACACATTTTCACCAAAGCGTTCTTGATAACTTGATGGCCTCTTTCAACCATGCCTTCAGCTTCAGGATAATAAGGTGTAGCCACTATGACTTTAGAACCAATACTTACCACAGCTTCTTTAAGTTCAGCTCCAAACTCTGGCCCACCATAACCAATACCTAAACACCCATTCCTTCTTCAAAAATTCTGCCACATTTTTGGAAGTCAATTTAACCAGAGGCACCACCTCAACCCAACCAGGAAAATCATCCCTGGAAACAATCACGTATTTATACCTGCCCTCTTTGATATGGACAGCATCCAAACTGACTCTTCCAAGCACAGTTTTTTCACCAGTAGCACAGCCAACCTCTTTAGGTTTCAAGTGACTTCTTTTTTGACATTCTTCACAAGATTTAGCCCAACCCTGCACAGAAAACTTCATACCTGGCCACCAAAATCTATCTGCTACTCTTCTATAAGTCTCCCCAAAGCCTCTATGGCTAAGGTCTTCATGCAAAGACTTCAATACCAGCTCTTGACTCTTCTTCTGAGTCACCACTACTTGAGGATTTGGATGTCTCCTCCTCATCAACCTTTTTCCTGACACATAAAAGCCAGGACTCTTCTTCTTGATTGCCACCCAAGTATCATCATTACAAATATCTGGCCTCTCCAAGGTTAACAGATATTCAACCATAATAAAATAAAACCCTGTCTGACCTTAGGTCTCATCTTCAAAATCCAAAAAAATAACATCCAAGGGTACAACCCTGTCATCAAAATCTCCAGTGTACACATGAGCAACAGAACCAGCCTATCCAGGACACCAATCCCTAAACTTTGCCACATCCTTTTCCTTCCACTGAATTTTAAGAGAATCTAGTTCACTAAGAAAAACACCATTATCTAATTTTGAGCCATCCCAAACAACAGCCCCATCTTCATCAACAAAAACATCCTTATCACCAGAATAAAGATCAGAACCAGCCAGTTTAACCTCTCGGTGGAGGATAGAACAACTTTTTCTAAGTGTATTTCTGATTCTTCAATGCGGGTAAACAGGAAATTAAACAACCGGTCTTACCATGTCCCACTAGAGGACATATCTCTGCCAGATGATTTGAAACCATCTGATTTTCTCTAAATGAGCATTTGGCTAACCTTTCTAGCTCGGTTACTTCACTCAAAGAGGTTTTCAATGGCCTTGAGGTAAAAGATACTTGCTTTTCAAATTCAGGTCTACCCTAAACAGACTCCTTGGATAATGAAGAGGATGACCAAATCAATATTGAAGCCATTAAATTAACTCTACCGCAAGTCTATCATGACTTCCTCAATGTATTTTCAGTCTGTAAGGCCAAAAAGCTACTGCATCATCAACCCTACAGTCATCAAATAGAGCTAGTAGGTCCAGTACCTTTGGAAGGTCTGGTCTTCTCCCTATTGAAGGATGAATCTCAAGTTCTTCAGGACTATATTGCAGAAAATGTGGCAAAAGGTTTCATTAAAGCTAGTAAATCCCCAACCAGCTCTCCAGTTATTTTTGTCAAGAAAAAAAATGGAAGTCTTAGACTGTGTGTTGATTATAGAAAACTCAACACAGTGACTAAGAATAACACATATCCAGCTCCTCCTATGTCTTTACTCCTTACTTTGTTTAGTGGTGCTAATTTCTTTTTTTAAATTGATCTAAGAGGCACTTAAAACCTTATACATATTGCTGAAGGCCATGAACCTTTAACAGCAACATTCACTAGGTTTGGTAGTTTTGCTTATTTATCTATGCCTTTTGGGCTATGTAACACACCCTCAACTTTTCAAAAGTTTGTCAATGATATCTTTCATGATGTTGTGAAACAATTTGTTGTTGTCTATTTAGATGATATTTTATTTTTTTCGAGGACCCTTGAGGAACATATTGAACATGTTGGACAGGTTCTCAATCATCTTTGAGTGCATGGGCTCTACACCAAGCACACTAAGTGCAAACTCCACCTAAAGTCTATTGAATTTTTAGGTTTTACATTGTCCACTGATGGCCTTGTCATGGATGATAGAAAATTTAATAAAATATTGGAATGGCCAGAGCTGAAATCTGTAAAATCCTTACAAGGGTTTTTAGGTTTTGCTGATTTCTATAGAAAATTTATTAAAGATTACTTTAAAACTATTAAAAATCTCACTTCTTCCTTGACAATCCATCTGGAGTTGTAAAAGTTGTTCCATGTTTGTGTACCAGGTCAAAAGAGAAATGCTGAATAAATTCCACCCACCTAGTCATTGGAGAATTTGGAAGACTAGGTGTATTGATCATTTGAATCAGAGATTTTGCATCCACCTGCAGCTCAAAATGCTGCCACCACAAAACAGTTTGCAGGATCTTCAAAATTTTTTCTACACCACACGATTCCAACTTAGGTTGAGAATATCTAGATTCAGCCTCATTAAATACCATGGACTCATACCTTACTGACCTGACCCTCCCAGTATTATCTTCCTGAGACAACACAGCAACAGCAGAAATATAACTTAAGTCCACTGCCAGAAAAACTTGTCCAGCTCCCACTCCATAATCCAACTTGTGAAGAATAATATCTTCACCTACCATCTTCTTCAACTTCTGAAAAGCCTCTTCACACTCTTCAGACCATTCCCACTCTACATCTTTCCTGGTCGAACTTCTTAAAGGTGAATCCAACAAAGAAAAATCTTTAATAAAAATCCTGACATACTCACAAACTCCCAAAAACCCCTGACTTCAGTAGTATTTTTAGGCCTTGGCCATGACTGAATTTTATTGAATTTCTTCTTTGCCATAATCCTTCCCTCCTTACATACAACATTACCCAGAATTTCCAGAGCAGGAACACAAGAACAAAACTTTGACCCAGAAATGGTCAAACTAGCCTCTTCAATTCTAAACAATACTCTCTCTAGAGTAATTGCATATTCCCAGACAAATCTCCTTATACCTGGGTTCTCCTTCAGCACCTCATTTTCATAATCAGTGGAGGGTCCTTTGATTCCACCATCATCAATAAAAATACCAGCATGATTAGGAACCTCATCCTGTAAAATCCAAACCATTTGTACTTGATTAACTGCTACTGAATTAGTTTCTCCTTGAGGAAACCTAGTGATCTGAAATCTTCCCAGAGGAGTCTCAAATTTTGTAAGTGGCTGTGATACGGTGTGAAGTTCCCTTTTATCATAACCACCCATACTATCACCCAAACCACAACACACCCTTCTAGCAAAAGCTTCCACAAAATTCTCTGCACTTGGTGGCATCCCTGCATCCTTGATAGTGACTTTGTTCAAGGCTCTTAGATCATGCACCACCATCAGTTTCCCATTCTGCTTCTTTACACAGAGAACCAGACCCAAGTAACTAGATGTTGACTGTTCATATAAACCAGTCCTGACTCTTTCCCTAACAATCTCTACAAAATCATCCTTAATAGCAGCAGGAATTGGAATAGGTTTGATTTTCCAAGGTTCATGAAAAACCACAGGAATCAAGTAAGGGTCCCCATAAGAGTGTTTCAGCACACACCTTTCTTCTTCAACAAATGCCACCTCTTTCTCCCTCAGCACAATAACGTGCAACAACCACTTATTTTCCTCATCAGACAACTATCCATCAGGACCAAAATTAACAACTTTCAACCTTTCCACATTCACCCTAGCGGTTTTCACAAAATTAGGAGGATTCTTCACCAGAGGAGTACAGTGCTTATCTCTTGACAAAGGAGGTCTTTTCAAAGGAGGATTCAAGCCTACAGGCACAGGCTCATTGACAGGCCTAATCTTCTGCACTACCTTCTTATACGTTGCAGCTCCACCTTCTACTTGAAAGATCTTCATGATGTCTTCACCACCAGACCTAGAACAAAAACCAAGGGTTTCCCAATTGCTCACATGTGTGGCCAAAGTAATTTTTTTGAAAGGTGTACAAGAAACCCTAGCGGTGCACAATTGGGAGGACTTACTTTTAGACCCCAATCTCACCACTCCACAGCTTTTCCACATATCTTTCAATGAAGATATATAAGCAATCTTCTTTTTTGAGCTTGAAATAAAAAAAATTGAAAATTTTGAGAGAGAACAGATACTTGATAAAAAACTTGAAGAATACTTTCAAAGAAGAGAAACATTAAAAAGAGAAAGTTGAAAATCCACTTGGTATATCTCCAAGGGAGCTGACCAACTACAACCTGGGATCTCCTCATCTTGGGGAGAGGTTGTAGCAATTGGCTGATCAGCCCTCATCATTCTTAAAAAGACAGACTCTCACTAGAGCCTGAGCCACACTCAAAAAACCAGAGGCGGCACCAACCTCTCTTCTCCTCCTACAAAAATACATGCACTGGCACATTAAAGAAAAACCAGTCCTGGTCTCCCAAAAATCCTCTCCAGGAGTTGATAACCTCATGTGAAGCCTCCTTTCATCTACACCCGTCAACTCCAATCTGATTCCCACAACAAAATGATAACCAATTCTTGCTTGAAAATCAATCAAGAATGGCCCACCCAAAACAGCTTTTACAGTGCCTTTGGAAATGTAAAAATGAACCTTCCCTGAGGCTCCACCAACCTCCAGCTTCACAAATTCAGCTGTTCCAATCTATTTAGTTACATGGCCACCAATACCTCTTAAATTTCCACCAATTCCTGTCTTGATGGGGAGGCCCAAATGAGTAGCCTCTAACAAAGAACTCAGGCTAATCTGAGAACCTGAATCCACCAATACCCTAGCCTCCCTTCCATTCAGAGTGACATTGGAATAACCCAGAGGTGCAGAAAAATGATTTTCCAACCCCTCACCAAATTTTTCAGCAGAATCAAAATGTATTCCACCTCCACAGAAGAAACCCTTCTCCTGGTCAACAACTTTTTCTGCCTATCAGCCAACCCAGGACTGATAGCGTAAAATTCCACATAAGTAAGGGAAACCTGACCCTGATTCATCCTTTCCAGGACAGAGTCCATAAAATTAACTTGGCCAGAAACTACTGGCCTCTCAAAGTGAGCCTTCTGCTTTACTAACTTGGTCCTAGAAATCTCCTGAGGACCAGAACCCCCAAGAGATTTACCATCAACAGGAATCAAACCAGATCCCTCACCAGCACCTCTAACTCCAGCAGGCTTTGGCAATGAAGCCAAAGGGACATCCTCCTCAGAGTCAGAATCAATATCCATAGGCAATGGCTAACCATTCATGTCCAATGCTCCAAAACTAGGGGGCCCATATCAGCAATCCCCTTCTGCATCTTGTACAGCTCCTCTTTGCTCTACTTCTTCCTATCTGCACTCAGCTTAGGATCCACCTTTGAAACATTAGGCTTTTGTTGGGCCTTAGAACTGCTCTTAGGCCTTCCCACCGTTCCTGCTTCTACATAATAAACACCAGCTAAGCATTCCCCACTTGGCTTTCTACCACAATAATACAACTCCAAACCACCAAAGGAAGATGTAAATGAGACTCTATTAGCCTCCTTTCCCTTACCCTTTCTATAATCTCCACCTTTTCCAGAAGAAGAAGCCTCATTAGGCAACTCTTCAAATCTTGGTCTTCTGGAGTTGAGATTATGTCTACTCCTCACCAAGTCCACTGGAGCCTGACCATCATTAGGCTTCACAAAAGAACTTTCAGGTAACTTGAGCACCTTCCCACAAAATTACACCTTCCCCTCCAACACATCTCTATTTAGTGCCCAACAATCATTGGACTTGTGCCCTTTCCTGCTACAATAAGAGAAAACCCAAGGATCACTCCTACCAGCCCTCCTATCATAATCTCTAGGCTGAGAAGGAGCCTTATTAACTTTCTGAGCCTCCTGAACAAAAATATACAGCTGCTTTGTTAAATCAGCCAACTGCTCCACCACAGGATCCACCTCCTTAGGCTTTTCAGGGGCGTTCCCCTTGTTCACCACTTCCTCCTTTCTGGACTTCTCCACATCTTCAGCAAAAGCTTCACTAACCTTGCTAGCATACTTGGTGCTAGCTTCCTGGAAAGAATCCACTTCCAAAAGCTTCAGATAATTCTCCACAAACTCCTTCACCACAGAAAGAGCAGGAAATTTCTGATTCCATTAGGAAGAACCTTCATCTTATCCTTCCTAGCCAGCTCCTTTAACACATCAATCCTAACATTCCTGGCCAAAGCAGACCAGAAAATATCCCTTTCAGAGTCAGTACTCTCCAACTCCTGCATTTCCACAAAATAATCCACCACTGGCTCCAACTGAGTCAGAAACTTTCTATAATTGTGGAATTTATCCACACCTTGATAAGATTGCCATTTACTATCAATCATATTGAGATCCACCATTGAGTATCTGGATCCCCACCTGTCTGTCATCTGCAGATACAACTTCTTCCAATAATTTCTCCTATAACCCTCCATTGCTGCAACTTCCTTCACCAAATCCCTGTAACCAATGTAAAAGATGACTTGCTTCACCATGTCCAAGTGATAAGCCCCATCTACATTCCCAGCAGCCTCAAACAGCTCCAGAAACAACTTCACATCCTCCCTCATAAACATAGGCCCCTTCCAGGACTTGATCCTGACAGAAGGCCTAACAGAAACAGGAGGATTACCATCCTCAGCCACACCAACAGTGCCACTACCACCACTAGAGAAAGAGGGTCCAGAAGCCATGGTCCAATGAATTCCAGAAACCCAATTTCCAACCACAGAAGAGAGTCCAAAAGTAACAGAAAGTCTAAAAAGCTAACAAATCCTAACCCTACGTTGGGCACCAGAAATGTAGACAATCCTATAGTACTAGCTATAGGCCTTGACCAAGGGAGTTGGAGTAAAACTGGAGAGAAAAACCCCTGTCCCCTTGAGAAATACCAGGTGAGATTTATTTGCTACAGAAAATTAGAGACTGTTACTATACCCCTTCCAACACACTTCTTTACTGCTTAACAAGTCAAGACAGTAGCAAATAGCAGACCACTGAGAACCAAAGAACCAGAAACCTGAAATGCAGAAAGATACACACCAGAAAAACAAAACACTGTGAACTTGTTGCACAGAAAACAGAAGTAATACTTGATGCAGGTTGCAAAGCTACACCAGAAAAACCAGTTGCCAAAGTGGAGTTAAATGAAGAACTAACATTGCAACAAACACAGCCAATTGTGGCCAATAAAAACAGTGAAAACTGAGTGAGAACAATTATATCACCTCCGGATGGTTGTGTGATAATTAAAGTTTCCCCAAACTGTCTTATTCACTATGTACACACAGACCACTATCTAAAAGCCCATGCACACCAACAAATTTGGTGTTCTTGAGCACCAAATTGCATAAAACCCCTCTAGAAATGCTTCCCAGCCTTCTAGCACCAAATCCAGAAGGCTTTCCGACGTCGGGATGTCAGCCTGAGGCGGCCGGACCACCCTGAAGCCAGAAAACCACCAAAAACCTCCAAAAATACCCAAAATACTTTGAAAAATCTACTTCAACTACTAAAACCTTTAAAACACATAATTAGGTTATAACAACATTATGACATAAAATGTAGAGAAAAATTAGCTCATTCTAATGGTACTAAGCACTTAACCCTAAGACTTAAAGCTAGCCTGTAAAACACAAAAAACAAAGTTAAACAGCTATCTATTTAAATGAAAAATGACAAATTATCCCTTTAATACTTAAAATCTTAAAAATGTCAACAAGACATAAAATATAGAGAAAAACTGGAGATATCCAATGGTAGCACCCACATTCCTGAAGTCCCAATATTTTCTGAATAAATCCAGAAAAACACCCAATTATTAAACAATGTCATTTAAGGCATATCAAAACAATGCCAAATAGACCAACAAAGGCCTCTGCCAATGTTGGAAGACCACACCGTTTGAGATTTATTCTTTTTAAGGATGATATAACCTTCAGTTGTCTCATTGACTCTGGAGCTTCAATTTCATTTATCAGTTTATCTTTTGCCAAAAACTTAAGCTGAAATTTGTAGATAGCAATCAAATTCCAATTTATTTGGTCAAATCAGAGGAGCCCAAGTATTGGGTTAGTAAGAAATCTTTATTGGTTTTTCAACTTTCTGAATTTCCCTTCCTTCGAGTGGGAATTGACAGTCTTGGATGCCCCAAGAATGGACAATACCATTCTTGGCTGTGACCTTTTAACGCATTGGAATCCTGACATTAATTGATCAGAGGGATTGATCACCCCTTTTTCTAACTGTATTTCTGATTCTTCAATGCGGGTAAACAGGGAATTAAACAACCCGTCTTACCATGTCCCACTAGAGGACATATCTCTTCCAGATGATTTGAAACCATCTGATTTTCTCTAAATGAGCATTTGGCTAACCTTTCTAGCTCGGTTACTTCACTCAAAGAGGCTTTCAATGGCCTTGAGGTAAAAGATACTTGCTTTTCAAATTCAGGTCTACCCTAAACAGACTCCTTGGATGATGAAGAGGATGACCAAATCAATATTGAAGCCATTAAATTAACTCTACCGCAAGTCTATCATGACTTCCTCAATGTATTTTCAGTCTGTAAGGCCAAAAAGCTACTGCATCATCAACCCTACAGTCATCAAATAGAGCTAGTAGGTCCAGTACCTTTGGAAGGTCTGGTCTTCTCCCTATTGAAGGATGAATCTCAAGTTCTTCAGGACTATATTGCAGAAAATGTGGCAAAAAGTTTCATTCAAGCTAGTAAATCCCCAACCGGCTCTCCAGTTATTTTTGTCAAGAAAAAAAATGGAAGTCATAGACTGTGTGTTGATTATAGAAAACTCAACACAGTGACTAAGAATAACACATATCCAGCTCCTCCTATGTCTTTACTCCTTACTTTGTTTAGTGGTGCTAATTTCTTTTTTTAAATTGATCTAAGAGGCACTTAAAACCTTATACATATTGCTGAAGGCCATGAACCTTTAACAGCAACATGCACTAGGTTTGGTAGTTTTGCTTATTTATCTATGCCTTTTGGGCTATGTAACACACCCTCAACTTTTCAAAAGTTTGTCAATGATATCTTTCATGATGTTGTGGAACAATTTGTTGTTGTCTATTTAGATGATATTTTATTTTTTCGAGGACCCTTGAGGAACATATTGAACATGTTGGACAGGTTCTCAATCATCTTTGAGTGCATGGGCTCTACACCAAGCACACTAAGTGCAAACTCCACCTAAAGTCTATTGACTTTTTAGGTTTTACATTATCCACTGATGGCCTTGTCATGGATGATAGAAAATTTAATAAAATATTGGAATGGCCAGAGCTGAAATCTGTAAAATCCTTACAAGGGTTTTTAGGTTTTGCTGATTTCTATAGACAATTTATTAAAGATTACTTTAAAACTATTAAAAATATCACTTCTCTTCTTAGAAAAGATATTCCCTTTGTTTTCACTGATACAGCACATAAGGAATTTGAAGCATTGAAGTCTTCATTCACCACAGCTTGAATTCTTTGACATTTCAATCCTTCTGCTTCAACAATTGTCAAGACAGATGCTAGTGATTATGATTTTGCAGAGGCTATATCCCAATTAAATTCTGAAACAAAATTGTTTCATCCTGTTGCGTTTGAATCACACAAATTGATTGGAGAAGAGTTAAATTACAAAATTCATGATAAAGAGTTACTTGCTAATATTCATTTTCAGAAAAAAATGGTGTTCTTTTCTTCTTAGCCTAAATAGTTCTTTTGAAATTTTAATGGATCATAGTTCTTTAAAATACTTTATGTCTTCCAAAGTCTTGATGCGACGTCAAGCCAGATGGGCTGAATTCTTATCTGAATTTTCTTTTACTATTACCTATCACCCTAGGAAAAATTGCGTAGTTCCAGACATATTATCATTTTGGGACAACATTTACCCAGAGCAGAGGGAGGCATTTGTTAACAAGAGCCCAGAAAATGTCAAATCAATTTTCAATGAATCAATTTTAACAACTCATCAACACAATAAAATGACAACTCAAACAATTATTAATCCACTATCCAACATTCAAGAAGCTCAAGCAAAAGATGATTATTGTGTGGGGATTAAAGAAAAAATACTCTCAAGGCAAGGGGCTATTAGATTCAGTATCAAATCAGGTCTAATTGTCTTCAAAGGTAGAGTAGTCATCCCCAATGATAAGGATATAAAATTATGGATTTTCAATAGTGGAAATGATTCTCTGTTAGCTGGTCATTTTGGGGTTGAAAAAACCTACCAGTTAATAGCGAGGTATTTCTTCTGGCCAGGAATGACTAGAGAAACCAAGGCCTATATTAAAGCCTGTTATGAATGTAATAGGAAAAAGGTACCTCAACATAGGAAGTATGGGTTGCTTCAACCACTTCCAATTCCCTCTAATTCTTGGGAATCAATTTTGATGGATTTCATTTCTCAATTACCTCCATCAGATAATTTTGATAGTATATTAGTTATAGTCAATATATTTTCTAAAATGTCTATTTTCATTAAAACTGTTACTACTGTGACAGCAGAGGATTTAGAAAAATTATTTCTAGAACATGTATTTTCTAAACATGGATTACCCAATGATATTATTTCAGATAGGCGTTCTTTGTTTGTTTCTACTTTCTGGACTCAATTATGTTGACAATAAAATATGACAATGAATCTTTCTAATGCTTATCACCCTAAAAACAATGGGAAAACAGAAAGAGTCAATCAAATCCTCAAACAATATCTTTGAATGTATGTTAATTATCAACAAGAAAATTGGACCACATGGTTACCATTGGCCAAATTTGCTTATAATAACTTGACACATTCTTTGACAAAAAAATCTCCCTTCAAAACTATCTATGGACAATATCCTCGATTCAATCTTATTCATGTAGGAATAAATCATCCTGATGAAAATTATCTTCAAACAATTTCATGACTTCAAGGCAAGCTTCAATCTAAACTGGAAGCAGAGAATCAAAGATATAGGGAACAGGCCAACAAAAATTGACAATCTGCTCCACTCTTTAAACCAGGCAACAAATTATGTCTCAATGCAAAAAATATTCAAACAACTTGACCATCTAGGAAACTATCTGAGAAGCGCTTGGGTCTACATAAAATTGATGCTAAGATCTCAAAAAATGCATTTCAACTCAAGCTATCTCCAAAGTGGCAATCAATTCATCCTGTTTTTCATGTATCTCTCTTGGAACTGGCTCAAGAAATATACCCGGGCAAGAACCATCCTCCTCTAGAACCGGTCAAAGTAGAAGATCATCTAGAGTGAGAAGTAAGCCGGATTCTTTATTCAAGAAGGCGCAAAGGAAAACTTCAATACCTCATGGAATGGGAAGGCTACCTTGATGATACAAATAAGACATCCTGGGAACCAGCCATTAACATTTCTAATGCTTCTGAAATTATCAAATCTTTTCATTTAAAATATCCTTCAAAACCTAAACCTTAAATTCTTTTGTTCTTTCTCTCTCTTTCCTGTTTCTTTTCTTTCTTTTCTTCTCTCTTTTCTTTTCTTTTCTAAAAACTTAAAACTTAAATCCATAACATATCTTTCAAAAAAAACTTAAAAAACTTCATAATCATTTAAATCTTAAATTCTTTATCTATTCTTTTTTCAATTTCTAATTTCTGTATACCTCTTTAAAACTAAATTTAAAACTTTAGAATAAAATAAAATAAAATAAAATAAAATAAAAATAAAATAAAATACAATACAATAAAATAAAATAAAATAAAAAAGTAAAATAAAATAAAATAAAAATAGCATAAAATAAAATAAAAATAAAAATAAAAATAAAAAAATAAAAAATAAAAAAAATAATTAAAACATATATTTTTTTTCTCATTCTCTTTCTTCTAAAATTTATTTGCATATCATATTCTTTTCCAAATTCATTTCTTACTTTTTTTCTCCACAGTCAAACTCTTATATTTTCTTTTCTTTTCTGTTTCCTCAAAAATCAAACCATAAAAACATTTAAAAAATCAAAATATTTTTCTTCAATAATCAATTTTGAATCAAATTTCTTTAAAATCTAAATTTCCTTTATTTTCTTCTCTCTAAATTTTCTCCCTTAAAATATTTCTTTTCTTTTTTTTCTCTTGAAATTTTCTCTCTTAAAAACACAAACTTTTCTTTTTCTTCTTCTTTTTATTTTCTTCTCTTTACATAATAAATCAAAAAAAATAAAAACAAGCAACAAAATAAAATAATATGCAAGAATAAAAAACTATATACAAACAATAAAATATTTTCCTTTTTCTTTTCTTTCAATTTTTTTCTTTTTTTACATTATTTTTTCTTCCAACTTTCTTTGAATCAATTCCTTCATCTTCTCCATGACTTGTCGAATTCCCTTTTGAATCTTCTCAAAAACCTCATCACCCTCCGCAAATACCACTTCCCCAATGTCCAAAAACTCTTTGGCTATATCATAAAATACCAAATCTAAAATCTTCCCAACCTCTTCCTATAAACCCTTGACAAATGACATTTGACAAGTGTGGTGTGGTTTATTGGAACATAGCTGATCCAAGGCTTTGACCATCAAGTTGGGATCCTTGACACTCAACGGATTATTTTCAGCTGGCCATTCAACCTCAGGAGAAATTTCAGGGACTGGCCTGCTGATCAATGCTACAGGAATCTCCTCCATGGTCTTCACCCCCTAATACAACAACAAAAAAAGAGATATCAGCTACCATAGAAATGATAAAATTGACTTAAATCACAATTACCCCAATTTCAGGATCAACTTCAAGGAATAAGGGCTTCTTCTCCACCACCTCTACCTCTTCTTCATCATTGTCCTTGATGATTAGTTGAAGTCTCTTTGAAGTGGAAGCCTCCTCCACCTTTTCTTTCTCTGTAGCATCTGTGATAACCTTGTCCACTTTGTCCTCTATTATTTTTTGCTTCCCTGAGGCTACATCCATAGCCCAGTCAGCTATCTCCAACCTCTCCTCCTGAATAAGCCACTCCAACTCATCCACTGCCTAATTACTAGTTGTAGGCATGTCCCATATGTCTCCAACAATGGCCTTTGAGTCGGCAATTGACCAAAATTTAGTGGAGTTAAATTTCTTGGCATTATCATTGAGGGTCAATGCATTACAAGTCATTCAACACCATCAAAAAAACTCACACTTCTTGCAAGGACCTCAAGACTCCGTACTTTCCACACAGGCCTTGCAAGGAGTCTTGAATTGCCTAGTGGGGAGCCACCCATCAGCTTGAGGGTGAGGAGGTGTAGGGGTTGGGTCAGTATGTTCAGACATTATAATTCAAATGAATAAATAAAAAAATAAAAAATATATATACAAGAGGGAGATGATAGTAAAATTTGAATACTGAAGTGTTCTCACGCTCAACAGATTTTGCATTTTATACCCAGGCATCTTTCACATGCCACATGACACTAAAAGAAAAAATACCTCAATTACACCACTATTCCAGCCTAACTCCTAGCGATACACAAAAATAAATATTGAAAAGATTACATTCTATTGTTTTCTCAAATTAGCTGTGCCATTCAAACTATATAGTATCCTAAATTTTAATACACTTGCACTTTTCAAACATAAACAATCTATGCGCGCTATAGGGCTAAAGTTGAGGAAATATTCAAAAGGGGTAATTAGGAGGTCTGGGAAGTAGGATCAGGAAAAAAGGATTATAAGGTTATATTAATTAGTAATTGGGAACTTCGGTGCATTAAATGGGTCTGTGAGTAATAAATGACTGGTTGGTTAATGGGTCAGTGCAAGTAGAAATAGGATATTTAAAAGGGGGTTACTTTGGTTTGACTTTCTCTAGAATTAAATTATAAAATATATTTGTGATAGTAGTTAAACTCTTGTTAGGCTATTATTATATTTGTCCTTTTATTTCTTAACAATCAATTTCACCAAAATCCTAAATACTTAAATCTTCCCTTTGGTTATTAAGTTAAAACCCTTTGTGAGATTACCATATTAGTTAGTGTTCCTACATTATACATCAAACTATTCCTTGAAGAAAGTTAGAATCCAGTCTAGTTACTCAGTTCTATCTTTGAATCACTTCCTTGAAGTAATCCTCTGTTCTTCAAAGTTGTAGTCCCCCTCATCATTTTATCTCACTTACTTTGGGATCATCCTTGACCTTGTGCATAGGTTGTCCAGTGACACACAACCTTTTAGTTTTTTTTTCATAATCTCCAAATGTTCAACTTTCTGTGCTTTATTCACTTGGTTTGGTTTTTTTTGCATATTCATTTTTATTTTGAATTTACACTGAATGTCTCTTTTTTGGATGTCTCATTTGTTTTCATTCACCAGCTCAACATGAAATTGCATAATTTTTCACTGTTTCTTTTTTTCATTCATCCCTCATATCCTTTTCCTCTTCTCCTCCAACGACCCTCAAACAATTTGGTTTCATTTATTTTCTCATCTCATCTCTCCAGTTAAGTCATTTTATTCTTTTTTTTGATTTTTTGATTTTTTTTCTGTTTTTTTATTATTTTTTGTATCTTAATTTTTTTGTAAGTGGTTATTTTTGATTTCAATGGTAAAATTTATCTTTTTTTCTCTCCCTCTTTACTTTCTTTTTTAGCTCCATCACCCTACTCTTCATTCCTCCTTGGCATGGTCATTATCCCCCCTTTCCCCTATTTCACTTTTTTGGCTCCAAATCATTAAAACACATACATTGCAAATTCTTTATACATTTCACTTACTCCATATTCAATTTCTCCCAAATTCAAACATCAATCTTTCTCACTCTATTTTTCCTATTTTCAATCAATGTAAGTTTCAGCCCCTTTTATTCATACCTATATAATATCTCATTCCTTCTATGAAAATTTCATACTTAAATATATGTATAACTTTTATCTGGATAACAGTGAACTTATTAAACTCCTTTTGTTCTCATCTCCATTACCACTCTTCAAGTTTTTTTTAAATTTTGAGAATCAGACTTGGAATTAGGGTCAGGTTTGTTTGAATCTGATGTCCTTTAAAATAAAGATTTTTCTGAAGGCTACCTTACATTTCCCATAAACAGATTTGAATTTTGTTCAGTGGTTGCTGAGATATTGCCTGTTAAAGTTGAGCCTTTTTTTTACCAATTTAAATTTTTTTATTTCATGTTTTTATGTAACAAATTAGGGTTATGTTTATTTAAATCACATGTCCTTCAACTTAAAATTCAACTAGAGCCTATCTTTCAGTTCCCATAAACGGATTTTAATTTGGTTCATTGGTTGCTGAGATATTGACCTTTAAAGTTGGGCCTTTTTTTCCAAATATCACATAAATTATTTTGTGTTTTTATATTGCACAATTAGAGAATAAGGCTTCTGAAACTCTTATCTGATGATTATCTAAGAGTTTATCTCCCAAAGCTTAGGATCACTCAATTATTTCTTGGTCAATTTCTTAAAAAAATTACATTCTGGCTTTCATAACAAGAAATATACCAATAGAAATGACACCAATTATCTTACTTTGGGGATTTTCTTGTATATTAATCCTATTACTGGACAACCTATTCCATGACCAGCTAAAATAAAAGGTCATGGGTTATACTTTCTGGATCAAAACTGTATAATCAATTTTAGATTGGGAACTTGAATCATCAAAACTATTTGGAACTCTTCTCAGGATCATCACCAAATGACCAATGCTCTACCTGGCTTGAAATCTTGTCAAGAGTTCACACATTTTGGATATTCTTTTCAAATCAGTCAAAACTTAATCCACCAAATAAACAAGGTAAAAAAAAAGGTAAATTTAACATATGTAAAAAAACTTTATGTAGACCAAAAAAGTATGGGGATTAGTAAAGTCACAAAATATTTTTTATTCTTTCATAAATTTTAAATAAATAAATCTGATATTTCAATTTACTAAACTAAAGTAATGTGCCAATGACCGTGAGTTGTATGAATTGGAATCATGATAACGTTAATTTGTTTGATGGGGTTCATCTTGCCTATACCTGTGGAAATTCCCAAACTTAGTTTCTAGATTTTATCTACATTTTGGCTTGAGGAATTTTCATTACTTTAAAACTTTAAAATTTGAGATATCTTATTTATTAATTTATTAATTTATGGAATTATATTAAATTTTGGTGATTTTCACCCCTTACTTCAATAAAATGCAAGGGAGGTTATTGCCAAATTTTCAAATCTGACATGTAAAATTGATGACTTAGAAAAATTTTGGTGATACCCACCCCTTGCTTCAATAAAATGCAGGGGAGGGTATTTCCAATTTTTTAAAGCAGATATAGAGTTTTTTTGACTTAGCTGAATTTAGAAAAGAAAATTTAATGATTTGAATGTAAAGAAGAAAAAATGAATGAGTTTTTCATTTTTTTTCAAAAAAAAATCATCTAGAATCTAGACCTTTAAAAAGTCAGCACATATGAAATTATAACCAAAAATAAATAAAACAAAATTTGTTTAACCAAACAAAAAAATAATCTAAAATTTTGCAATAAAATGTTTCAAATATCAGTGAGGAGTGTGTGCAGAGGATTTATTATTAGCTTTAATGCACTCTATCAAGAAAACTTTGTAAAAAAAATAAAAAAACTAGTTATCAAAAATTTTCATTAAGCATTCAATTTCTTCAATAGATTTTTTAGCTTTAGCACATTCTCTCAAGAAGTCTTTCTTTTTTGAACCATCTTCAAGTTGATACTTGAGTTTCATTTGATCAAATAGAAAATTGTACTCAAGAACCTTCTCCTGTTTCTTTATCTTGAATTTCTTCTCCTCCAAATCATGTGCCCTCTCATCCCTCTTTAAGGAAAGCTCAAATTTCTTCTCCTCCAAGTCTTTTGCCCTATCATCCCTTCTTAAAGAGAGCTCATATTGTTTCTTTTGAAAGTTGAGAGTATCTCTTGCAACTTCAACTTTACCTAGAGTGAAAAGGAATATTAACAAAAGAAAAAAAAGCTCACTTAATTATTAAGAGGTATTCCATCACTTACCAGATTCACGTTTCTCCAGAAAATCATAAATGGAAGAAAAAGTAGTTTAGGAGAAGCTATCTCTGTTTTTGCATTCTATGACTGTTGAAATTCAAAGTAGTTGATGGTCTTTGCTTTTTTTTGGAGGTAACATTTTCCTCTTCATCATTGATGCTAGCTTCAGACTCACTTGCTTGAGGATCCTGGGTTTGTTGATTAGCCTTTTTAGAAATAAAAAAATAAAACAGCTAGACATGAAATAAAAACTTACTGGAGTGGGATCAAGTTGGCTTATATCACCATAAGGATCTATTGGAAAGCTATCTAGATTCATGGAATTCAGAACAGGGGAAGTGTCAGCCTGTATATCCCCAGGACTGAGTAAAAAGTGCTTATAAGTTATGTTAAACACATGAACTATACATGGGAACAAGAAATGAGAGTACACAAACAGTATACATAAGTAAAATTATGATAATACACATAAAATGCCATTATAACACCTTATATACACGCATATATCCACCTTTTATAAGTCTTATGTACTTAATATTAAGTTGGAATATGTTAGGGTAATCTTAAGAACCTTAAGTATAAGGCTACATAATTTTTAAGTACACTTAAAGCTGTTATATTCATTGTTTTACACAAAAAACAAGAAATGCGCTTTATTTCACTTAAAAGTTGACTATATGCGCTATAAAATTGAGAATATCAAAATTGCGCTTTGACAGATCAATTGGGCTCATTTAGAACTATTGATTTGGCTATTTAAATGCATAAAAATAACACTTTTCAAATTTGGTGTTTTTTATGCCAGAAATGGCTTCTGTGTACTGGCTACATACTGCCTGCTTTTTTCCCGTGTGAATAGCTTCATTTTTAGCAAAGTTAGCTTTTTCACACTATAATTACCCCACATTCTACGCCCACTGTGGGGAAACACACTAAAATAGGCGACAGGCGCTTATTTAGTGTCCTAGCTTAATTAATAATGCATTGACCTTGTTTATATGCACTAATTTCATTAATAACCTCACTCTTGGCACTTTATTTCATCACCACGCTTAAATTCGCCTAATTTTAGTCAAGGATTTACCCATGCAAGCGCCTGCCAAGGACTGCATGTAGTTACCCCACATCTCATGCTCTTTTTTAAGTTTTTGGGTGGTTTCTCAGTCAATTTTGGTTATTTTTGAATGGGAATTTCACATAGTATAATGTCAGGATTAGCCTCTCCATTTCTACTGTAGATTCCCCTTATTATTAAGCTATAATTAACCTTAAAAAGTCTCCTTTCACCTTGTTATAATATTGTTTTCCACGCATATACTCTCTTTTTGTCTTTTCTTTAATTTTGATGGATCTCCCTTATTATTAATAGGATTTTAGTGGTTGTTGTTTGTTTAATTATGTTATTGGTCACTAGGAGCGTTGATGGAGAGGTCTATTACTTGTTTGAAGGCGTCATTAACATTTTATTGGATGGTACATCAAGGTGGTTATTGGAGAAACTTAGTGTGTATAAAAGGAGGGGGTTTTTGGTCTTGTTTTCTGCATTCTTTATCATTTACAATTTACCAATATAACCAACTAAATTACAATACATATCAATTAGTACTTTTATAAGACTTTTGAATAGTATCTGAATTATAAAATCTATTTTTCTACCAACTACAAAGATTGTAAGCCATATATAAAAATAGTGAGAGTTATATTATTGAGACCTTTAATTTTGATTATATTTTACTACTTATTGGATTTAGATTACAGTATTCATATAGGACCATTAAAATCTTCTAGACAACTGACTATTCAAGCTAGTTCACGTCCTTGTACTTGACCTTAGCCTGACAATTGGGGACCTTTCCTCAAGAATTCCGTTATAATCCAGTAAGTGAAATTTTCAATAGAAGGTGCACGTAAATAATATCCCTATAGAAATATTTGGATAATTACAACAGGTTGGGGTCACTTATATAGTGATTTCAGAAAAAGAAGCCCTGTTATATAATAAAACTGTGATATTGAATCAACAATTTTACCACTAATTTAACATAAAATTGTTATTAGTGGGAGTCTGTCAATAGACCAATTAAATTTGTGATCTTTGCAGATAATAAACCAAATAAACTGATTAATTGTTTTCTTTTAAAAGGACTCTTAATCTTTTCTTTTTATTGGTTTGTAATATTCATTAAATATTTAGAGAGAATCTTACTAACAGTTGTTTTCTTTTAAATATAAAAACACGGCTACATATTGTAGACCAGTTAAATTAAGTGACCACATAAAAAGCATATTTGACTTTTGGCACTTAAAGATTCACTTCATACCAATAAGTAAGCAATAAAATTGTCTTCAGTGGTATTGATAAATACTGATAAAACTCCTTTTTGAAGTTTTTATATCTAAATTCTCAAATTCTTTAAATTCCACGTGAAAATGTGTGACAACAATGACATTGTAAGTAATAAGGCAAAACCTTATAACTTAAGACCTAGAGCTGAAAGACCTGTTACAGGACTTTCAAATGGAGGGCCAGGACTCTCCCATAATCAACAACACTCCACCAATGTCTCTGGAGGAAAGGGAAAAGCTTCTAAAGCAGGTTTCAATAAAGAAGTCAAAAAATACATTACAAGAACAAGTTCACTCCCTATCCACCCTAATGAACACCTTGACAATAAGAGTCAACAACATAGTGGACCAGATCAACAATCTGGAAAAGAGAGCAGCTCAAGGTTTCATAGAAGTCAACCAAGCTCTAGTGGACATAAAGACTCAACCACCAACAGTGGCATCCAACAATTCCATAGCAACACCTCCAGCCCAAGAGGAGGACCAAAAAATTACAGTAAGCAAATGGAAATGGGATTGGTACACCCAAAATTACAACAATCCTCCTCAACAAGGATCCAGCAGTCACCCTTACAGGGGAAAGCCAAGGAGAGGCAGGGGAAATGGAGTAAGACCTTGGTGAGTCATCCAACTTCTTATGAACAATTACATCAACCTAACAATGAATTACTTATAGGTAATGAGATTGATATGGAAATATTGGATATAATTGATAATGATTTAAAGGATTATTCATTTGAAAAAAATATGTTAAACTTGTCTTTGCACAAAGACAATGTAGATAGTTTTATTGATCACCAGGATAATGCTATTAATATTAAAATGGAATCAAATGATGAGTCTTCTGAGTTGGACACAGAAAAAATAGAATATTTTTTAAAAGAAAATCCAAGGGAATCAAAGATAATAAGTAAATTATTATTGAGAATTGAAAAATTAGAAGAGTTCTCAAAAGAGTCAAACAATATTACAGAAAAGGTATTATTACAGCTAACACAATCATTGAGTGCAACGGCCAATAGATTAAAAATTATTGAAAATTCAAATAATGAATTATTCAATGAGAATAAGGGCTTAAAATCTGATATTAGAGATTTAGAAAATAAATTAGAACACTCTCAGAATATTATGGCTACCATTGAGGGACGTGTTAAATTATCTTTTTCAAATGTGAATGACACCCTAACTCATGTACCAGTAATACAGGATAGGTTACAAAGAGTGGAAATAGAAGTAGCAAAAATGTTGAAAAATACTGAAAGAATAAAGGATAACACTTCTTATGTAGCAAGAGTGCCTGTTTTCATGAAACACCAATGATGGAACATGAACATAGTATCATGGGCTCTGAGAATATAAAATCAGTAAAAGATGAAATCAATGATCATCTTTCTAAAGTAAGTGAATTACTCAATATTCCTCAGGTTAGGGAAGCAAAAACTAGCCAAAAGAACTGGCCTAAGTTAGATCAGTACCCATCTTTTGACAGAGATTCAAAATCTGATTGGCAGCAATTCATACAAAGAATTGATAACTTAAAATTTTCATAAAAATTACCTGATGAAGAAATTACTTCAAAGTTAATATCTTTATTTACAGATGTGGCCTTATTATGGTTTGAATCTGTATTGAGTGAGGGAATTAATTACTCCTGGAATGAATGGAAGGCACTAATTGAAAGGCAATTTGGTGGCCCAAAATTTAGAATCACTCAACAGAGATTGTATGAAAAGGCCAGATATAATCCAAATGCTGGAGATAAACCTATGGTATTTTTAATGAATTTAATAAAAATCATGAAAGCCATGGATCCAAAAATGGATTATGAAGAGTGGAAAGAAAAGATAATATACAAGCTACCTATATCAGTTAGAGACATTATTGTAGCTAGAACTGAAACCATCAGAGATACCTCTGGGTTCATTAATATATGTAATGAAATATTATTAAACCACAAATATGAAACCAAGTATATTAATTACAGGCAAAGTGTTGATGTGGTAAAACCTACTACAAGTAAATTTTTCAGTACAGTCTAGTATATAAGTATGATATAATAGTATTATTTTATGGTCCTACTACTTATTAATAAATGATTTAGTGATTAAACCTCAGGGGAAGATTAATAGAATAGTTATACTCAAATAAAACTCACAATACTTGGATTTAAATGCGTGCTAGTGGTGGAAAATAGAAGAATAAAATATAGTTATAGCTTTTATAAAGATAATATCAATTTATAAGGGCTTTATAATATATTTCTGAATGTTAATAATTGTATTATAGTGTTTGTTTGAAGTGTAGTAATTGAATGATGATAATAAACCGTCAAAATCCCTCCTTACTTATACCCAAATCCACTGGAGTGCACAGACCTTCAATCCAGATGATGTCACTGCTATCCCCGGCAATTACAGCACTGTGAGGGCCCATCACCTCCCCATGGCGTCCACTTCAAGCAGTTTCAACACCCAGACCTCCAGTAAGGACCCTCCATCACTATTAATAATAACACAGAGTCATACCATAAATAGAAAACCCAGATAAAAGCGGATACCATAAAGAAACAGGTAAAATAAAAGATCAAAAAGAGATTTAATGAAACTAAAAGTATATAAAGGAAACAAATAAAATGTCCAAGCCCCCAATAACATCCCCAAGCATCCACATTAACCCAAAAACATATTTCCAACCCATAAATCCGTGAATAACCATCCAAGGAAGTAATTTTAGTTGTCCAAACTGGGTGTATGCGCCTGATATAGGTGTCTATGCTTCTGTAGGCGTTGTGAGTCCACTGATTTCGTCCATATGATCTAAAATAAGCAGAAAAACAAAGGTTATAGGCTATTAAGGGGCTAAAACCCACTTATATACCTAAATATACATAATATACTGCATATTTCACTGAATATGAGATTTATGTATACATATAAGCTTATGTATGTCAATAATTACTTCATATCACTTAAGATAAGTATATTATGACTCCATTAACACCTTAATAAGTATTATTAGGCCATGGATAAGCTATTTAAACTATTATAAATTATATAATAGAATAATAATTATATATATATATAATAAAATAATATATATTATTATTTTAACCTTATTTTTAAGATATAAGCTTAATCTAGTTAAGGTTATCTTATTTTAAGCATAAGAAATACTCAGTCCTAAGGATATTTAGGCTGACACTCCCTCACCCCAAAAAAACAATAAAAAAAATGTTAAGACATTTTAATTAATCTTAAGGAATGAAATAATAAAATAAAAAATAATTTTATAATACATATACTGAATGAACAGTATTATTTAGATTTAAATTTTTTCAAGAGATTTTTAAGATCAGAGATTTCATTTTCTGGAATCCACTGGTCATATTCACTTGATTTATTTTTAAATCTTAGTAGATACTCAACTCCCTTTTCTTTTGTAAGGTGTCTGTTTTTGAGTATCTTTTCAATTTCTGCTTTTTCCACTATTTCTTCAGGTTGCTGTTTATGCCTTCCTGATCTTCTTGGAAAGAGAGCAGTATCATTAGAATGGTATGGTTTTATAAGAGAAATAGGAAATACTGGATGTTTTCTATCATAAGGTGCATATAGAATAACCTCAACAGCATTATTACCAACCATCTTTTTAACTACAAATGGTCCAATGAATGGATCCTTCAATTTAACATTACCATTTAAATTGAAATGTAGCGTTGAAATAAGGACTTCATCACCCTCTTTGAACATTTGTTCTTTATGGGCTTTATCCCATCTTTTCTTTTCATACTCAAAAGCCTTATTTATACATTCTTGAGCATGTTTTCTGCATAATTCTTGCATCTGAAGAAAAGATTTAGTACCTGGATGAATATCCAATCTAGGTAACTTATTAAGAGTTTTAGCAGGGGTATTAGGTACATAACCCAACCATAACTCAAATGGCTTTTTGCCAGTGACAGAATGTACTGTACTATTGTATGCAAATTCTAAACCTGGGATAAGGGTTACCCAATCATGCGTGAATTTGTCATTGTCTTTAAAATTAAGACCAAAAGCACAGTATCTTCTTATCATATCTTCTAAGGTTTGTATCATTCTTTCTGCTAGCCCATCAGTTTGTGGATGGTGTGCTGTAGAAAGTTTTAATTGACACCCTGAAACATCCATAAGTGACGTCCAGAACTCAGAAGTAAATTTAGGATCTCTGTCAGAAACTATTGCTTTGGGGAAACCTGCTGTATTTAACATTTGTGTCCACCATAAAAAAGCTAAGTCCTTTGCAGAAACCTCTTTGTGGGTAGGAATAAATTTACACATCTTTGTAAATCTATCTACAATTACCCAGCAGGAGTTATAACTCTTATGCCCTGCTATTGGCAAACCTGTTACAAAGTCCATGTTAATGATTTCCCATGGAGCTTTTGGTTGCTCAATTTGTTGTAATAAACCAGCTCTTTTTCCTGTTAATCTTTTAGATTTTTGACAAGAATCACATGTTTCAACATATTTCTGAACATCCTCAGACATGTTAATCCACCAAGCTGTGTTTTTTACTCTGGTTAATGTTTTATGGTAGTCAAAATGACCTGCTAATATATCATCATGACATATACTTAACATTAACTCCTTCATTGAAGGGGGAATTACAATTACATTACTTAATTTTTTCCTGTAATATATAAAACCATCCTCAATGGAAAATTTTCCTTTCTCTAATGCCTCTTTATACTTATCTGGTAATGTTTTTATTAAAACATTCATTGAAGCATTAGATGGATCATTTAATATTGTAGTTAATTTACTTAAGTCAGGATCTGAATTATAATTATCAAGAATTGATTGCATAAATTCATCCTCAAGATCTACAATATAAATGCCATAAATGTTAATAATCTCTGATTCAGGAACATAAGCAGGATTATCATCATTATTAGGCAGAGGTACTCTAGATAACAGATCTACATTAGAGTGCAAGGTTCCTGCTCTATGTGTAATATTCATCCGTCCTCTGTATTCTTGTACAGCTAATTGCCAACTAAACATGTGTCTATTAGGAGTTTTCATGTTTAAGAGTGACTTAACTGCACTACAGTCAGTTATTAACTCAAATTTTTGGTCTTCAAGGTAATAATGTAGCTTTTCTAGAGCCCATACTACTGCCAAACATTCAAGTTGAGTAGCACCATATTTTAATTCACTACTTCTCAGAGTACGTGAAATATAGCAGATTACTACTTCTGACATTTTACCTTCAATAAGTTGTTTTTGATGCAAAGCAGCACCCAGTCCAATAAAACTTGCATCTGTATATAATACAAAAGGTAATTGGAAATCTGGTAATCCCAAGATAGGAGCTGTCATTAAACATTCTTTCAAATTATTAAAAGCTTGTTGTCTTTCATTATTCCAAATGAAAGCTTCTGATTTCTTTATCAGTGTGGTCAGTGGTGCAGCAATTGATTGGTAGTTTTTTATATATTGTCTATAATAACCACACATTCCAAGAAAAGATTGTACATCCTTCACATTTTGAGGAATGCCAATATTCTTTATTGCAGCCACTTTATTTTGGTCTACACATATTTGTAAGCCAGATACAATATGACCAAGCACTTTTAAAGATTCAAACCCAAATTTACATTTTTTCAATGCAAGGGTCATTTTTATTTCATCCATTTTCTGAAATACTTTCCTTAAATGGATTAAGTGTTCATCAAAAGTTTTAGAGAACACTATGATGTCATCAATGTATACCATTAACCATCCCTCAATCATTTCATTATGGAATGTTATATCCATTAACTTTTGAAATACTGATGGAGCATTCTTTGGTCCAAATGGCATTCTGACATACTTATAAATTCCCATGTGTGTTGTTATCAACAAAAAGTTCTGTGAATTCTTTTCAACAGGAATTTGATGGTACCCTTTATTTCCATCTAGGCAACTTATATATTTAGCACCTTTAAGGGTAGCATGTATAGAGGCAATCCTTGGCAAGGGATAAATATCATCTACTGTAAATGTATTTAATGCTCTATAATCACCGCACAGTCTTGCTTTATCTTGTTCATAAGAAATCAGCACTGGTGATATTACACAATATTTTGGTGTAGTTTCAACCTTCTCAAGAATGTTCATCTTTAATAACATCTTAATATTATCCTCTATGTCTTTCCTCTTCATTGGTGAAGCAGGATATGGTTTCTTTTTAAGACTAGCAGGAATATTATCCATGTCACAGGTTAAACTAATTTTCATTTCATGATCTTTTACAAGGCCAAGTTCATTTGTACCATGTGCAAAAGCCATTGGAAAAGCTTTAATTAATTCCAAAATATTATCTTTCTCAGTTTCACTTATCTGAGTGCCAAATGATGCTTTTGAAATTTCTGTTTCCAGAAGTTCCAACTCATTGGATTCTCTTCCTTTAGACGGGGAATTTGTTACTGACTCAATGTGTAAGACTGTGTTAAAAGAATTTATTTTAAATTTCCTTTTACCATTCATGCCAATTGTAAAATTATTATTAGCAGGGTCTAATTTTACACCAAATTTAGTCAGAATATCATTTCCAATGATAAAACAGTTACTACAATTTGTATTATCCATTACTACAAAGTCACAAGTTACCCTTACATAACCATGTTGGTGTTTAAAGAAAACAGCAGCTTTGTATTTACCAATGGGGTGTAGTACTGATCCAAAACCTCTCCAATTTTTATTCTGAAGTGGTTCAAGCTTAAACTTATATTCACTATCAATTTTCTGTAATGTATTAGTGGAAACAACTGAACCAGCAGCTCCTGTGTCCAATACTATATTAACATTTTCACCAGAAATGATAGCTGGAACCGTGATAGGTGTCATTTTAAAGTTATCAGCTTGTATATCCTTAATGATTTCAGCATCCTCAAAATTCATTAAAGATTCATTTGAGTCCATATTTAATATTGGATTTTCAAAGATGGACAAATCATCTTCCAACATACAGACTTCATTTTCATCACTATATGAGATATTGCTGTCATAATCACTTGATTCTTTACTTTTTTCAGTTTCAGTTTCAGATTCACGTTGATTTTCAACAATATTTATGTTTTTCTCACATTTGTGACCTTTTACCCAAGGTTTGTTACACTTATAACAAGTATTTGTTTCATACTTTTTAGGTACTACAGGTGCAGTAGGTTTTTTCTGCTTCTCCTGAAGTGTTTTTGAATTCTGAGATTTTACAGGTTCAATATTTTGTTTATAAGTGGAATACCTTGATTCATACTTATGGTTTAATAATATTTCATTGCAAATATTAATAAAGTCAGAATATTCAGTAACATTTAATGTTCTAGCTACAACAATGTCTCTGACAGATATAGGTAATTTGTATATTATCTTATCTTTCCATAAGTTAAAATCCATATGAGGCTCAATGGCTTTTAATATTTTGTTTAAATTCATTAAAAATACCATAGGTTTGTCACCATTCAACGGATTATACCTAGTCTTCTCATACAGTCTCTGCTGAGTAAGCCTGAATTTAGAACCTCCAAATTGTTTTTCAATAAGTTGTTTCCATTCAGCCCAAGAGTAGTCTCTACCCTCACTTAAGACAGCTTCAAACCATAATAAAGCAACATCCTTAAATAAAGAAATTAATTTTGATGTTATCTCTTCATCTGGTAACTTATATGAGAATTTCAAGTTGTCAATTCTTTGAATAAAATGTTGCCAATCAGAGCTGGCTTCCCCATCATAAGTTGGGTACTGATCTATCTTAGGCCAGTTCTTCTGATTGGATTTTATCTCACTAATCTTAGGTAAATTCAATAACTCATTTACTTTTGATAAATGGTCTTGTATTTCTTCCTGCACGGATTTGTGACTTACATTTTCAGATTTGACACTACCACCAGATGGTTTCAATTGTGGTGGTATAGGGAAGGAATGAGATTCACTTTTGCCAATGAAAGGATTATTATTATATTGATTATACTTATGATTATCCTGGTTCATTAGTAGATTGGCAGTTTCAATCTCAACTTTAGTTAATCTTTGTAGCAACTCAGAGACACTTTGATTTATCTGTGCAAAAGATAACTTTGTTCTTGATTCAGTCTTTAATAAGTGTGTTTCATATAATTTTTCTAACTCACAAAATTTGTTTGAAAGGTCATTATATTTATTACTCAATGAATCATATTTAAGAGTTAGAAACAAATGTTCTTTCTCTAATTCTTTATTACGTGTTGCTAATTGAGAAATGTTCAATGTTAAGGATGAAATTGTATCACTAGTGAGCTTAACTGTCTGTTCCTCACAATCAGTCATTCTATTCCACAATGCTGAAACAATTCTATGGACAGTTGGATTATTGTTAAAATATTCCATGTCCTCCTTTTCAATTCTCTCACTCTCCTGTGAACTTCTCATCTCACTAGTAGGTGGTTGCAACTGAGGATTAACTGTATTATCATTGTATATAGTACTGTTATTATGGATAAAAGACAAGTCAGGTGTATCTACTCTAAAACCTAAATTTCTTAAATCCTCCTCTATTTTTTGTACAGATTTAACATCAATAGAATTACCTATATTGTAATTATCAGTATTATGTCTAATCTGAGAGGGTAAGTTACTTACCAAGGGATGGTTGCCAGGCCTGATTTTTGGCGCTTTTTTCCCTTGTAAGGGTGAGCTGAGGAAGTCAGATGAGGGGGTGGATCCCTGTTGCAACTGTGGCTTGTCCACTGTTGGTGAAACCAGTCCCATTTCCATTTGTCTACCAGGATTTTCTCCTGGGAGTGAGTGGACCCTCCTTGGGTAGGGGGTTGCTGATTTGATTGACTGGGCTGGCCTCCCTTTAATTCTGCCATTGCCTGATTCATCTGCTGAAATCCTACCTTGCAATTGTTTTGCAACTGCTCTACTTCTTTGAACATGAGAGATTTTGATTCCTCTAGCTTCAGAACCTGTTTGGCCAGGTGGGACAGTTGATCCTGAAGAGGAGGAGACGTCTTTTTGATAGTTATCTTTTTTAAGAGGGCGTCCTTTTCCTCTATACTCATGCTTTCTGGCTGGGGGTACTGTTGTCCCTCCATGGTGATGTCCTGGAAAGTTTTTATTAGCTTTAGACCTGGTATTATAAGCAGGCTGTTCACTTACACTATCCTGAGGAGCACTCATATTGTTCAGAATAACAATATTTTACGTCTACAAAAGGAAAAAACTCTTTGGAATTAGTAGACAAAAGATATTAGTAATTATATTACTAATAAAAAAGCAATGGAGCTTACCCTGAATTTATATCTTTATTTATTTAAATAAAATATAAGAAAAATTTGAAAAAATCTGTTAAAAATATAATAATAAGTTTAACTAGACCTCTATAAGGGTGAATAATTAGCTTACCAAGCTTTAGCCAAATACCAATTTTATTGGGTGTTATATTGGTGTCCAAATACCAAGTGAAATTGGGTTTATATTGGGTACAGTTACTACTGTAAATATCTAATTTTTATGATAAAAAATTAGTACAATTATTATAAGGATTCTTTTCCGCAATCAATGAGTTATGATGACCCACTAATATGCAGCAGACCCAAATATTTGGTTAATTTTGAGTTGTACTAAGGTAAAAATCACGTCCCAAGGCTTATACTAAATAATAAGTAAAATATAAGGAAAGACCCCCAATTGTCAGTACAGTCTAGTATATAAGTATGATATAATAGTATTATTTTATGGTCCTACTACTTATTAATAAATGATTTAGTGATTAAACCTCAGGGGAAGATTAATAGAATAGTTATACTCAAATAAAACTCACAATACTTGGATTTAAATGCGTGCTAGTGGTGGAAAATAGAAGAATAAAATATAGTTATAGCTTTTATAAAGATAATATCAATTTATAAGGGCTTTATAATATATTTCTGAATGTTAATAATTGTATTATAGTGTTTGTTTGAAGTGTAGTAATTGAATGATGATAATAAACCGTCAAAATCCCTCCTTACTTACACCCAAATCCACTGGAGTGCACAGACCTTCAATCCAGATGATGTCACTGCTATCCCCGGCAATTACAGCACTGTGAGGGCCCATCACCTCCCCATGGCGTCCACTTCAAGCAGTTTCAACACCCAGACCTCCAGTAAGGACCCTCCATCACTATTAATAATAACACAGAGTCATACCATAAATAGAAAACCCAGATAAAAGCGGATACCATAAAGAAACAGGTAAAATAAAAGATCAAAAAGAGATTTAATGAAACTAAAAGTATATAAAGGAAACAAATAAAATGTCCAAGCCCCCAATAACATCCCCAAGAATCCACATTAACCCAAAAACATATTTCCAACCCATAAATCCGTGAATAACCATCCAAGGAAGTAATTTTAGTTGTCCAAACTGGGTGTATGCGCCTGATATAGGTGTCTATGCTTCTGTAGGCGTTGTGAGTCCACTGATTTCGTCCATATGACCTAAAATAAGCAGAAAAACAAAGGTTATAGGCTATTAAGGGGCTAAAACCCACTTATATACCTAAATATACATAATATACTGCATATTTCACTGAATATGAGATTTATGTATACATATAAGCTTATGTATGTCAATAATTACTTCATATCACTTAAGATAAGTATATTATGACTCCATTAACACCTTAATAAGTATTATTAGGCCATGGATAAGCTATTTAAACTATTATAAATTATATAATAGAATAATAATTATATATATATATAATAAAATAATATATATTATTATTTTAACCTTATTTTTAAGATATAAGCTTAATCTAGTTAAGGTTATCTTATTTTAAGCATAAGAAATACTCAGTCCTAAGGATATTTAGGCTGACAAAATTACCAGTGGAGAAGAAAAAACCTTCAGCTCCCCTTGTCCCTAAAAGACAAGAGAATAACACTTGTTATAAATGTAATGAACCTTGGGTTAAAGGTCACACGTGTAAGAAAAGAATAAATGTTATTGAAACCTCCCAGAATTCTGAACCAAGTAATCATGAAGATGAAAATATGGAATCCAGTGAGGATTGTAAAAGTAACATATCTTACAGTGATGATGAGAATGAGATATTTGTATTAGAACAGGATATAATGTTCCTGAATGATGCTATACCTCATACAGATACATCTTTAACTTCCATTGAAGAAGCTGAAATAATTAAAGATGTATCTCATGATACTTACAAAATAACACCTATCAGAGCACCTGTTATTATATGTGGAAAAGGAATGAATGCCATTCTTGACACTGGGGCTGCAGGTAGTGTAGTTTCTATTAATACATTAATGAAATTTGACAGTAAGTATAAGGAAAAACTAGAACCTGTTCAGACAAAGAACTGGAGGGGTTTTGGTTCAATATTAAATCCAATTGGCAAATACAAAACTGCTGTATTCTTTAAATATAATAATGGATATGTAAGAGCAGTTTGTGAATTTGTAGTAATGGATAATAATAATTGTAGTGATTGGTTTATTATTGGCAATGATTTATTGACAAAATTTGGAATTAAACTAGATCCTGCAAACAGTTGTTTCACCATAGGAGTGAATGGTAAGAGAAAATTCAAGATATGTTCTGAAAATTCAGTGTATGCCATTTCTCCTAGAGAAGAACAACTACAAGGTGGAAGAACCACCAATGAAATGGGTGAATTGGAAAATGAAATCCAAAAGGCCTCTTTCAGTGCTCAACTCTCAAAAATTGAAGAAGAAAATATTTTGAGATTGATTAAATCATATCCTATGGCATTTGCTCATGGTTCAAATGAATTAGGATTGGTCAAAGACCATGAGATGAAAATCTCTCTAAGCTGTGATTTGGACAATATTCCTGGCAGCCTAAAAAAGAAACCTTACCCAGCATCTCCTGCAAAAAGGAAAGATATTGAAGACAATATAAAAATGTTGTTGGAAATGGGTATTGTTGAAAAAGTGGATGCAACACCTAAGTATTGTGTCATTTCACCAGTATTAATCTCCTATGAAAAAGATAAGGCAAGATTATGCGGTGATTATAGAGCTCTGAATACATATACAGTAGATGATATTTACCCTCTTCCAAGGATAGCTTCTATCCATGCTACTTTACAAGGAGCAAAATATATTTCCTGTCTGGATGGAAACAAAGGTTACCACCAGATTCCTGTGGAAAGAAATTCTCAAAATTACTTATTAATAACCACACATATGGGTATATATAAGTATGTGAGAATGCCATTTGGCCCAAAGAATGCGCCTTCAGTCTTCCAAAAATTGATGGATAGTGTTTTTCATCAGCAAATGGTTGAAGGATGGCTATTGGTCTATATTGATGACATCATAGTGTTTTCAAAAACATATGATGAACATTTAAGTCACCTGAAAAGAGTCTTTCAAAGAATGGATGAAATTAATATGACAATTGCATTAAATAAATGTAAATTTGGATTCCAATCTTTGAAAGTACTTGGACATGTTGTATCTGGATTACAAATTTGTGTTGACCAGAATAAGGTGGCAGCGATAAAAAACATTGGTATACCTAAGAATGTAAAAGAAATTCAAAGTTTTTTAGGTATGTGTGGATATTATAGACAATATATAAAAAAATTACCAATCTATTGCAGCCCCTTTGACAACATTAATCAGGAAAAATGAAGCTTTCATTTGGAATAATGAAAGACAACACGCCTTTAATAAATTAAAGGAATGTTTAATGACAGCTCCAATTTTGGGACTGCCTGATTTCACCTTACCTTTTATCTTGTACACTGATGCAAGCTTCATAGGTTTAGGTGCTGCTTTACAGCAAAAACAGATAATAAATGGAAAATTATCTGAAGTATTTATCTGTTATATATCCAGAACCTTAAGAAAAACTGAATTAAGGTATGGTGCCACACAGTTAGAATGTTTAGCCATGGTGTGGGCTTTGGAGAAGCTTCATTACTATCTGGAAGACCAGAAGTTTGAACTTATAACAGATTGCAGTGCAGTAAAATCATTGCTAAACATGAAAACACCTAATAGGCACATGTTTAGATGGCAACTAGCTGTACAAGAGTACAGAGGAAGAATGACAATCACTCACAGAGCAGGAACATTGTATTCCAATGTGGATTTATTATCTAGAAGTCCTTTGCGAAATGATGCTGAAAACCCAGCTTATGTACCTGAAAATGAGGTTATACATATATTTGGGATTTATATAGTGGATTTAGAAGAAGAATTTATGCAAACTATATTATAAAATTATTCATCTGATAAAGATTTGTCTAAACTATCTACCATTCTTAATGATCCAACAAATGCCTTCATGAGTGCATTAATTAAAACCTTGCCTCCAAAGTATAAAAATGCATTGGAAAAAGGTAAATTATCAATTGAAGATGGATATATATATTACAGAAAAAAGTTAAGTAATGTTATAGTAATACCACCTTCTATGAAAGAGTTAATGTTGAGTACTTGCCATGATGACATCTTAGCTGGTCATTTTGACTTTAACAAAACATTAACCAGAGTTAAAAATACAGCCTGGTGGATAAACATGAAAGAAGATGTACAAAAATACATTGAAACATGTGACTCTTTTCAGAAATCTAAAAGATTAACTGGTAAGAGAGCTGGGTTGTTACAACAAATAGAGCAGCCAAAAGCTCCATGGGAAATTATAAAAATGGATTTTGTAACTGGCTTGCCATTAGCAGGAAAAGAAAGTTTCAATTCTTGCTGGGTAATTGTGGATATATTAACAAAAATGTGTAAGTTTATCCCTACCCATAAAGAGGTATATGCAAAAGACTTGGAATTATTATGGTGGACTCAGATGATGAATACTGCTGGGTTCCCCAAAGCCATAATCTCTGACAGAGATCCTAAATTTACTTCAGAGTTCTGGACATCCTTGATGGAAGTATCAGGTTGTCAATTAAAATTGTCTACAGCACACCATCCACAAACTGATGGGCTGGCTGAGAGAATGATACAAACTCTAGAAGACATGATCAGAAGATATTGTGCCTTTGGATTAGAATACAAAGACAATGAGAAATTCACACATGACTGGGTAACATTAATTCCTGGCCTTGAATTTGCTTATAATAGCACAACTCATTCTGTAACAGAGAAGAAACCATTTGAACTCTGGTTGGGATACGTACCAAATACCCCAGTAAATCATTTAAATAAATTACCAAGGTTAGATATACACCCTGGTACTAAATTCTTTATTCATATGCAACAAATGTGTAGAAAGCGTGCAGATGAATGCATCCAAAAATCATTTGAATATGAAAAGAAAAGGTGGGATGAATCTCATAAAGAATTTGAATTCAAAAAGGGAGATGAAGTCCTCATATCAACACTACATTTTAACTTACAAGTTAATGTTAAATTAAAGGATCCCTTTGTAGGACCTTTTGTAGTAAACAAAATGGTTGGTAATAATGCAGTGGAAGTCATATTATATGCTCCATATGATAGGAAACATCCAGTTTTCCCTATCTCATTATTAAAACCTTACCATGCAAATGATCCTGACTTATTTCCAAAAAGAAGGGGAAGGCCTAAAAAGCAACCTGAAGAGATTGTGGAAAAAGCAGAGATTGAAAAAATACTCAAGAAAATAATCCTTACTAAAGAAAAAGGAACTGAGTATTTACTAAGATTTAAAGGGAAATCAAATGAATTTGATAAATGGATACCTGAAAAAGAAATTTCTAATTTATCCACCCTTCTTAAAAAATTTAAACAGAAATAAATTTCTGTTCAACCAGCTGAGGGGTTAAAAAATCAGAACTCATAATATTTTATTATGTTTTATTTCTTTAAAGTTTAATCTTTAATGCTACAGAATTATTCTGAATACCTGAAAATTACAAATAAATAAATAAAATGTATAACTTATCATTTTTTTTATTGTTTTTTTTGGGTGGGAGAGTGTCAGCCTATATATCCCCAGGACTGAGTAAAAAGTGCTTATAAGTTATGTTAAACACATGAACTATACATGGGAACAAGAAATGAGAGTACACAAACAGTATACATAAGTAAAATTATGATAATACACATAAAATGCCATTATAACACCTTATATACACGCATATATCCACCTTTTATAAGTCTTATGTACTTAATATTAAGTTGGAATATGTTAGGGTAATCTTAAGAACCTTAAGTATAAGGCTACATAATTTTTAAGTACACTTAAAGCTGTTATATTCATTGTTTTACACAAAAAACAAGAAATGCACTTTATTTCACTTAAAAGTTGACTATATGCGCTATAAAATTGAGAATATCAAAATTGCGCTTTGACAGATCAATTGGGCTCATTTAGAACTATTGATTTGGCTATTTAAATGCATAAAAACAACAATTTTCAAATTTGGTGTTTTTTATGCCAGAAATGGCTTCTGTGTACTGGCTACATACTGCCTGCTTTTTTCCCGTGTGAATAGCTTCATTTTTAGCAAAGTTAGCTTTTTCACACTATAATTACCCCACATTCTACGCCCACTGTGGGGAAACACACTAAAATTGGTGACAGGCGCTTATTTAGTGTCCTAGCTTAATTAATAATGCATTGACCTTGTTTATATGCACTAATTTCATTAATAACCTCACTCTTGGCACTTTATTTCATCACCACGCTTAAATTCGCCTAATTTTAGTCAAGGATTTACCCATGCAAGCGCCTGCCAAGGACTGCATGTAGTTACCCCACATCTCATGCTCTTTTTTAAGTTTTTGGGTGGTTTCTCAGTCAATTTTGGTTATTTTTGAATGGGAATTTCACATAGTATAATGTCAGGATTAGCCTCTCCATTTCTACTGTAGATTCCCCTTATTATTAAGCTATAATTAACCTTAAAAAGTCTCCTTTCACCTTGTTATAATATTGTTTTCCACGCATATACTCTCTTTTTGTCTTTTCTTTAATTTTGATGGATCTCCCTTATTATTAATAGGATTTTAGTGGTTGTTGTTTGTTTAATTATGTTATTGGTCACTAGGAGCGTTGATGGAGAGGTCTATTACTTGTTTGAAGGCGTCATTAACATTTTATTGGATGGTACATCAAGGTGGTTATTGGGGAAACTTAGTGTGTATAAAAGGAGGGGGTTTTTGGTCTTGTTTTCTGCATTCTTTATCATTTACAATTTACCAATATAACCAACTAAATTACAATACATATCAATTAGTACTTTTATAAGACTTTTGAATAGTATCTGAATTATAAAATCTATTTTTCTACCAACTACAAAGATTGTAAGCCATATATAAAAATAGTGAGAGTTATATTATTGAGACCTTTAATTTTGATTATATTTTACTACTTATTGGATTTAGATTACAGTATTCATATAGGACCATTAAAATCTTCTAGACAACTGACTATTCAAGCTAGTTCACGTCCTTGTACTTGACCTTAGCCTGACAGGAAGCTTGAGTGGAGGAGGAGGATGGGAAAAGATTCTTTCAACATCATGTTTGGAGATAGCATCTACACAATCCAACATGTTGGCAGGATTAACATCAGCTTGCTCTCCATCAATAAAATTAATCTTTTTAAAGACTGGACTGTCACCGGACGACCTACGCACAAGGTCGAGGATGTTCCTGTAAGTGAGATGAGGGATTTTAGAAATTTCTTCGAAGCACAGAGGAATGATTCGAGGAAATGATTCGAAGGTCACTCGAAGTAATAGCTATAGGTTCGAGGTTCGTTCAATAAGAATTATAAACTAGTTTCAAGGTAATAGTAATTCTTAAAATCTCACAAAGGGTTGTAAACTCAATAATCAAAGATTTAGGATTTAGAAATGAATATTGAGAAAGTAAAAGAAAGATACAATAAAAATGATTTAACTTTTAAGGATTTACCACTATTAATGTAAATACGATATTATAATTTAATTCTAAGGAATATCGAACCAAATACCCAACTCCTTTTATATCCTTTGTTCCTCCTCGCATTGACCTCCCTTCCATCGCAGCAGTCCCATTCCATTGACCATTACATACACTTAGACCCTCTCCACTAAATATCCGTCCATGCTCAATTTACCCCTTTTTAATTAATTAACAAAACTTTAATGAAAAAAACTACTACTGTACTATTTCGTTGATCCTAGCGCTGTGCGTCGCTTATTGAAAAGGACTAAGGTACCCTATTGGGAGATTGACTAATTTAGATTTAGAGTTTAGGCTAGCGCAGTTAAATAGTAAGTACACAAAGGAAAATCGCAGTTGCTATGGAGAATTGCTTTCTGCGCTTCGAGTATAGATTTAGGACTCGATATTATTGATTTAATGAGTTGATTTCGCCTCGAGTGTCACGTGGCGCGTGACAGATGCCCGGGTATAAAAAATGCGAACTCTGTTGAGCTTGAGCCATCTTCCCACACTAATTTCCCTTTTCTAATACTTTTTTCCCTCACCTCTTAATTACTTTATTTTATAATGAACTGCCCTACTCCCACACCTACGCCTCCACACCCTAAAGCGGATGGGGGAATAATCACACGACAGTTTTCACAGACTTGCATGGCTTGTGAAAGCATGGAATATTTCTGTGTCGAAAGTACGGCGACTCGAGGCCCTCGCCAGAAATGCGAGTTTTGCCGTTGGCGGTGAGTGGCGTGCGATGCGTTGACAAAGAACGCGGAAATCGAAAAACGATTTACCAAAACTAAGTTTTGGGTAGTTCCGAAGACCAAAGAGGTGGTCGAAGACATTTGGGATGTCTCAATCGAAGATGAACAATCGGTGGGAGAAAATGATAAGGAGTTAAACAACAAGATCTCAACCTGGGTAACCCAGGCCACGAGTTCGAAGCGAGGTGTCGAGGAAGAGGTCGACAAATTGGTGGAGGAGGATGAAGATGAAGTCCCTGTTCCAGGGCGGGCACCCAAGAAACGACGGGTGGTCATCGAGGACGATGAGGAAGAGAGAGAGGTAGAGGTCGAAGTGATGCCCAGGTTATTTCTAGAGCCTGACCCCATCTTCTAGGTAAGTTTTATTTGTTTGTTTTAAGGATGAAGTTACTTATGAGTCTTGTTTTAGACATTGAATAACCTGGAAGAGCCGATTGCGGAGCCTGCACCGGTTATACCAACTGAGGCAAACCCTCCAGCCATGGAAGTAGTTGAAGAGCCCGAAGACACCCTGGACCAGGTGTGGTCGAAGAAACCTCGTCAAAGTCAACGAGTAAGGTTCGCGGAAGAACTATGTGGGGAGGTCTACACTATTATCGACGCTGCTTCCTTTGACGTGGCCAAGGAGCTCTTGCAGATGGGAGAGGTGGTTCCGGTAGGAGAAGAGGAGGTATTTGAGAAATGCAAGAAGGAGATAAGGGTAGTTTTGGAGAAAATGAAAAGATTGGTTCGAGAGAAGTTAAAAGAAAAGATTTGAAATGAAAAGGAGATGTAAAGAAGTAGAAAAAAGAAAATTGTATTTTAGTTTTATTTTATTTTTATTTTATTTTATTATGATTATTTTTTTTTTTATTGTAGGTGAATGTTATTAATTTTATAAGATTTGAGAGAGAGAGAAAAAGAAAAAAAAAAAAAAAAAAGAAGTTTAAAATAAAAAATTTTAGAATTTGAAAGAAGAATTTTAAAGAAAGAAAAAGGTTTTTAATTGAAGGAAGTTTTAGTGTTTTAAAAGGAAAATTTTATGTAAGAAAAGAGAGAGAAAAAAGAAACGGTTTTGTGATTGAGATGAGTTTGTTAAATTGAGGATTTTTTATTTTTTAAATTTTTTTTTTTTTCTTAAGAAATTTTAGTTTAAAAGAGAGGAAGAAGAAAGAAAAGGAAAAAAAACAGAATTTAGAATTTAAGAGAATTTGAAAAGAAGAATTATTTGTTTCGAAGAATTATTATAGGGAGATTTAGAGGTTGAAGTTAAGTTCGAGGAAATGGTCGTGTCATACAATATTTGATGATTTAAAGGAAAGAAAATTTTTAAAAGAGAGAATAAATTTTTTGGAAGAGAAATTTTTGAAGAGAATTTTAATTTTAAGAAAAGAATGTATTTAAAGAATTGAAAAAGAAAAGAAAGAAAATATTTAGAGAGATTTGTGAGTTTTTTATTTTATTTTATTATTTATGTTTTATTCTATTTATTTTATTTTATTTTATTTTATTTAATTTTAATTTTGATTTTATTTTATTTTATTTTATTGTATTTAATTTTAATTTTGATTTTAATTTAAGTTGGTTTTGGAGGAAATTTTATAGAAGGAGAAGAAAGAAAAAGAAGAGAGAAAAAAGAAAACAAGGCTAAGAAATTTAAGAGGTGTTTTAGATTTTAAAGAAAGAAAGAAAAAGAAAAGAAAATTTTAAATAAAGAAATTTTAAGGTTTTGGTTTTAAAGGATATTTCGAATGAAAAGATTTTAGGAGTTCAGGAGTGTTAGAAACATTGATGGCTGGTTCCCAGGATGTTTTGTCTGAGTCATTGAGGAAGCCTTCCCATTCCACGAGGTATTGAAGTTTCCCCTTGCGTATTCTTGAATCAAGGATACGACTTACTTCCCACTCTGGATGGTCTTCTACTTCGACCGGTTCCGGAGGGGGTTGGTTCTTGCCCAGGTATGTTTCTCGAGCCAGTTCCAGGAGAGATATGTGAAAAACAGGGTGAATAGCCTGCCATTTAGAAGGTAGCTTGAGTCGAAATGCAGTTTTAGAGACTTCAGAGTCGATTTAGAATGGTCCCAAGCGTTTTTCAGCCAGTTTATTTGATGGTCGAGTCGTTCAAATGTTTCGTGCGTCGAGCCATACTTTGTCGCCTGGTTTAAAGGAAGGAGCAGATTGTCAATGTTTGTCAGCCTGTTCCTTGTATCTTCGAATTGCTGATTCCAAATTTGTTTTAAGTTCTTCTTGGAGTCGTGATATAGTTCGAAGATAATGTTCCGCAGGATGATTAGTTCCTACATGGATTGAGTTGAATCGAGGATGTCGTACATAAATGGTTTCGAAGGGAGATTGTCGTGTTGAAGAATGAGTCGAGTTATTATAAGCAAATTCGGCCAATGGTAACCATGTGGTCCAATCGTCTTGTTGGTAACTGACATACATTCGAAGATATTGTTCGAGGATTTGGTTAACTCTTTCTGTTTGACCATTGGTTTCAGGGTGATAGGCCGTGGAGAGATTCCTCGTGATATTGAGTTGTCGACACAGTTGGGTCCAGAATGTGGATACAAACAATGAGCCTCTATCTGAAATAATATCATTTGGTAAGCCGTGTTTAGAAAATACATATTCTAGAAACAATTTTGACAAATCTTCTGCTGTAGCAGTAGTAGTGGTTTTAATAAAAATAGACATTTTTGAAAATCTATCTACTATTACTAATATAGCATCAAAATCATTAGAAATAGGAAGTTGAGAAATGAAATCCATCGATAAAGATTCCCAAGGTTTAGAGGGAATAGGAAGTGGTTGAAGCAACCCATGCTTCCGGTGACGGGGAGCCTTATTCCTATTACATTCGTAACAAGCTTTTATATAGGCCTTGATTTCCCTGGTCATACCTGGCCAGAAGAAATCCCTCGCTATTAACTGGTAGGTTTTATCAACCCCAAAATGACCAGCTAATGGAGAATCATGTCGACTGTTGAAAATCCATAATTTTATCTCATTGTTGTCGAGTATGACTACTCTACCTTCGAAGACTAATAGACCTGATTCAATACTAAATCTTTTGGCCCCTTGCTTTGAGAGTATTTTGTCTTTTAACCCTAAACAATAATCGTCCTTTGAATGAGCTTCGAGGATGTTGGATAGTGGATTTTGAAAAGATTGAGTTGTCATTGAATTAAGTTGCTGAGTCGTTAACATTGATTTGTTGAAGATTGATTGCACATTTGCTGGGTTCTTGTCAGCAAATGCGTCCCCTCGCTGTGGGTAAACGTCGTCCCGATGTGACAAGATATCTGGGACAATGCAGTTTTTTCCTGGGCGATAGGAAATAGAGAAAGAAAATTCAGACAAAAATTCAGCCCACCTGGCTTGACGCCTGGTTAACACTTTAGAAGACATGAAGTATTTCAAAGCATTATGATCTGTTAAAATTTGAAAAGGACTATCTAGGCTGAGAAGAAAAGAACGCCATTTTTTAAGACAATGGATAATAGCTAAAAGCTCTTTGTCATGAATTTCATAATTTAATTCTGCGGCTATGAGTTTGCGTGACTCAAAAGCAACAGGATGAAACAAATTTGTTTCAGGATTTAATTGGGAGATGACCCCTGCAATAGCATAATCGCTCGCATCTGTCTCAACTATTGTCAAGGCAGAAGGATCAAAATGTCGAAGAATCGGGGCTGTGGTGAACGCCGTTTTTAGTGCTTTGAATCCCTTTAGTGCTGTAGAAGTAAAAACAAAAGGAATATCTTTTCTAAGAAGAGAAGTAAGATTGGAAATAGTTTTAGAGTAATCTTTAATAAATCTTCTATAGAAGTTTGCAAAACCCAAAAATCCTTGGAGTGATTTAATGTTTTTTGGCTCAGGCCATTCCAGGATTTTCTGGACTTTTTTGTCATCCATGACTAAACCGTCAGTGGACAACGTAAAACCCAAAAAATCAATTGATTTGAGGTGGAATTCACATTTATTATGCTTGGCGTAGAGACCATGATCTAAAAGACGATTTAGGACCTGTCGAACATGATGAATATGTTCATCCAGTGTTTTCGAGAATATTAAAATATCATCTAAATTGACGGCTAAAAATTGTTCAACAACATCTTGAAAGATATCATTTACAAAAGTTTGAAAAGTTGAAGGTGCGTTACATAATCCAAAAGGCATAACTAAATATTCAAAACTACCAAATCTAGTGCACATTGCAGTCAGTGGTTCATGACCTTCCGCAATGCGAATAAGATTGTAAGTGCCTCTAAGATCAATTTTAGAAAAGAAATTAGCACCATTGAAAAGGGTAAGAAGTAATGACATAGGAGGAACAGGATATGCATTCTTCTTAGTGACTGTGTTGAGCTTTCTATAGTCAACACACAACCTAAGACTACCGTCTTTCTTTTTTACAAAGAGGACAGGGGAGCCGGTTGGAGATTTACTGGCTCTGATGAAACCTTTGGCTACATTCTCTGCAATGTAGTCTCAAAGAACTTGAGATTTGTCCTTCGATAAAGAATAGACAGGACCTGCCGGAGGTACTGGGCCTATTAACTCTATTTGATGGTCGTAGGGTCAATGAGGTGGTAACTTATCGGCCTTGCAGATTGAGAAAACATTGAGGAAATTATGGTAGATTTCCGGTAGAGTTGATTTGATGGCTTCAACGTTGATTTGGTTGTCCTCTTCATCTTCGAGAGAATCTGTCAAGGGGATACCTGTATTGAGAGAGCAGAATTCGATTACTTCGAGGCAATTTAAATCCTCTTTGAGTGAAGTCATCGAGCTAGAAGGGTTAGCCAATTGCTCATTTAAAGAAAGATCAGATGCTTGCAAGTCATCTGGCAGAGACTTGTCCTCTAGCAGGACGTTGTCAGGCGGGTTGTTTAACTCCCTATTGACCTGCATTGAAGAATCAGAAATATACTTAGAGCGTGGGGTGATCAATCCCCTAGTCCAATCAATTTCGGGATTCCAATGCGTTAAAAAGTCATGGCCAAGAATGGTATCGTCCATCCTTGGGGCGTCCAAGACTGATAATTCCCACTCGAAGGGGGGAAAGTTCGTAAAGTTGAAAACCCATAAAACTTTCTTACTTACCCAATATTTGGGTTCCTCTGATTCGACCAAATAGATGGGAGTTCGATCGATATCTGTAAATGTTAGTTGAAGCTTCTTGGCAAAAGATAAACTAACAAAAGAAATTGAAGCTCCAGAGTCTATAAGACAACTGAAGGGGATATCCTCCTTAAAAAGAATGAATCTCAAGCGGTTTAAGGCAACTCCAGTCCTTAAGACATGGAGGTTCTGTGCACTGGGAGAGATAAGATAGTTTGCTTTGCACACAAGTAAACTATCTACTAGTTTTTTGACTTCGAACTAGTACCTTCTCTTTCCTTCAACTTTACACAGTCTTCCAACTTGTGCTTACCCCCACAATACATACATAACCCATTATCTGCTTGTCTCTTCCTCTCAGCTTCTTTAAGTTCCCCTTTAGGATCCAGTACTTTTCTGATATCTCCTGGGGTCGAGCCTTTTGTTCGAGGTTTATCCTTTCCCTTATTGGGTTTGGATTGAGTCGAGGAGGATTGATTTGGTCGTGGGTGTGAAGAAGGTCCCGATTTAAAATTTAGGCCTTGAGATTTGTTGGCATATCGACGATGTTGAATTCTTCCTTGATAAACGCCGTCAAGTTTGAGGGTTAGATCCATTAAGTCTGTTAAAGTAGTCATCTTCTGACTATGAAGATTTAATTGATCTAGAATCCTCGAAGGAAGTCCTTTCTTGAAATGATACTTAAGGGCAGAATCATTCCAACCTACTCGAGTTTGAAGTGCTCTGAAGTTCAAGATATATTCAGAAGCTTTACCATTATCACTCATGCGAAGAAAATCAAGTTCAATTTCCGCGTTGTCCGTTTCATTAGGGTCCCCAAACAACGTAAAAAGTTGGTCCTCGAACTTTTCCCAATTATTGATAAGTAAATGGGTTTCTGTCGAAGAAAGCATGAGTAGATAAGGTTCGAACCATCTTGCTGCTTTCCCGGCTAGGAATGAAGAAGCGTAAACAACCTTTGATTGGTTGCTGTTAAAGGTTTGAGGGTCATTATGGAACAGTAGCTTGCAGGTTTGCAAGAAGGGTCGCAATCTGTCGGGGTGATCTCCGTCGAATTTGTCAGGAGATTTCATAGAAGTAGTTTTGAACTTAGATCCCTCTGAAGACGTTGGATTTGAAAGGGTTTTCATGAAAAGTCTCATGAAATCTTCCAGAGAGTTAGATGGTCCCGGTTCTGAGGATTGGCCAGAAGGGTGATTAGCAGGGGGGGATGGTGCCTCGTGCATTGTATCCTCTCCTTCTTCTTCATCACTAGAATCCTCAAAATCTTGTGGAATGTCTTCTACAGATTGAACTGAATGTTGCCGTTCCCTAAGGTCGAGTGGTTCCAAAGAGTGAGTGCGAGAAACAGACCTTGTGGCTGTTGGCCTGCCTCTAGCGCGAGCTCTAGTAGTAGCGCCCGTAGGAGGAGTGCGTTGAACAGGTGCCATTTAAAATTTTAGAAACACCTATAAGGACGTAGTAGTGCAAAGAATGAGAACTACGGAGAATTAAATTATACTGTCACCGGACGACCTACGCACAAGGTCAAGGATGTTCATGTAAGTGAGATGAGGGATTTTAGAAACTTCTTCGAAGCACAGAGGAATGATTTGAGGAAATGATTCGAAGGTCACTCAAAGTAATAGCTATAGGTTCGAGGTTCGTTCGATAAGAATTATAAACTAGTTTCAAGGTAATAGTAATTCTTAAAATCTCACAAAGGGTTGGAAACTCAATAATCAAAGATTTAGGATTTAGAAATGAATATTGAGAAAGTAAAAGAAAGATACAATAAAAATGATTTAACTTTTAAGGATTTACCACTATTAATGTAAATAGGATATTATAATTTAATTCTAAGGAATATCGAACCAAATACCCAACTCCTTTTATATCCTTTGTTCCTCCTCGCATTGACCTCCCTTCCATCGCAGCAGTCCCATTCCATTGACCATTACATACACTTAGACCCTCTCCACTAAATATCCGTCCATGCTCAATTTACCCCTTTTTAATTAATTAACAAAACTTTAATGAAAAAAACTACTACTGTACTATTTTGTTGATCCTAGCGCTGTGCGTCGCTTATTGAAAAGGACTAAGGTACCCTATTGGGAGATTGACTAATTTAGATTTAGAGTTTAGGCTAGCGCAGTTAAATAGTAAGTACACAAAGGAAAATTGCAGTTGCTATGGAGAATTGCTTTCTGAGCTTCGAGTATAGATTTAGGACTCGATATTATTGATTTAATGAGTTGATTTCGCCTCGAGTGTCACGTGGGGCGTGACATGGACATAGAGATTTAATTTCATTATCTATGGATTTTATGCACTTACTGATATCAATGTTTCTAATACTAAAACCAGTAGAAATTGAAAGAGGTTTTGCCTTCTTGTATTTGTCTCGGTAATGCTTGAAACTTTGTGGTACGCTTCTTGAAGGTAGTCTACTTTTTGGACCAATCAGATTATGTGTTTCAAAAGAATAAATGGGAATCATAGCGCAGAAGATAGTGCTATTATAACTATGTAATTGTGTGTTCAGAAAAACAAAGGAAAAGGGAAGCGTGGAAGAAGGTTTAGGGTCTGTGTGCTTGTATTTTGCAGCAAGATGTGCCACACAAGGGAGTTTTGTGCTATCAACTTAGGAGTGCAAACGCTTAACATTATGGATTTGGACTTTCAAATAATTTTTTATTAAGCATTAATGAAGAAATTATGGCTCAAGGTAAGCCTCAAGTAAATGGTATACTGCACTGCGGCTAGTGTGGCAACTTACTGAAACAGGTAAGGTAAGCTGCAAAGGCTAACTAGTTAGGTGGATTGTCAAAATTATGGACTCAGTAATGAAGCAAGGAGAATGGGGGCTCAATCACAAAACTACCCAAGAGTTGAAGAGGCAAGGGTCAGTGCAAAAAGGTTTCAGCGTGAGAAGTAACGCTGAAACAATGCAAAGGTATAGTCATAAGCTCGCATGTGGAACATGAGTGAAACAAGTAAATACTAGTTTTAGTAGGCTTAGGGTGCTTTGCTAATGTGGTAATAGAAACAGCACTGGAGATACACTAGGGAAAGGTGTCTGGAGCGCTGAAAAATATAAGAAGGAAAGGCTATCTTGTAGGAGAAAGAGTAGTAAGTTAGGTAGAAATATTCTGAGTCTTTAGAGCTCATGCCTCTGTGTGTGTATTTCATATAGTATAGTGAAAGCAAAAATAAAGTGCAACATAGAGATAATATAGATTCAGTAGGATAAACTATTATTGGAGCTATTTGATTGCTATAATAAGGAATATTCAAAGAGAGCGCTTCAAGTGGGAGTAGCTGTGGATACTGGCACTTATTAAGAATAGAAATATATAGATATTAATATTTGCTTTTCCTTATCTTCTAACTCATCTCTCAAACTTACAAACTATCTAGTCAGATATTAGAGTTACACATTATTGCGCTGTCTTTAAAAATAAGAGTGGCAGGCGCTTTATTTTAGAAATTGAAAAGAAGAACCAACCCATCTCGCATTGTGTCTACTGCTTAGTATAGTAGAACTCTCTACAACATTCAGAAATCTGTTTAGGCAAAATATCAATCCTTCCCTTAGTCTTATTTCATAATTCATTTTCCATTAGAAGATACCCATTGACTTTTGATGCAGGGGGTTATCCTACTTTAGTTGCATTATCAGTACCAAAACAAGAATTATAATTAGTTCTTATTTCTAGCCGGTTGATAAGTACGAGACAATCATCTTTTTTTAGTTGAAAAGTCTTTGATTTCTCAGCTGATTGGGGTAAAGAGGGAGTAATAGGATTTGATGGACAATAGGGGGAAGCCTGCCTTTGAGAAGATCTATGATGACAAGGCATGTTGAGATATTTGAAGATGAAAGGGAGAAGAAAAAAACAGATGAGATTGGGAGGGGTTTTTAATGGAAATGAATAGACAGGATGGGAGTGCGGAGCAATGTAGGGAGGCTGGCACATCCAGAAAGTTGTCCAAGATGTGGTTATGAAAAATTGAGGATAAAAATGTCAGATAGAGGTGAACATTGACACATAAAATGACTAATAACCCAATTATTAGCTAAAATAATTGTAGAAGATAATTGGGGTATAATGTTTTTTTATCAGAAATTAATTTAATTGTGGACTGGTCAACATTGATACCCCCTAATATGAAATTCCAAAAAAATAAAAAATGGGTTAGCAAAAAAAATAGGGGGAGGAAGGATTTGAAAATCCTACTCCTCCAATATGAAAATCCAAAAAAGAAAAAAAAAGTGAGAAAAAAAAATAAGAAAGATGAAAAATGAAAAATAATCATTCCTCCCCCTTTTTTTTTGCTTGCCTATTTTTTATTTTTTTGGATTTTCATATCGGAGGAGTAGGATTTTAAAATCATTCATCCCCCTATTTTTTTGCTCACCTATTGTTTATTTTTTTGGATTTTCATATTGGAGGAGAAGGATTTTCAAATCCTTCCTCCCCCTATTTTTTTGGCTTGTTTGAATTTTTTTTTTCCTGCTCCTTATCTTTTCTTTCTTTATTTTTATCACTCCTTTCACATTTTTTTGGATTTACAAATAGTGTTTTTTTTCAGATCTTAATTATTTTTTTTATTTTGCTAATTTTTGTTTTATTATTCAATTAATTGTTTTTCTTGCTAAATTTTAATTATTTTTTATTATTTTCACATTGCTAGTTTAAGAGACACCTCCTAATTAGGGGTTATCAAAGTTAGAAATTTGTAATTATTTAAAAGGTATTTCACAGCACAAAATAAAAGCCACAAGCATGACATTAATTCTCAGTAAAAAGATTTTTTGAGGGCACAGGATGGCATACCTTAAAAAATAATCATGGTTGATTTGGTGGAAAAAAGAGGTGTTTTGAAATGGAAGATTTCTAACTTTGATACCCCCTATTATTTGGGTGAGGGAATAATGCCTGAAGAAAAATATCTTTTCTTGCTGATCAGGCATTCCAAGGCATATATAAGGTGAGCCATTCTCCCAATTTTTTGGTCCCACTAACTTTGAAATGTATCATCTTTTATATAACCCAATTTTCCCTATACTATAGCCCCTCAATCAGATCCATATATTATCTTCTCTAAATATCAAAAGGTACTAAGTAGTTAGTCAATAATAATATTTGTTAATTATATAATATTATGTTTATAATAATTAATGTATATTAAATAAATAAGGTAAATAAATCAAGGTATAATGAGTGATTTTTTTAGGCAACCAATCTGTTTTTTTCTTTATAATTGTAAGTGAAAAATATTTTTGGGGGCATTTAAATGATTAACTTAATTTTTAATTTCTTCCTTTATTTTCCCATTTTTAGGCCTTTAGATCTACATACAATTGAAAATAGATTGTTGAATCATGTAAAAGCTGGTTTTGCTGAACATGACTTGTTAAACTGTAAATTAGCTGTGGGTCCCAGTGGTTTGAAATTACTTCACTGGACAGCTGGATGTTAATCAGGTAAGGGTCAGAAGGTGACATGTATTCAATGGCCATATTATGAAGTATAATACAGAAAATCCTCAAGTTGTTGACATCCTCTATATGCCACAAACAATAAGGCTGTTTTATAATCCCCCAATGAGCTTGAAGAACACCAAACACACATTCAATATCCTTTTTAGATGCTTCTTATTTTTTTGCATAATACTGACTGTCATTGTCCTGAGTGTGATTAATTGTTTTTACAAGGGTTGACCAAGGTGGATAGATACCATCAGCTAGATAATATGGTCTAGTATATTTATGTTTGTTAATTTTAAAATGCACCTCATCTTGAGTTCCTGTGATCAATTTGTCAAATAAGGGACTTCAATGAAGTATGTTAAAATTGTTTAGAGATCCAGGACTACCAAAAAAGCAGTTCCAAAAACACATGTTTTGTGATGCAACTTCTTCTAAAATTATTGTAGGGGTGCGTTCTTTTCCGTGGAACTGACCTGCCCATGCACCAGGATAATCTTTCTACTCCCAGTGCATACTGTCTATTTCCCCAAGGCACACAGGAAAACCACAATCCTCATACTCCTTAAGAATTGATTTCTTCTCATTGGTGTTGGGTTGATGTAAGTATTCTGGCTTATACAATGTGATGATGTCCTTGATGAAGTGTTTTAAACATTCTAGGGTGGTACTTTCTCCAATTTGGTCATATTAATCTGTTCCATCTGCAGTTATTCCATAGGCAAGCTGATGCAGAACAGAAGTGATTTTTTGCTCAGGTGACAGACTAACTTGACCGCAACAATCCTGTCATAAATTAAATTGAGTCAAAGAGTGGATACAAGACATTTTTTCGACTTACAGTCCTCTGTGTCCAATACACATTATGTAGCTGTATATAATTAGAAATTTTAAGAAATAGAGTTTTACCAATGCAAAACAGCAGTGAAACATGGTTGAGTTGTAGGTACTATTAGTATTAAAGTAGTCTTTCATAAGCTGGTGAGGCCCATCAATGTGATTTCAATTAATAAATGTTTTTTGGGCTTTATTACTTGAGTTCATTGACTCTAAAAGTTCTCTAAATATTATTTCTTCTTCTTCAATAGATTTTAGTTCATCTATAATGTGCATGAATCATTGTGAAATGCTATTGGGGATGTGTGTGTATAAGTTGAAGTGTGAAATGGATGTGCTAGTAGTTACTGAATGAGTTAAACAATTGGTGAATATTTTTAACCCATGTTTAATTTAGGAATTCACATATGGCTGATGAAGATTTCAATTAAGTAACAAATGGCACCAGTAGAATGCATATAGCTACTGAATATTTGCTGAAACATCTGGGGATGCTCTTACCACATTTCCCTCATCTTGGCTGTAACCTACTCAACTATGCTGCATTAACCTAACCAAACATGTACAGTGCCCAGAAATAGGTCCTCTCAATTCTTACTTAGCACTTAACAACCACAATACCACTTATATTTCACTTTAGTCATAGCTAGACTAGTCAAACTCACACCATAGAATTCAAATATCACAAAAGATTAACAAAAAAGTCAATTGTTTTTTTTTATTTAAAATTTTCTAAATGATCAAGAAAAAAACTATTTAACCAGGAGTCTCTCAGAATTGAGAGTAGGATAGATAGATTCCTAGAGCTAAATACTATCTATTTGAAATAACAAACGTAAAAAAAAAGTTGAAAAAAATGGAAATTTTCAATTTTTTCATCAGGTCACCAGCAGGTGGAACTTCCCAATGCCTCAACAACAGCTGCAATTTGTCTTGGCATTGAATTGACAAGGTTGAGGAGGATGAATTTGGGGAATTCAGCCCAAATTGTTTCCAAACTTGCCATCATTTCTGTTTGAGTTGTTGGGTGAAAGACTTCATGGACACAATATTTGAGAATCTGTTATAAGTTTTCAATGGGGTTAATGTCAGGAGACTGTGCAGACCGGTGGTAAATCTTATGAATCTTAGCTTCTTGTTGGAACTTTTGTGAAGTGAGTGAGGTGTGAATGGGTTCATTGTCTTCAAGGAGCAATAGTTTGTGTTTACAGTCATGTTCTTCAAGATAAGGTAAACGTAGGGATTTATAAACATTATTGATAAATCAAGCTGAGGCACTGCGTTTGTTGAAATGAAAAACAACAAGAGGAATCTTTCTTCCTCCATGAAAGGCACCCTAAAATATTATGCTGGATTGGAAACTCTTGAAAGTGGGTTGCAGACAATTAGCCTTGTATTTTTTGTCAGATGTTGGCCAAAAATGAGTGGGACCAGCAATATGGCTAACCCCAAAAGATGATTCATCTGACCATATTACTTGTTTCCAATCACTGGCCATACAATCTTTATATTTGAGAGAAAATTCCAATCATCTCTGGCAGTGGACTTCATTAATGAAAGGTTTTTTTACAGCCACCCTTTTTTGATAACCCAACTCATGAATACGTTTTCCAATAGTGTGGGAGGATAAAGGTTTTGTGAGCATATCTGATATATCACTAAGACAAACTTTGTGTTTGGTGTGGATAACTTGTTTAAGTTAGCACACGTCTTGTTCATTTGTTTTGGATGCATGGCCAGTGTGGGGACTGCCACTGGACAACCTATTCACAGGGTCAAGGGTGATCCCAAAGTAAGTGAGATAACAGGAAGAGAGAAATTAAAACTTCAAAGCACAGAGGATTACTTCAAGGAAGTGATTCAAAGATAGATCTAGGTAACTGACAATTTTTTGAGATAATCTTCAAGGAATAATTAATGTATATGGTAAGGACACTAACTATTGTGGTAAATCTCAAAAAGGGTTGCAACTTAATAATCAAAGGAATGATTTCAGTATTTTAGGATTTAATGAATTTGATTATTAAGAAAGAAAAGGAAAAATATAAAGATAGCCTAATAAGAGCTTGAATACTATCACAAATATATTTTATAATTTAATTATAGCAAATGTCAAACCAAAGTGACCCCCTTTAAATATCCTATCCCTCCTTGCACTGACCCATTAATCTCCCAGCCATCATATACCCACAGGCCCATTTAATCCACCAGAGTTCCCATCAATCATCTAACCTTATATCCCTTCTGCCCTGTTCCAACTTTAAAGACCTTCTAACTTACCCTCAGATCCACAATTAACCCCTGTTTGAATATTGCCTCAATCCTAGCGCTAGATTGCGCATACATTGCTTATGCTTGAAAAGTATAAGTGTCTTTACTTTTAGTATACTTTAAAGTTTGAATAGTGCCACTAATTTGATAACACAATAGAATGTAATTGCCCCAAGGTCACTTTTCATGCATTGCTAGTGGAGTTAGAGCTTGAATAGTGAGGTAGTTGAGGTACTTTTGCTTCAAGTGTCATGTAACACGTGACAGGGATTGGTTTCAACACACCCATGTTTTTTTCATCTCTTCATGATGGTGAAGACTGTGGAGTCAGATAATCCTAATTCACAGGAAACAAAAGCAGGACAGGTCCTTCCTCTGACCATACCAACAACCATTGTGCATTTTTTGTTGCTTACTTGCTTGGTGCCAGCCCGTGAAGTTCTTATAGGAAAAACAACTAAAAAAAATTGTAAGTTTATAATTTGAAAAGGAAAGTGAGAAAAATACCTTTATTTATACCAATTGGTAAAGAAGAAGATGAGGAAAAAAACACCAAAATCTTGAGGAACTTGAGGCAAGCGTTAGGTGGTGGTAGTTTTAAGGTCCATATAATTATACTATTTGTGAAATACAAACTTAATATACTTAGTTAATATAGTATAAAAAATATTTGTTAATTAAGTTAAATAATTGTACTAGTATAATAGTTATTTTAATTAAACAAGTAAGAATTTTAATAAAATTATTAATTTAGAAAAACAATAATATTTTATTAAATAAAATCTTGTAACCTGTTTTATTTTCTTTGAAGACACAATTGTGAGTCAAAAAGCCTTCCAATAATTACTGGTTGTGAGATATAATTTTTATTGTTTAATATATATAATTAATTAATTAATTACATTATAAGGAAATTTTACTGCTTATAGTTATAATGTAAATTTGTAATTATTTAATTATAAATTTATAAGCATCTAACTCATAAAAATGCGCCAATTTTTACAGAAATGAATATATTTTTTATTTTTATTTAAATTTATATACAATTTATATAATAATAAAATTAGTATAACTCTTATTTTAATTGTGTTATAAAATATGGTTATATAATTTTATTTAATATAATTTTTAATTTGTATATATTATTTAACTACATTTTGTCTCTCATTTATGTACAAGTAATTTAACATAAGATTTACTGGACTCTTAGCATAGCCTGGCTGACAGAAACTCTCACCTTAAAGATTATTCTTTACTCCAATATTTATATAAATCTCAAGTTAAGTAGTAAATGATAGACCTTCATTATAAGGTAAGAAGAAAAAAATTTTTTCCTGGATACATGGATGGAGGCAGTTCTTTTACTTTTATATATCCATGATGAGTTAATGCCTTCACTTTCTCTACATTATCAATACTAATACTATAGTACTCATATAAGGATTACCACAACAATTGTTTTGATAGAAAAATGGTAATTCACTTTCTTTTTATTAAAATTACTCGATTATCTCGGTCATCATATTATCATTAGTTGAAAATATGGACTATATGTAAATATAACAAAAGAGAGTGATTTTAAAAACTGAAATCCAAAAAAATCATCATCATTATTTCTCCTTTTTTCTTTTTCTTTTTCTTCCTCTCATCTTCTTCTTCTATTTCTTTTTTTTCTTTCACCTCATTATATTTTTCTATTTCTTTTTAGTTTTGAGAGGGATATTAGGTTAAGTGCGGCCGTGGCATTTATTTTAGAGAAAAATAAAAGATGAAATGGAGTAGCGTGGACAATCATCAATAGTCAATGGCTTAGTTAGGTTTGGTTAGTTGAGCTGGTAGCTTTCAACAAAGATCTAATAGTAAACGGAAAGTAAAAATAAGTAAAGATAGTTGAACCAGGCTAACTCACATTTTACAGGTGTGGTTTTTAAACAATAAAGATTTCAAAATAATTGATAATAATCATAAAGAAATAAAAGGAACGAGAACGAGAACGAGAAAATTCAATGATAGTCAAAAGATTAAGATTAATAATAATAATAATAATAATGGCCAATTAATAAATTCTGAGACAAGAGAGAATAAATTTAAAAAGACATTTCAAAATCTATTGTTGGTCATTCTTTTGTATTTCACCTATTCTTCCTTGTTTTCACAGACACAATAATGATCTAGATCCATTACCAACTACCAACTACACTTAAAAATAGGATTAAAAAACCAGAAACAAAAAAAATTACATTGTGTATGTATTTTACATGCATATCATATAACAATCCATAGTTTCAACTAAAATTATTAGTCTACTTCAATTATGTTTTAATAGATTGGTGTTGATTGATAAATTTTAAATGTTCCCATTGGAAGTAATGTATTTATACGAGTTGCGGTTCATTAAAGTATTCACAACAATAGCCTAACTAGTTAACAAACAATGCATCCACAATATATGGTACATGGGCCTGAGTTCGATCCCCGCCCAATAGAATTTGATTAAGTAAAGTAAAACGAACATAGGGTGCTAATAGAGGGGGGGTAATCTGCGCCATTCAACAAGAGCATGAATTAGCTCACAAAAATGATGAGTGAGAAGTGCCAGTTGAGAGGCTAAACACGGCAGAAGGAGGAGGAACAAATATTCAAAAAAAAAAAAAAAAAAAAAAATTGTAACTATAAATAACTGAAGTTTAGAATAACTAAACAACATCAGGAATAGAACAACTAAATCTAAAATTCTCAACCAATATATAAATAAAATCTTGTAATAATAGTTTCAAGACTATGTAAAAAAAAACTAAATTATTGGGGCAAGCTTATTTATTTTTCTACTAGTATAAAGCCACAGCAAGAAACAATATAGAACCCGGGTTCGGGCCCGCATTAGATGACCAAGCCAAGTAGGAAAATGTTGATGTTCTGAAAGATTGGGGGGGATTCGCTTACTGTGTCATAACTTAAGCAGGAAGCAACATGTTTAGAAAAACATGTTAGCCATAGAGGAGAATATGGAAAGGTTTCATGGAGGGAAAGGATAAACAATGTAAAATAATAACCAAAAAAAAAAAGTTTTTGTGCCAAAAATTACGTCTCTTCCATTTTTTTTCTAGCCTTGTATGAAATATAGTTGCATTTTTATTTTTCTTCTTACGCTTTTCATCTATTTTTTTATTTAATTGGAATAAAGTTTTTTAAATAGTTCTTTTTTTTGTTTCTTAATATGATGATAAAAATGACATTCTTAAAAAAATGTACTTCGTGTATTTTTTGAAAAAAAGTGTAATAAAGAATGTTAGCCACATCTCCTGATGTAACTCATATCTGGTTATGAAGCATACTGCGAATAACCTCAAAATCAATAAAGTTTTGGAAAAATGTGAATAAACAAAAAATCATCATTTTGAATAATATATAATCTTCATATTAAAATACTTTATTCCTCATCAGTCTGTCTAGACTAATGTTTGTTTTTAACTATGAAGTGTTCCCAAAGGTGATGTATATATACCAAGTAAGGTTCCATAGGTTATCCTGAAATTTGGCACAACTGGTTAGTGCACCATGCAACCAGAGCCACAACAAGAAACGATAGAACCCGGGTTCGAGCCCGTAGTAGATGACCAAGCCAAGCAGGAAAATGTCGATGTTGTGAAAGATTGGGGAGGATTCGCTTACTGTGTCATAGCTTAAGCAGGAAGCAACATGTTGAGAAAAACATGTTAGCCATAAAGGAGGATATGGAAAGGTTTCATGGAGGAGAAGGATAAATAATGTAATATAATAACAAAAAACAAAGTTTTTGTGCCAAAAATTACATCTCTTTCATTTTTTTCTAGCCTTGTATGAAATATAGTTGCATTTTTATTTTTCTTCTTACCCTTTTCATCTATTTTTGTATTTAATTGCAATAAAGTTTTGAAGTAGTTCTTTTTTTTTGTTTCTTATATGATCATGATAAAAATTGAATTCTTAAAAAAAGTACTTCGTGTATTTTTTTAAAAAAGTGAAATATAAAATGTTCACCACATCTCCTGATGTAACTCATATCTGGTTATGAAGCATACTGCGAATAACCTCAAAATCAATAAAGTTTTGAAAAAATGTGAATAAACAAAAAGTTATTATTTTTAATAATATATAATCTTCATATTAAGAGACTTGATTCTGTTAGATTTTAAACGCCATTTCATAATTCTTCGTCATATCAACCAAGTCACCCAATCCATCTTATAATCCACTTACTGCTCAGCCACAAACCGATTCGTACCAACATGTTCCACGTGGCGACTTTTATAGTAGATGTTGATTGAACAAGTAGCATGACAGATCGATGGAGAATTGGTTATATACCGTCTTGTTGTTAGTTTATTCTCCATCGATCTTATTATTATATCTCATTATTATTTACTTTAGTTCGATCACCATTATATCATTACTTACCAGTAATTAAATATTTTTCTTTTCCTAATATTGAAAATACCTCTTGCACTGGAACTGCAGGTACCATAATTCTTACATCATTAATAATCGCTATCTGTTAACGAACTTTTCTATCTAGGTTGGCTGAGTTATTTTTACAGTCGCCACTGATTCCTATTGCTATTAACTGATAGCATCTCATTGGCTCATTACAAAGGTTGGCTGAGTTATTTTTACAGTCGCCACAGATTCCTATTGCAATTAACTGATAGGATCTCATTGGCTCATTACAAAGTATTAACAGATTCCTCATCAGTCTGTCTAGACTAATGTTTGTTTTTAACTATGAAGCGTTCCCAAAGGTGATGTATATAAACAAAGTCCGGTTCCATATGGTATCCAAAAAGTTAGTATAACTCGTTAGTGCGCCATGCAACCAGAGCCACAACAAGAAACTATAGAGCCCGGGTTCGAGCCCGTAGTAGATGACCAAGCCAAGCAGGAAAATGTTGATGTTGTGAAAGATTGGGGAGGATTCGCTTACTGTGTCATAGCTTAAGCAGGAAGCAACATGTTGAGAAAAACATGTTAGCCATAAAGGAGGATATGGAAAGGTTTCATGGAGGAGAAGGATAAACAATGTAATATAATAACCAAAACAAAAAAAGTTTTTGTGCCAAAAATTACATCGCTTTCATTTTTTTCTAGCCTTGTATGAAATATAGTTGCATTTTTATTTTTCTTCTTACGCTTTTCATCTATTTTTTTATTTAATTGGAATAAAGTTTTTTAAATAGTTCTTTTTTTTGTTTCTTAATATGATGATAAAAGTTACATTCTTAAAAAAATGTACTTCGTGTATTTTTTAAAAAAAAGTGTAATAAAGAATGTTAGCCACATCTCCTGATGTAACTCATATCTGTTTATGAAGCATACTGCGAATAACCTCAAAATAAATAAAGTTTTGAAAAAATGTAAATAAACAAAAAATCATTATTTTGAATAATATATAATCTTCATATTAAGAGACTTGATTCCTTATCAGTCTGTCTAGATTAATGTTTGTTTTGAACTATGAAGTGTTCCCAAAGTTGACATATATATACAAAGTCCGGTTCCATATTGTATCCAAAAAGTTAGTATAACTCGTTAGTGCGCCATGCAACCAGAGCCACAACAAGAAACTATAGAGCCCGGGTTCGAGCCCGTAGTAGATGACAAAGCCAAGCAGGAAAATGTTGATGTTGTGAAAGATTGGGGAGGATTCGCTTACTGTGTCATAGCTTAAGCAGGAAGCAACATGTTGAGAAAAACATGTTAGCCATAAAGGAGGATATGGAAAGGTTTCATGGAGGAGAAGGATAAACAATGTAATATAATAACCAAAACAAAAAAAGTTTTTGTGCCAAAAATTACATCGCTTTCATTTTTTTCTAGCCTTGTATGAAATATAGTTGCATTTTTATTTTTCTTCTTGCCCTTTTCATCTATTTTTGTATTTAATTGCAATAAAGTTTTGAAGTAGTTCTTTTTTTTGTTTCTTAATATGATCATGATAAAAATTGAATTCTTAAAAAAATGTACTTTGTGTATTTAAAAAAAAGTGAAATATAGAATGTTCACCACATCTACTGATGTAACTCATATCTGGTTATGAAGCATACTGAGAATAAACTCAAAATCAATAAAATTTTAAAAAAAATGTGAATAAACAAAAAATCATCATTTTGAATAATATATAATCTTCATATGAAAATACTTGATTCCTCATCAGTCTGTCTAGACTAATGTTTGTTTTTAACTATGAAGTGTTCCCAAAGGTGACATATATATACAAAGTCCGGTTCCTTATGGTATCCAAAAAGTTAGTATAACTCGTTAGTGCGCCATGCAACCAGAGCCACAACAAGAAACTATAGAGCCCGGGTTCGAGCCCGTAGTAGATGACCAAGCCAAGCAGGAAAATGTTGATGTTGTGAAAGATTGGGGTGGATTCGCTTACTGTGTCATAACTTAAGCAGGAAGCAACATGTTGAGAAAGAACATGTTAGTCATGGAGGAGGATGTGGAAAGGTTTCATGGAGGAGAAGGAAAAACAATGTAATATAATAACCAAAAAAAAAAGTTTTTGTGCCAAAAATTACATCTCTTTCATTTTTTTTCTAGCCTTGTATGAAATTTAGTTGCATTTTTATTTTTCTTCTTGCCCTTTTCATCTATTTTCGAATTTAATTGTAATAAAGTTTTTTAAGTAGTTTTTTTTTTGTTTATTAATATGATCATGATAAAAATTACATTCTTAAAAAAATGTACTTCGTGTATTTAAAAAAAAAGTGAAATATAGAATGTTCACCACATCTCCTGGTGCAACTCATATCTGGTTATGAAGCATACTGCGAATAACCTCAAAATCAATAAAGTTTTGAAAAAATGTGAATAAACAAAAAATTATCATTTTGAATAATATATAATCTTCATATTAAAAGACTTGATTCCTCATCAGTCTGTCTAGACTAATGTTTGTTTTTAACTATGAAGTGTTCCTAAAGGTGATGTATATATACCAATTAAGGTTCCATAGGTTATCCAGAAATTTGGCACAACTGGTTAGTGCACCATGCAACCAGAGCCACAACAAGAAACGATAGAACCCGGGTTCGAGCCCGAAGTAGATGACAAAGCCAAGCAAGAAAATGTTGATGTTGTGAAAGATTGGGGGGGATTCGCTTACTGTATCATAACTTAAGCTGGAAGCAACATGTTGAGAAAGAACATGTTAGCCATGGAGGAGGATATGGAAAGGTTTCATGGAGGAGAAGGAAAAACAATGTAATATAATAACCAAAAAAAAAAAAAGTTTTTGTGCCAAAAATTACATCTCTTTCATTTTTTTTATAGTCTAGTATGAAATATAGTTGCATTTTTATTTTTCTTCTTGCTCTTTTCATCTATTTTTGTATTTAATTGTAATAAAGTTTTGAAGTAGTTCTTTTTTTTTGTTTCTTATATGATCATGATAAAAATTGAATTCTTAAAAAAATGTACTTCGTGTATTTTTTTTTAAAAAGTGAAATATAGAATGTTCACCACATCTCCTGATGTAACTCATATCTGGTTATGAAGCATACTGCGAATAACCTCAAAATCAATAAAGTTTTGAAAAAATGTGAATAAACAAAAAATCATCATTTTGAATAATATATAATCTTCATATTAAGAGACTTGATTCCTTATCAGTCTGTCTAGCTTAATGTTTGTTTTTAACTATGAAGTGTTCCCAAAGGTGACATATATATACAAAGTCCGGTTCCATATGGTATCCAAAAAGTTAGTATAACTCGTTAGTGCGCCATGCAACCAGAGCCACAACAAGAAACGATAGAACCCGGGTTCGAGCCCGAAGTAGATGACAAAGCCAAGCAAGAAAATGTTGATGTTGTGAAAGATTGGGGGGGATTCGCTTACTGTATCATAACTTAAGCTGGAAGCAACATGTTGAGAAAAACATGTTAGCCATAAAGGAGGATATGGAAAGGTTTCATGGAGGAGAAGGATAAACAATGTAATATAATAACCAAAAAAAAAAAAAGTTTTTGTGCCAAAAATTACATCTCTTTCATTTTTTTTATAGTCTAGTATGAAATATAGTTGCATTTTCATTTTTCTTCTTGCTCTTTTCATCTATTTTTGTATTTAATTGCAATAAAGTTTTGAAGTAGTTCTTTTTTTTGTTTCTTATATGATCATGATAAAAATTGAATTCTTAAAAAAATGTACTTCGTGTATTTTTTTTAAAAAAGTGAAATATAGAATGTTCACCACATCTCCTGGTGCAACTCATATCTGGTTGTGAAGCATACTGCGAATAACCTCAAAATCAATAAAGTTTTGAAAAAATGTGAATAAACAAAAAATCATCATTTTGAATAATATATATTCTTCATATGAAAATACTTTATTCCTCATCAGTCTGTCTAGACTAATGTTTGTTTTTAACTATGAAGTGTTCCTAAAGGTGATGTATATATACTAATTAAGGTTCCATAGATTATCCTGAAATTTGGCACAACTGGTTAGTGCACCATGCAACCAGAGCCACAACAAGAAACGATAGAACCCGGGTTCGAGCCCGAAGTAGATGACAAAGCCAAGCAAGAAAATGTTGATGTTGTGAAAGATTGGGGGGGATTCGCTTACTGTGTCATAACTTAAGCTGGAAGCAACATGTTGAGAAAGGACATGTTAGCCATGGAGGAGGATATGGAAAGGTTTCATGGAGGAGAAGGAAAAACAATGTAATATAATAACCAAAAAAAAAAAGTTTTTGTGCCAAAAATTACATCTCTTTCATTTTTTTTATAGCCTAGTATGAAATATAGCTGCATTTTTATTTTTCTTCTTGCCCTTTTCATCTATTTTTGAATTTAATTGTAATAAAGTTTTTTAAGTAGTTTTTTTTTTGTTTATTAATATGATCATGATAAAAATTACATTCTTACACTACGCAATATAGGGGGTGGACTTGCTAGCAAGTCCTCAACCTGAACTCAGATGGAACTCAGATGGAACTCAGACTGAACTCAGACTGAACCCATACTGAACTCTACTTGAACACCCACCTAAAACTGTTCTGCTGAGTGGTGTTCATCCCTGATTGTATGGTTCCTTTATCAATAGCTCAATGTGTGTTCAATCTATGGTGAGTTTGGGTCCAAGGTTGCGGACTTGCTAGCAAGTCCGCCCCCCATATTGTGTGGTGTTAAAAAATGTACTTCGTGTATTTTAAAAAAAAAGTGAAATATAGAATGTTCACCACATCTCCTGGTGCAACTCATATCTGGTTATGAAGCATACTGCGAATAACCTCAAAATCAATAAAGTTTTGAAAAAATGTGAATAAACAAAAAATTATCATTTTGAATAATATATAATCTTCATATTAAGAGACTTGATTCCTCATCAGTCTGTCTAGACTAATGTTTGTTTTTAACTATGAAGTGTTCCTAAAGGTGATGTATATATACCAATTAAGGTTCCATAGGTTATCCAGAAATTTGGCACAACTGGTTAGTGCACCATGCAACCAGAGCCACAACAAGAAACGATAAAACCCGGGTTCGAGCCCGAAGTAGATGACAAAGCCAAGCAAGAAAATGTTGATGTTGTGAAAGATTGGGGGGGATTCGCTTACTGTGTCATAACTTAAGCAGGAAGCATCATGTTCAGAAAGGACATGTTAGCCATAAAGGAGGATATGGAAAGGTTTCATGGAGGAGAAGGAAAAACAATGTAATATTATAACCAAAAAAAAAAGTTTTTGTGCCAAAAATTACATCTCTTTCATTTTTTTTCTAGCCTTGTATGAAATTTAGCTGCATTTTTATTTTTCTTCTTGCCCTTTTCATCTATTTTTGAATTTAATTGTAATAAAGTTTTTTTTAGCAGTTCTCTTTTTTGTTTCTGCTAACTCACGTGTTCTAATATGATTATGATAGAAACTGACTTCTTAAAAAAATGTAATTGTTTCAAATTTTATTTTTTTCAATAATATAATTTCATTTCAAAATAAATGCCTATTATAATAGGTTTCCAAATTAGTTTTATTATTCTACAGAGTAATTTTGTATTATTCGAGGCTGGAGAGGTTTAGCAAGTCACAAATCATTTTAATTCCTATACCTACTTAAAATTTGAGGGCAGAAAGGTATTGTGAACCGAAGCAATGTCCTCTGAAAGAATCAAGTTATAGCAAATTTGGTTCTTTTTTAAGGAGTAAAACTTCTCAAAATATTATTGGATAAATATTTTACTCTTTCTAAGCTGGCAGGATACAATGTAGATCATTCTTCGAGTTAAAGATAGCATTTCAGGTCATTATTGACCTATTGGTTGGTTGTAGACAAGGAATATTCTTTTCCCATAACTCTTGTCCTTAATCGAAGTAGTTTTTGAAAGGTGGTGGTTGAAACATTTTCTCTGATAAAATTCTCTACAAATCATGATATCCATACAATAAAACAATAAAAGTAAACACATTTCTTTGTTAAATCTCTTCTCGTCCTTCTTGAAAGCTTCTGCATTAACTAATAAATATTAGCTTTCTGCCATGTGGCTGTAATTTGACTATTTTGCCATGTATCCAACTTCTTCCACATATCCCACGCAACACTGTGTTAGATAGGATAAATGTACCACAACTGCCACCAATCACATCCTAGAAATTTCCATTCTACAGGTAACTTGGCACGATGGTCATCACCATTATCCATCCCAATGTCACTGCCAACTTTAGGCTCATCACTATCTTGCCTTCACCCGCTGTCGTCTTCGTGGCAACACCGGTCCAAGTCCTATCAATGAATAATATAAGTGTATGCATTTTTACACAGATCCTTCTTTTTTGACTTACACATTGGAATAGGGTACCCCGGTGCATAACTGGTCAGAAATTATCTGACACCGACACTGACTACATCCACTATCCATACAATGAGCATACCATCCGTTCTGCTGAACTAGTTTTTATCATTCTAAACTATTCAATCTACAAGATCCACATTCTTCAAGAAATCAGAATTATTACTCACAGTTGGGGCAAACACTATTACATGCATAATCTGACCAGCATGCAGCAGCAGAAGGGGGACGGATGATTGGCCATCCCCCCGGTGAAACTTGAGTCTGCGTTGGTGGAGGAACAGTCACAGTGACTGTAATTGGTGTGGCCGCTGGTCTCTACTTAAAATTTATAATTAGTTTGTCTGTTGCTTGTTGCTCTTTGTCATGAAAACCTACTTTGGCTATCAAAGTCACAACCGTTATCACGTCAATTTCGATGATTACTTGCCGTTTAACCAGAGGAGCAGCTGTGGGTGTTGGTTTTAAGTATCCTAGCTCTTGTCCGGCAAATGTACTTTTTTCCTCCTCTGCCCGAGTATCTGGAATTACAACTGGCGAAGGAAGATACGAAACGATTGGTTCAGAGGCAGGTTGTTCCAAAGATGAATTGAAGACTTCTGATATCTTAAATGGCTGTTGTTCTTGAAAAGAAGTTGAGGCAGAAGGGACAGTTGCAGTAGTTGGAAAGAAGGGTTTGACCATTACGGGTATTGTTGCAGTGGTAATATTAATTCCAAGAAGTGAAGCTATCCAGCTGATGTTGAGTTGCATCTTTAATGAAATACGTATAATTTTTATCCAAGTGAGATCGAGTTATGTTTTGAGAGGGAAAAGAGTAAAAAAAAAAAAGAAGAAGTGTGCGATTGTGCTAATAAAACGCAGATATTTGAGGTTCTAGTTGCCAATATAGTACAAATAGGATGGAAGGAATCGTGAACGATGTCTGCAATAGTGAAAACGTCCAACGTGCTATTGTTAGTATAAATGATTGATGATTAAAATGAAATGATGCTGATGTGTATGCGAAGAGTAAAAATTATGCGGAGCAAATAACGCAAGAGACTTTTGCAGCAACTAATTCAAAGGATGACAACCTAAGCTGAACTAAAATAACAAGGATGTCATGAAATTGATGTAGGGAACATATGAAAAAAGTAAGAGAATGAAAGACAAACTTTTAAACAGTAGAAATATATATATATAAGTCCGGATGATTTTCTATATATACTGAGAAGTTGAAAGCAACAGCGATCTAAATAAAAAACGAGAGGTGGGACAGATGCAAGAAGTTAGTTACACAATGGAGGAAGTGGAAGAATGAGTAAACTGGTATAAATAGCATCGAATAGATAGATCTTGGCAAACTCAACTGAAAGATTTTCCACTTTCCTCGAATCTGCTTGAAACTCTTTTATATTCAGTCTATACTTTGGTTATGATATAAAGGTAACAACAATAAGAAGATGTTGTTGTTGTTGATGAAATACGCAACACTGGCCGTTGCAAGTCGATCATTTTGTATGTTTATCTTCGTATTCACGCGCCGACTGACACTACGCGTAAAGCAGTGTTGGATCACGTGTTGGACGCCTGCAAGCCATTCGCTTTGGTAAGAGCATTCATCCTTGTCTCAGCAAATTCACTTGGTAAAGTAACTTTACCAGGATTTGAGCTCATAACACTAAATTTTGAATAGAAGTAAAAGATTTATAAAATGAACATAAATTATGAGATAAGATACAGAAGATATGAGCTTAAATTAGTTGAAAATTAGAAAATGAAATAATATTAGTGGATTTCAAAAAAGACATGAGGTTAGAAAAAGATCATGACATGCACATAAAAAATGTAAATAAAATAAAATTGAATGTTAAAGAGGCTTTAAAAATAAAATAGAAGAGAAAAATACATAAATGATGAAGCTATATGAAGATATCTATTAGTAGAGATACCAGCAGTCATCGCAGATAAATATTGTAAATAGGTATACTCATATTAGTTTCTCATGTATTTTATAATTTTTATTGTGCTTTTTATTAATATCCAGAGAGAGTAGAAGAGCGAGAAATTAGGGAGATCCTAGAGAGGAGGGAAGTGGGGAGTAGAGAAAGGTAAGGAGTCAAGTACCTCTCAACATGAAAATAATTGAGTTCACAAGTCTATGTCCCTTTCATTTAAAACAATTTCAATGTTATGATCAAGTGTGGTTGTTCTCATAATAAAGGTAAATGCCTAGCTATAATTTAACTGGAGTAAAGAGGGGTTACAGCATTATTATGCTTTCTAAATATCTTTGCCTAAGCCTATTTCTAAATCCTATTTTTCATGTGTAACTTGATATATATATACGTGTGCATATAAATCTATAATAACAACAATTCGCTCAATTGATTTACTTGGATGTAGTAACGTAAATCTATACTCTATCCAATGCTACATGCTAATGTCCAGCTCTATCAACATGTTTAACTCATCAGTTCTTGTACCGACCTCTTCAAATCAGCCGAAAATCCTGCGCAAAATATCCCGAAGGGAACATGTGAAACCACCTGGCTTCTCATCATCTCCGTCCGAACTTGAAGGATTATCGCTTTCACCACCATCGTCATTAACATTACTAGGATAGGTTTTCACCAAAAAAAATATAAAACAGTTAGACTGAATTCATTATTTTTCACCAAGTCACAATAAGTAAAGAATTTCTTTCGTACCTTTGGGAAAGCCTTTGGGCAAACCCGATGCGCTGATTTTTCTGATCGAAAACAGCATAGACATTCTTCAAGAAAATATCCCCAACTTCATAAAAGAATTATTGGGATAGCGAATGAGAAAAGGCAATCATATCCACATTAAGAGAAGTGATGGCGCTTTTGGAGACTCCAAGTCAAAGAGACACTCACGAATATCAAAGGGATTATTGCCCCTAGACTGAATCCCACCGAATACCATTCCTTGGAAAGGCTTTCCATAGCCAAGTGTATTGCCTTTTATCACAAACATCTGCTCACCCACAGCTACTTTTACATCTGGCACTTTAGCATTGACAGGGAACATCCATCCGCCTTGCCGGTTGTCAAATCTAGCTCCTTTGATGGTTCCGTATAGCCTGGAGCAAACTTCATCAGACATTAAAGCGAGTGTAGTGCCCGTATCTGCTATAGCACTTCCACCCTTCAATTCAAGTCTTTGATTTTGAATAATTACTACTTCTGACTTGAATTGCCAAAACCCATTAGAGTTGTCAACTGCTGTGTATAAAATATTTGCTCCGTTCAATCCTGCATCTTGCGGCAATATTTCTCCAAAAGAATAAAAACTAGAGGGGGAGGAATCACGTGAGGTTAGACTATATATATATATTTAGGATATCATAAGAAAAACATAGTCTCTTCCAATATTCAAATAGAGATTATGAAAAACTATGAGACTAACCCTGGACCTTCTTTTTGTGATTTTAAGCAAGCTGTAAACAGGCCTTGTTCAACCAACGACTGCTCTATCATATTTTGCATTGGTGTCTTCTGCTTTGGGCGCGCATTATTGATTGAAGGCCATGCCAATCCAAGCAAACCGTCAGAGCCGGGGTTGTCTACAAAAGAACTTGAAAGCCTATGTGCTACTTCAATTCCTTGTTTCTTCAAAACAAGGTCACCAATTACAAGCCCTAAAATTTATTTTTTCCATCATGTTAAGTAAATTATCTGAAAATATGTCTTGCTTTTTGTAGCTAATTTTTTTTGAGGAAAACTGAATACCAGGAATGAAAGGAAAAATGAAACGCAACTGTCATCATATATGACTCCACTAGCTGAAGAGCCATCACCGTAAGAAATGCTCCAAGTTCCGCCCGCTACTTTGCTAGCTGTCTGTGACTTGGTGGGGTCATATATGTTGTGCTGGCCGAGACTAGACTTACTAATCTCTAGCTCTGAAATTTCAACCAAGAATAACCGAAAAAAAACGTGTGAACCCCTCCTCTTTTGGCTTGCTATGAAAAATGCCATTGTCCATCAAAAACTAACCACTTGACCACACCCATAGGTCAGCGGAACCCGTATCAAAATCTAGGTACATATCAACTCCGGGAGTTCCAACAGTCACTTTAACAACGTATTCTAAATCTTGCTACTCATCCCATCACAGCGTACATCAAGAGAAAAAAATTGTATAGAAAAAATGGTACACATCGCGGAACAAATTAGTGTGAATTTTATTTTAAGGAAAAAAAATTTTCATTCACGGTTGAACTTACCTGGATACTTTGAGCTGGAACTTCATGTTTATCACCATTACCATCTAAAATATAGACTTTGCCTTCGTGACCCCAAAAGCGTGTAGTCTTCAAATTATATCGGCCCACTGCTTTCGCGTAAGCCTAAAGGACAAATTTTAAATTTACATTATTGACATTTTGAGCAGCATCGATGATTTTTTTTTATTGTTTATTTCTTTATCATCGATTTTTTTTTTGAAAGGATGCAAAAGGCGCGAATGTAAATTAACTTACTGCGGCTCCACTGGACTGTCCAGCTTTTTTCCTATTGCTTAAGCGTAATGGTACGATGGTATGTTTTTTATTATCAGTGGTATCAGTCATATTCTAGTATATTGAACTAGTTGATGTGAAAATTTGAAGAAAAAAAAGGTGGATAGATTTCTACTTCTGGCCTTCTTTATGAGAAAGATGCAACAGTGAAGTAATTAGTGTTTATATATCTGTCTGAGTTTCACTTATCTCTTGTATGAATCTTTGTAAAGATATTGAAATTCTTACACATCAGGAGGAAGAGCTAATTACTTCTAAATGAAAGGAGAAATGAAAGAGATAATCAAATTAGCGATACTTGATTTGACGAGGCTTGTTCCCTTTACAGATAGCTAGTAGCAGATCATCGAGTAGATCAGTTCAAGAAGAAATAAAAATCCTTTAGTCACTTCCATACACTTTAAGTGAATGAAACCAACTTCGATTTGATCATTTGGTCATGCAGAGCGGAGCCAGACAAAGAATGATATCATAACATGCACTGGAAGGAGTGAAAATCATTACCCATTCAAGAACAACATCTAGATCAATGATAAAAGAAAGGGACAATTAAAATAAGGAAATTAAAAACAATCGTCCAGGGACTGAAGCCTAATTTAAGAGAGCTTAGACTAAAAGTGAGCTCGATTGTTACTAAAAAAATTTCAGTAGTCGCGCCAGCTATTGACCCCATGTTCTAAAAATCATCGAAATTCAATAATCTTGACAGGGGTACCAAGTAGACCAGGCCACTTTCTTTTCTGTCATGTACTCATAGATAGCCACCAATTCAGGATCTTCTCATACGTGGTCATGCTTACAGAAAAGGAGTATCGAAAAGCAATCATAATCCAATGATTTTTCAGGTATTCTGTTCTTTTTTCCGAGTCCTAGGAACTTCCTCGCCATAGTTCGTTAGAGCCACATTACATATAAATACAAAACCTTCCGTAATTGGAGACTTATCCACTCTTACCACCACCATAAATTTAAATAATATAAAAACAAATGGCATGGAAAGTTATACATATATGTATTTGTATTTTTCTCTCGACCACTTTTGAAGATAAGCAAAGTCGAAAAGGGCATACAACTCCCTTTCTCTCTAACTTGATAAACCTCTTTTATAAGTCCTTATCATTGAGAAAGGATACTGAAGTAATACTACTACCATAATAATAATAATAATAATAATAATAATAATAATAATAATAATAATAATAATAATAATAATAATAATAATAATAATAATAATAATAATAATAATAATAATAATAATAATAATAATAATAATAATAATAATAATAATAATAATAATAATAATAATAATAATAATAATAATAATAATAATAATAATAATAATAATAATAATAATAATAATAATAATAATAATAATAATAATAATAATAATAATAATGATACACTACGCAATATAGGGGGTGGACTTGCTAGCAAGTCCTCAACCTGAACTCAGATGGAACTCAGATGGAACTCAGACTGAACTCATACTGAACCCATACTGAACTCTACTTGAACACCCACCTAAAACTGTTCTGCTGAGTGGTGTTCATCCCTGATTGTATGGTTCCTTTATCAATAGCTCAATGTGTGTTCAATCTATGGTGAGTTTGGGTCCAAGGTTGCGGACTTGCTAGCAAGTCCGCCCCCCATATTGTGTGGTGATAGGGGGTATCAAAGTTAGAAATCTTCCATTTCAAAATACCTCTTTTTTCCACCAAATCAACCATGATTATTTTTTAAAATATGCCATATTGTGCCCCAAAAAAACCTTTTTACTAAGAATTAATGTCAAGTTTGTGGCTTTCTATTTGTGTTGTAAAATACCTTTTAAATAATTACAAATTTCTAACTTTGATACCCCCTAATAATAATAATAATAATAATAATAATAATAATAATAATAATAATAATAATAATAATAATAATAATAATAATAATAATAATAATAATAATAATAATGTGACTCCCTTTACGTTTTCATATGTTTGATAGTTCATAATTCTCTATCTGACTATTTGATATCTGTAAAAGTACATAGTTCTTTCATATTCCCAGTTCTTCTGTACACTTTTGACATGACATGCTCATTGCGTTACTTGTACTATCTACATGTCACATATTTTTCTATTTTCTATTTTTGCGTATTGTTTTGAGAATATTCTACATGTTTGTGCTATTCAATCATATCCAACTTACTGATGAGCGTGTTTATTGATATATATAGAGATGTTGTGCATCTTTTTCTCCATCTCTGACTATTCCGCTCATAAAGCTGTTTTCACCTTTATAGGTTAGATATGTTTTATTCTTCATTAGCTACACATATTAATGTTTTATCTTTTATCTTATTATTGTAGGTATTTGTTGGCAGAGATCACTTTATTTGAGAGGTTGGAAAGTTTATTGATAAAGCGTTTATTATATTTATAAAAGGTTGATTCTACTATTTTGAAATATGATCTCTGACTATTCCGCTCATCAAGCTGTTTTCATCTTTATAGGTATTTGTTGGCAATGATCACTTTATTTGAGAGGTTGGAAAGTTTATTGATAAAGCATTTATTATATTTATAAAAGGTATTTGTTGGCAGAGATCACTTTATTTGAGAGGTTGGAACATTTATTGATAAAGCATTTATTATATTTATAAAAGGCATACCGGTAGCTTTTGGATTCTTTCAGGTTATGGGCCCAGGCCTATATTGAATGTCATCAAATGATACATTTGATATCCCATCGCCAGCTCCCTCAAACTCAACATAATCAGAATCCTCAACTTCTACCACACAACCTATACCTCCAAAAATGGAAAGTACCAATAATTCCAACAATTCCTCATGTAACATTCCCATTCTTTCCTTGGAAAATTTTGACGAATGGCACATCTGAATGATTGCTCACCTGACATGCCACAAACTTAAGTCATTAGTCCTAGGTAAAGAAGGTCAACCTGCTGATACCGCTTCTCAAAATCTTATTGATGAATTTCATGCAAAAGTTGATAAAGCGACTGACATAATCATTTCTAAAATTGATGCCGGAAACTTAGCTGAGTTTGTCACAGATGATGACATGGAGAAACCATGGCAAATCTGGTCCAAATTATGTGCTCAATATGCCGCCGACAATGCTTCTAATATAGCTTCAATATTTTTGCGTTATCATGACGTTAAATGTCAGGGTAAAGGTCTTAAAAACTTTGTTAATGAATTAAGGATTTGAATTATCGAGCTTGGGGCAGTAAGAGTCTCTGTTGAAGGTGAACTTGAAACACATCAAATATTGCGATTACTGCCCGAATCATATCAGACTCACAAGGCACTAATTCTTCACTCCTCAGAAGTTTCTCATCAAAAAATTTCTGTTCACAATCTTCTCTCACAACTTGCTCGACTTGCCATTGAAGTGGACTCTGATTCTACTGAAAATTCAGCTCTCACTACCACCACTAAAAATTCTGATAAACCCAAATGGCCAGTTTGCCAAAATGGCAAACACAACCCAAAAACACAACATAGTGAAGAAAATTGTTTGAGCTTCATCCAGAAAAGAAGAAATCTCAAGCAGTTTCTCAAAATATTTCAACAAATGAGCCAGAAATTCATGCAAATGTCAGTTATGGCCCTACTAAAATTTTCAAGGCCTGTTCAAATAGTCATGGTATTGGAAACCTCATTATTTTTGATAGTGGAGCAACGGTTCATATGTTTAGACATCGTCAACATTTTAAAGACTACCGCCCTTGTTGAAAGCCAATCAAACTTGGCAATTTCTCTGTCATTTACAGTCATGGTTCCAGTTCTGTTAACCTCATTACCCCTAGAGAAGTTATCACTCTCACGAACTGCCTCCATGTTCCTCAAATAAATCAAAACCTCATTGGTATTGGTCCATTTATTAAACTTGGGTGCCATCAATCAATGAATCCTGATGGCAAAGTTTCTATTTGTAAAAATGGAGAAGCTATACTTGATGGACATTGGGATCCATTGGAAGGTCTCGCCGTTCTTAATGCAAAGTTTGGTGAGTCTTTCAATGTTTCTTTCAATTCTTTCTTATCTTCTAATTCAAAGTCACTTTGGAATTTCAGATTAGGCCACTCAAATAATAACTATCTTGATAAATTAGAAAAATGTTTGGGTTGTAAATTTGTTGAAGATCTTAGCGTTTGTGAGCCCTGCGTCAATTCCAAACACCATAATCATCCATTACCTGGAACTTTACCAGGAGGAACACGATTTCTTGAATATATTCATTGTGACTTAAGTGGATTAATTTCAACACCATCAGAAGTAGGATCCCATTACTATTTCAAGATCACTGATTCATTTACATCTTATTGATTTGTATATATTATTAGCAACAAATCAGATACTTTTGATGTTTTTCAGAAATTTAAAATTCAAATTGAAAATATTTCGTTACAAAAAGTTGCACATTTAGTTTGTGATAATGGAACCGAGTTCATTAACAAAAATTTCTTAAACTCGATTTCTAAAGAAGGTTTTAAAATAATCACGACTTCCCCATATACACCTCAACAAAACCTGATTGCAGAACGAGGCAATCATATCACAACAGAAATGGTAAAATCACTCCTTTTTCATGCAAATATGCCAGTGGAGTATTGGGGAGAAGCAGTGAGCACTGCTGTTTACATAGAAAATTGCTTACCATGTGCATCTATCAATTTCATTACTCCTTTTGAGAAACAATTCAATAAAAAACCTAATCTCTCTCATATGTGAACATTTGGTTGTATGGCATACGCTCTACTCAACAAAGGTCTAAGAAAAGGAAAATTTGCAGCAAACACTATCAAGTGCTGTTTTCTTGGTTATTCAGAAGACACAACATCATATCAATTGTTAAGGCTTGATAATAAGAAAATCTTATATTCACATAGTGTAATCTTCGATGAATCAATCTTTCCTCTAAGTGCCAAAAGCCATAAGAACCTTGAATTAGTTGAACTTTTTACAGAGGATTTCAAACTTTCAGATGCACCCGACAATTCTCATGATACAAAGTCAATCACATTGAATCCAGTTGAACATGATGTAGACCTCAGTGATGACTCTGAGAATTCTCCCAATGACAATATGACATGAAAATCGTCAAAATTTTGGGAATACAAGTTAGCTCCTGGCAAAGCCGCTAAAAATATTGACTCAAAAATTTGACACCAACAATATCATAGAGGGACCAAGAACCCAAAGTCGTCCTGTACTTAATTCAGCAGTTCTAATTGATGAATACTTATGTAATACAATGGCCTTATCTTCACACTCCAAACATGACTTCACATCAAACTCAGTCTTTTCTGATCCTCTCACTTACTTTGAAGCTATTAACCAATCTGATGGCAATAATTGGATTGATGCTATAGATAAAGAGTTAAAAATGATAGAGGAACAAAAAGTATGGGAAGTTGTGGAAAAACCTGGTAAAAGTTCCACCATTGGCTCAGTTTGGGTTTTCAAAATCAAACAAGATTCTGATGGTAATATCAGTAAATATAAGGCAAAGCTGTGTGCAAGGGGTTGTTCACAAAAGGCGGGTATCAATCACTTTGAAACTTTTGCGCCCACTGGACGTTTAACTACACTTTGTGTACTAATCAGTCTAGCAAATAGTGAAGATTGGGAATTCACTCAGATGGATGTCAAAGGATCTTTCCTTCATGGCAAATCAGAAGAAGAAGTTTTCATGAATTTCCCCTTAGGCATGAAGAAACCTGCCAATTTCAACAACCCTGTGCTTTTACTCAAAAAATCACTCTATGGTCTGAAGCAAGCATCACGCTGTTGGTATAATGAATTACAAAACTTTTTCTACTCAATAAAATTTTCATCCTTCATCAGCAGACCCCTGCTTGTTCACTCATGAAAGTAAAACCAATCCATGCTATGTTCACGTTCACATTGATAATCTTTCTATTTTTGGAAAGGACATCACATGGTTCAAGGAATCAATTAAAGCACATTTTGAAATGGATGACTTGGGTGATGCGAGCTACCAGAGATTGAGAAGCAAAAATTATTTCACTTTTTCAAGATCAAGAAATTAGAGACCTACTTCAATCTTATGAAATGACTGACTGTAAGCCAATCTCAACACCTATGATGATGAATACACAACTAGAAAAGGAGACAGAAGATGAAATTGAAGAATTCTCTAAATTGAACATCAATTATTGATGAGCTGTTGGAAGACTAAATTACATTACTCAAGCAGCTTGACATGATATTGCTTTTGTCAATAGTCATATAGCACAATTTCTGAATGCACCAGGAATTAAACACTGGATTGCATTCAAGAGAGTTTTGTGCAATTTAAAGGGCACAATTAATGTTTCATTGAATTTTAAAGGATTTGATGTTTTCTCTAATAATGGAAATTACAGTCATTCATTACCTGATGGTTTTGCTGATGCCAACTGGGCAGGATGTTGTGAAACATGTCGATCAACAACTGGATATGTATTTACTATAAACGGGACAGCAGTTAGTTGGCGCTGTAAAAAGCAACCAACTGTTGCCCTTAGTACTTCTGAAGCTGAAAGTAAAGCCACAGTCGATGCAAGTCAAGAAGCAATTTGGATGCAAAATTTACTCATTGATCTTGGATATGATCAAAAGACGTCTTCGGTTCTTTTCTATGATAATCAAGGTGTTATTGTGCTCTGTAAAAATCCTGTCTTCACGCAAGAACAAAAAATATCAAAATTCGATTTCATTGGATTAGGGAACAAATTAATAATGGAAAAATTGATCTTAGATACATTCCTACCACAGATATGGTTTCAGACATGTTTACCAAATCACTAAGCAGAGAAAAATTCACCAAGTTCACCAGAAAAATTGGTTTGCTGGATATGATTGACAGCAAGGAGGGGTGTAAAAGTACATAGTTCTTTCATATTCCCAGTTCTTCTGTACACTTTTGACATGACATGCTCATTGTGTTACTTGAAATATCTACGTGTCACATATTTTTCTATTTTCTATTTTTGTGTATTGTTTTGAGAATATTCTACATGTTTGTGCTATTCAATCATATCCAACTTACTGATGAGTTTGTTTATTGATATATATAGAGATGTTGTGCATTCTTTTTCTCCATCTCTGACTATTCCGCTCATCAAGCTGTTTTCACCTTTATAGGTTGGATATGTTTTATTCTTCATTAGCTACACATATTAATGTTTTATCTTTTATCTTATTATTATAGGTATTTGTTGGAAGAGATCACTTTATTTGAGAGGTTGGAAAGTTTATTGATAAAGCGTTTATTATATTTATAAAAGGTTGATTCTACTATTTTGAAATATGATCTCAGACTATTCTGCTCATCAAGCTGTTTTCACCTTTATAGGTATTTGTTGGCAGAGATCACTTTATTTGAGAAATTGGCACATTTATTGATAAAGTGTTTATTATATTTATAAAAGGTATTTGTTGGAAGAGATCACTTTATTTGAGAGGTTGGAATGTTTATTGATAAAGTGTTTATTATATTTATAAAAGTCATACTGGTAGCTTTTGGATTCTTTCAATATCTCATTATTCATTTTATTTTAATAATATTAATCATGAGTAAGAATCCTAGTGAGATAATAGGGGGTGTCAGTTCTGGAAAATCTGCACTTATCTAAGTGTGGATTTATGAAACACACTAGCCCCAACAATGGTGGATTTCAAAAGTGAAATAAGTCACTTATTTCACTTAAATCTGCACTTTCTCAACCAAAAGTGCTGGTTTCACCATTCTGCACATCTCATTAATTTTTCAGCATCATCTCATTCATACACAGCACTCCGCAGCATAACACTTCATATCTCTTAACATTGTGCATCATCTTCATTTTTCTACCATATAAGAGTCATGCCTTCCTCACTCTCAAATTTTGATAAGATACATCAAGCAATGACTGTCATAGCTCTTGATCTGTTTTTGGACTCTGATTGCAATTCTGATTCTGGCCTTGAAGAAGATTTTTCTTTTTTTTTCTAAAATGACCACGAAACATTACCTTCTTTCTAGAAAGCCTCAAGTACTTCATACCCCCAAGTGCACTATCCAAATACTTCTAAACCTACCCATACCCAGTTTTAGACAGCTTTTCAGGACTTCTCAGGAATGTTTCATTAAATTGCTTCATCTTATTGAGGATCACCCCATCTTTTACAATAGTTCTCAAAGCCACAACATGATCCATCAATTCAATTGGCCATCACACTATGTTGTATAAGTTCCAATGGTAATGGAGCTGCCTTGAAATGTTTGGAAAATGTATTTGATTTAGGCAATGGTTCTGTTAACACTTATACAAAATGTTGCATCACTTCTATCAACTTGTTGGAATCTCAACTTCTCTCCTGGCCAACAAAAGAAGAGAAACTTGAATCATCTCAGGTTATGCAAGCAGAGGGCTTCCCAGGATGTATTGGTTTTGTTGATGGTACTACTATTCCTTTGAGTCAGAAACCTGCTCATGGTGGAAACAATTACTTTGACCGTAAAAAGAGGTAGCTTATTTTTAATTCTTTACATTCTTTTTCATACTTACACAAGCAACTATATCTTCTCTATAGATATTCAATTTCTTTTCAGCTTATTTGTGATGTCGACAAAAAATTTATATCTTTCTTCCCTGGCTATCCTGGATCATTTCATGATTCCTACGTCTTTCAAAGAATGCAAATCTCAAAAGAGCCTAATTTTTTTTTGATGAAGATCAGTATCTTCCGGCTGATTCAGCTTATGTGAATGGAAAATATGTACTTCCTGAATTCTGTGGAGAAGCTTCAGAAGACAGTCAAAATGCCAAGTTCAACAATCATTTGGTAAATTCAAGAGTCCGTATTGAAAATTCTATTGGAATCTTGAAAGGTTTTTTTTCCAGTTTAAGGGAATTAAGATGTCCTCTTAGAAATAGTTCCAAAATGAAGGCTGTTATCAACTGGATTCTGTGTTGCACCATACTTCATAACCTACTCGCTGACCTCAAAGATCAATGGTTAGAGTTGTATGAAGTTGAAGAAGTTGAAACACCTCCAACTATATCCAACACTACAGCTTCTCAAACCACTAGCAAAAGGGCCAAAATTCTTCCAATCACACTAGCACATCGGGAGTATTAGCTATTATTAACCCATCTGAAGTCCATGTTATATTTCCCCAAAAAGCTTCCAACCCAACATAACAAGGAAGGTCTATTTAAGCTCCAAGCTTCAAATTTTCCTCAAAGTACTTCTTTGCTAATAGTTTAAATAGATAAGAATAAAACTAAAATATAAGTCCAAGTGCCTCCCTCACTTCCCCATCATCTATTTTCAAATTTTGGTAGAGACCTGAAGCATGATTCAGCTTTTTGAATTTGGAAATTTAAAATTTGTAACTTACTTATATCAAATACATTTTGATTCCCTAACCATTCTCAAGAAGCAAACATATTCCCCTCTCCCCCTGCTTACAGATGAGCACCATTGGACTTGATCTGGTGTCTTAATAATTTCATGTACCTGCAGCATTTCTTAGCATCCTCCAGTTTACCAAGTTCATCCAATTCCTTTAGTTTGAATGACTTCACTATAAAAGGATGAATATTTTGATTTTTAGGTTGAATAACTAAAGGCCTTTCAGATACATGTGCAATTCAGTAGGTGTCTGTGTTGTGTGATCCAGGACATGATGAGGGTATCAGCTCATTTGTTTCAAATCCCTCCAGAAGTGGATACTCCGTATACAAAACCTTTTCAAAGTCAGAACCAACATCATCCTTCCAACTTTCACCAGCCATTTTCATTTGAGAAGATTTTTTTGGTCGACAATTTTTCCTTTGTTCACCTGTTTAGATAATCTAGTTCTTAAATTTAAAAAAAATCCATTATATGGAAAAGAAAAGAAAAAACCAAAAAAAAATTAGCAAATTCTTATGATGGCATAAGGTCTACAACTAATTAAACCAACATGCTCAGTATCTCAAAAAAAATTTGTATTTAAAATCAATACAAAATTGTCCTGGTTGTGTTTAATATAGTTCTGAAATAAATAAATAAAATTAAATAAATGAAAATGAAAAAAGAAATAAAAGAAAAGAAAAAAACAAAAAAAAATCAACAAATTTTATTGATAGCATAAGGTCTACAACTAATTAAACTAACATGCAGAGTATCTTAAGAAAATTTTGAAAATTAATTCGAAGCAATTTGGTCCTAGTTGGGTTTTAGGAAAGATTATTCAGAGTTCCTGGAAAAGGCCCACCTTTTATGCCTTCAGATTATGTTAAAGCCCCATTTTTAAAATTTTTTTGTTGCCCCAGAAGTTTTTTTTAGTCAATTTTTTTTTCCTTTTTTTGTCCCAGAAGACTCACTTCTTCTGGGGCTTCATTTTTTTTAGAATTTTTTTAGAATTTTTTTTTGGCCCCAGCAGACTTGCTTCTTCTGGGGAAACTTTTTATTTTTAGAAAAAAAATTTTTTTAGCCCCATTTCAGCTTGCCCCAGCAGAGACAAGTCTTCTGGGGCAAAAAAATTACATGGTTTCCCCAGAAGACTTGCTTCTGCTGGGGCAACTACTTGGCACTAGTTGCTTGCATTTGCAAGCAACTTGCAGAAAAAATTCTTGCTTGAAAACTTTATGTGTCAAAGAAAAAAATGATGCTGTGTGCTCTCTCTTGACATGACTTTATTTTTATTCATTAGTTTTTATCTAGGCCTGGTTTTGGTATGGCTCCAGTAGAGGGAGAAAAAGTTGCTAGTTATGGGGTAGATACCGCCCTCAAGATTCTTCAAGAGACACAGTGGTCAAGAATGTAGTTTTTTTGAAATTTTTTTAATTTAAATTTTTTTTCTTTTTCTTGCTTTTTTTTAATTATTTTTATTTAAATATTATTATGCTTAAAATTTGATTGAATTCATGTGCTGAAAAGACACAGCGTCTTTTCTGTTGTATGACTTTATTTCCATTTCTCTGGTTCAAAATGTCAGATGGACTACAGGAAAGTGAAATTGTGGTGAAAATAAGTAAAAGAAATGTAATACTAACATCACACTGAATCATTTTCAATAATTTTACCAAAATCATATTCAATAATCAAGAATAGACAGATAAAACTTGAGTTAGCATCTTGTATGGTCAATCAAAAAGAAGAAAAAAAGAATGTAGTGTTAAGAAACAACAGGTCACATGCTGAAAAGCGGCAGTGTCTTTTCTGCTCACTTGAAATTTTTGCATTGCACCTGTAAATTTGAAATAAATTAATGAGGTAGAATAGACAGATAAACATTGAGTTAGCACCTTGTATGGTCAATCAAAAAGAAGAAAAAAAGAATGTAGTGTTAAGAAACAAAAGCTAACATTCTGAAAAGACACAGCATCTTTTCTGCTCACTTGAAAGTTTTGCATTGCACCAGTAAATTTGAAAGAAATTAATGAGGTCAAGCTAAAAAATTGAACTACAGAAATTGAAATAAAGTCACATGATAGAAACTAAGCTGCATCTTTTCAGCATGTGACTCAATCACAATTCAGGCATAAAAATAATCACAAAATGTACAAAGACATTTGTAAAAGACTATAAATGTGAAAAAATGTCAAATTACCTGAGATAAAAATTAATCAATTAAAAAAGTCAAGTAATTTTTTAATTTCCTCATAATTTTGGCCATTTTTTACACATTCTGTAATAATTTTTTTTTAATTTTCTTGATTTTCAAAATCACGACTTGCCATTTCTTGTTGAAATTCATGGTCTTTTGATTTCCCTGAGAAAAAATGAACTCTTTCAATCTCCTCTACCTCAAATCTGGCCTTTTCAAAATTAGATTGAAGCAAAAAAAAAATTCCTCCAAATTTGAGGCCTGTTGATTTTTCATTAGCATATGATCAAAGTTCATCTTCTCAAAGTCAAGGTCATTTTTTGAAATACAGGATTTTGCTACAAAAAGGGAAATGAAAAAATAAGCTATTGAATATAATATATAGTGACTTATTCTTACTTATATCTTTTTTCTCAAAATAATCATCAAGGGAAGCCAAAGATCTGGATGAAGTATTACCATGTTTTAAAAGATGGTTCAAGTTCATTGATGTTGATTCTTGACGTTCTAGTTTGGAATTTGTACTAGAGCTTTCAGGAAGTTCATCTAAAGCAGCTTCCAAAGTGTGATTCTCATTTGTGGGATTGATATTTTTTTTTTGGAATTTTAGTTTGAGTAGGAGTAGGAGGAGACTAGAAAAGAAAGAAAGAAAGAAAGAAAGAAGGAGAAATTTAGAGAAGAATTTAAGAAAAAATAAAAAGTAAACATACATCAAATAATTGTGGCTCTGAGGACTCATATCTGCTCCGAACTAATTGTTCTGCTTGATAGTAAGGATCATCTTTGGCTGAACTATGGTGAGAGGCTTCAGGGGATTGATCTCCTTCAAGTAAAGGTGTGTAAGGATGATTATAGGAAGGTTTGGATTCAGAGGGTATATCCTTAGTAGTATTGTGTAGAAACAAAGGGTTTACATCAACTCGGGAACCAAAAAGAATATCCATTTCCTCATAGTAAGGACAAGTGACATTGAGCGTTTTGGAAACAGTAGTAATTTCAATCTCTAAATACTCATCATCAACACCAAAGCCAGTGGAAGTGGAAGCAAAATAAGCCTTTTTATATTTTGATTGATAAATTTTGTACCTCTTCTTCATTTTCTTAGGATTGATGTCAATTATCCCTTTTTTTTATTTCTTTACTTAATTTGCCATCAACAAGAAGCCATTTACCTTTGATGAAGGTGGACATCCAATGTGGGTGGACTTCTCACATCCAAAACATGCATCATAATTTGATTTTATTTTGAGGAAGTTGATGATGACAAGATAATCTTCCTTTTTTGGCTGTCCAGACTTTGGTTTCTGAGGTGAGGGGCTAGTATTACAAGGAGACTTTTGTGATGAATAATTTTTTTGAGATGCCTTTTGAGTGTTGTATTTTTGGGGAGTAATTATGAAACTGGTATGTTACAAGAAAAGAGATTAAGAAAGATGTTAAAAAAACAAGGGAAAAAACATGCCTAGTTAAAATGTTGCAATAAAATGTCTCAAATCTCAGTGAGGATGGAGGAGGGGATGTAGATAAGTGTGTCACATGTGACAGGGATGGTATGGGCAAGGAAGGGATGATGTGGCCAACATGTGGTTGTGAAAAAAAAATCACAAAAAAGTGCTGATTTGAGGTCAGAACTGACACCCATTTGTGAAATAAGTGACTTATTTGCAAAATTTAAGTGCTGGTTTGTAAGTGCAGATTTCAAAGCAAATCAGCACTTAAATTTTGCAAAAAAGTCACTTATTTCAAAAATGAGTGTCAGTTATGACTTCAAATCAGCAATTTTTTCCCAATTTTTTTTCACAACCACATGTTGGCCACATCATCCCTTCCTTGCCCACCCCATCCCTGTCACATGTGACACCCTGGCCTCCATCCCCTCATCAATCCTCGGCACACACTCCTCACTGAGATTTGAAACATTTTATTGCAACATTTTAGCCAGGCATGTTTTTTTTCATTCTTTTTTTATATTTTCAGCCTGTCAACCTCTTTTCTTGTAACATACCAGTTTCATAATGCCTTTCAGAAAGCCAAACACTCAAAAAGCAACTCAAAAAAATGCTACATCACAAAGGTCTTCCAGTAATGCAAGCCCATCAACAGAGAAATCAAAGTCTGGACAGCTAAAAAAGGAAGACTATCTCATCATCATAAAATTCCTCAAAATTAAATCAAATTATGATGCATGTTTTAAATGTGAGAAGTCCACCTTAATTGGATGTCCACCTTCATCAAAGGTCAATGGCTTCTTGTTAATGGCAAATGAAGTAAAAAAGAAAAAAAAAGGGAGAATTGACATCAATCCTAAGCAAATGAAGGAGAGTTTCAAAAGTGATCAATCCAAATATAAAAAAGCTCACTTTTCTTCCACTTTCACTGGCTTTGGTATTGATGATGATGATTTGGAGATTGGAATAACTACTGTTTCTGAAAATCTCAATGTCATGTGTCCTTTCTATGAGGAAATGGATAATATTTTTGGTTCCCAAGTTGATGTCAACCCTTGATTTATACATGATACTACTAAGGATATACCCTCTGGATCTCAACAAGCCAATAATCCTCCCAACACACCTGAAACTTAAGGACATCAATCCCCTCCAAATTCTAACTAAAGTTCACCTGAAGATGATCCCAGCTATCAAGCAGAACAATTATTTCGGAGTAGATCTGAGTCCTCAGAGCCCCAAGATTATAACATATTTTTACTTTCTCTTTTTTCTTCAATTCTTTGCTAAATTTCTCATTCTTTCTTTTCTAGTCTCCTCCTACTAAAACTCAAATTTCTTAAAAGAATAATGATTCCAGAAATGAAAATCCTGCTTTACAAGCTGCTTTAGATGAACTTCCTGAACCCTTTAGCTCAAACTCCAAACTAAAGTGTCAGGATTCAACTTCAATGAACTTAAACCATCTTTTAAAACGTGGTAATACTTCAATCACCTCTTTATCCTCCCTTGATGACTATTTTAAGAAAAAAGATATAAGTAAGATTCAGTCACTATATATCTTCTTCAATAACCTATTTATTTTTTTCTATTCTATTTTCTCACCAAAATCCTCTATTGCAAAAAATTCCCTTGACTTTGAGAAGATGAAGTTTGATCATATGCTCATGAAAGATGAATGGTTCTTATATTTGGAGGAAAATTTTTGTTCTTCTCTAATTAAATTTTGAAAAGGATAAATTTGAGGCAGAGGAGATGGAAAGAGCTCACCTTTGCTTGGAGAAAACAAAAGACTGTGAATTTCAAAGAGAAATGGCCAGTTGTGAATTGGAAAAACAAGAAAGTTTTAAAAAAAAGAATTCATTACAGAATGTATAAAAAATTGCCAATCTTATGAGGACATTCAAAAATTACTAGACTTATTTAATTGATTAATTGTTTGTTTGGTTAAATTAATTTTTTTTTATTTCTTTTTGGTGATAATTTCATATGTGCTGACTTTTTAAAGGTCTTGATTCTAGATGATTTTTTTTTGAAAAAATTTGAAAAACTCATACATTTTTTCTTCTTTACATTCAAATCATTAAATTTACTTTTCTAAATACAGCTAAGTCAACAAAACTCTATATCTGTTTTAAAAATTTGGCAATACCCTCCCCTGCATTTTATTGAAGCAGGGGGTGGGTATCACCAAAAGATTTCTAAGTCATCAATTTCACATGTCAGATTTGAAAATTTGGCAATACCCTCCCCTGCATTTTATTGAAGTAAGGGGTGAAAATCACCAAAATTTAATATAATTCCATAAATTTATAAATAAATAAATAAGATATCTCAAATTTACTAGTTTTAAAGTAATGACAATTCCTCAAGCCAAAATGTGGACCAAGTCTAGAAACTAAGTTTGGGACTTTCTACAGGTATAGGCAAGATGAACCCCATGAAATAAATTAATGTTATCATGATTAACTTTTATACAACACAAGGCTGTTGGCTCATTACTTTAGTTTAGTAAATTGAAATATCAGATTTATTTATTTAAAATTTATGAAAGAATAAAAAATATTAAATGACTTTACAAATCCCCATACTTTTTTGATTTAACTTAAGTTTTATTAAATATATTAGTACAAAAAGAAGACAGAATAATTATTTTGTTTCTTACACAAAAATTATTTACCTACTATGACTATCAACAGAAATGGAGTCTCGTGATCCCAGGTAGGCCCACTAAAATTAATAGAAAAAGTTGAATACACCACTTTCATCTGAAAGTATTGAATAAAACTAGACTGACTAGTCTGAATAGTTTGATATAGATCCACCATCTGCAGAGAGAACTATAAAACAAAGCAAGAACAAATGAAAAAATGAAAAAATGACTTGAAGGAGGTTAATCTGTGAAAATGGATTTGGGAGAGAAATGACTAACTCCACTCATAGTGCATGGATGGGAATATCAATTTGAAACCTTTGGGATTTTTGATAAATTTGTTTAGTGCCTTTTTTGCGTCAATTTTTTATCTTATCTGACATTAAGCAACTCCTGCAATAAAATAAAAAAATAAAAAAAAATAAAAAAAGTACATAAAAAATTAAATTTAATAATCAATATGTACATTCTGTCACAATTTTTGGGCTATTGAGACATAAAAAAAAGCCCATGCTCTTTTTCATAAACCCTCTATAAACCAAAACAACATATGAGGTGGAGGTGGCGGAGGGTAAATGTACCCCAGCTAGGCAGCAAAGCTGCCTGGCTGGGGTTCAGAGGCGAGTGAGGCATAAAATACCTCATTCAGGCAGGGGGGAGAGGTGGGAGGCAGCCAAGGGGGAGGGGAAGGGGGGATGATAGAGGGGAAAAAAGAAAGAAAGATAAAGAGAGGAAAGAAAAAAAATTAGTCTAACCTTTGAAAACCAAAAAAAGGTGCTTACAGAACAAAAAAAGAAAGAAAAAAAAGAAAAAGAAAAATAAGAATTAGTAAATATAAAAATAAAAATGAAAAAATGACTTACCTGGAGACATGAGTTGGGATAGGATGATGCTGACAAATCAGTGAAATGGGACATTGTGGTGAAATCAGCACTTTTGGTTGAGAAAGTGCGGATTTGAGTGAAATAAGTGACTTATTTCATTTTGAAATCCACCAGTGTTGGGGCTAGTGTGTTTCAGAAATCCGCACTTAAATAAGTGCGGATTTGGTCAAATTTAAGTGCGGATTTGCCAGAACTGACACTCCCTAACGTGAAACGAAAAAGCTAATCCAGGTTTATTGAATAATCTATCATTACTTAAATATTATACTCACACAACGTTCAAAAAGGGCGTGGATTCAGATCAAATTCTACATCCAATTGATTTACCTCAAGTGACACTTTTTATAACCCCAATCAATAAATCAATCTTAAATTTAATGTTTCAGCTTTTATTTTGTAGATGTTTTCATAAGAGTTCCGGAGACTTAGCATTGATTTAGCCAAAAAAAAAAAAAAACTACAACCGCAGGTCAGCCAACCTTAGAGTTGGTTTTCGCCAATCTACACCCTCCTGCACACTGTATCAATGAAATATATTTTAGATCGTGATAATACATTTCAAGATTTTAAATTCAATTTTAATAACATAATTTCAAAATTTCATCTATATTTCCACCGGTGATTAATGCGCTTAATGAAATATCCAGCAAGTCCATTTTTCATGATGATAGCCATTTACAAGCTTGCAATGTAAGCCCTCCTCAGAACTAAAGAGCTGATATCCATTTCCATTCAAATTAGGGGGTATCAAAATTAGAAATTTTTCATTTCAAAATACATCGTTTATCCACCAAATCAACCATGATTATTTTTTAAAATATGCCATATTGTGCCCCAAAAATACCTTTTTACTGAGAATTAATGTTGAGTTTGTGGCTTTCTCTTTGTGTTGTGAAATACCTTTTAAAGAATTACAAATTTCTAACTTTGATACCCCCTATTATACATACTATTAAAACATGGAATTAATCACACTTGAGTAGATGTGAAATAAATCGAGGTATACATTTAGAAAACATTAAGATACGCGCAGGTTACGAAAACATTCAGCACCAACGTCTGCTCCATCTCCTGTTCCCAGACCAGAAGAAGACTTAATTTTTTATCCTATTTCCCACTTTTTATTTTCTTTGATGCTTTAAAACACCAAAAAAAAAAAAAAAGAGAAAAAAAAAGGAAAGACATATTGACAATATAAGAAGAGGAATAAATAGATGCATTCTCTTTAACATAAGTAAGTATATATCGGTGAAAATTGAGCATAAAACAACTAAATTCTAGTGAGACTTTTGGATAAATATAAAAGCTTTATCAAAATACAAGTAACCATGTCTTATTTATTTACAATATTCATGTCGGCGGCAACTATCAATCCGCTAAGAAGCCGCAACTCTTGCTTTTCGAGCTTTTCCCAGCCAGTAAGATTTGGAAAGGTCGTTGGGAAGCCATTGACCCTGCCAAAAGATGAAAACATGAGACAGGAAAATATTAATCACAAGGTTGATTATCTTAAAAGATTCCCGATGGCCCAGTATAACGCCTGGGAATGCTTCGCTTGAAAGCAAAATCGAACTTACATTGTTTATGCACAATACCTTCATTCCCGGTGCATATGAAAGATTTGGTAATAATTTAGGAGTGATCAAAAAGTATTGAGTTGCTTCAGGCCGACAAGTTAAACGAACAATCTGATCATGAACAGCTCTCTCGAACTTTGCATCTAAACCTTGGTTAATTTCTGTTTGAAATTTCAATCATATTTTTTATTAAAAAATGAGCAAGAAATGTCTGCAAATGATCAAAAGAAAATACTGACCATCTACAAGTGAAAATGGTGATCGCGCCAGCTCTGTTAGTGCCATCAAATACATTATGGTTGAAAATGATCTTTCCTGCAACATTTGACAAAACAGAATGTGAGCTGCCTTTTATTTTCTTTCAAGTTATTCTATTGGAAGCTTACTCCACCAGATTGTCGATGAGCCGTTAAAGTTTGTAACGGTTGTCCATCCCTAAATGAGACTTTAATTTCTATCCCCCACTTAGCGTAATCAGGATCCGGCACGACTTCAACATGGCCCATGCAGCCCATGCCTAGGACACAGAAGATAAATTTAAAAATCAACTCTGGTGGTTTAAACCAGCTTGATTTTACACAACATACGTTTGAATGCCATATCAAAATTTTTATCAATGTTGTTAACGAGCGCGTCAAGATGGGTTTTCCATGATTCCTAAATAAAGAAGTGGGTTTACCTTGTCAATACCGATGATATAGGCAAATTGATATGATCAGATGCAACTACGCACGTGTATTTTTGAAATTTTAACTTGGATAAAGTCTAATTTATCCTTTTGAGTTTGTATTTCAAGTCCTATACTTTCGTGCTACAAAACGCCAAAGGAACTCGAAAGTCAGCCAAGGACAAAAAGGAAGAAAAGCAATACTGAAAACAGTTTCTTAATACCTGTGCTTCTACTCGTTGATACTTCTCAACAACACCGTGATCTGTTTCAAGCATGTAACTTAGCCGTGCCTTAGCAGTGTCCAATAATTCATTAAGTCCATCTTCCGTAAAAGTTGTTGAATTATCTCCATCAGAAGAGTGAAAAAATGCAGCCAATTCAGCTTTCGATTCGGCACTGATTTTTTCAACACCACGATCAAAATCTTTGCGAAGCTGAGAGGCTTCGTTCCAACACCGCGACTTCATGGATTCAGCTGAAAATCACGGCAAATTTGTTGAGCAAATCGTTTATATGGCAAACATAATAAACACATAAGCTGAATTACTTTTGGTAACAGCTTCTGTAGCCTCAGCGATTACAGCGGTTTTTTCATTCATTTTTCCTTCAAACGAGATATAATCATTCTGGAGCTGATAATATTGCAAATGAATCTTGGTCAATGCCATAGTAATTGCTGGACTTTGGAATGTAGCCGTCTTTTAAAAAAGTCATTAGTGCACTATTGATCCGAATAAAGCTTATGTGAGCAATCCTACCTTGTAGCGTATGATCAACTGCTTCCGGTCTTGGTATGTATTCAAAAGCTTTTTCTTTAACCCTAACTTTTTTTCTGCTTCAGTAGGCCGTGCTTTCTCTTCCTTCAATTCTGCAACCTTAGCACCTACATTTCTCAAATAGCATTTATTAATATATCTCTATTGAAAAAGCTAGATTCCAAATAAAACCAAGGGAATCAAGGTTACTGGCTAGCTGAAACGCAAAAAATCGGGCTTACTATATCGATTCTCGTTCTTCTTGAATGTGGCATAAACTTTTCTAACTTGCTCTTTTTCTAGTTCAATAGCTTCCTGAAATTTATATTGTAGCATCAAATAAAATGCATGTGAAATGAAAAATGAAAAAGGTTCAACTAACTCTTTCCGCCTCCAAATTTTTAACTTGATCACGGACTTCGTCACTTCTACGTTGTTGGGTTTCGATATCTTTAGACAACTTCGTACGTTCATTTTGGATTTCTGTGATTTTTTGAGTCACTCTATGAACTGCTCCTTGGTCAACTGTTAGAAAGATAAGTTAGAGCCATTAAAAAAATGTGAATATCAAGTAGAATGCTAACCATCAGCTTCTTTTAATATATAAGGTTCCCTCAATTCTGTAGTTTTGATAATCATGTTTCGACTCCCATAGGTTGAGAAAGAAATGATGGAGCGGACTGAACCGATGATATAAGTTTTAATAGGACTATTGGGGTCTTGCAGTTGAGAATCATTTATGCTAGCATTTGGGTTGAATGCAATAGGCTAACATACAACCATTTTGCCAATAATTATTCATTGATTTTAGGAAAAATGAAGATTTTACTAAAGTAAACTGACAATTTGATGAAGATGTCTCTGGGAACACAAGTAAGCCAAGATGACATCTGGGCCTTTGACCAAATCCGACAAAAATGCATCAAACCCTAGTTGGCGGAGCTACAATGTTTATAATTTTAAAACCAAATTTAAATGAGTTTCATATATAGGAAGAGATGTCGGGAAAATTGGGTGTGATAACTACCTACTCTTTGAGGAGGAATTGGAGTAGAAAATCGTTCCATCGTCATTCCAGGGGGGATACAACCAAAATTGATTTTTAAACGGCGTTTATCGTTACACTCAATGGTCAAAAACTCGTAGTCGGCCTCATTTTCACATAGAATCATCTGTGGTAATGTGAGAAATAGATAAGTATAATCTTGATTCAAATATCTCGTAGAGTTAACGACATCAAAGAAAACCCCAAATTTACTTGAAATATATCCATACTCAAAGAATTTTCGATTGCTGCAGCAGACTCAGGATTCTTGGGAGATATGAGAAGCTGAATCGGATCGTAAACTTGCCCCACAAATTTCCTCTCAGATCTACATTGCCTGATGAAAGTCATGGCTTCTTTCAATTCTCTTTTCTTTTCATACATTTTTTCTTCTTTTCTTTGAGAAACACTTTGCAAAGATTGAAGACTAAATTTTAAACCAAATAAGAATGACATGATAACAATGAGATATGATGGCTCTGTTACATACTCTCGAGAAAGGGATTCTATCTGAATCTTTAAAGTCTTCATTTCTTCATAAGTCTCTTTCATCGATGATTGCAAATTTCTCTCGGTCATTACAAGTTGACGATGAGCTGCGCGATTTTCAGTCTGCAGAAAAGAATTTTCACATTTGTAAACTGACCAAGATATGATGAAAATGTGAGCCGTAGTGAAATGACATTACCAATTTAGCTGTAAACTGATCTAAATCAGGCGGTTCAACAGGATTCAAAATTGCCGTATTTAGTTCAGCTATTTCCTTTTTAAGTTTTTCGATATTTTCTTTCCTTAGTTTTTCAGCTTCTTTTAAGTTAGACAATTCATCTAGGACATGTTCATATTTCTTAGAAGATTGATTCACGGCAAGTTTGCAGGACTGGATTTCTCCTTGCGCTCGGGTAAGAGCATCAGAAATCTTTTTCTTGGCTCCTTCTAAAGTTTTGAGAGCTGTTTTGAAGGTACTAAAATAATAACCCAAATAATTGATGAGGAACTGGAAGTTCAGGTACCCACAAGTCAGAAAAACACAAACATTTTGTGTTGAAAAAAAGGTTCGTTTTCCTTCTTCAAAAGTTTCAAACGTTCCACAGCTTCTTTATGAGCCGCTTTGGCTTCATCGTATGCAGCTTTGGCATGAACATAGCTAAGATGAATGACCGCCGCTTCCAACATTTTGACCTGCAAAAGAGATAAAGGGACAAAGTATGGTCGAGAAGCAATATGTCAAAAAAAAAAAACAACAACAACAACAACCCAAAATCGGCATGAGTTGTCCAAAAAATAAATAAAATGGAATTGAAATCAGATAACCAAAAGAAGAAAAAGAAAGAAGAAAATCCTAAAACAAGGGGATCAACAAACACGTTCTTCTAACGCCGCCCTCTCCTTATACTTATCCACTTCTTTTTGTAAGGTTGTCAACTGTTTATCTAGAATTGCTTTTTGACCTTCTAGATTGGTGAGCTGATCTTCTATGTTTATTTTTATTTTACCCTTCTCCATAAGTTTTTCATGCCACATAGACAAACAAGGATGGCCAGCCGTGAGTTGAGTATTCTTGAGAAGGACCTTTGAGTCCATGCTAGCAAACATGATTACCTTCTCTTGAGGGAGGAAAGCACTTGATAATTATCAACAAAATGTGACAAGTTAGAAAGGATGTGTGTTTTCTAATGACTCAGATCATCGAATTCGTACCAAAGATTATTGACCTGAATAGAAAGTGAGGCAACGATTTGCTGTACTTTAGATAAAGATTCGTGTTTTCCTATGAACGCTGAGTAAGCTAAAGAATATTCTGATGCTAAACTAGCAGACAAAACGGCTTTCTCACCATCAATAGTAAAATGACGAGTGTTGGCATTAATGGTGATCGCAGCTTTAATGACTACGTTCGGCTTATTTAGTTGATTCTTAACTTCCAGCTCTACCCATCCTTCTTCAGCACCATGCTTTACAAATTTGGGCCAATCCTCAGCTTTCCCAAGTATCTAGAGTGATTGGAGAGAGGTATTTTTGCAGAGTTATCAGCGGCTGCGTATTCTTTCAAGAATCGAACCTAAAGCAAAATGAGGAGTAGGAAACATGCGAACTGCGACAGGAAACCCTAGCCCAAGAGCGATGGCACAAGACACAGTGCTTTTTCCGGTCCCGTTGGGGCCGATGATCATGTTGAGGCGAGGACCGGGGAAAAATTCGACAGAGTCATACGTGACAAAATTATAGGCCTTGATTCTTACTATAGATCCGGGTACATAGCTAATAGAAAAGAGATCACAAATGAATCATGTTAGCAAATCGAGATATTCGAAAAAGGAGAATGAATATTAACCCATCAGGATGACGCTCAGCTGAAAGTGGGGTAGGAACTGAGTTATCTTGGACAATTTGTTCTTCATCATCACTTCTGACAGAAGAATCATCGCGAAATTGTGATCCTTTCGGATCGCCTTTAAAGCCAGAGCCATTAGAAAGACGCGCCCGTTTAGAAGAAGAACGTAATGAGTCATTAAGGTGATGATGGCTATCCTTATGGATACCATTATGGCGTGATTGCTCTTGGCTTTGGACGGCACCAGAAGTATTAATATCTTGGGTGGAAAGAGCAGAACGAGAATTCGACGCGTTTGACAAGCGAAGTGGAGTGGATGAAGTGTTACGGCTTTGCCGCCGACGGATTTCCATAGAAATAATGTGCGGGAAGAAGGATGATGATTTTTCAGGGAACAAGAAAGGAAAAGGAAAAGGAAAGGAAAGAAGACAAAGGGAAAGAAAATGGAAGTTGGTGCAAAAGGAAACGGCCAAAAGGGTAGGCGGGCGACTGAAAATTAAATCATTTCACGGCACTCAGTACTCACTTATCTTTTATTACAATATTTCGTGTTGCTAACTAATGTCAAGTCTTTGATAATAGACTTCGAAAAGAATATAATCAAATGGAATAGAATTAGGGCTATTCTTTAACACTTTTCTTTGTTTTGCTGAAGCTGCAAGAAAATGTAGTCCTTAAGTAGATGGAAAAGCCAAAGTTGGGACAGGTAAAAATGGTAAATGATGTGGCATTAAACAAGGCACATTCCATGTTGATGATTTGTTAAGACTTGTGATATTCAGTGAAAAATCACGTCTAGGAAAGCGAGAATAAATCTTTCTCTATCTCAGTTTTATATCCTCCAGATTATGCTTCGACCCACTCTCATTTTTTACAACTTGTTCGCAGGAGCGTTACTTTCTGTTTTTCTTTCTAGCTAAATCTAACTCACCCATCTTGTGACATGATGGATAGGGAGTAATGGTTTAGTCTTAATACAGGTTGGGTAACGACAAGTTTATATTCTCTCCTATCAACTTAAAGCCAGTCATCGTAAACTACCTAGCTGGAAAACCGTTGGGTGTTTTTTGATTATGTGCTTGTTTTCATTTTCTTTGATAATATTTTTCTATTTTACTTCTTCTAACATTGATACAGCGACCCCAACAGAGATTGCAAAGTTCACCAAAAAAATAAAAAATAAAATAAAAACCAGTCTGGGCCTGGATATTTATTATACGTTGTCTTATGTTTCAAGTTGTTTCAATGCACTATTTATTGCCAAATAGCACTTTAATCCATTCATAAGATGTGTTGTGGATTTGCGAAAGAACGAGCTTCATTCTTCAAAATGTACAGAGTATTTATTTATAAGCTTTATACATTTGTAGTCTAGCACATTATTGTATCGATAACTTGTATTGTCACATTCTAGTTTATCAGTCCTATTATTTTGTCACTTTCCCTACCATCCTTGCTATCATGTTAGAATAGCTTTATTGCTTAAGATATCATTCTATCAACAGATAGATCAGTGGTATGTTTGCAAAACATGAGAAGTAAAGTTAAATAATATATGATAATTTTTTCACATCTTTAATGGATCCATAAGATGAATGAGCAAAAATTATTACAAGATATTCATGTAATTACCATTCCATTTATACCTTTGTTTCTGGCTTATTTACTTATCTCTACTACTAATCTATACAGACTCTTTATAATGCCTTACTTTCTTGTAACTGTATATCAGTAAAAAAAGAAAAAAAAAGAAAAAAAAAAACTTATAAACCATCACAATATAACGCTGTTTCTATTTTCTTTTGTTCCCTACTTTTGACACTTGCTTTTTTCCATTTTTATTCATTTAGTGATTTGTCTAGCTGGCACCTTACTTTGTTGGCTGACCGATATCACACTTGATATACCAATATCATGTTACTCAAAATATTGAAAATGAGAAACGAGAACAAGTAAAATGTCAACAAGTTTCTCTTCTTGCCACTATATAGTTTTTCAGATACCTGACATTAACAATCTTTACTTCTTAAAGTCTTGATAACCTTGGGCTTTGTCTCTTTCTTGTGGTCTTTAATTTTGTTTAGGATGTTGCTGTTTGTGGTTTCCAAGATGATAATTTCTTCTATATGATCATTTTTTTAGTCTTTTAAATTTTTTCAGCTGTATTGCAAAGTTCAAATAAAAAGTATGTGGATTTACTGTTGTTTTTGAAAAAAAGGTTCTACTCCCACATAATTTTTTTGATCTACATCCTGGAAATCTTTGCTGTGTCTACACAGACTTAGAGTAGTTTCCTTGTCAGATACAATGTACTAAAAATAAAAGCTTCACTCATCTATATTGGGAAAAGGCAAAATTATATAAGTGTAAGTGCTTTTCTTATATGGTGAGAATCTAATTTCACTTTTAATTGAAAATAAATGGTGATTTTAGTTGAACATTACAAAAAAACATTTTAGCTTGAAATTAAAAACTGAGTCCATTTGGAGTTGAGGATAGACATCTGCTACCAGATGGCAACATTTTTTATTTTTTATTTATTATTATAATCGTTTTTTTTCTTTTTTGGTGATGGTGATGGTGAAAGTAGTCATTAAAAGGTGATTTTGTTTTTGTCAGTTACGAAATTTTTTTAAAACATTCTATTTTGATGAATATCATAGAATTTCGGAGTTAGAAATCTTTTCCTTTTTTCCCTCCCCCCTTAAAGAAAATAAAAAATAAACTAAAAAATAAGAAAAATAATAATAATAATCCTAGGGGTGCCATGGTGTTTTTTTCAGGTGCAGAACTTTCGCTGCAGTAAAGCGCGCTTTTGACCAATATTTATCAGCTAAATTATTAATCGAAGGTTCCACCAAACTCTTTTTCTGATCAGTGTTTTTTTTTTATTTTTTTAGATTCATAAATCCAAAAGAGACATTGGTTTTATGATTAATAAAAAACTCCTTGATATCATTCAACTTTCAAAAAGACTCAAACTTACTAATTCCTCAAGCCATTTAATGAAATTTACCACAAAATCATCTTTTTTGACATCAACAAAAGGACTACCAATTGGACTCCAGTTTTTATTTTTAGGCACCAAGGTGGATTTAAGAAAATTTAAGAGCTGCTTTATAAATAAACGTGGATTTTTAATTTCGTCCTTGATTTCATATTCAATTAGACTTGCAGGAATTAAGTTATGTCCTTCTTGTAATACATGAGCCAAGGCAAAGCTTGCAACAGTGATAACACTCTTGGTGGAATGATATGACGATTTGACCGGGGCATGAGTTCTTTCTTCTAGAATTTCGATACAGTGTTTTATTAAAGCATGCAATTCTGGGCTGATATTTCCAAGGTTAGACCATCCAGCTGGAAGGTTAACGAGCAAGCTTTCCAATTCTCTAAAGTGTTCATCACCCCACATGTAATGCCCTCCAAACACCAACGTCCTGAAATGCCTTTTGATTTCTTCTGGCTCCGTTAGCTCTTGGGTAGAGACATAAATCATTTTAGTTAATTTGCTTGTAACACATTCATTCTTTCCAAGAAATGACTTACTTCCACCTTCATAAGCGGTCTCTGAACGTAGAAAATCAACAAATGAGCTATCAATCCTACTGAATAGAGAATCCCAGTAAGGTGGTAGATTGGCTTCAATTAATCTTCTTCCAAATAGTGGATTATTTATAGCTGCTTGTCTCAATTCTTTCCAAGAATCTTTCTTCGCACCTTCGCCAAATCTGATTTCTGTCAGGAAAACTAACCATCTGTGAAGTATTACCGGATATTCTAGCATGTGATTACACATAGTTTGATAAATTGGTTTCAATTGATCAGATTCCACAAGTCCTAACTTGCTTTTCAAAAAAACATTGAATAGTTCCCAAACTCCTGGGGGCCTATGCTGCTCTATTATGGGAATAAGTAGTTCTCTTGAAATAAAAGAACCCATTTTTTCTACATTATGAAACAATTCATGGATTTGATCTCCCAAACTACCTTGTAAATCGAGCCTTTGTCCTGTAATTTCAAAATAAGCTTTATAATAGTGATATTTGACGTCAAGGGTATTTTGAGAAGAAAGAACCATTTCATGTATATCTTTCTCCAAATTTTGATAGTTAACATAAGGAGGCTGACAATGAACCGAAAGAAGCTGAAGTATAGTTGGTAATTCTTCTTCAACCTCTTGTGTTACGGCGTGGGCGGAGTCACTTATGAATTGTCGCACGTTAGCCAAATAATTGAACAAGTTATTCATTGAGATAAGCATATTCTAAATTAAATTGAATACCGTAGTTAGTTTCTACAGTTTTTTAAGCAAGAAAAAGTAAGTGAAAATAGAAAAAGAACCCCCGTCTTGCCTTCTGATAAGAGTCAAGAAATACATGTTTTGGAGAGAAGAGTTATAATTAGTAATGACCTCCGGATCAAAATAAAGAGATTGAATAACCAATACTTACGTTATTTGTGGCTACAGAATTGCCGTCAATCAGACTCTGAATATTGTCTTTAATAAAAGTTGAATAGGTATATGTCTTCAGGTAATCTGCAATATCCAACCACAAAATGAGATTTTATTGATTGTGTTAGTAAACTCAATGGTTACCATCAAAAGCGCGATATTCAAATTTCTTCCAACGTTCAGGAGTTTCTTCAAATAATCTTTTCTGGAATAATTGAGACATTTTTGGATCCCTATTCACTAACAATCGTAAACCATAGAACACGATAAAATTGTCAAAGACAGTATTCCCAGAATTGTCTTCTCGTTCCATGGATGATTTTCTCAGTATAGTGAGCCCAGTACTCAGATACTGATTTGAAACTCCCGGTCCTACCAACTCATTGATCCAACTTTTAATCTCTGATGGTTGGGTGTTTGAAAAAAAATGATTCAGCAAGTCCCACATATAACAGCGATCTAGGATTGAAAGGACTTCCGCATTGTCAAGATGATTCTTTAGCATGCTAAAGTATCGTTGCTGGTTTTCATTCATCTGTGTTTGATGAATTATATATTTTGAAGCTTGATAAATCACTTCCCCTACTTGGAGTTTAAGTTGAAAATTCACTTGGGAATCCATTTTTAGATGCGCCAATAGCTTTATCTTGTATTCTAAGTTATTTAAATCTTCGGCTAAGACATTATGACAATCATCAAGATAACTCTGTATTCGAGATGGATGTAGAACTTTATTTGTGAATGCTTCTTGAGAATGGTGACTTTCACTATCAACTTCAGAAGATGCTTCTGAACGGCATACGGTATAAATATTGACAAATGGTTTTCTCTCAATCGGATCTATGGCCGTGACCCTCCGAATCCAAAGACTGGTACTAAAATAAAATAAAACAAGGATTGAAGGATGTGCTCTCATACTCAAAAAAGATTATGAGAAAAATTTCTTCCGGTAAAATATTTTGGCTGGTGAATAAGACTTTCCTATCTTTGAAATGGGATTTTGATAGTGAGCGGTAAGCAGAATGAAAATATCCTTGCGACATTTATTGTGCCCAAAGATATGAGTAGAAGCGCTAATTTAGAAAATGTGTAGACTAATAACTTTCTTTCAAGCTACTATATTGTTTTGAAACATGTCACTAGCTAATTAACGGACTACTTCACAGACAGTGAATGAAATAATGACGGCAAAATCAAAAAACCCCACAAACTTTTCCAACCCACAATAATAAAAGTAGAGCAAGCTATATCCAAAACTAAAACAGCTTAGAGGTTTCACTATTCTTATCTACATTCCTGCTGTTTTTCGCACTTCATATTCCTAACTGGGCGAGATGTTAAGAAATATATATATATGTGTCAGGCTGAGTTCAAGTACAGAGACGTGAATAGCTTGATTAGTCAGTTGTCTAGAAGATTTTAATGGTCCTATATGAATACTGTAGTACAAATCCAATAAGTAGTAAGATATAACTCAATATAAGGGACTCAGCAATTTAATCTCACTAATGATAAATGGTTTGCAATTTGTAGTTGGTAGAAAAATAGAGATAATAATTCAAACACTATTCAAAGACTTTTAATAGTACTAATGAAATGTATTGTAATTGTAATTGTAATGGTTATATGGTTTAATTGTAATGATAAAGAATGTAGAATATAAGCCCAAAAACCTCCTCCTTTTATACCCATGAAGTCCCCAATGTTCTCCCTTGATTTACCAAACCTCTACATGGCCAATGAAGCCTCAAATTAGCAGTTAAACATGCCCATCAACCTAAGGACACTACACACCAAGTAAGAAATCACTGATAGGAATATTCATGTGCGAGTTGGGGATATTTTAGCGAGGGATGTAAGGTCAGAAAAAAAATGTAAGAAAAGTAGTATGAGAAAATTACATGTAAGAAAAATCATTTGCTACCATTAGAATTTTTTTTTTTTCAAAATCTTTTCTTAAAAAAATAGGAAAAAATAAAAAATGAAATCAAAAATATTTTTTTTGAGAGAAAAATATTAAAAAACAAAATTTTCCATGGTTGCAAGATATTTTTCTTACACTTATCTTTGTCACATATTTTTCTTGCACATATTAGGGGGTATCAAAAATAGAAATCTACCCTTTCAAAATACCTCTTTTCTTCCACCAAATCAACAATGATCATTACTTAAAATATATGCCATATTGTGCCCCCAAAACACCTTTTTACTGAGAATTAATGTCAATGGTGTGGCTTTATTTTTGTGTTGTGAAATACCTTTTAAATAATTACAAATGTCTAACTTTGATAAACCCTATTTTTCTATCCTTATGTCCCTTCCTACAATATCCCCATCCATGATATCTTACTTGGTGCATGGTGGGATCAACCAGTTACAAAAGAAGAACCATATCACACACCAAAATACATAAATAACAAGTTTTAAGCCATCAAAAATAGAGTAATAACCAAAAAGAGAGTATATGAGTGTCATTCTTAAAATAAAAAGACTAAATAAGGAAGAAAAAGTACTAAATAGGGGGTGTCAGTTCTGGCAAATCCGCACTTACAAATCTGCACTTAAATTTGACCAAATCCGCACTTAAATAAGTGCGGATTTCCAAAACACACTAGCCCCAATACTGGTGGATTTCAAAATGAAATAAGTCACTTATTTCACTCAAATCCGCACTTTCTCAACCAAAAGTGCTGATTTCACCATCAAGTCCCATTTCACTGATTTGTCAGCATCATCCCATTCATACGCAGCACTCCGCAGCATAACACTTCATAACTCAAAACATCATACATCACTTACATCTTCATATCATATCATATAAGAGTCATGCCTTCCTCACTTTCAAATCGTGATAAATTACATAAAGCAATGACTTTCATGGCGCTTGAACTGCTCTTGGACTCTGATTCCGATTCTGATCTAGAAGAAGATTTTGTCGTTTTATCAAAAATGGCCAGGAAACGTTACCTTCTTCCCAGGTATAGGAGTTGTGGATTTTTAGGATTCAAGGAGTTTCTGTGCCCACTCTTTGTAACATATTTTATATATTTTATATTTTTTGTATATTTGTATTACTATCTTCTTTTATTGTCTTTTTTTACTCCCTCTCAAGAATACCCACTCTTTTCCCTTTGAAATATTTCTTTATCCTCACCTCATCCTTCTCCCCAACCTTTTCACTCCCTTCGTCATCATTTTCAACCCCTATCCACATTTTCCTCTCCCTCTCCACACCTCTCTACCCCTCTCCTCTCCTCTCCTTCCAGTTTGCTTACCTCCCCATTTCTTCCTAACACTTTATTTTTATATACAGAAATAGGGACTGGGTTGAAAGGGAGGAAATTGGGGTTCAAGAATTGTGGAGGCGAGGTAAAGGGGAGGAATGGGGCTACAAGGGTTGGAAAGGCTGGAGAGAGGGGTGAGGAAGGATATATGGGGTAGCGAAAAGGTTGGGAAAGAGTTGGAAGGGAAGATTAAGGGTTCCGAGGCATTTTAAATGAAGAAAAGGGTCTGGGAGAGGTTGAGAGGGGTGAAATGGGGATCAAAAGAGGATGGCATACAATGGGGCTGGGAGGATAGCGAAAGGCATGGGGAGGGAAGACAAGCCTGTGTTGATAGAATTGAAAGGGATGGAGATTGGTGCAAACAGAATGTGAAAATAGGAGGATGAACTCTGTTCTTTGGGCGAAGAACAGAGTTCACTTCCATAAAATATTAGCTGAAACATAGTTTTCAATTCTGTAAAAACAGTTGTAAGTAATAGAAAAAGTCACTGATTTTTTTTATATGTAATCCTTGCTTTACGAGGAGACTTTTGTGACGAAGCAGATTTTTGAATTACCTTTTGAGATTTGGAATGTCTGGGAGGCATTATGAAACTGGCACATAACAAGAAAAAAGATTAAAAAGTAGAAGAAATAAGTAAAAAAGAATGTAAACATGCCTGGTCAAAATATTGAAAATGTCAGGAAGGGGTGTGTGCCGAGGATTGATGGGTAGGTAGCGAGGAAGGTCAGTGTGTCACATGTGACAGGGATGGGGTAAGAAAGGAAGGGATGTTTTGTGGCCAAAATGTGGTTGTGAAAAAAAACGGGAAAAAAGTGCTGATTTGAGGTCATAACTGACACCCTTTTTTGAAATAAGTGACTTTTTTGCAAAATTTAAGTGCTGATTTGTAAGTGCTGATTTGGTTTGAAATCCGCACTTAATTTAAGTGCGGATTTGCCAGAACTGACACCCCCTAATATAACACATAATAAAGGGGGATCAACAGTAGAAATGGAAGGGCTAATTATTCCATATTAACATGTGAAATTCACATCCAAATATAACCAATAGGGGGTGTCAGTTCTGGTAAATCCGCACTAAACTTAAGTGTGGATTTCAAAGCAACTTAGAACTTAAATTTTGCAAAAAAATCACTTATTTCAAAAATGGGTGTCAGTTATGACCTCAAATCAGCACTTTTTTCCTGATTTTTTTTCACAGCCACATTTTGGCCACATCATCCCTTCCTTTCCTACCCCTTCCCTGTCACAAGTGACACTCAGACCTCCATCCCCTCATCAATCCTTGGCACACACTCCTCACTGATATTTGAAACATTTTAACCAGGCATGTTTTTTTCCTTCTTATTTTATAGTTTCAGCCTCTTCATCTCTTTTCTTGTAGCATACCAGATTCATAATGCCTCCCAGAAAGTCTAACACTTAAAAGACAACTCAAAAAATGCTACTTTACAAAGGTCTTCCTGTAATTCAAGCCCCTCACCAGAGAAATCAAAGTCTGGACAGCTAAAAAAGGAAGATTATCTCATCATCATAAACTTCCTCAAAATTAAATCAAATTATGATGAATGTTTTGGATGTGAGAAGTCCACCAGAATTAAATGTCCACCTTCATCAAAGGTCAATGGCTTTCTGTTAATGGCAAATGAAGTAAAAAAGAAAACAAAAGGGAGAATTGACATCAATCCTAAGAAAATGAAGGAGAGGTTCAAAAGTTATCAATCCAAATATAAAAAGGACCATTTCTCTTCCACTTCCACTGGCTTTGGTATTTAGGATGATGATTTCAAGATTGGAATTACAACTGTTTCCAAAAAGCTCAATGTCATGTGTACTTTCTATGAGGAAATGGATATTCTTTTTGGCTTCCAAGTTGATTTCAAACCTTGGTTTATACACAATACTACTAAGGATATACCCTCTGCTTTTCAACCATCCAATAATCCTCCCAACACACCTGTACTTCAACAACATCAATCCCCTCCAGATTCTAACCATAGTTCCCCTAAAGATGATCTGGACTATCAAGCAGAACAATTATTTCAGAGTAGAACTGTTTGAAAGTGGTCTCAAAGAAGGAAGAAAAATACAACAGACAAAGAAGAAGAAGAAGAAGCAAAAGAGCCAGAAGAAGAAATAAAAAGAATAACAACAAAACTAATAAAGACTAAGGATTTCAAAGAAACAACTATAGGACATAAAGGGCTTACTTGAATCAAGTAAGAAATTTTTTATTACGTTTAACTACAACAAAACAGAATATAACAGTGAACTTCTCTTAAAGCAACTTTGTATGTAGAAATATTTCTAATTTTATTTGTATTTAAAACACTGTAAATAAATGATTAGAAAAATCTGTATAATTGTAACAAAAATGTTAAATGATGAATTGTAAGGCTATGTAAGTAATGTGAACTACAAGGTGAGAAACCAAAGCATTTATATAGGCACATAAGGCTCTCTGAGATGTCACTAAATGTATATAAAAAGTAAAAGAAGGAAACTGTCAAGGGTCACTTTTGGTCTAGAAGCTTTGGTACGGTGTAATATGAAGATTGTAAGGATTTATTTGACTCTAAATAATTAGGTACGTATTTCTCAATCAAGGATGATTCTTTTACTCAAATTAAGAGGTAGTTTTTAATAATTTATATAGATTATAGAATTAGAATTACGTATGGTGTAAATACTAAGGATATAAAATATAATAAATAAGTTTTAATTGTTGTAGTTGTAGTAAAATGAGTTGGTAAAATAGAATGATCAAAAGACAACAAAAAGAGAGGCCTTTTATAGGCAAAGGAGAGACAAAGCACGGAAATCAAATTCTAAAAACAGTAGGAAGAGAGAGAGAAAAAGAACATTCCAGAAAGAGTATTTCAAATAAGAAAGTTATTCCAAAAAGAAGACATCAAAAAGATGTATTTACAGAGTATGTCAGAAATACATCAATATGTTTAATATTTACTATAAATGTCACTCCTAAATAAGAAATTTGATTTTTTTGTATATATTTAATATTATTTGAATATTTAAATCTTATTTTAACTTTGTATTTTATTTTTTTTAAATATAAAGTTTTATTTTTTCCCAACCTGTCAAATGAGCACGGTGTTAGAGAAAAATATAAGGGACAAAATTATAGTTTTAATTTTACTTATTTATTTAATTAATTAATTTAATTTTAACATTCTGTAACTAGTTAATTTATAACTAATTTTAATTTAACTAAATGATAATTAAATAAATAATAATTAAAGATGATAAGGTGCGGCTTCATCCAGTAAATAATTAATTATTTCACTGGGTAAGTCTAGTAGCCTGGCTGAAAGAAACAAATGGAAATGAATTTTAACAAAGAAAATAAGGTTGCAATGTAATTATGTACTAAAAAAGAATATAGAAACCCAATGTATCCACCCTTTAAGCCCTGTAACAATGTAGTAGCTAAAATGGGATACTGATTTTGTCAGCCTGGATATTCCCAGGACTTAGTAAAAAGTACTTATAAGTTATGTTAAACACATGGACTATACATGGGAGCAATAAATTAGAGTACACAAATAGTATACATAATTAAAATTATGATAATATACAAAATATGCCATTATAACACCTTATATACACACATATATCCACCTTTTATAAGTCTTATGTACTTAATATTAATTTGGAATATGTTAGAGTAATCTTAAGAACCTTAAATATAAGGCTACATAATTTTTAAGTACACTTAAAGCTGTTATTTTCATTGTTTTATGTAAAAAACAAGAAATGCGCTTTAAATCACTTAAAAGTTGATTATATTCGCTATAAATTTAATAATTATAAAAATGCGCTTTGAAAGATAAATTTTTCTTAATTAGGACTATTGATTTGGCTACTCAAATGCATAAAAATAAAACTTTTCAAATGTGGTGTTTTTAATGCCAGAAATGGCTTCTGTGTACTGACCACATACTGACTGCATTTTTCCCATGTAAATAGCTTCATTTTTAGCAAATTTAGCTTTTTCACACTATAATTACCCCACATTCTACACCCACTGTGGGGAAACACACTAAAATAGGCAACAGGCGCTTATTTAGTGTCCTAGCTTAATTATAAATGCATTGACCTTCTTTATATGCACTAAATTCATTAATAAACTCATTCTTGGCACTTTAATTCACTACCACGCTTAAATTTACCTAAATTAGTCAAGTATTTACCCGTGTGAGCGCCTTCCAAGGACTGCATGTAGTTACCCCACATCTCACGCCTTTTTTGGGTTTTTTTGGTGGTTTCTCAGTCAATTTTGGTTATTTTTGAATGGGGATTTCACATAGTATAATGTCAGGATTAGCCCCAACATTTCTACAGTTAATCACCCTATTATTAAGTATTAATTAGTCTTAATTTTCCCTTTTTGGCCTTTTATATTAATGTATAATACACATATACTCTCTTTTTTTGCTTATTCTTTATTTTTGATGGATTATCCCTATTACTACAGGATTTTGGCAGGTGATATCATTCTAATTATTTTACTAGTCACTATTTTTGGTTCTGAATATGTCTATTGGATAGAATGAGGTGTCATTAACTGTGTATTGAGCTGGTAAATCATAGGGGTCATTGGGGAAGTAATTGTGTATAAAAGGAGGAGGTTTTTGGTCTTATTTTCTTCATTCTTTATCATTACAATTCAAACATATAACCAATACAATTACAATACATATCAATAGTACTTATAAAGTCTTTGAATAGTATCTGAAATTATTAAATCTATTTTTATACCAACTATAAAGATTGTAAGCTTTATATAATTAGTGAGATTAGAATTACTGAGACCCTTATATTGAGTTATATTTTAATACTTATTGGATTTGTACTACAGTATTCATATAGGACCATTAAAATCTTCTAGAAAACTGACCATTCAAGCTAGTTCACATCTTTGTACTTGACCTCAGCCTGAAAATTAGGGGCCTTTCTTCAAGAATTCTGTTGGTTATCTTCCAGTAAGTAAAAAATTCAAAAAAAGAGGCTACAAGTAAATAAAATCCCTATAGAAATATTTGGGTAATTACAACAGGTTGGGGTCACTTATATAGTGATTTCAGGAAAAGAAGCCCTGTTATATAATAAAATTGTGATATTGAATCAACAATTTTACCATTAATTTAACATATAATTGTTATTAGTGGGTCTGTCAATAGACCAATTAAATTTGTGATCTTTGCAGATAAAATTTTTTTACCACTAATTTAACATAAAATTGTTATTAGTGGGAGTCTGTAAATAGACCAATTTAATTTGTGATCTTTTCAGATGATAAACCAATTAAACTGATTAATTGTTTTCTTGTAACAGGACTCTTAATTCCTTTTTATTGTTTTGTAAAATTTATTTAATATTTAGAAAGAATCTTACCGACAGATTTTCTTTTTTAAATATAAAAAAACGGCTACATATTGTAGACCAGTTAAAAAAAGTGACCACATAAAAGCATATTTGACTTTTGACACTTATAAATTCACTTCATACCTACAAGTAAGCAATAAAATTGTCTTCAGTGGTATTGATAAATACTGATAAAACTCCTTTTTGAAGTTTTAAGAACTCAAATTTCAATTCTTTGATTAAATTCCATGTAAAAATGTGTGACAACAATGATGTTGTGAGTAATAAGGCAAAACCTTTTAGCTTAAGACCTAGAACTGAAAGACCTGTTACAGGAAATTCAAATGGAGGGCCAGGATTCCCCCACAAACATCATCACTCCACAAATTTCTCTGGAGGAAAGGGAAAAACTATTAAAACAGGTATCAATAAAGAAAACAAGAAATACCTTACAAGAGCAAATTCATTCCCTCTCCACTCTACTGAAAAACTTGACAATAAGATTCAACAATTTAGTGGACCAGACAAACAATCTGGAGAAAAGAGCAGCTCAGAGTTTTGTAGAAGTCAATCAAGCTCTAGTAGAAATAAAGGCTCAACCACCAACAGTGGCACCCAACAAAAACCATAGCAACACCTCCAGCCCAAGAGGGGGACCAAAAAATTACTGTAATCAAATGGAAGTGGGATTGGTACGCCCAAAACTACAACTGTCTCATCAGTGGCCTATTTGTAAGTGATAATAGTGATGTTATTTTCTTGATTATTGTTTGTTTTTCAAGGTTTTGTAAACGGACGTTGTAGGTAGACTCTTACAGTTGCCTTGCTGTAAGCAGAATCCGAAGGAGTTGGATAAACTGAAAAAAGCCATGTCCATCTATGTAAAATAAGGGTTGTTCAAATAACTAAGATCTCTAGTCTACTTGAATTGATTGAAATATATATGTGAAACTGATTTATATAAACACTTATTGAGATTTAGAAAATAGCAGCTGTTGAAAAAGAAATACTGATGACAACAATTAAGGTGTACCAGTGAAAGATCTGAAAAGATAGACTTATATGTTTTTATTTGATTATATTTTAAATGACTTAACATCAAAAACAAGTCCCTGAGATGGAGACCTTTCCAATGATACCCTATATGTGATGAAAATATAATTTTTGTGATGTATTTCAAAAGTGTTATGAAAAAATATAAATTTTATAAGGGTATTATAATTTTATTTAATTTTGTTGAGTAACAAAAAATATGAATAATGGTTGTTAATTATATTCCAAAAAGACCCTTATTATCAAAACTAAAAAGACAAAAACATCTAGAAGACTAAGATTCCCCCTTTTCTATCTGATTCTCCTACTCCTGACTTTTCCAACAATACCCTACATGCATAGGATCTACAATAAACTATTGATCTAATAAGCATAATAAATTCTAAACAAATTTTGCCACAATAGCCAAATTTTTCCACAGTGACCAAACTTTGGTACAGTGTCCAAACTTTGGTACAGTGACCAAACTTTGGCACAGTGACCAAACTTTGGCACAGTGACCAAACTTTGGTCCAATGACCAAACTTTAAACCAGTGACCAGACTTTCCCATTGTGAGCAAATTTTGCCACAATGAGCTCTTTTTGCCAGAGTGAGCTAAATTTTCCACAGTGAGATAATTTTGCCACCATGACCAAACTTGGCCACAATGGCAGAATTTTTCCACTACACTTTGCTTTTGCACCAGAAAATCACCAGAGAAAACCAGAGCGCACTGGAGCACTGGAGCTCAGTGGCCATTTCATCAGCACACCATATCCACCAACAATACTATATGTCACTAAATCAAGTAAAACACTAAGAAAACAGTAAAATATGATAAAAAACCATCAAGACTTAAAAGATAGAGAAAAATCTGGGCTATCCAATGATAATAATCACCTTCCAAAATTTCAAATATCCAGCCTTATAATCCAGAAAATTGCTATTAATCTTCAAAATAAACCTAAAAAAGCCCCAGAAAATACTAAAAATTGGAGAATCACCCAAGAAATCCAATATTACCATTTCCAAATCCATAAAACCATCAAATCACAAGAAAAATACCATCATATAACCATTCCAAAATGCCACAAATCATCCCAAAAATATCCATAACCAAATTAACACTTGGTAACACCAAAATTACTTTTCAACCAATATTCAATCAAATTTTCATCTAAGTGGCATACCCAGATGTGGAATGCCACATCCTCCCTCCAATATGGAATGTCCTCATTCCCAACTTTGCATAATTGATCACCCAAAATCTTCCATCTCTTTCTTCAACCACCATCATCTCCAATCACACCATTAACCAAGTCTCTTCTAAATCAACCTTCAATCTCATCATTTTAAAATGTCCTTCAAAAAACTAGCCGCTCCATGTGAATTATGCGCTTGCTATCAAGTACCCTGTCTAATGTCTAATCCTAATTTTCTTTAAAAGAATTTATTCAAAACAGCTTCCTTATCCAAAGTACAATCTTCAATAGATCCTGGCCTAATTCAGCCTTCTCAAGATCCAGATCCTATAATGACAGTTCCTCCTATGAATTTCACTGAAACAATGTTTCCTGGCTCAAAATTTAAGAACTTATGATGTTGGTAAAGTGAAGACGGATTATATTAATCATTATCCTAATTTTCATTGCTATCTTTTTCTTGACTTTACTGTTGAGTTGAAGTGTAAAATTTTGATCTATTTTCAAGAAACTCCAGCCAAAAATCATGAAGATATCCTAAAGAGAAGACTCCTAATACAAAGTTTTGATAATGATGTCAAACAATTTCAAAGAAATTATATTTTCTAATTAGTTTATTTTGATGAATGTTGTTTTAGCTGGTCTTCTACAAATTTAAACTGTTTTTCTTCTTCTCTGGCTCTTGATATAAATAATAATAATAATAGTAAAAAAATAAATTTTTGTGATGATTCCACTACTGAGAGCAAGATTTGAATCCCTTCAGACTCCCATATACCAGTCTTCCATCTATGTCACAGCATGAGAGAGTGGATCTCACTAATGAGATGAATACACTTGATTCCATTCTCATAGGTCCCTGCACTGAGCCGCATTCTTTGATTCCAATCTTGCCATGAGGTCCTCCAAGCTTCCACCAAACAGCCTAACACTGAGGCTTTTAAATAAAACAATAATCAATCCAACTACCACCCTGACATATAATTCTTTCATCACACTTTTCATCCATTTGCTACTCAGCAACCTTTACAAAATACTTTTATCCAGGCTTCCAATATTTGATTTTAATCTTTTAAACCATTTTAAAGCGCTACAAATATCACCTAATTAAACCATTATGCCTTTTTAGCATCATTACCACCTAAAATTTTATTCTACTAAATCTTAACAGCACCTAAATCCAACAATGTTTGAGCGTCCAGTTTAAAGTCCTGGTGGAGAGAGATAAATTAAAAGATTGAATTGAGTTGATAAAATAGATTGACATTCCAGTTTAAAGTCTTGGTGGACCAAACTTTTAATCGATTGCCAGTTTATAGTCTTAGTGGACTAAAGATCGTTTATGTGCATTGATATAGTGATTTCTTCTTAATTAAGGCCTAGGCTTGAACAAAGATTAAATAATTTTGATAATCCAGTTTAAAGTTATGGTGGACCAAAGAATGTTGACTTGCCAGTTTAAGGTCATGGTGTAAAAGGCTTTTGTAAATATTAAAAGAAATCTTCATAAATTTTCAGTTTAAAGTCTTGAAGGACTAACAGCATCCAAAGGAGAACCAAATTATTTAAGAAAATCTTGAAAACTATCCAGTTTAAAGTCTTAGAAGACTAAAGATCTTGAAAAAAATAAGACCTTGAAGAAAGTCTTGAAAATTAGCTAGTTTAAAGTCTTGGAGGACTTACAGATCTTGAAATGGGATCCAATTTTTCTCTAGCTTCACTTGACCCTTTTTCCTGTATAAAATATACTATGAAAGAAATAACCAAAAAGAAAAATTTGAAAATTAAAAAAAATTGAGAAAGAATTCTATATTTATATATTTATTTTATTATTATTATTATTATTATTTTATTTTAATTTTTAATTTTTAATTTTTATAATAAAAGAGTGAATTTAGAAATAAAATAAAAATATTGATTTCTAATTAAAGTTTAAGAAAGAAAAATATTTAAAAAAAAGATTTTGAAAAATTTGAAAATAAAAATTAAAAATTTAATAGATGCCCCCTGGCCAATTGATGAGCCATACCCTCAACATCATACCCACATCCAAGTGCAACTTGATGTGGTTACACAGTTTTGAGAATTTAAATATAATAAATTAAATGAATGTTTTTTTAATTATTTTTTTATTTATTGATTTATTTTTCTATAGAAGTTTTTTTTTATTTTTTTTATTTTTAGAAAATAGAAATTTGAAATAATGATCACTGGGTGGGCTCCCTCCAATTTGTAAAAATGATTAGAGACCACCAGTGAGCATTACCCTTAACATTAATTTTAAAGATGCAAAATATAAAAGAAATATATTGAAATCACAAAACAAAAACATAAAAGAGAAAATACAACTAAACAAAATAAAATAAATCTTGAATCCAGAATTAAGAGTTGTGTCTTTTTTTTTGTTCCAGTTTATAGTCTTAGTGGACTTCCTATAATTCAAAAAACAAAGCCAGAATTCAACTAGAAACAGGGAAAAATTGGTAACAAACATTGTGGGGTAATTGTGTATAGAGCAGCCAGCCCATCAATTACCCCCAAACTTTCCAATATTTAATTCAGAACGTTCCCCTGTGAACACTTCTACCAATAAAAAATTTATCAATCCGACATATATCTTCTCCATAATTTTTGTTGCTTTTAAGAGTTTTAAGAATTTTCAAACAAATGTCTTCATAAATGTTGTAAAATTTTGTTAACAGTTTCATCTCCCATACCATAGTAAAATGACAGTAATATTTTTAATAAGAAAGTAGTTTATCCTCATTCCGGAGTTAAACTTGATAATGAATGATCTTTTTGTTTAGTTTATCCTCATTGCGGAGTATACTTCTGTCCTTGTAGTACCTCTAGGATAGAGCCTCTTAACTTGATAGGCAGATACCGTCATTTTTAGTACCACTCCATCCAACTCTTCTAAAACATATGAACCACCAGATACTTTTTCTTGACTTTATATGGTCCATTCCACCTATCTGAAAACATCTTTCCCCATTGGCTCTCTAAACTTCTATTATACACCAAAACCATATCTCCAGTTTTCAAAGCTTTTCTAAGTTGATGTGCAAACCACTTATCCCAATATCTAAATGACTGATTTTGGATCTTCATCATCCGCAAATATGCCTTTTCTAAGTACTCTTCTTTCTTTTCTAGCTGCATCATTCTTGCACATAATAACTCTTCAGTAGTCTTGACCATGTCCCAGTCAAGTACAAGATATGATTCAGCTTCCAAATCAACCGGTAAAACTGCTTTCTGTTTAAAAACAAGTTCATAGGGTGAAAATCTGGTTGTCCTTTTGGCAGTAATTCAATCAGCAAATAAAACTAAAGGTAAGCAATGCCTCCACTTTTCAGCACTTGACCCACACATTTTGACTAAAGCATCCTTAATTACTTGATGCCCTCTTTTAATCATACCTTCAGCTTCAGGATAATAAGGGGTTGCTACCCTAACCTTTGACCCAACTTTTGATATAGCTTCTCTAAACTCTGTCCCAAATTCAGGACCTCCATCTACTGTCACCAACTTCATTACTCCATACCTATATACCCAATTTTTCAAAATAAATTCTGCCACATTTTTGGAAGTCAAATTAATAAGAGGCGCTGTGGTCTTCCAACATTGGCAGGGGCCTCTGTTGTGTTGTCATAGCGTGATTTTGTGTTTTAAGGGTTTTAGTAGTTGTAGTGAATTTTTCTAAGTAGATTAGATGTTTTTATTAGTTTTCTGGCTTCAGGGAGGCCAGGCCGCTTCAGGCGGCACCTCCGACGTTGGGCAGCCCGCCTGCCTCTGTTTTAGAAGGTTGGGGAGCGCTTCTGGAGGGTTTTTATTCAATTTGGCTGGTACAGGTGCCAAATTCATTGGTGTGCATAAGCTCTTAGATAGTGGTCTATGTGTACATACTGAATAAGACAGTTTGGGGCAACTTTAATTATCATACAACCATCCAGAGGTGATATCCTTGTTCCTCACTCAGTTTTCACTGTTTTTGGCCACAATTGGCTGTGCTGTTGCAAGGTTAGTTCTTCATTTAACTCAACTTTGGAAACTGGTTCTCTGGTATAGTCTTGCAAGCTATATCAAGTATTATTGCTGTCTCTGGTGTGGATTTGCAGCCTACATCAAGTATCTTCGCTTTATCTGGTGTGGACATTGGTCTACATTTCAGTTCTTTGGTCTGGTAGTCTGTCTGGGGACTACTTTCTTGGCTCATCAAGCAGTCAAGTGTGTTGAAAAAGGGGCATTAGCAAACAGGAACCAACTTACTTTAGCAAGTAAATCTCACTCTATTTTTCTAAAGGGACAGGGTATTTTCTCTCTGGTTTTTCTCCAACTCCCTTGGTCAATGCCTATAGCTAGTACTATAGGATTGTCTACATTTCTGGCGCCCAACATAGGGTAGAACTTTCTAGTTCTTTGGAATCTATGTTTTCTTTGGTTGGCTCTTTTTGATGTTTTGGTCTGGAGGAATGGCTTCTGGTTCCTCTATTCCTGTGGTGACTGTCAGTGGGGGAGATGGTCCTCCTGCTGTGATGGTCAAGGAGTGTGTTAGGATTAAAACTTGGGATGGTACCAAGTTTAATGGGGAGGATGTCAAGTGGTTTCTGGAGAAGTATGAAACTGCTGCTGGAGTGGATTTTGCTTCTTACCTGGACATGGTGAAGCAGATTATCTTCTTCATTGGTGATAGGGCAGTGGAGAAGGAGATTGTGGCCATGTCTGGCTACAAGAAGAGGGATTGGAAGTTATTGTGTAGGAAGATGGTAGATAGATGGGGTGTCAGGTTCACTATGGTTGATCTAAACAAGGTTGTAAGTGTAAGGAAATCTTATGGTGGTGTTGGTAACTTGCATAGTTACAGAAAGTTTCTTCTACAGTTTGATCCTGTTGTGGAATACTTGGTAGAAGTGGAGGAGCTGGCACATGAAAATGCTGCCAAGGTTGTTTTTTGGTCTTCCCTGGCTAGAGATTTCAGGATGGATGTGTTGAAGGAGCTGTCAAGGAAGGACTTGATGAAGACTCTTTCTAATGGGGACCAGAAGTTTGCTGCCTTGGATAAGGTGAAGGAGGCTGTTGAGGCCCATTTGAAGTTATTGGCTGTGGACACCTATCAGGAGGGGTGTGCCAAATATGTCAGCATAGTCAGTGAGGCTTTGTCTGAAGAGGAAGTTAGGGTGAAGAAGGAGGAGAAGAATATGGTGAAGGTTCCCAAACAGGAGAGGGACCCAGTGGTGGAGCAGTTGGCTGATCTCACAAAGCAGCTGCATATTTTTGTTCAGGAGGCTAAGAAGGCCAATAAAGCACCTTCTCAGCCTAGAGATTTTGATAGGAGGGCTGGTAGGAGTGATCCTTGGGTCTGCTCTTATTGCAGCAGGAGGGGGAACAGGTCCAATGATTGTTGGGAATTGAACAGGGATGTGTCTGAAGGAAAGGTGGAATTTGATGGCAGGGTTTTCAAGTTCCCTGATGGTTCTTTTGTGAAGCCCAGTGAGGGGCAGGCTCCTGTTGATTTGGTCAGGAGAAGGGGTGGTCTCAATCAAAGGAGGCCAAGGTTTGAGGAGATTCCTGATCAGGGGAAGTCTTCTGGTAAGGAGGATGATGAAGTCAACGGAAAGGGAAGGAGGTCAATAAGGTCTCTTTTTCTACTTCCTTTGGTGGTTTGTAGTTGTATTCCTGTGGTGGACATTCAAGTGGAGAATGCTTGGATGCTGTATATGATGTGGAAGCAGGGAAGTTGGGAAGGCCTAAGAGCAGTTCTCAGGCCCAACCAAAGCCAAAGGCTTCAAGGGTGGATCCTAAGCTGAGTGCAGCTAGGAAGAGGTACAGCAAAGGGGAGCTGTATAAGATGCAGAAGGGTATGGCTGACATGGGCCCCCCTAGTTTTGGTGCATTGAACATGAGTGGTGAGCCAATGACAATGGAGATTGATTCTGACTCTGAGGAGGATGTCCCTTTGGCTTCATTGCCAAAGCCTGCTGGAGTTAGAAGTTCAGGTGAGGGATCTGGTTTGGTTCCTGTTGATGGTAAATCTGTTGGTGGTGCTGGTCCTCAAGAAGCTTCTAGGACTAAGGTAGTGAAGAAAAGAGCTCTTTTTGAGAGGCCAGTAGTTTCTGGTCAAGTTAATGTTATGGAATCTGTTCTTGAAAGAATGAATCAGGGTAAGGTTTCCCTCACTTATGGGGAATTGTATGCTATCAGTCCAGGGTTGGCTGATAGACAGAAAAAGTTTTTGACCAGGAGAAGAGTTTCTTCTGGGGAGGTGGAATACATTTGTTATTCTGCTGAAAAGTTTGGTGAGGGGTTGGAAACTCATTTTTCTGCTCCTCTGGGGTATGTCAATGTCACTCTGAATGGCAGGGAGGCAAGGGCATTGGTGGATTCAGGTTCTCAGATAAACCTGATTTCTTTGTTTGAGGCTACTCATTTGGGCCTCCCCATCAAAACTGTTATTGGTGGGAATTTGAGAGGGATCGGTGGCCATGTCACTGAATTGGTTGGAACTTCTCAGTTTGTGAACATAGATGTTGGTGGAGCCTCAGGGAAGGTTCATTTTTATATTGCTAAGGGAACAGTTAAAGCTGTTTTGGGTGGGCCATTCTTGATAGATTTTCAGGAAAGAATTGGTTACCAATTTGATTTGGGAATCAGTTTGGAGTTGACTGGTGAAGATGAAAGGAGACTTCACATGAGGTTATCATCCCCTGGAGAGGATGTTGGGAGACCAGGCCTGGTTTATCTTCAATGTGCCAGTGCATGGAGTGTTGCAGGAGAAGGAAAGAAGTAGGTGCTGCCTCTGGTTTTTTGGAGTGTGGCTTGGGCTCTAGTCAGGGTCTGTCTTTTTTAGAATGAGTAGGGCTGATAACCCTAGTGCTACAACCTCTCCCCAAGATGAAGAAATCCCAGGCTGTAGTAGGTCAGCTCCCTTGGAGATATACCAAGTGGATTTTCAACTTTCTCTCTTTAATGTTTCTCTTCTCTGCAAGTATTCATCAAGTTTTTTATCAAGTCTCTGTTCTCTCATAAGATTCTCAATTATTTTTAATTCAAGCTCAAGGAAGAAGATTGGTTATATATCTTTATTGAAAGATATGCAGAAAAGTTTTGGGGTGGTGAGATTGGGGTCTAAAAGTAAGTCCTCCCAATGGTGCACCACTAGGGTTTCTTCTACACCTTTCAAAGACATTACCTTTATAGGTATGGGTTGATGAAGTTGGTGACTGTTGATGGCGGTTCAGAGTTTGGTGCCAAATTTAAAGAAGCTGTGGCTAGTGTTGGTTCTAAAGTTAGAGTGGCTACACCTTATTATCCTGAAGCTGAAGGCATGATTGAAAGAGGCCATCAAGTTATCAAGAATGCTTTGGTAAAGATGTGTGGGGATAGTGCTGAAAAATGGAGGCATTATTTACCCTTGGTGTTATTTGCTGATAGGGTCACTGTGAAGAGGACAACTGGCTATTCTCCTTATGAGTTAATGTTTGGTCAGAAAGCTGTTCTACCAGTGGACTTTGAAGCCGTCTCTTATCTTGGAATTGATTGGGATGATGTGCACTCAACAGAAGAATTGCTCTGTGCCAGGATGCAACAGTTGGAATGTAGAGAGGAATTTCAAGAGAAGGAATACTCTAGAATGATGAAGATTAGGAATCAATAAGTCAGATACTGGGACAAGAAGTTGGCTCATAGACTCAGGAATCCCTTGAAACCTGGTTGTTTGGTTTTGGTTTATAATAGAAGTTTGGAGAGTCATTCACCACACAATATGGGGGGCGGACTTGCTAGCAAGTCCGCAACCTTGGACCCAAACTCACCATAGATTGAACACACATTGAGCTATTGATAAATGAACCATACAATCAGGGATGAACACCACTCAGCAGAACAGTTTTAGGTGGGTGTTCAAGTAGAGTTCAGTATGGGTTCAGTATGAGTTCAGTCTGAGTTCCATCTGAGTTCAGGTTGAGGACTTGCTAGCAAGTCCACCCCCTATATTGCGTAGTGATTGGGGAAAAATGTTTGCTGACAGATGGAATGGACCTTAAAGAGTCAGATCTCAGGTGTCTGGAGGTTCTTATATTTTGGAAGAGTTTGATGGTGCAGTCTTAAAGAAGAGAGTGGCTGCAGATCAGGTGAAGAGGTTTTATCCCAGAGGCACTAGACATGAAGAAGATTGACTCCGCAATGAGGATAAACTATGGAGCGTTCTTTAAATTTTGGAATTTTTTATGTTGCAGAGCAACTTTTGTGTTGGAAAGTTTTTGTTAGAAGGTACCCATGGGTGGGGCTTCTAGATTTGATCTTGGCAAGTGTATGGGTAACTTATGGGCTGGCTGCTCTGTAGAACAGTTACCCCAGATTGTCTGTTTCCAACCCTTTCTCTTAATTTGGTTGAACTCTAGTATTGGTTTCTTTTCACAGGTTTTAGTCCTCTATGACTTTAAACTGGAATTTCCTTTGGTTTTCAAGTGCTGGACTCTTCACTCTTATTGGTTTTAGTTTATTGTGTTGGATGTTGTGTTTTTGTTAGAAGGTACCCAGGGGAGGCTTCTAGATTTTATTTTGGCAAGTGTGGGGGTAACTGATGAGCTGGCTGCTCTGTAGAACAGTTACCCCAGAATGTCTGTCTCAAGTCATTTGTTTTTCCTAGTTAAATTCTAGTTCACTTTTTTATTATTCAGGTTTGAAGTCCACTATGACTTTAAACTGTTTTGGGACTGGCTTCTTTATCTTTGGTTTTTTTTTGGTTTGGTGGTGGATCACTGGTGGTCTCCCATAATTTTTACATATTGGAGGGAGCCCACCCAGTGATCATTTCTATGGACTGGACTTTCTCTTACTGGACCTTCTCTTAATCTGGACCATCCATGGAGCTGGACTTTCTTTGATTTTTTTAGTTATGATTTTTCTAGATAGTAGTTTCAGATTATTTTCTTTTTTCTCTTATTTTCTTTTAGTTTTTTTATGGGGGTTGTTAAATTATAAAATTAAAAATATAGGGTGTTACCACATCAGGGTCACCTGGATGTGGACAAGCATTGGTGGGGAAAGGCTCATCAATTGGCCGGGCAATGCTATTTTATCATTTTATTTTATTTTATTTTTATTTTCATTAATTTCATTTTTAATTTTTTATTCTCATTATTACCCTTAATTTATGTTTCTTATTTCAAATCATTTAAATTATTTAAGGTGTATCCACATCAAGGTGCACTTGGATGTGGGCAAGGTATCAGGGGATCAGCTCATCAATTGGCTGGGGGATACCATTTGTATTATTTTTTATCTTTTATTTTATTTCATTTATTTTTATTTTTATTTTATTTATCAATTTTTAATTTTAGTATGTTAGTAGACTGTTAAAAAAAATTAGAATTTATAGTTATTAATCTTTTTTATTTATTTATTATTATGTTTTTTTAATCTTTTTGCAGGAGCTCAATGTCTGGATGATGAAGTTTCTGGAGGCTGGTCCGGATTATGATGTCGTTTTGTTTTTTGTTGGGGCTGTGGGAAGCACTGTGTTCTTTGAAGTGCATCCTGCTGGAGAGATTATATGGATTATAATGGGCAGGAATGGGTTTGGATTGAAGTTCAGAAGAGGAAGAAGAAGAGGCAGAAATGGATTGTTGGAAGGTGTGCTTAATGATCCTAGACATCTTCCAGTGGTGTCCAATAGTTGTTTCCTCAAGGTTTTCTCAAAGTAATTTAAAGTTCCATGGAGGGCAAAGGCTTTCAGCATGTTTGAACACATGGTGCTGAGGTGTTGTTTCATGTCTTCATAATCCAGGGTCAAAGAAGTTTCTAGAGATTGGACAACTCCAATAGTAGATTCAGGAGGAGGGGTGCCATCTATTCAAGAAGAATTGGATCAGTAATTATATTTGTTGAAGAAATTGGATGAATTAATGTGGTACTTTTGGAAGCTCATCAAATTTGTAAGCAGCTGGAATTTGGACTTCTGAAGATTTTGGAATGGTGATAGTAGGTGGATCAATAAGGGAAAGATATGTATTCTCTTGGTCTTTCTCTAAAAGGTTTTGAGAAGGTGAACTAGGAGGCTGATGTTCCTGGGGCTTAGTTGGAGCAGCAGATCTGTTGTTGCTGTTGTTAATATTGCTGCTTGATTCAGTTGGATGAGGTTCTGGTGATGGAGTACCAGGGTTGTTATAAGATGGGGCAGGAGAGGGTGATCTGGAAGCGGATTGATCTCTTCTGGATGGAGCTTTTGAAGGAATGGAACTGTCAGAAGAATAGTTGGCTGACAGAGGAGAGGTGTAGTTTCGTTGCCTTAACTGGGGGCAAAGTTGTTGGTTTGGTGCAGTGTTGGGTGCTCTGGTGTCTTCCTGGGGTCCTCTGGCAGGTCTCATAGAAGTTTGGGAAATTTTGGAGTTTTTGGACCTTGGAAAAGTTGGCTGCATTGCTCTGGGAGCAGTGGGAGGTGGCTGCATGGAGTTGTTTTTGTTGATTGGAGGAATTTGGCTGTTTTCTGGTTGTTTTTGGAGGTTTTGAGCCTGATTTTAACTGTCTAGTGAGGTGGGCGGGCCGCCTGGACACGGTCTAGCAGCCTAGGAGCTGCTTTTGAAGCTATTGGAGCTAATTTAGCAGAGATAAAAGCTGTTTCTTGGGAAGTTAAAGCAGGCCTTTTTGGGAGAGTTCTGGAAACTGAGTTCCGGGATCTTCCAGATGGTGCTGAGGATAAAGATGAAGAGGCTGGACCAAGCTCTGGGAATCTGGTAGGGGATCTGGAGAGGTATTTATGAGAAGGTGAAGGAGGAGGAATAGGGTAGTTGTAATCTCTGTCACATTTCTTCTTTTTGGAGTAGCAAGAATCACAGGCCCTGTTGTAGAATTTGGCTTCAGGAGTTGGAAGAGTGAATGTGCAAGGTCTGAACATGTGGATGCACTTCTTGCAGGCATAGTCCTTGGGAGCAGTGAAGCAAGGAATATTGGAGGGGTCAACATCAGGGGATCCAGCCATAATCTGTGGTGAGAAAAGATGATGGAAAGAGATAAGAAGGAGATTTTTGTCAGTGATGGGTAGATGATGAAGTGAAGGTGGAAGTTCAGCAGGTTGGCTGTAGGTGTATTCTGTATGAAATTGGCTGGGTCTATTTTATGTGAAATTCTGTTAGTCCATCAAGACTCTAAACTGAAAAATCTATTGTTTCAAGAATAGTCCATCAAGACTCTAAACTGAAAAATCTATGGTTTCAAGAATAGTCCATCAAGACTTTAAACTGAACACTGTGTTAGTCCCCCAAGAATCTAAACTGAGGATTGTTTGATGGTGTAGTCCCCCAAGACGATAAACTGAGGAATGGGGTTTTTTTTGTTGGAATGGGTTAGAAATATTGGCAGAGGGTATCCACAGGGGGAGCCTCTGAATTTAGCAAAGGCAAGTTTGGGGATAATTGAAGGGCTGGCAGCTCTATTCACAATTACCCCAGAATTTTAGTTTTTTCTCTGTGTCTTAATGTGGTTGATCTCTGGTTCTGGGTTTATGATTTAAGTTTTTGAGTCCCCCAAGACTTTAAACTGAGGGTTTTTGAGTCCCCCAAGACTATAAAATGAGGATGGTCCCCCAAGACTTAAAACTGAGGGTTGTTTGTGGTTACATCCTATAGAGGGTGTGGTCAATTTTTCTTTTCTGAATCAAACTCAAGTACTAGTGGAATTACAGAGGGAATCAAGAGATGAAATGAAGTGTTCAGAATTAGCCTTGAACTAGTGAATGAGGTGTCTTCTGTTCTCAATGTCATGTGGATCTCTAGCAGGAGTGGATTGGAAGTAGTTTAGCAGAAGGTGTTTCTGTTGAGATGTGTGTTGTTGGAACTTGGCCTTAATTGTGGGCAAGTGGAATGGTGTTGTTGGTTCAATTGATCCTACATTGTTATCATCACTGCCAGAAGATGAAGGAACTGAGAAGTCATCAGTTTTATAAAGTTGAAAGAAGAAATAGAAGTTTTTACCATCAGATGAACCAGGGATGGTGGAACTTGTTGTTTTAGTGGTTTTTGCACTCTTCTGGGAAGGGTTTAGCTTTTTGATTAATCTGGGAATCAAGATGGATGGTCCAGATCTTTTGGTGCTCGTAGAAGATGGACCAGGTTGAGGTGGAGGTGAAGCTGATGCAGAAGATAATGGACCAGGTCTGTAGCAGGTCTTCTTTCTGGATTGGAAGACATCACAGGATGTTCTGTATGGATGGACAGGAGGTTTGATGGTGCAGATTAGATTATTTTCAATGCAGTATTGGCAAGGACCCATTTCAGAGGTAGATTTGGGAAGAAAGTTGAACATGGTGCTTTGATGAAGAAAGAATATGGTTATTCTTAATTGGAGGGAGGATGTGGTCTTCCAACATTGGAAGGGGCCTTTGTTGTGTGTTTTGGCGCTGTTTGTGCATGTCTTAATTGACATCTGTTAAGGAATTGGGTATTTTTCTGGTTTTATTCCGTGGACATTGTGTCTGCGGGTATGTGGGTACTATCATTGGATAGCCCTGGGTTTTCTCTATATTTTATGTCTTGAAGACATTTTTCATATTCTGAGTTTTAAGGGGTCATTTCCTCATTTTTCAGTTACAAAAGATAGCTGTTTAATTTTATTTGTGTTTTACGGGCGAACCTTAAGTCTTAGGGTTAAGTACTTAGTACCATTGGATAGGGCTAATTTAGCTCTATATTTCATGTCTCAATGTTGTTATAGTGTAATTCCGTGTTTTAAGGGTTTTAGTAGTTGTATCTAATTTTTCTAAGTAGATTAGGTGTTTTTATTGGTTTTCTGGATTCAGGGAGGCCAGGCCGCTTCAGGCGGCACCTCCAACATTGGGCGGCCCTCCCGACTCTGTTTTAGAAGGTTGGGGAGCACTTCTGGAGGGTTTTTATTCAATTTGGCTGGTACAGGTGCCAAATTCGTTGGTGTGCATGGGCTCCTAGATAGTGGTCTGTGTGTACATAGTGAATAAGACAGTTTGGGGAAACTTTAATTATCATACAACCATCTGGAGGTGATATCCTTGTTCCTCACTCAGTTTTCACTGTTTTTGGCCACAGTTGGCTGTGTTTGTTGCAAGGTTAGTTCTTCATTTAACTCAACTTTGGCAACTGGTTCTCTGGTATAGTCTTTCAAGCTATATCAAGTATTATTTCTGTCTCTGGTGTGGATTTGCAGCCTACATCAAGTATCTTTGCTTTCTCTGGTGTGGACATTGGTCTACATTTCAGTTCTTTGGTCTGGTAGTCTGTCTGGGGACTACTTTCTTGGCTCATCAAGCAGTCAAGTGTGTTGAAAAGGGGCTTTAGCAAACAGGAACCAACTTACCTTAGCAAGTAAATCTCACTCTATTTTTCTAAAGGGACAGGGGATTTTCTCTCTGGTTTTTCTCCAACTCCCTTGGTCAAGGCCTATAGCTAGTACTATAGGATTGTCCACAGCGTGTCCAGGTTTTTTCAGCCATAACTAACTTCTTCTTTGAAATTCTTCGCATGACTGAACCCACTGTTTAACAGCCATATTCATGCCTGGCCACCAAAATCAATCAGCAATTCTTCTGAAAGTTTATCCAACACCTCTATGCCCAAGATCTTCATGCAGTGACTTTAAAACTAATTCTTTCCCATTATTTTGAGCTAAAACTACTTTAGGATTTGGATACCTCCTTTTCATTAATCGTCGACCAGATAAGTAAAAGGTAGATGACTTCCTTTTTATAGCCACCCATTCATCATCTTCAAAATCTTCTGGCCTTTCTAAAGTCAATAAATATTTGACCAACCACAAATAAAAACCTGTATGATCCCAGACTTCATCTTGAAATTGATTAATATAATATCAATGGGCACTTCTCTATCACCAATATCACCTGCACATGAATGAGCCAATAGACGTTGACCACAAATTTGATTCTTGATTGAGCTATGTTGATTTTCTTCATCTGAACCTTTTGACCTTTTAGAAACTAAATTCAAAAAAACCTCTTTCTCTTCTTCACCCTTTTTAACCGAATTTTCTAATTCTCCAACATATACACCCTTCCTTAACCTACTACTATCCCAAAAAACCAATCCATCTTCGTCTATATACACAACATCTTCTTCTACCTCTTTTTTACCAAATTTATTAACACCAATTTCATCAATTTTATCAACATAAAAATAATTTTTCAGTTTATCCTCTTGGTGGAGGTCATCAACACAATCATCTAAACACAATAGTCCTGCCAGTTTAACCTCATGGGGGAGGTATGGAAAGTCATCAGCTCCTTTAGTGCTGGCTTTAATCATAGGTATATCTTCATCGAACTCTTCTGAGTCTGAATCATCTTCAGTGGGTGGTCTTCTTGACAAAGCATCTGGAATAGTAAAAGTTTTTCCAGGCTTATGAACTAAGTCAAAAGAAAAATTTTGAATGAATGCTACCCATCTAGTCATATGCGCATTAGGTAAACTTGGGGAATTAATCGTTTAAATTAAAGATTTTGAATCCACTTGAAATTCAAAGTGTTGGCCCCACAAAACATTTTGAAGTTTCTTTAAAATTTTTGCCACTCCACACAGTTCCAATTTTGGCTGAGAATATCTTGATTCAACTTTGGTGAATACCACAGATTCATACCTAAATGGCCTAATGTAACCAGCTTTATCCATCTGAGACAAAACTGCCCCAGCAGCAACCTGACTTGAGTCAACTGCTAAATAAATCCTACCAGCATCTTTTCCATAATCTAACTTGTGCAGGAAAATATCTTTTCCCACAACCTTCTTCAATCTCTAAAACGCCCTTTCACACTCTTCATCCCACTCCCAGTCTGCATCCTTTCTTGTCAACCTTCTCAATACAGCTGCCAATGAAGAAAAGTCCTTGATAAACATTCAAACATAATCACATACACCTAAAAACCCCCTATCTGTGGTCGTATTCTTGGGTCTTGGCCAGGACTGAGTTTTTTCACTTTCTTCTTGGACATAATCCTACCCTCTCTACATACCACATGACCTAAAATCTCTAAAGCTTGCACACAACATGAAAATTTTGAACCCAAAATAGTTAAACCAGCTTCTTCAATTCTAAACAAGATCCTCTTTAAAGTAATTGCATACTCCCAGATAAATTTTTGTATCCCTGGGCTCTCCTCCAACACTTCATTATCATAATCTGTTGATGGTCCTTTAATTCCTCCATTGTCAATAAAGATTCCAGAATATTGAGGAATTTCATCTTGAAGAATCCAAGCCATCTGAGCTTGATAAACAGAAACTGAATTCGTTGCTCCTTGAGGTAATCTTGTCAATTGTAATCATCCTAGCGGTGTATCAAAAGTAGTGAGAGGCCTAGAGTCTGGATGCAACTCTCTCTCATCATATCCCCCCATAATATCTCCTAAACCATAACACACTCTCCCAGCAAATGCTTCCACAAACTCCTCAGCACTAGGTGGTATACCAGCATCTTTTATTGTAACCCTATTTAATTCCCTGAGATCATGAACTACTCTAAGTTTGCTATTTGGTTTCTTGATACAAAATACCGGACTAGAATAACTTGATGATGATTGCTCATACAGTCCAGTGCGAATCCGTTCTCTGACAACTTTGATATAAGCTTCTTTTAATGCAGCCGGAATTGGGATTAGTTTTTGCTTCCATGGTTCATGACATACTACAGGAATCTTGTAAGGCTCCCGATAGGAATGCTTCAACACACCCCTCTCCTCTTCTACAAAAGCAATTGCCTTCTCTAACTTGACCATCACATCCAAAATCAACTTCTTCTCTTCTCCAGACAACTAACCATCAGGTCCAAAATTAACAACACCTAATCTATCAAAAGTGATTTATAACGTTTCAGAAAATTTGGGTGGATTCTTCACCAAGGCACATTCATAAGGATCTCTTGATAGCCTTTGTCTTCTCAAAGGTGGATTTAATTCAGCGGGTAGCAGTTCATTAATCGGTCGGATTTTACTTGCTACCTTCTTATATTTTTCTGCCTCCACATCTACATAAACATGAGGTAAAATATTTATTTTTGTATTGCCATTGAAATTTTCATCAAAGGAATTCACTTCATTGTCAGAATCAGAATCAATATAAGTAGAAAAATATTTTATTTCATTTTTAAATTTAACCATTTTCTCTTTTCCCTCGTCTAGTTTATCAAAAATTTTTCCAACACCTTTAATTCCCTTATCCATCATAAAATCACCAGTAAAAAAAATTGGCAGTTTATCCTCTTGCTGGAGGACCAGAATTGAGTTATCAAAAAAAAAAATTTCTGTGTTTTAATTATACTAAGATTTTTTATAGAATTTTGATGAAATAATTGCAGTTTACCCTCTTGCTGGAGGTCAGAAAATAAACCATTCCAATTTTTATTCAACATAATATTTCCCATCTTCCCTCTTGATCAATTCTTGAATGCAATCCAAAATCTTGACAGAGAAGTGAGACAAACCGAAAATTTGAAAACATAATAACAATTTAACGTATTATTAACAGAAAATAATTGAGAATCCACTTGAATTATCTCCAAGTGAGCTGACCTATTGAAATCTGGGATCTCATCCTGGGGAGAGATTGCAACATTATAGTGATCAGCCCCTACTACCCCAAATAATTAGGGTCTTCAAAATGCCCCTCTAAACATAATTCACCAGAAGCCTTCCGTTTAATATGCCGCTTCTTGATTCAAGTACAACACTGACACAGAGTAGTGATCCCTGGCCGTGTCTCCCAAACTTTGTCTCCAGGAGGTGCCAACTGCATATGTAGCCTCCTTATATCCTCTCCAGTAATCTCCAAACTAATACCCATTCCAGCTTGATAACCAATCTGGGCCTCAAAATCCATCAAAAAAGGACCACCAAGAACAGTTTTAAGTGCCCCTCTGGCCACATAAAAGTGAACCTTACCAATAGATCCACCAATACCTAATTTGACATGCTTAGCTGTACCCATCAGCTCTGTTGCATGCCTTCCACCAGGTCAAAAGTTAGACAACTTGCAGTCAAGTGGTTTTTCAGGTATCTTAAAGTAACATCAGAAGTAACCTTTGAAGTAACTTCAGTGCTTAAATAACTTACAAGCCAGACCAAAACTCTGAGTGTCTCTGTACCAAAAAAGAATATTAGTGAAAGTATATTGCACTGCTTATTGTTAAGACTTTCTATCTTATTTAATCTTGAGTGACTTCTGGAAATTGTGCCTCAGTGCTCTATTAGCTTTTTTTCCTGGTAAGAAGTCCTCCATTTTAGCTATGCTTACACCATTTATTCAAGGCCCATTAAATAACTTTTCATAATTTTCTTTCTGTAGGTTGGCATCATAGACTTTACCAGGACAAAAATCAATGGAGGCACATAGAAAAGTCTCATACCCTGTTATTGTTAAGCAAAGGTAATTATGATTCAGTCATGAAAATTTATCCTACAGGGACTATTATAATCTTCTTAATATTACTGTATTTCAAAGATGAATAATGGCCAACAATGTCAATTTTTTAGAATGATTTAGTGACTTTTTGACGGTAGAAGAGGTATAATATCAATTTGAAAATAGACTTATACTTATAAAGTTTTTAAAAACAAATATATACAATAAAAAGAACATACTCAGATTATACTCAAACCTGTAATTTATAAAATTGCATCATAGTTTCAGGGATATAGTTCACCATGTTCAAAAAAAAACTTATATGATTTGTTCAAGTGAGGTTTCACCTATAGCAATAAACAAAAGGAGTTGTAAAAAAATATTACACTGCAGTTAGAGTTATAAAAAGGTGAAAAAATAAAATATTTTCACTAATCATCAATAGTCAATCAAACCCCTTCTAATACTCATTCTAATTTTAGTTCTGTTTTTAAATATTTTTTAGCTTATAGGAAACTTTATAAACTTAGGGAAAGGAAATTAAGAGTATGTAAAAGGAATTACATGTATCCTCCAAGCTATGATGAAAAATAAGGTTAATATTTAGAAAGTTTTTTTACCAAATATAGTATAGCTTCAATAAGTTTGAACAAGTAATGCATTCAATTTTTTTTTAACAATTTAAGTTTTTCTGCATTCAAAGGAGCTTGACTTTTTCAACAGTAAAATTCTATAACAGTTGCTAAATCTTCCAAATTGACTTTTGTCTCAGTATCAACAAGGGACTGCTCTACCACAGACAAATTATTGTAGTATGTTTCATCTAAAAAGGCTTTTGGAAGATCCCCAGGAAAAGCTTCTTCACCAATATCATCCATAGGGAAACTGCTGGGACCTGCAACAGGTTGACCACCTTCCGTTCCTGGGGGTTGAGGGACCTTCAATTTTTGATCAAACTTTTTTTTGATAGCTGCCTTGGCTGTTTGAGATTTAGAATTTGCAAGTGATTTGGACATTGACCCCCTGTCAAGTCCATTTAAACATCGAACCAAACCTGCACTTCTCCAAGGAATTGGAAGTTTTAATCTACTCCCATCTTGGCCTTCCTCAGTATCAGAGTGAATACAGATATTTTTGAATAATCCAGCCATATCAGGGACCAAAAAAGATGAAGCCATGTTTATTTGTCCATCACGCAACTATAAAAATATTATATTTAGTCTCAAAAACATTTGAAAAGCTATAAAATGAACATGCTTACCTCTCTTCTTCTTTTAGACATTTGAACCTTCATTTTTATCAACTTCACCTTTTCAATCTTTTGAGTTTCAGATGATTTATCTTTTGACATATCAGCAAAAATATTTTAGACTGCCCAGAGATCCACCTCTCTAGGATGCTAAAAACTGCTTCATCTGTAACAGACTCATCTGAAACTGAAAAGTTTATCAAACCCTTCCCATGATAGCAGGCCTTCCATCCAAGAACAATGTGAGTGATTATGATAGAGTTCCACTCTCCATCCATACTAGATCCCTAAATATAGCGAAAACAGCTTATACCAGTTTGGGCCAATTGTGCTTCAGCTTGACGTTTCCACTTTGTATTAATCATCTGGCCAGGAGGTAAAGCATAGTCAGTAGTTGGGACAAATTTTGGATTTTTGAAGGTTGAAACAAGTTTTTGGGTTTCGGCTTTAATGACTAACTGTCGCTGAGCTGGGGTTAATTTTGTATGTGGCTTATCCTGAATTGCTTTAATCATCCTCTCCCTCTCAGTTTGGGAAGTGTGCCATTGATTGACTATCTCATTGGAAGGAGGATCAGGAATTTTATGAGTAGCTGGGTCGATTCCTAGGAGGAGTCTAGCAAAAGAAATAATGGAGTGGAGGCAGAAGGAATAGGTGATTTAGAAGCCAAATTGGCAGTTTTCTTTTTTGTAGCATTTTCAGTTTTTCTCTTCTTGGAGGTGTGTTCATGATGCTTGTGAAATTTGATATATGACTTAGGATCCAAGCCAGCTGTACCTGAAATGGGCCACATAGAGATTAGAAATTATATACAAAAATAATGAATCTTTCAAACATACCACACTCTGCAGAATCATCATCACTAGCAAAAAATTCTGAAAATTCTCTATCATCAGGAGGTTGTGCTGTTTCTGAAAAAGATAAAATGTGATTATCTGTCCTTGTTCCATATGAAAAAACCAATCAGTTAAAAATACTAACCTGTTACCAAAAAAAAAGATTTAATAAGTTATAAGTTTATATTATTTGCAATAAAAAAATCAAACATTAATTTTATTTACCATTTGGATTTTCACCAGTTTCCCCACCACTGGGACCAGGTGGATTGGATGGTACATTGGGAGGATTTGGTGGGGGTGGAGGTGGTGGAGGTGGAGGTGGTGGAGGTGGTGGATCTGGTGTTGGTGGTGGTGGGCCTTGTGGACCTGGTGGACCAGGTGGTGGTAAAGGTGATTGATGATATGGGGATGGAGGAGGAGGAGGAGGAGGAGGAGGAGGAGGAGGAGGAGGAGGAGGAGGTTGAGGGGTGAATGAGAATGGTGGGAGTTGTATAGGTGGTGGTGGATATGGGGAAGAAGTATGTGATGGGCCAGGGGAGTCTTGGGTAAAAGGGATAGAATCAGATCTAGTACTAGGTGAACCAATATACGGATCAAAATATTAGCGTAATTGAGAATCATGTTCAGAAGGATTTGGGTGTTGAGAAAGGCTTCTTTGATGACTGTGTTGGTGCCGCAGGCATTCTCTAATTACAGATTCAGATGATTGAGAGTGTGGTGACTCAGGGTCTTCCTGAGGATCAGTCATAACAACTTTTTTTTCTTTTCAATATTTGAAAATTAGAAATATAAAAATAAAATTGACATACCTTCCCTAATAGGTTTCATCTTAAATGTATTGGCTTGTTATAAAATTAAATTAAATTTGAACCAAAGACTGTAAATGGTGGATGTTTTAAATAAGATTTAAGGAAGGGGTAAAAATTCCAACATTTTATTTAGAGCAAAAAAATTTTTCATGCATTATGCATTTTAAGTTTGGCTTCACCAAAATGATCCAAAAAAATTATGAACAGAAATGTGAGAAAAGAGAAAGACACAATTACTGTTATCATTTGTGAGCTATCAAATCCAATAACCAACATACAAAAAAATAAGTTTCATATACATTCATACACTTCATAATTACATTTCATATTATTAGATTTTGGAAAATTTCATTGCAACACCATCATATGTAAAAATAATCAAAAGAAAATTCATTAAATATCAACAAGTGAATAACAAAGTGATAAATGTTAAAAAAAATTTAAAAAAAGTGTATTTTATGCAGCCAACTGAATCTCATATTTTTGAACTATGGTTTCAAAAACACAATTAACATAAATGAATTTCAAGAAAAAATCAATAAATCTAATTACAAAGTAAATTGTGGTTGTCTAGATCTTTTAGCAGATGTTCTTATCCATGGTATTTCCCCTTCACTTGTATCAATAGTCCATTGCTCTATAAAGTCATGTAAAATAGATTTGGAGACCTGCTTTAGAGAAAGAGAAACAGGAATGTAAAATTGTTTTTGACATAGTGAGTTAACTATGGTATCAACAAAGAGAGCATGGGTCCTGGGCCATGCAAAATAATGCTGATGTGAACTACTTCCCATCAACAGGTTAGTTACCTCAATCAACCCCCCACAAGTGGATTGAGTTTTCCTTCTAGCATCATTTGAGCTCAGGAAGAGTCCCCTAACACCAGCAGCAAAAAAGTAAGCAAGGTGGTATGGTAAGGTAAACTCTTACAGTCGCCTTGCTGTAAGCAGAATCCGGAGGAGATATGTGGATTTAGCTGAAAACCCCGTCCTTCCAATAAAAATAACAAAATGGGAATTCTAAATCACTAAGCTAACCAATCTACTTGGATCTGATTGATAAAAATAATGAAACTCTAAAATATTTAACGCTTATTGAGATTTAAAGAAAGTGGCTGTTGATAGAGAAATACTGATAACAACAATTAAGGTGTACCAGTGAAAGATCTGAAAAGATTGACTTTTATGTTTTTATTATAATTTGAATTTTATGAGACAGCAATAATCAAGTCCCAGCGATGAAGACCTTTCTAAAGATACCCTGTATGAAGTGTGATTTAAATTGTTGAGTAGTATTTCTAAAATGTTAAGTATAAAAAATATAAAGTTATAAGGGTATTACAATTTATTTTAATTTGTTGAGCAATAAAAAATGAGATTGTGGTGGTTAAAGATTAAGCTGTATGTTGTATCCCCCCCCCTCAATTTCGAGTTTGAGAGGCGCTTAAGTATTCCTAGTCACGTGCCTAAGTTTTCCCCTCCAGAGCTCTCCCAGAGTCAATCCGGAGCCGGAACGGAGTCCGTCCAGACTTCCGGACTCAATTAGAACCTTAAACCTATAATAAAAAATCTAGAAAAATTACACATAATAGAGCTACTTCCCCTTTACATACCAAACTAATTTTCGTAGTCTGCGCAGCTCTAATTACCCCGTGAAAATTCATCGAAGTTAAGTAATTTCTGAAAACGTAAATATTTCTATAAAACTTTAAAATTCATTTAAAAATCTAAGAAAAATAGTAAAAATTCTGGGAAAATTTCCCAAGGTTCTTGAGTGACTCGACTTGATACTTATAAACTTTTCAGACCATAAAAATAAGTTTTCTCCATAAAATAAATTAATTTCGTGTAGGCATTTGCTCTTGACTAATTTCTTCATATTTAAAACTCAATTAAATAAAATAAAACCCTTTTATATATATAAAAAAATAATAACACCAATCTTGCACGCCGTAATAGCTCCATTTACGTACTTAGGTGCCATACTAAACTTTAGGCTACCACATCCTCCCTCCAATTGAGAATGTCCCCATTCTTAAAACTTTGCATAAGTGGTCGAACACAATATTCATCTTTAACCTTCAACCACCATCTTCTTTAATCAACTATAAAATTCATCTTCATCAATATGTCTTCCAAAGAACTTGTCGCTCCATGTGAACTCTGCGCTCAATACCAGGTACCTTGTTTAATGTTCAACCCTAATCTTCCTGGCAGGACAGCTTGCGACTTATGCCGTGTGAAAAAAGTCAAATGTAACCGGCCATTAGTTCCTTCTAAAACAAACGTATATTTAGGACCAGCAGCTCTCCCTGATCCCTCAACTTCTAAAAAGCGATCCAAAATTCCTGTCTTCTTAAAACGAATAAGATCAAAAACAGCTTCAAAAGTTCAATCTTCATCAACGGATCCCAGCCTAATTTTGCCTTCACAAGATCCTAATCCTATAATGCCAGTGCCCCCAACTAACTTTGCTGAGACTATGTTTCCTGGCTCTAAATGTAAGACCCTATTTATCTTACTAAAAAAACTTTTAATCAAAATTGACTAAACCTATGACTTAATAACATATTTGAACTTCTAGCTGTCGAAATAACCAACAATGATGATGGTGGTAGAGTGAAGACGGACTATATCAATCATTATCCAAATTTTCATCGCTATCTTTTCCTTGACTTTACTAATGAGTTGAAACAAAAAATGCTGGCCTATTTTCAAGAGACTCCAGCTTATAACCATGAAGACCTCATTAAAAGAAGAATTTTAATGAAAGCTTTGATAATGATGTTGAACAATTTCAAAGAAATTATCTTTTCTAACAGTATAACTTGATAAAATTTTGTTTTTGCTTGGTCTTCTTAAACTTTCAACATAAATGATGTTTTCTTTCTTCTCTGGCTTGATATAACATAAAATAAAATAATATAAATCTTGTGATGATTCCACTACTGAGAGCAAGGTTTTAATCCCTTCAGACTCCCATATACCAGTCTTCCTTCTTGTCACAGCATTGAGAGAGTGGATCTTCCTATGAGCCGAATACTCCTGATTCCAACCTCATAGGGCCCCCCACTGAGCCGAATTCTATGATTCCAATCTCACCATAAGGTCCTCCAAGCTTCACACCAAAAATTTCCTAACACTGAGGCACTAAAAAAAATCATTCCCTAAAATCCAACTACCATCCTAACTTCTGATTCCTTCATCACAATTTTCAAACTTTGCTATACAACAAACCCATAAAATACTTTTGCCAGGCTTCCAATAATAATATTAACTTTAGACCATGTTAAAGCGCCACAAATTTCACCTAATTAACCATTATGCTTTCCTTTGCATCATCACCACCTAAAATTTTAACCTCCTAAAGCTTATCATCACCCAATTCCAGAAATGATTAAATAACCAGTTTAGAGTCTTAGTGGACAGTGATAAATTAAAAGATTGAATTGAGTTATCCAAACAAGATTGACATTCCAGTTTAAAGTCTTGGTGGACCAAACATATAATCGATTGCCAGTTTATGGTCTTGGTGGACCAAAGATCGTTTAGGTGCATAAATAACTTGATATATTCCTAAATAAGGCCTAGGCTTGACCAAAGATTGAATAAATTTGATAATCCAGTTTAATGTCATAGTGGACCAAACATTTGATCGACAAGTAATCCAGTATAAGGCCATAGTGGTCCAATGAATGTTGAATTATCCTGCAGATATTAATTTTCCAGTTTAAAGTCATAGTGGACTAAACAATGAATGAACTACCAGTTTAAAGTCATGGTGGACCAAACATTTGATCGATAAGAAATCCAGTTTAAGGTCATGGTGGACCCAACAGCTTGATAACAGTCCAGTTTAAGGTCTTGGTGGACCTAACATTTGATAACACTCCAGTTTAAGGTCTTGGTGGACCTAACATTTGATAACACTCCAGTTTAAGGTCTTGGTGGACCTAACATTTGATTGATAAAATAAAAAATAAAAAATCCGTCTCCCATAAATATCCATAAAATCTTGAACATTATTGAAATTCAGTTTAAAGTCTTGAAGGACTAATAGCTCCAATATAAAATCTTTAATGACAGTCTTGAAAATTAGCCAGTTTAAAGTCATGGAGGACTAACAGCTGTCTTGAAGTAAAATCCCATAGGTATTGAGTTCCCCTAGACCCTGTTTCCTGTCTAAACTAAATGAATAAAACTAAAAAGAATGAAAACTAAAAAAATAAAACTAAGAAATATATTAATAATTTTGATTTAATTGATTAATTTTTTATTTTATTATTTTATTTTTATTTTATTTTTTATTTTTATTTTATAATTTTTTTTTTTATTTTTTTTTTATTTTATATTTTTTATATTTTATTTTATTTTATTTTATTTTTTATTTATTTTATTCTATTTATTTTAAATTTTAATTTTAATTTTGTTTTTTTAATTTAAAATAAAAGATTTTAGAAAAGATAGTTTTGAAATAAAAGTTAAAATTTAATTTTTAAAGAAAGATAAAAAAAAGTAATAAAAAAAATTTTTTTTTTTAAAAATAAAATTTTAAAAGATGCCCCCCGGCCATTTGATGAGCCGTACCCTCGACATCATACCCACATCCAAGTGCAACTTGATGTGGTTACACAATTTTGAGAAATTGAAAAGAAAAGAAAATAAATGAAAGTTTTTAGAAGATAATTTTTATAATGATGATCACTGGGTGGGCTCCCTCCAATTTATAAAAATGATTAGAGACCACCAGTGAGCATCACCTTTACAATAATTCATAATATATATTAAAGAAAAGAAATCACAATCTAACATAAAAAATCAAAAACAAAATAAAATAAAAGGAATCTTGAATCTGGCATTGAGAGCGGTGTCTCTTGATTCGTTCCAGTTTATAGTCTTAGTGGACTTCCTATAATTAAAAGACAAAGCCAGGATTCAACTAGAAACAGGGAAAATTTTGGAAACAAACATTATGGGGTAATTGTGTATAGAGCAGCCAGCCCATCAATTACCCCCACACTTGCCAATATTAAATTAAGAAGGTTCCCCTGTGAACACTTCTTCCAATAATTTTTTTTTAAATTTTCCAACACTATCTTCCCCATATTTTAAGAATTTTAAGTTTTTGAAAATTTCAAAGAAGGTTTTCTTGAATTTTGTTAAGTTTCATCATAGTTTCGTCGCCCATATACAGTGTAACGATAGTAAAGTATTTTTGATAAAAAAAAGAAGATAGTTTATCCTCGTTGCGGAGGTCGATAAGATTTTTATAAACATCATAGTTTATCCTCATTGCGGAGGATAATAAAATTTGATAATTTTCATAGTTTATCCTCATTGCGGAGAAAGACTTTGGCACTCCTGGTGCCTCTAGGATAGAACTGTTTCACTTGATTGGCTGCTACCCTCTTCTTCAATACTACTCCATCCAACTCTTCTAGCACATATGAACCGCCGGAAACTTGCTCCTTGATTTTATACGGTCCATTCCACCTATCTGCAAACATCTTTCCCCACTGACTTTCCAAACTCCTATTATACACCAAGACCATATCACCTGGGTTCAAAGGTTTCCTTAATCGATGTGCCAACTGCTCATCCCAATATCTGACTGATTGATTTCGGATCTTCATCATCCGCGAATATGCCCTTTCTAAATATTCTTCTTTCTTTTCTAGCTGCATCATTCTTGCGCACAATAATTCTTCAGTATTTTTGACCGTGTCCCAGTCAACTCCAAGATATGATTCAGCTTCTAAATCAACCGGTAAAACTGCTTTCTGTCCAAAAACAAGTTCATAAGGTGAAAATCCGGTCATCCTTTTGGCAGTGATTCTATCAGCAAATAAAACTAAAGGTAAGTAGTGCCTCCACTTTTCGGCACTTGTCCCACACATTTTGACTAAAGCATCCTTAATAACTTGATGCCCTCTTTCAGCCATGCCTTCAGCTTCAGGATAATATGGGGTTGCTACCCTAACCTTTGATCCAACTTTCAATACGGCCTCTTTAAACTCTGTCCCAAATTCAGGACCTCCATCTACCGTTACCAACTTCATCACCCCATACCTATATACCCAATTATTCAAAAAAAATTCTGCCACATTTTTGGCAGTTAAATTAATAAGAGGCGCTGCCTCTACCCAACCAGATAAATCATCTCTGGCCACAATTAAATATTTATACCGTCCCTCTTTAATATGAACGGCATCTAAACTAACTCTCCCAAAGAGCGTATATTCACCTGTTGCACGTCCAGGTTCTTTTGGCCTTAAATAACTTTGTCTTTGACATTCTTTGCATGACTGAACCCACTGTTTAACAGCCATCTTCATGCCAGGCCACCAAAATCGATCAGAAATTCTTCTAAACATTTCTCCAACGCCTCTATGCCCGAGATCTTCATGCAGTGATTTCAAAACTAATTCTTGCCCCTTCTCTTGAGTTATAACTACTTGAGGATTTGGATACCTTCTCCTCATTAAACGTCGACCAGATAGGTAAAATGTAGATGACTTCCTCTTGATAGCAACCCATTCATCGTCTTCACAATCTTCTGGCCTCTCTAAAGTCAACAAATATTTGACTAACAAAAAATAAAAACCAGTCTGACCCCAGACTTCATCTTGAAAATCGATTAATATAACATCAATAGGGACTTCTCTATCACCAATATCACCTGCACATGAATGAGCCAATAATCGTTGACCCCTAAATAAATCTTTAATCGAGCTATGTTGACATTTTTCTTCTGAACCTTTGGATCCTTCGTAAACCATATTTGAAAATACCTCTTTCTCTTTATCCACCCTTTTATTTAAATTCTCTAATTCTCCAACATATACACCATTCCTTAATTTACTACTATCCCACACTACCAATCCATCTTCCTCTACATACATCACATCTTCTTCTACCTCCTTTCTACCAAATTTATCTACACCTTTTCCAACACCTTTATTAACATAAAAACTATTTTCCAGTTTATCCTCTTGGTGGAGGTCATCATCACCATAATCTAAACACAATAGTCCTTCCAGTTTAACCTCATGGGGGAGGTATGGAAAGTCTTCAGCTCCTTTAGTGCTGGCTTTGATAATAGGTATATCTTCATCGAACTCTTCTGAGTCTGAATCTTCTTCAGTGGGTGGTCTCCTTGATAAACCATCTGGCATAGTAAAAGTTTTGCCAGGCTTATGAACTAAATCGAACGAAAAATGTTGAATAAAAGCTACCCATCTAGTCATGGGTGCGTTCAGTAAACTTGGGGAATTAATCATCTGGATTAACGATTTCGCATCCACTTGCAACTCAAAATGTTGCCCCCACAAAATATGCTGAAGTTTCTTCAGTATTTTTGCCACACCACATAATTCCAATTTTGGTTGAGAATATCTTGATTCGACCTCAGTAAATACTACAGATTCATACCTAACTGGCCTGATGTAACCAGCTTTATCCATCTGAGACAAAACCGCCCCAGCTGCAACCTGACTTGAATCAACTGCTAAATAAATTCTACCAGCATCTTTTCCATAATCCAACTTGTGCAGGACTAAATCCTTCCCCACAACCTCCTTCAACTTCACAAACGCCTTCTCACACTCTTCATCCCACTCCCAGTCTGCATCCTTTCTCGTTAACCGTCTCAATGGAGCTGCCAATGAAGAAAAGTCCTTGATAAACATTCTAACATATACGCAAACGCCTAAAAACCCTCTGACTTTGGTCGTATTCTTGGGTCTTGGCCAGGACTAAATTTTGTTAACTTTCTTCTTGGACATAATCCTACCCTCTCTACATACCACATGGCCTAATATTTCTAAGGCTGGCACACAACATGAAAATTTTGAGCCTGAAATAGTTAAACCAGCCTCTTCAATTCGAAACAAGATTCTTTCTAATGTAATTGCAAACTCCCAAATGAATTTGCGTATCCCGGGATTCTCTTCCAACACCTGGTTATCATAGTCGGTTGTTGGTCCCTTAATTCCTCCATCATCTATAAAGATTCCAGTATATTGTGGAATTTCATCTTGAAGGATCCAAGCCATCTGAGCTTGATAAACTGCAACCGAATTTGTTGCTCCTTGAGGTAATCTTGTTAACTGTAAACGTCCAATTGGCGTATCAAATGTAGTGAGAGGCCTTGAGTCCGGATGTAACTCTCTCTCATCATATCCACCCATAATATCTCCCAAACCATAACACACTCTCCCTGCAAATGCTTCAACAAACTCCTCAGCACTAGGATTTATCCCAGCATCCTATATTGTAACCCTATTTAATTCCCTAAGATCATGAACAACTCTAAGCTTGCCATTCGGTTTCTTGATACAAAATACCGGACTAGAATAACTTGACGTTGATTGCTCATACAGTCCAGTGCGTATCCATTCTCTGACAACTTCAATATAGGCTTCTTTTAATGCAGCCAGAATAGGAATTGGTTTCTGCTGCCACGGTTCATGACATACCACAGGAATCTTGTAAGGCTCCCCATAGGAATGCTTCAACACACCCCTCTCCTCTTCTACAAAAGCAATGGCCTTCTCTCGCTTGACCATGACATCCAACAACAACTTCTTCTCTTCTCCAGACAACCAACCATCAGGTCCAAAATTAACAACACCCAGTCTCTCAAAAGTGATTCTTGACGTCTCAGAAAATTCAGGCGGATTCTTTACCAAGGGAATTTCATAAGGATCTCTTGATAACCTTGGTCTTCTCAAGGGTGGATTTAATTCAGCAGGTAGCGGTTCATTAATAGGTCGAACTTTATTTGCTACCTTCTTATATTTGGCTGCGTCCACATCTAAATAAACTTGAGGTAAAACATTTTCTTTTGTATTGCCATTAAAACTTTCATCAAATGAATCTTCTTCATCGCCAGAATCGGAATAAGAAAAATTAGAAAAATATTTTATTTTATTTTTAAATTTTACCCTTTTTTCCTTTCCCTCGTCTAATTTATAAACATTTTTTCCAACACCTTTGCTTCCCTTATCCAACAGTAAATCACCTGTAAAGAAAGTTGGCAGTTTATCCTCTTGCTGGAGGACCGGGATTGAATTTTCACAAAAATTATTTTTTTGTGTTTTAATTATACTAAGATTTTTTATTGGATTTTGATGTGATTTTTGCAGTTTACCCTCTTGATGGAGGTCCATAATAGAAGGAGATAATTGCAGTTTATCCTCTTGCTGGAGGTCCGGAAATGAATTTTCACAAAAATTATTTTTTTGTGTTTTAATTATACTGAGATTTTTAATCGAATTTTGATAAGATTTTTGCAATTTACCCTCTTGCTGGAGGTCCTGAATAGAAGGAGATAATTGCAGTTTAACCTCTTGCTGGAGGTTATAAAACATACCCTTCCAATTTTTATCCAACCTAATTTGGCCCATTTTGCCTTTTTCACCATTTTTAAATTTAATAGAAAAACCGGGTAAATCCAATAAACATATAGAAAAGTCCAAAAAGTATTTGCACTCCAAAGTAATATTAACAGAAAATAATTGAGAATCCACTTGAATTATCTCCAAGTGAGCTGACCTATTGAAATCCGGGATCTCATCCTGAGGAGAGATTACAACATTAGAGTGATCAGCCCCTGCTACCCCAAAAAATGAGGGCTTCCATAATAATTTGAATCCTGAATAAATTGAAGACATAACGATAAAAAAAATTTCAGCCGAGTTTAGGTAGTTTATCCTCATTTCGGAGGAATTAAATTCTTGATATCCCCTGGAGATAATCCATAATTTTGCCCCAAGGGCTTATCCACCGATTCCATAAAACCTAAAAATAAACCCCCATAATTTGTCCTACCATTGGACATAAAAAATAAACAACCATTTTACAAAATATGAGTGCATCCACTTTATGCACCCTATTATCAAATGCCACTACACTCTTTATTAGTGCAGGAAAAACCATATCTTCCATAAAAATCTCTTCCTGAGATTGAAACAAATCCACCATACATATACCAGATTCATAAACCATATCCACATCTGAATTGCAGACAGTCTCCGCTTTTGAAGACAAAACCTGAGGTAAATATTCCTCTAAATCAAATTCCAAATTATCCAAAACAAAATTATCCCCAACATCCAAATTTTCTTCATCAGTGACAATAATATCGTCATCTTCAGAAACCTCTTCTTTCCAAACAGAAGAGTCAACAAAAATAATATCTTCAGGCTGGACAAAATCTTCAGGAATGGCTGAATCCGAAATTTCATCAGTAACTAGTTCTTTTACACCATCCTCTTCTATCTCTTGAGAGACCTCAGTGTCTTCTCCAGAGTCCAAATCAACAGAGTTACGAGTATCCAGATGTTCCAAAATAACCTTCTTTAGCACCTCCATACCAGGAATCCTAGTTTCTCCATCTGGGAGATCCTTCATTAAATTCGCATTAATAAGCACCATCAAAACATCTTTCTTAACCTTTCCCCCCATAGCATCCCAAAAAACATACTTTGATGCATTATCATGAAATAAAATTTCATACTCCAACAAATAATCCAGAACCACCTGAAATTCAACCATAAACTGATGATACTGATGCAGAGATGTTACACCACCTTTTGATTCCCATTTCCTAGCTATATCCTTTAGATCCTCCAATGAATAAACTTTTGGCCACCTTTTTTCCATTTCCATCTTGAGCTTTCTCCAATCTTGATCTTTATAACCATCCATAGAAATAACCTCCTTTTCCACCTCTCTGTCCAAAATAAAGAACCTAATCTGCTTCACCATATCCAAAGGTAAAGCACCATCAATCGCAGCTGCAGTTTCATACCTATGTAAAAATCCTTCTAAATCATCTCCAGAAAACTTGGGCCCAACCCATGATACAATCCTTACTGATGCCCTAACAGGTACACCAGCAGCCAACACAGCAGTTCCACTAGTAGAAGACATCCCAAAACATAAGAAAAGCGTTAACAACCGTTAAAATAACAAGCCTCTTGCAGGCCAATAACAAAAATCCAATTAGAGTTCCAGAAAATAAGCCTCTTGCAGGCTAAGAACGTTCTTGATCCAAGTAAGTCTTTAAAGAAAGCTAGAGAAATCGAACCCCATGTTGGGTGCCAACTATGGTAAGGTAAACTCTTACAGTCGCCTTGCTGTAAGCAGAATCCGGAGGAGATATGTGGATTTAGCTGAAAACCCCGTCCTTCCAATAAAAATAACAAAATGGGAATTCTAAATCACTAAGCTAACCAATCTACTTGGATCTGATTGATAAAAATAATGAAACTCTAAAATATTTAACGCTTATTGAGATTTAAAGAAAGTGGCTGTTGATAGAGAAATACTGATAACAACAATTAAGGTGTACCAGTGAAAGATCTGAAAAGATTGACTTTTATGTTTTTATTATAATTTGAATTTTATGAGACAGCAATAATCAAGTCCCAGCGATGAAGACCTTTCTAAAGATACCCTGTATGAAGTGTGATTTAAATTGTTGAGTAGTATTTCTAAAATGTTAAGTATAAAAAATATAAAGTTATAAGGGTATTACAATTTATTTTAATTTGTTGAGCAATAAAAAATGAGATCGTGGTGGTTAAAGATTAAGCTGTATGTTGTATCCCCCCCCTCAATTTCGAGTTTGAGAGGCGCTTAAGTATTCCTAGTCACGTGCCTAAGTTTTCCCCTCCAGAGCTCTCCCAGAGTCAATCCGGAGCCGGAACGGAGTCCGTCCGGACTTCCGGACTCAATTAGAACCTTAAAACTATAATAAAAAATCTAGAAAAATTACACATAATAGAGCTACTTCCCCTTTACATACCAAACTAATTTTCGTAGTCTGCGCAGCTCTAATTACCCCGTGAAAATTCATCTAAGTTAAGTAATTTCTGAAAACGTAAATATTTCTATAAAACTTTAAAATTCATTTAAAAATCTAAGAAAAATAGTAAAAATTCTGGGAAAATTTCCCAAGGTTCTTGAGTGACTCGACTTGATACTTATAAACTTTTCAGACCGTAAAAATAAGTTTTCTCCGTAAAATAAATTAATTTCGTGTAGGCATTTGCTCTTGACTAATTTCTTCATATTTAAAACTCAATTAAATAAAATAAAACCCTTTTATATATATAAAAAAAATAATAACACAAATCTTGCACGCCGTAATAACTCCATTTACATACTTAGGTGCCATACTAAACTTTAGGCTACCACAGTGGGAAAAAATTAACTTTGACCTTGAAGTAGCAAGGATAGGTCCTGCTCCTGCCCTAGCTGAGCTCTCTTGCACTGATGAGCCTGATGCTACTCTATCTTGCAGGAAATCATCACAATTTGAATATCCTTTTAAGAGTGCAAGACATTGAACCATGTAAAGAATCTTGTTGTATAGATTAGCCAGATGCTTGACAGAAATAGTGAGAGATGATTCATCAGAAGCTGAGCCGATTTTCGCAACGTCAACTTTTTGCTTGTACATCATCTTCTCAATGTCCTGGATAATATTAAAAACACTTTCTTCATTCGCATTTTCATTGGAAACATCTCTTATGGATGAGTCAAGTGTATTTCCTGATAGCTGGATTGATTCCATGATTAAGCTGGCCCAATCATGCTTACTTGATTCGGATGGAAGTGCAAGAGAAGAAAGGTTGATGAATAAACTAGTAACATTAGCAGACCTCTGCTTCAAAATCTTCATGTCAAAAACATACTTTCTGTTCCAAAGTTCAAAGGCAGATGGTTGGAGGAACAAAGGGGCTATGGAACTTGTAAGCCAGATAAATAAAATAAAAGTGAAAAATAAGAAAAAATATTTACCAAGTGTAGTGACCTCACTGAGCCACTCTCCAACAGTAGAAGATGATGACTTGAATTTAAGGTTAATGTTTCTTAAATCCATCGGCAACTGAGCTTTAAGAGCAGAATGTCGATTGAGGATTTTATAGGGGCAGAATGCCAAGTTTCTCCAGGACTCATTGGGTAATCTTGTTTCATATATTTTACAAATTTTAGTGATTTTGTCTCTGAATTCTGGAAAGATAAACTGGTAGGATCTCTCAAAGGGGGGAATGTAGTTGTCACTTTCTTTGGTAGAAGTTGAGGCTGATTCAGGGAGAGGGGGAGCTGGAGAGGGTCCTAACTGAGTCTGTGAAGCTGAGGTGGGTGTGAGGGCGGGGGCAGGCTGTGAAGGTGGGATAGAAGTAGGACCAGTGGCTAAAGGTGGAGAAGCAGCTGCGACAGAAGTAGTGACAGAAGTAGTGACAGAGGGGAGAGGTCTAGTGGTAACAGCTGGGGTATTGAATTTAGAGAGTAGAACGGTGGTATCTTTGGCACTTGGAGGCTGGGTTGATTTTGGTGGTGGAGGTCTGGAATCAACATTTATAGGAGCTGAGGTTGATGAAGTTGGGGCTGGTAAAGTGGGATGAGGGGAAGCAGTTGTAAGGGTGGAAACTACAGGTTGAGAAAGAGCAGGAGCAGCAGAGATAGGGATGAGAGGAGCAGTTGGAGAAGCAGTATTAGGGATGGCTTTATCAGACACATTTTTGGATGTTGAAGGAGCTGAAGATTGGGTGACAGGGTTGGTGGTTGTCGTGGTGAGTGATTTTTTTGTAAGTTTCTTCTTCTTTGAAGCAGGGTTGAAGGTGTCATCCTCAGAATCAGTAGGTATATTATAGTTAGGGGCTGCTGCAGCTGATTTTCTCTTTGGACGCCTAGAGGGTTGATCATCAGTGGTGAGGTCAATGATAACCATTTTTTCCTCTGGAGGAAGCTGAGACCCAGAAGAAACAGCTGAAAGAAAAAATTACTACTAAATACTTATAATGAAAACAGTGAAAAAAACTGACCATTTTTCTGCTCTTGGACAAGATCCAAAAGATCCTGCACCTTATTCATAGCTGAATCCACAAGTAAAGTTTCATTTAAGAGTGATTCAACACCAATTTGAAATTTGGTGTACTGCAAGATAAACTCCTCATTAGAAATTTTATACACCTCATTTTTCAATACACGGCTTGAAGAAGATGGTTTTCTTTCTTTGGCTACTTGAGCAAGAGGTATGTCATCTATGAAAAAACAATCAGCTTCTGTAGAAAGAAAAATGTTACTGGTTCTGACCTGATGTGTCAGATTCATTGTTCACTGCATCACCTGACTCCACAGTGTTGGAGGGTTGTTGAGGAGCAACAGTTAAAGCTTCTACATCAATAAAAACAATGTATAAAATGAAATTTTAATAAAAGTTTTAACTAATATATAAAAAAAATTACTCACCAGATGTCACATTCACCTGAGGATCCACATCTTGAGCTGACAACAGGGAATGGTATGAATCATTAGAACTGGATTTTTGTTGAGGCAGCTCTACATCTGGACAGGAGGGTGATCTGGGAGGTGCCTGACTGGGGGTTGAGGCTGAGGATTGAGCTTGTTGAGACATCTGTGTTCTGCGTTGATAGTTTTTGAAAAGAGGTGGTTAAGAGTAGAGAAGTTTGTGGATGAGACAGGTAGACTTCTCAGCTTATATTAAGAAATTCTATGCAAAATATGGTTGCATAGGTTGCAGGCATGACTAAGGAAGGTTGCATTACATTTGTGCAAGTAATGTAAAAAAGTAAAGCATAACTCATACTATAATGCGCCAAATACAAATAAATTAAAAATATTGCATCTTTTTGCAATGTTATGAGACTATATACATAACTTTTAGCACCATGTATAGCATGTTGCCTCATGTATGCAAAATAGTAAGCAGGGTTATTAATAGCTGCTACAAAAACTTGAACTTTGCATACATGAGGCGACATCTTGCCTCATATTTGCATGCTTGTAATTGATCAATATTATATATTTATTACCTTGTATTCCACACGCCTCATATATGCATGCTTGTAATTGATCAATATTATATATTTATTACCTTGTATTCCACATGCATACATGAGGCGACATGTCGCCTCATATATGCATGTGTGTTAGCCCATTTTAATATACAAAATAACTATGTAATATATACAATTAAACATGTATGCAATATCTCTACGTCGCCTCATGTATGCAATATCTCTACATGTATAATTTTATATTTTACTTACATGTTGCCTCATGTATGCAAAATTGATCAAAATGTATTAAATTGAATACATGAGGCGACATGTCGCTTCATGTATGCAAAATAGTAAGCAGGGTTATTAATAGCCGCTACAAAAACATGTACTTTGCATACATGAGGCGACATGTTGCCTCATGTATTCAATTTAATACATTTTGATCAATTTTGCATACATGTTTAATTGTATATATTAAATAGTCATTTTGTATATTTACATGGGCTAACACACATGCATACATGAGGCGACATGTCGCCTCATGTATGCATGTGGAATACAAGGTAATAAATATATAATATTTTTCAATTACAAGCATGCATATATGAGGCGACATGTCGCCTCATATATGCATGCAGGGCCTCTGCTAGGGCCAAAAAATATAGGTAAAAATGACCTATTAATACTATTACACATGCATGCATACATGAGGCCACATGTGGCCTCATGTATGCATGTTTCAACAAACAAATGTATAAGTGCTGTTATGTTTATTCTATATAGGAGAACCCATAATGCATACATGAGGCGACATGTCGCCTCATGTATGCAATATTGGTGCCCCAAAAAAAGAAAAGACACAACAGCATGTATACATATTATTTCTATGTATTAAATGTATAAAGTTTTTTTTTTTAATTTTTGATTCTCATTTTGATGATGGTGTATGAAAAAAAAAACTATGTTTCTCGAATGCTGATTGAAAAGAGAAATGCATGAGGGAAAATGTGTTACCCTGTATGTATGCTTCTTATTTCATCTCCACTAGCCTTTTGCTTGATTAATATTTAGTTTCAATTATTGTGATTACATAATGCATTGTCCTTGCCATCTGCGTGTTTTTATGGTATATATATATAGTTATTATTTCTTGAATATGTGATTGGTTATATCAAAATAAGTTGCTTTTTGAAAAGGCTCAAAAGATTTATTAATAAGAAAATTTTCAAGTAAAACATGATAGTTCATTTTAACAAAGAAATTTTTCATAATATTTAACTTAAAAGAAGTGAGTGGCATTTTAAATTCTTGATTGGGGCTTAGCACCTTCCTGCAAGGGGCTGGGCGGTGCACTCCTGGACACTAGTGTACCCCCCCTAGTTGTGCAAGTGTTGTGTTAATATTATAAGTTTAATTTTTATTTTTACTCATATGTATGTACTGGATGATAAATATATTGAATTAAAATGTAGTTTCAATTTTTGGAATGTTTTTGTGAAAAATAAAGAGGAGCAATATTTTATATTTTATATAAATAACTCATTATATTAATGAAAATAAATGATCTTGTGAATTTCCAGGACCTGTTTTACACCATTAAGTGTAATCCGTGGTTTGTATTTACAAGATCCCACAAGTTAAATTATAAGCTCTGTACAATATCAGATTTTCCATACTCATTGGCTGTGATCTACAGATAATTTAACCAATTGAAGTGAGCAGTTTAAGAACAGAAGTTTTGTAAATGAAGTCATATTTCTAATATTTATGATCCTGCCTTCTCATTGCCATTCTGTGTAATGGAAACATAAAAATTAATGGATGTAGTTCTGTGTCCATAGAAACATTTATTCAGTCCAAAAATTTTTTTCTCCACTTGAAAAGGTGGAACATTTAATATATTCTTGTTTTTTAAAGTTTCCAAATATATGCTTTTATTTGGGAGATAAACTAAATTCATAAATCCTACAAGTGCTGTTTAGATTATTTATGAATAAAAAAATATTTAATTTTAAAAAGCTCATATGACTTATGTGTACCTCCTGAGATATAAATCTATTTAAAAAGTTTAGCACAGTTAATATCACTTGCTGATCTTTTTTGTCATATTTTATCTGGACCTACAGAGTTTGGCACAACTTTAATCAACATGGATAAATTTAGTTTTTATTTAGATCATGTGACTGCTTGGCAATGAAATTTTCGTATCTTGCGTAAGTACCCACTTCTTCCTGAATTATCTTCTTTTCTCTCAAAGTTTATTTCTATTTAAGATGGAATCATCTTCTTCTACCTCTCCTGTCTGCATTGGCTTGCTTCAATCTCAAATATCTGACTCTTTTAGCTTCCCAGGTTTGGTGGAGCAGCCTGTATCACTTTATCTCTCTCATAAAAACATACTATAAGGGTCAGGGCACAATCACCTCATATAAACATTGGTAAACTGTGCCCTACTCATTCTCAAATCCTATATGACCTACTTGGCCAACCAGGTTATCAAACTTTAGTTGCTCCTGTTGGGGTTTGGCTTCCTGGGCAGGATTTACCCCCTTTATGGGTTGAAGCTACATTGCTACCCCAAATGGGTGCTGACTGTCCCTTAAAAATTAATATTTTGATTTTCTGTATTTCTACTTTCTTAGTCACCATCCCTCATGCACTTGCATCCATCTCCAACATAATTATTCTTCCACCTGGCTATAACCCATCAATTCACTTGTACTGTCCCATACAAGATTTATTCAATCAAAGCAATCAACTACCATCTATCTCCACCGATTCCTTACTTCCCTCTGCACCTTATCATCCTATACACAAAATCAATGTTCAAAATTTAAATACAACACTACTACCACACCAAAAGAATGCGCTTTCTTTTATGCTCTCTCAAGAATCCCGCACCCAAACTTACCTTTGGCGACAGACAGGGGAGAATAGCTGGGAAAATTATTTGAGCCGAGAACTCCTCCAGAATCCTCCTTCCAAATCAATTCTGCTAGCAGATGAAATGGGTCTAGGAAAGACAGTTACCACTATTGCATTAATTTTCAACACCTTAGACAAAGCTTCTCAATTTTCCTACCTTGTTGAAGCACAGTCAAGCACTCCAAGACTAAAGGCAACCTTAATAATTGTCCCTAGAAGCTTGCTTCAGCAATGGAAAGATGAAATCATCTGGCATGTATCAGCTGATATCAATCTCAAAATCACTATCTACCATGGCAGAGGACAACACGAAACTTTCAACAGCTGGCCTGATTCACATGTAGTTCTGACTAGCTACAATCTGGTGATAAATGACTTGGAGGATATCAACACAAGCAAGGGGTTATATCATGTTCTCTGGTTTCGTGTTATTCTAGATGAAGCTCAGTAAGTTGAAAATTTTCCTACTCTTAGTTTTTCACTTCTAAGTCCAATTTTTTTTTGAAGCCACATTCGTGAATCAAGAAGCAAGGCCTCAACAGCAGTCCTTGGCTTGAAGACCTCTCGACGGCTGTGCATTACTGGAACACCAATTCAAAACAGCTGTCAAGATTTGTATGCCATCTTCAGGTTCCTTCGACTTGCACCATTCACTACTCCTGCTGGGTGGAATCAGCAGGTGGCACAGCATGCAAAAGAAGGAAATTACACAAAGGTCAAAAATGTTATCCAGGATATCTTTGGTGATGTAATGATCAGACGATCCCGATAATCAGTTGGCCTAGACACGATTTATGATCAGCTCACTCCCTCTATACATGAAAATACAATATTCATCAAGCTTACTGAGGACCTTGCTTGTCTTTACTCTGAAAGGCATTCGAAAACTTTTCAATCTCTTGGAATTGGCAGTAGTTACAATCTCCATTCAAAAGATCAATCAACTTTAGCAAAATTGACCAGTTTGCGCAGATTTTGTACTCATCCCAAAATTCCATATGACTCAGAGATCAAATATGTTGAGCATATGAATTGGAGGGATAGTCCAAAATTGGTTCACCTTATTAAAACACTTCACAACTTAATTTCACAGGATTCAAATGTGAAGTGCATTATTTTCTCAGAGTGGACTACTACCCTGAAGTTGTAGGTTTTTTAAAAATTAATACTGGATCCCTAAATCCATTTCATTGCTGTTAAAACTGATATCTTTTCAAAAAAATTAGGATTTCATTTGCACTTGATGATTTTGAAATACGTCACATTCTATTTGATGGCACAACCAATGAAAGTACACACAAGAATGTTCTCAAGTCATTTTCACTTATCAAGACTGGTGTACTCCTGATGAATCTCAAGGCAGGTGGAGAAGGATTGAATCTCACTATGGCATCTCATGTGTTCTTAATGGTAAGTATATATAATTTTAGCAAGAACCTTTATTTATAAGATTTTTTTCTTTAGGAGCCAACTTGGAACCCAGCTTCTGAGAAGCAGGCAATTGGTCGTGTTAATCGCATTGGCCAAGAAAAAGAAGTTTATGTATACAAGTATATTGTTGAATCTACTATTGAGGAAAATATTTCACGTGTCAGCACCATTTCTTTCACATTCATTTAAAAATTCTCTCTTATTAATTATTGTTGATCTAGGTAAAAACCATTAAGTTAGATGTTGCTAAGTATGTTTCATTAACTCTACCATCTCATCACCATCAAACTAAAATTTATTTTTTTTATTAGTCTTGCCCTTCCTGAATGAAAAATTAAATTTTAAACTTTCTTTTTTTTATTATTTTCCGTAAGAAAATTTTGAAGTCTTCAGTGTACTTGACCACTATCAATTAAGTAGCTTAGCCATGTATTTTTTTTATAAATTTTCTACTGTGTCACAAATACAAAGGAAATTTTTTTATGTTATATTCCTTTGTTAATTTTACACAAAGGGGCATATTTTTAAAATAATATATATGGAGGTGATTATACCCTTACATTTTAATAATCTAGAAACATTTCACATTTATAGATTATAGAAAAAATACCTTCAAAAATGCTTCCAACATGTAAGGCTTTCATTCTTTTTTTAAAAGTAATTTGTTCACCTCTTGTATTAGCTTCTACTTTGATTCCTACCACAGGCTTCAAGAGCACACGTGCTTTTAACAAAATTCTTTCCCAAATTGGTGTTCCAAGCTCTAAGGCTGCTTCCACCATTTCAGTTATTGACTTCATGAAACTTGTCTTGGGAAAATGTCAAAAGCTGGACGATTTCCCACCTCCACCAACCACTGCTGAATTATCATCTCTTTCAAATGAACTAGTTACTACTAATTTATCTCCACCACCTGAAAATACGTACACCCTTGAAGAAATTTCTTTATCACCATCTGGACACCAAAAAACTATTCCCCTGGTTTTTTACCATACTTGCCATCAAGATGCCATTAATGTTGGGGTTCCCCACTTATGCCTCTCATTCAACATGGAGCACAGAGATTGGAATCAAAGAATAATTCAACACTTAACAAAGCACTATTGCTATGCCCATAAGTACCAGGCATTTGATCAGTATCACATAGATCATTCTGAAGAAATAATAAAGTTTGTGCCTCTAATTCTGGAACGATGGCTTTGAGGAAAAATTTCAACCAGTAAATCTTTAGATGTTTCTAAGCTAAATAGAAGAAGAATGATGGATACTAGGCGGAAAGTGAGCGAGAATTTATTTTTTGTAAATTTCTATTAATAATTGTCTTCTCAGTTGCATGCTTCTCGTAGGAAAACAGCTGTAGCTTGTCTTGATGCCAAACATCTCTTTTTGTTTGATAATCCTTGCTTCCACTCTGACACTGAAGAAGATCAAGAAGGAAATCTTTGGAAAAGGAAACCATCTTGGCACTCTGAGGAATCCTCAAATTTTTACTCACAAGTTGATCAAACTACTCTTAACTTGATAAGAGGATCTAAAAATCATGGACATATTTCTAAAAATATTGTATCTCTTAGAAAAGACTCAAGTTTTGCTTCACATACACTTGTGTGTCCTAGTAATCTTCCCACCAATTGTTACAACATTGATAATCTCAGCCTTTCTCAGTTTTTACTTATATGCCATAATCCTTCTTTTACAATCCCTTATCTCTCCCATCTGCTTTAGTGTTTCACCTGTAAATTTTGTTTAGAATTTTCCTCCTGGTGAAGTTGTATTGAATAGCCATTTTGAATAGTAAAATTATTTTAGAATTTGAATACATTATTTTCTCCTTTTTATGCCATCTTGTCCAAATACCACCACTTAAAAATTGTTTTCTTATTATTTTAACATACTCTCTGCTGAACATGCCTACTAGATATGTTGTTTGCACTTGCTCTGAGCTTGGTTGCAATAAAAAATCTTTCACCAATAGTGAAGGTGAGATAGTTCAGGGGCTTTCAATGTCTACAACTGCATATTACAAGCATCAAGATAGAATTCAGCTTTTTAGGAAACGAAGTCAATTGATCAACCAATCCACAGCTCCTGAGCACCAACCTCTGGCCGAAAGTAGCTCTCACCAAGAATCTTCCTCTTCTTTTTTTCCTGTGGCAAGCTCTTCAAATGAAGTATTCTTACCCACTACTGAGGAGGTAAGCACCTAAAGTTTACTTAAATTTATAATTATTTTAATTTCTTGCTTTTTTTTAACATATTTATCTCATCAGTTTGGCCAAAAACACTCATTAAGTCTTGATGCTGATGATGCTGAGTCAATCACCTCAATTGTCAAAAAATCGAAAAGTTTCAAAAATTCTTCTTCTTCCTTTTTAAATTTATTACGAATTGAAACCTCCGCCTTTGCTCCTCCTGCTCTTGCACATCTATCACCATTGATTTTCTTTATACTTATTGATCTGGCACATGGCCTTCTGGTTCAAAACTTATCACATAGGCAAATTAAAATACGGATTCAAGCTGAATTTTTCAAGATCAATTTAATATCTAAAACTTATAAAGATGCCAAAAAACTTCTGCATGAGTCTAAACAGCTTCCTCATAGCATTTACACTGTTCTCAACCGACTCAACCTACATGCACCACTTAAAACTATTCTATGTTGTCCAAATTGCTTTCATCAACCTTTCAAAACAGCTAAAGAATACAACTTTGAACATGCCCATTGTAGTCAAATTTTGCTCAATGCCATACCTCGTAAAAAGAATGTTGTGTTGAAATGCAATCATCCATTGTTTCAGCAAAAAGATAATCGAACATTGGATTTAGTTCCAGTCCAAACATTTACAACTCAATCTCTTATATCTTGCTAGCCCGCCTTCTTCTTCTTCCAGGGTTTGAGGACGATCTGGATTACTCATTAAGGAGGCCACATAATACATGAGGAAAAATGTGCGATGTTTGGGTTGGTTCAGTCTGGAAGGAATTTAAAGATATAAAATGAGATTATTTTACAAATAAAAGTGGTAATCTTGTTTTCAGCCTGTATATTGATTGGTTTAATCCTTTTGGGAATAAAATTGGTGGTCATAGTCAGGTGTCATTTGGATCTATTATTTTGATTTGTCTAAATCTTCCACCACATTTACAATATAAAAAGCAACACGTTTTCTTGGCAAGAATCACACCTGGGCCACATGAACCTAGTTTGGACCAGTTTAATCATTTTATTTCACCTCTTTTAGAAGAACTTCAAAAGCTGTGGAAAGGATGCTTTTTTTCAAAGACATTTTGTTATCCTGAAGGAAGACCAATACATGCTGCAATATTTCCTTTAATTGGTGACCTACCAGCTATCCAGAAGCTCTCTGGTTTTTCCAGCTATAGCTCAAATAATCCATGCTCATTTTGCTTTATTTCTAAAGAAAATTTGAAATCTGGTAAACTTCCTGCTGAGTTCCTATCACGCACTGATTCCAACCACCGAACTCAAGCTATTAAATGGAAAAATGCTTCCAGTGCCCAAGCAAGAAAGAAGATCTTTGATAAAAAAGTTGTTTGATATTCGTCTCTTCTTGAACTTCAATATTGGCAACCAGTCTCTTTTGTTGGAATAGAACTTATGCACTGCTTACTTCTTGGTATTGCCAAAGACTTCAGTAAAAATTACCTTCTTATTACAGCAGCTGGTGATTACATTCAAAAAGAAAAGAAAAAATCTTCAAAAAAAGGCTTTCAGGATGACCATTCATTCTCTTCAAAATCCAGTCACCATTCATTTTCCAGATCCTCCTCTAATCCATCTTTATTTAAGATATTAACAAAAAAAAGATTTCAAAACTACCATCATTCCCCTCAAATTCTACTTCTTATGATTCAAGTAAAAGTAGAAAGACAAAAAGTACAGTTTGTGTGGTGATACCGCCATTGAGAAAAAACCTCAAACAAAAACTATCTTATGATGAAATTGGTCAGGAGAAGGCACGAAATGCTCTAAAAATTGTTGGGACATCAAGAAGTACTAATCCACAGGGTGTTGAAGCCAGCTCAGAGGAAGAAGAATCAAACTCTGATGTAGATAGTTCAAGTAAGTTATACTGAATTACTTTTAATTAAACATTTTCCTAATAAATATTTTCTTTAGAGTCCACATTTCAGGAATTTTCTGCCCATTTTAGACCTAAAATCGATTTGGGATCAGCTGCAGCACCAAATGATTTAACTTCTGATTTAAATCTAAGGCCTAGCAAATTGATGATTGTTCAAAATTGTATTCGGCATACACTCATTCCCTCATGGTTAACCCGTGTTCCACACCATGTAGGGGAGACTGGAACAAATCTCAAGGCAGCTGAATGGCTTTAATTAAACAAAATTTATTACGTGGTTGCTTTGTTCCCAGTTTGGAATATAGAAAATTCTGAATCTCAAGAGAAGAAGTTGATAAAGTGTCTTTCCCTGTTGGTATCTATTATCAACCTTTTAACTTCCCTTGAATTAAATGAAGAACAAATTGTATCTCTTCAGGATCATCTAAAAGAGTATATGAAATGTCTTAAAGAATTTTGGCCACATATTGACATCAAGCCTAATGTCCACTTAGACCAACATTTTCCTGAAGTTCTGCGACAATTTGGGCCAGCACCATCATCAGCAGCTTGGGCTCATGAGTGTATAAATGGAATGTTGGGATCTATCTCACACAATAATAAAAAAAGTATGTGCTCCTATAATCTTTTTGTTCCTCATAATTATTTACTTTAATATTTTTTATTTTAGATGAAATGGACAAAACATTTATGAAAATGTTTATCTTGACTGGGCAGCTTCAATCTCTTCTTGAGAGGAATGACAATTGATTTGAAAACAAAATGAAAGATGTTTTTGATATAGAAAAAAAAAGACTTCAAAATCAACTGTTAAACTACTCCATGAAGAATATGTTTTATGGCTGGATTATTTAAACAAGATTGATGGTAAAAAGTGTTTTTCAAATATTTTTGAAAAAGATGAATTGACTGGTGCTTTAGAATTTCTTTCATCTAAAATTACTGATCTCCAATACTTTAACTTTGGTGGTAAATACTTCTCACTATACTCAAAACATCAAGGGAATGGGAATATTGAGATCAAATTATCAAAAGGCAGCAAGGTTGGAGTGGTGTTAAGAATGTGGGAGTCAAAGAAGTTCCCAGATCAAATCTTTATTCTAGTTGGATTGTATGATGCTGTTGAAAAAAAAAATAGAAAATCCTTTCTCCAAAGCAGGATTCAAAACATTTTGGTGCTACAATAGATGGTCTAAAAATTTTATTATTACTCATAAAGATATTATTGGAGATGCTTCAAGAACTCTCAATCCTAGTGGCTTTGGTGGTGTTTTATCTGATACTGTCTGTATAATGTCATTAAGTAGTATAGCTGGCGCCTATTAATCACCATTGTAATATCCATTATGAATTCAATATATGCCTTTTAGACACCAAAATATGATCTATTGCCTGTTGGAAATTATGCAAACAGCACTATATGAAGAATTCAAATTGGTCCTAATGATTCAGCTATGAGCTATGTGTCATGATGAAAAATTGTCCCACCAAAGTTCCAACACAGGTTTGACTCAGGTTATACCACAGGTACTAAACAACCACTTGACTTCAAGTCGTCTAACTTTTGACCTGGTGTTCCAATACCTCTGAGGTTTCCCCCAGTACCATTTTTAATTGGCAAGCCTATAATCATTGCTTGCTCTAAAGAAATCAAATTAATTTGAGACCCTGAATCGAACAAGGCCTTTACCTCTTTACCATTAAGAGTTACCACCAGGTAACACAGGGGAGCAGAAAAATGTGTTTCAACATCCTCCCCAAACTACTCAGCATTTTCACATATATATTCCACCTCTCCAGCAGAAACCTGTTGCCTCTTCAGATGCTTCTTTTGCTTCTCTGAAAGTGCTGGACTAATTGTGAAAATCTCACCTAAAGATAAGGGAATCTGAAGTTAATTTGCCCTATTTAAAACATTGTCAATTGCATTCTCTTGACTGGATACTACTGGCCGTTTGTACTGGACTTTAGATTTAATTACCTTAGCCCTGGGCACCTCTTGGGGACCCACATTGCCATCTTCACTACTAATAACCCTAGCTCCATCACCAGCTACTTTCACTAATCTAGATCCATCACTGGTCCTCCTTACCCCTTCCATAGTAGTTGGACCACTAAAAATTGGTCTGGGGAGAGATGCCAAAGGTACATCCTCCTCAGAATCTGAATCTTTGTCCACAGGCATAGGCTCACCATTTAAATCCAACTTTCCAAAACTAGGAGGCCCCATATCAGCCATACCCTTCTGCATATTATAAATTTTGTCCTTAGAGTAAGGTTTCTTTTCCAACTTTTTAATTTCAGCCTTTCCCGGTTTAGCCCTTAATTGGCTCTGTATGCTACTCTTAGCTTTAGTAGCAGCTGCTCTTCTGGAAGCATCGACATTGTATTCACCCGCCATACAACTTTCCTCTGCCCTAACTACAGAGGATAACTCCAAACCACAAAATGAAGTTGAGAATGTAGCCTTATTGATGTCTTTTCCTTTTCCTTTATCTACCTTTTCCACATCTTTACCATCATCAACTTTACTACCTTTAGCCTTTTCTTCATCATCACCAGGTCACTCTTCAAACCTGGTCCTTTTCCCCAAATACATATTCCTCCTAACCAAATCCGAGGGAGCTTGACCTTCACTGGTCTTGATGAAAGATCCATCAAGGAATTCATAAACCTTTCCATCAAATTTTACTCTACCAGCATCTAAGTCCCTATCCAAAAAAAAACATTGTCCAGCCTTGTGTCCCCTCCTATTACAATAAGAGCACACTCTGGGCTTGCCATATCCACCTCTAAAACCATTCCCATCATTACCATTGCCATTCCTATCACCATTACCATTGCCATTAAATCCATAATTCCTCCTCTCATAACCTCTAGATTGGTAAGAAGAAGAAGATGAATTCAAAGCCACAGGTTCTCTATTGGCTTTTTGAGTCTCTTGAACAAATATCTTTAATTTTTTAGTTAAATTGGCCAAGTGATTGACCATCTTGTTATCTACATTTCCCTCAACTTTAGCATTAGGCTGTCCCATCTGAGCCTTCTTGGCTTCTTGATCTTGAATCATAATATTGTTATTTTCAGCCAATACTTCACTAACCTTGCTAACATATTGAGTACAAGATTCTTGATATTTGTCCAGTGCCATGAGTTTTAAGTAGCCTTGAATATTCTCCTTGATGATCTCCAAAGCTGGAAGTTTCTGTTCACCATTAGGAAGATCCTTCATCAAATTTTTCCTATACAGTTCTTTTAACACATCCATCCTAATATTCCTACTAAAAGAAGACCAGAATAGATCCTTGGCCTGATTTTCATGGCCCAATTCTTCCACCAAAATCAAATATTCCACCACTTCATCAAACTGTCCACATAACCTTTTTAAGTCCACCATATTAGAAACACCACCTTTAGCTTGCCAATCACTGACAATCTTATTGAGATCCACCATAGTATACCTAAAACCCCATCTATCAACCATCTCTTTTGACAACCTTATCCAATCAAACCTTTCATAACCCTCCATAGCAATGACCTCCTTTTCCACCTCTCTGTCAACAATAAAAAACCTGATCTGCTTTACCATATCCAGGTTAGTAGCTCCATCCACCAAAGCAGCAGCCTCATATCTGCTCAAAAACCATTTAACTTCTTACCCATTAAGCTTGGGCCCATCCCAAGAAACAATCCTAACTGATGGTGTCATAGGAAGAGACACACCAGATCCAGAAGCAGAAGACATCCTAATAGATTAGATTAAAGATAAGGTGTTCCAATAAGTGAGCCTCTTGCAGGCTAAGATAAATAAATCGATAAGAGTTTCAGAAAACAAGCCTCTTGCAGGCTAAAAGTCCAAGTATCAAGTAAGTTCTTTTAAAAGCTAGAGAAATCGAACCCCATGTTGAGCGCCAAGTATGTAGGTAGACTCTTACAGTCACCTTGCTGTAAGCAGAATCCAAAGGAGTTGGATAATCAGAGAAAACCCTGTCCCTCTAAATGAATTTTTGAGTTTTTTAGATCAATAAGCTTAAAAGTCTACTTGATAATAATAAAGAATGAAACCCTGTCTTATTAATGCTTGTTAGGATGATTGAGCGGTTCTTCTGTGCAAAACAACTGAAATGCAACAATAAAGTTACACCAGAAACAATATTTTAAAAGAGAGTAGTTTTAATGTTTTTTAGATTGTAATAATTTTTGAGAACAGATACTATAAATGAGTCCCTGGAGTTGAGACCTTTCTAATGATACCCTATATGTTAATGTTTAAGAGTTGTTGAGTAAAATATTTAAAGTGTTATGTAAAATTGTTATTTTATAAGGGTATTATAAATGATTAATTATTTTGTTGACAAAAGAAAAATATGAATAATGGTTGTTAATTATCCAAAAAGACTCTCAATATCGAAACTAAAGAGAGAAAAACATCTAAAAGACTAAGATTCTCTCCTCTATCTGATTCTCCTACTCCAGACCTTTCCAACAATACCCTACATGTATAGGATCTACAATAAACTATTGATCTAACAAGCATAATAAATTCTAACCAAATTTTGCCACAATAGCCAAACTTTGCACTGGTGATCAGACTTTTCTACAGTGACCAAACTTTACCACAGTGCCCAGACTTTTCTGCAGTGACCAAACTTTGCACTGGTGATCAGACTTTTCTATAGTGACCAAATTTTGCACTGGTGATCAGACTTTCCCATTGTGAGAAAATTTTGCCACAATGAGCTCTTTTTACCATAATGAGATAATTCTGCCATAATGAGCTTATTTGGCCAGAGTGAGCTAAATTTGCCACAGTGAGTTAATCTTGTCACCATGACCAAACTTTGCCACAATGACAGAATTTTTCCAGTACACTTTGCTTTTGCACCGGCAAATCACCAGAGCAGACCAGAGTGCACCAGAGTGCACCAGAGCACTGGAGCTCAGTGGTCATTCCATCAGCACACCATATCCACTAAAAATACTATAAGTCACTAAATCAAGTAAAACACTAAGAAAACAGTAAAATATGATAAAAAATCATCAAGACATAAAAGATAGAGAAAAATCTGGGCTATCCAATGATAATAATCATTTTCCAAAATTCCAAATATCCAGTCTTATAATCCAGAAAATTGCTACTAATCTTCAAAAATAAACCTAAGTGGCATACACAGATGTGGAATGCCACACCATACTCTTGATTGGGAAAGGTGATTATTAAAGGTGGTTTTGGGGTCATTTTCTAAGGTTGTGCCACAGAAAGCAGGTATAATAAATTTTCTACTTGAATATGCTGAGTCTGCAAGGAGGTACTGAGATTTGTCAAAGTATGAGTCAGGACTTTGAGAAATCCTCATTCTTTGGAAGTTGGAAAAGTCATGACATGATCCAGGGCAGCCACTGTGAAAATCAATAAATTGTTTATTGACATTACATACAAGTTGAACAGCAATAGAGTATCTAGAAAGAAGATTAAAAGTCAGTTTATGAAAGATATGAAATAGGAGAAGATTTTGAAGAAACCTTTTTTTGTGATCAAAATAATGGTTGCCATCATGAGCAGGTTTTTGACTCAAAGGTATAGTTGCACCATCAACAAATTCTACACAGCCAGGGAGACCTTCAGCTTGCATAACTTGAGAGGATTCAAGTTGCTGTTGTGGAGTTGGCCAAGCAAGTGTTTGAGACGTGAGGGAAAGGATGGCAATCATACAGCACTTGGTGTAGAATATCACTGTCCCATATCCTATGGTAAAGAGATTTTCCAAACGTCTTACAGCAGCACCATTTCCATTTGAGCCAAAGCAACATAGTGCAACAGCAAGTTGAATAGCAGGATCAAGCTGTTTATTTTTGAGAATTTTTATGAAATATAGGATGTTTGGAGATGAGTTGATAAAGTTTGAAGAAAGAATCAGGAGAAGTTTGAAATAGTTGAGTGAAATTTAGTTGAGGAATGTTGAGAATGGAGTGGAGATCATATCTGGGATCATGATGAAGATTTGGCCCCCTTGGGTTTATGTAATGCTTTTGGGAAAGAAAAGACATATAGGCTAAAGCATCTTCCAAATCAGAGTCTTTTTTATAGTAAAGAGCTAAAAGTAAAGCAATAGCATTCATAGTTGAGTGAAGTAGCTGCCTAGTAGAGAGGTGCTTCATAGTTGTTGGTGGAAGGCTTATGTGATGAGGGAAGTGGGAATTCACCACCAAATGTGCAGGTGGGGTGTGTAGATAGAAAAAAAACTTTAAGTGTTTGCCACCAAAATTAAGTAGCATAGAGTGAGGAAAGACTTAAGGATGGCATCAGCAATCATAAGTCATGTGACTTTCTTAGAAATCCATCATGGATGTGATGAGTTTGGGATCATGAATTAGGAATGGAAATTGGGGTATAAGAGGCGGGATAATGCATTATCATGGATTCCTTATCCACTAGCCCCAGGGCTAGTGGATAAGAATCTTCCGCAATTAACACCAGGTCAAAAGCTAGATGACTTGTAGTCAAGTGGTTTTTCAGGTATCTTAAAGTAACATCAGAAGTAACCTTTGAATGAATTTCAGTGCTTAAATTACTTACAAGACAGACCAAAACTCTGAGTGTCTCTGTACCAAATAGAAAATCAGAGAAAGTTTATTGCACTGCTTATTGTTAAAACTTTCTATCTTATTTGATCTTGAGTGGCTTCCAAAATTGTGTCTCAGTGTTACATTACCTTTTTTTCCTGGAAATAAGTTATCCATGATAACTACTCTTGCACCATTTATTCCAGGCCCATGAAATAACTTTTCATAATTTTCTTTCTGTAGGTTAGCATTGTAGACTTTACCAGAACAAGCATCAATGAAAGCACATTGCAAAGTCTCATACCCTTTTTTTGTTAGGTAAATGTGGGTTAATTTCACTCATTGAAAATTTTTTACATGAACTCATATAATATCCTTAATTTTACCATATTTGAAAAGTGAAATCTCACAGACAATGTGAAATTTTTAAAATGACTTGGTGAATTCACTACGCAATATAGGGGGTGGACTTGCTAGCAAGTCCTCAACCTGAACTCAGATGGAACTCAGATGGAACTCAGACTGAACTCAGACTGAACCCATACTGAACTCTACTTGAACACCCACCTAAAACTGTTCTGCTGAGTGGTGTTCATCCCTGATTGTATGGTTCCTTTATCAATAGCTCAATGTGTGTTCAATCTATGGTGAGTTTGGGTCCAAGGTTGCGGACTTGCTAGCAAGTCCGCCCCCCATATTGTGTGGTGATTTGTGATTCTAGAAGAGTTGAAATCACAAATTAAAAATTGACTTATACTTTCAAGTTTTTTTAAAAAAATATAAACAAAATAATGCACTTACTTAGATTACACTCAAACCTGTAATTTATAAAGTTTCATAATAGCTTCTGGAATTTACTGCACCATATTAAAAAATAATTTAGATGATTTTATCAGGTGAGTTTTTTCCCTATGTTGATAAAATAAGAGGTTGTAAAAACTATAACAGAGCAGATAAAGGTATAATTAGTTGAGAAAATATAATACTTTAACCAAAAATTAGTAGTGAATCAAACCCCTTATAGTACTGAATTTGATTTTATTTCTACTATATAATAAGTTTTTATAGCTTAGAGGTAATTTTAGAAACTTAAGGAAAATAAATATAGAGTATATAAAAGGGATTACATGCATCCTCTATGCTATGATGAAAAATAAGGATATATATTAGAATCTTTTTTTGCCAGACACAGTATTGCTTCAGTTAGTATAAATAAATCAGAAAATTTATTTTCTGTAACATTTTAATCTTTTCTTATTTCAAACTGGCTTGACTTTTACAACAGTAAAATTTAATAACAGTTGCTAAATCTTCCAACTTGACCTTTGTCTCAGTATCAAAAAGGGACTTCTCCACCACAGACAAATTATTATAGTTTGCTTAGTATAAAAAGGCTATTGGAAGCTCCCCAAGAAACACTTCTTCAAAAATATCATCTATAGGAAATCATCTGGGGCCTGAAACATGCTGAACACCTATTACTAGAAGTTGACTGAACTTGAAATTTCAAAAAAAAAAATTCCTGATAGCTTCCCCAGAGGTTTGAGATTTATAATTTGAACAGGATTTAGAAATAAACACTTTGTCAAGTCCATTTGAAAATCAAACCATAAAATCAATTAGCTATGAAATTGAAAGCTAGAATCTACTCTCATCTTGTATTTCCTCGGTATCAGAGTGAATAAAGATATATTCAAATTATTCAGCCATTTCAGGGACAAAAATTGATGAAGCCATGTTAATTTTTCAATCAGGAAAGTATAAAGATGTGATTTTAATTTATAATAACTTATTTAAAGTAATAAAATCAAGATGCTTACCTGACTTCTTTTATAAATTTGAACCTTCACTATACTTGTTAGAAAATTGCTTGATTTTTTACCTCTGTATGGTTTTAACCATGAGGATATATTGCATACATGAGGCGACATGTTGCCTCATGTATGCATGCAAGCCACTTGCTTTCTGTTTCAGTTCTGCATGTTTTTGAGATCAAGGGTATATTGCATACATGAGGCGACATGTCGCCTCATGTATGCATGCAAGTAACTTGCTTGCTTTTTTACCTCTGTACGTTTTTGAACTTCAGGATATATTGCATACATGAGGCAAAATGTCGCCTCATGTATGCATGAAAGCAACTTTCTTTTTGTTTTACTTCTGCATGGTTTTAAACTTAAGGATATATTGCATACATGAGGCGACATGTTGCCTCATGTATGCAATAACAAGAGCAATGATAAAAAATAGTGCAATACATTTTTTAATCAGCACTCTTGTTATTGCATACATGAGGCGACATGTCTCCTCATGTATGCAATAATATTCTTTGAAATGTTTCATTTAGGTGAGCAATGCATTGGTGCATACCTACCATACCAAAGAAAATACACATCATGGAACCTTTTTACATGCATACATGAGGCGACATGTTGCCTCATGTATGCAATTTTGTTTTTGAAGTTTAACTTATATAGGTAAGAAATGCACTTTTGCATGCCTACCATACCAAGTGAGTTCCCCAGAATGTGACTTGTTTACATGCATAAATGAGGCAACATGTCGCCTCATGTATGCATGTAAACAAGTTGCATGATGTGGATTTTCTTTGGTATGGTAGGCATTCACCAATGCATTTCTCACCTTAATGAAGAAGTTCAAAGAATTTTATTGCATATATGAGGTCACATGTCACCTCATGTATGCAATAACAAGAGTGCTGATAAAAAAATGTATTGCACTATTTTTTATCAGTGCTCTTGTTATTGCATACATGAGGGGACATGTCGCCTCATGTATGCAATATATCCTTAAGTTTAAAACCATGCAGAAGTAAAAAAGCAAGCAAGTTGCTTGCATGCATACATGAGGCAACATGTCTCCTCATGTATGCAATATACCCTTGATCTCATAAACATGCAGAAGTGAAACAGAAAGCAAGTGGCTTTCATGCATACATGAGGCGACATGTCGCCTCATGTATGCAATATATCCCCAAGGTTAAAACAATACAGAAGTCAAAAAGGAAGCAAGTATCTAACATGCATACATGAGGCGACATGTTGCCTCATGTATGCATGTAGGCAACTTCCCTACCCTTTCTCATATGACTTTCCACAAAGCATAAGATGAGGCAAATTGTTGCCTCATCCTTATGCAGCTGCAACATTTTCTGATGACATGAGGAAATTCTTTGCCTCATGTAATTGGGATATGGTGTATACTTTGTATGTAGTTCTGTGTGCCAACATAGAAAAATGATTTTATTTTGGATTTGAGCTTTTTGCTGAACACATGTGGGGAAAAATGGGGCCATATGTCACCACAATTTTTCCTGCATTTCAGATTTAGTATGAAGTAAAATTATATCCAATATTCAAGGTAAAATATTACCTCTTGTAACATAAAAACCTTGTGTCAGTATGTGTAAGTAATGCACTGAACTGGGTAATGTATTTACTAATGTAGCTAAAACATTTAATTTTCTTCAAAGGCAGTGCATAGAGAAATATATTTCCAAATTCAGTTTGATTTCAGTTGAAAAATATCTACACTTTCTTTCTACAAATATTGCATCTCATTTAAATTTACAGTTCCCAAAATTTTGTCTCATCATTGTAATTGACAGATACTTATTTTAAATTGAGATTATACATCAGTTGAGTTATATAGTTATGTCTGCATGTCATAAAACACCATGTTGCCTCATTTTACCTATTTAAAAAGCATTAAATTTTCACTTTTCTTTAAATAGTAAGAAGCAAAATGTTTGCGTGTCATTTCACTTAGTAGAGTAAGTAGAGTGGATGTGCAAATATCCAATATGATGTGACATGTTTTCTCATGTTGTGATATACTATTAGAATAATTTATTTGCCAATAAAATTGGGATCATATTTTGTAACTTTTATTTAGATATATTTCAGTTTATTTTCCATATACGAGCACTTTCTAGATCTATATTGAATAAATTTTGTCTTGTTTGTGAGATGTGGTGAATTAAAGCTAAACTTTTGTTGAAAATTTCAGATGATTTATATAAGTACATAAGTTTATGGAAAACTTCATAGTAAATGATAAAAATAAGCTAAGTAAGAGTAGAAAATTTGAATGAACTAGGTGTCACTTGGAAATGCTTTTGTAAGTCACAGTGGCTGTCTGCATAGGGGCTGGTTGGTGCACCCCAGCAAACAACTCTAAATCCCTTTTAGTTGCTGAAGTGGTTTGTAAGTATATACAGTTGAATATTTTTTTGTATTGTGTTATTTGTACAGGAAATCAAATTGAATGATTTGAAATCTGGTTTTACATTTTGGAATGTTTTTGAGAAAAATACAGGGAATAATTATAATTTTGTATTTTGTATTAAAGATAGATTATTTTGTTAGATATACTTGTGCTATTCAATTTATTAATATTATTTTGACCATAAGCTGTTGAATCTGTGCTGTGGCTTTTCAAAACCAAACATCTAAAAATACAAAGCATGCGTGATATTGGATTTTATATATAAGTTAGCTGTGATCCACCAAACATGAATTAAAAATTAAGGGCATAATTCAGGCTCCTTTTTTCCTGCATATTTATGGTCATACTACCTATCAGCAGCATGAAACTAGAATTTCTTATATTTCTGTGTCCATAAGAAGATTTCCTCATTCCAAAGGCTGGTTTTTCTCTTGTAACAGTTGAAGATTAAGTATTTTCTTGCATTATGATTTCTCAAAATCTATTGTTCAAATTTTGCAGAAATATTTTACTAATATTGTTGACTAGTGGAGCTCAAATTTTACATGAATAAACCATTCATCAACATTTAAAAATTTAAGTTGTTAATTTGGATATCTTGTAACTTTAATATATTTGAAAAACTTATTTCAGTTAATATATCTTGCTGAAATATGTTCTGATAGTTTATCTTGACCTACAGTGTTCAACAAAGCTTTACTCACTATGAGAAATCCAGTGATAATTTAGATTATGTGACTTACTTGGAAATGAAATGTTTCTATTCTTGTATAAATACTTTTTTCTTCATAAATTATCCTCTTTACTGTTGAACTTTATTTCTTTTCAAGATGGAATAATCTTATAATTCCTTTCTCATCTGCATTGGATTTCTTCAATCTCACATATGTGAAATCATAAGCTCCCCAGTTTTGATGGAGAAACCTGTTTCACTTTATCTCTCTCACAAAAAACACACTCTCAGGGCTAGGGCACATTCACCTCATATTAGCATTGGTAAAATTTTCCATCTTATTTTAACATCTTTTATGACCTAAATGGCCCACCATTCTAATAATTATTAGTTGATCCTGCTGGGGGTCTGCTTCCTGGGTAGGATTCACCGTCTATATGGGTTGATGATACATTATTACCCCAAAAGGATAACAATTATCCCCAAAAAATAAAAAAAATCAATTTCCTATCTTTCTCATTTCCTAGTCAATTTCTCCCAAGTACTTGAATCACTCTTCAGCATAGCTATTCTTCTTCCTGACTATAAACTATAAATTCATTTGTGCTGTGCTGTAAAAGATATATTCAATTAAAATAATTAACTATCTTCTCTCTCCCCTGATTCCTTATTTCTAATCAGAGCTTATTATCCTATAAAAATTATCAATGAGGTTTTAGCACAAAGGAAGGCAAAAAACAGGTCAATCAGCAACTTTTCATCTTACAAAAAAAAATTAACTACAGAAAATCATGTGATAAAACTGGAAAAAAGATTATATTCTACCCACAACTTTCATATGAAGCTAAGGGAGAAGCAGTGGACAACAGGGAGTAATGGAACGGCTAAAGAGAATAGAGAGAAAAATATTTGGATATCATTGAAAAAAAACATACCTAAAAACAGGTAAATCAGCAACTGTGAGCCTTGCAACAACAAGTAACTACAACAAAGCATGTTCTAAAAATATAAGGAGCACAGTTATGAGTTTCTGTGATTAGATTTAAAAGAATAAGTAGAGAATAAACATAAAATAAATGGAAAGAGTATGGAGAAAAACTCAATTCTCCCCACACAGTGAAAAAAACTGTTAGATGCAGCCAAGGGGGAAGCAGTGGAAAGGTTGGAGCAATGGAAGGGATAAAGATAATAGAGAGAAAAATATTTGGATAGGTAAAATGAAAGCAACAAGAAGAGGCTTAATTATATGTCAAAATATACCATTCAGAACAATAGAAAACAAAATTACATCAACAAAAGCTACTAAACAAAAATACTGAGAAATAGAAAGGTTCACAATCAAATGCAGAATTCAAATTCAAGGAAAGGCTAAAAATAAAAATTCAAAAATACCATCTTTCACCACAAATTCTTTGTCTCATGACTCAAGTAAAATTAGAAAAACAGTAACTACAGTTTTTAAAGTGATACCACCACTGAGAAAAAAACTCAAGCAAAAACTATCTTTTAAAAAAAGTGCTTGAGAGAAGGCAAAAGAAGCTCAAAAACTGGTTGGGATATCAAGCAGTGCTAATCCACTGGGTTTTAGAGCAAGATCAGATAAATAAAAATCAATTTCTGATGTGGATAGTCCAATTAAATAAGCTTACTCATAATTAGATACATTTTTCTCTAATAGATATCTTCTTTAGAGTCCATACTTCAGAAAATGTCTGCCCATTTTAGAGCTAAAATCAAATTGGGATCATCTGAGACCCCAAATTATTTAAACTCTGAGTTAAGTCTAAGGCCTGCTGAATTAAAGATTTTTCAAAATCTTATTTGCCATACACTTATTCCCTCATGGCTAATTTACACTCCACACCATGTAGGGGAGACTGGAAAAAGTCTCAAGGCAGTAGAATGGCTGTTATTAAACAAAATTTATTATAGGGTTGCTTTTTTCACAGTTTGGAATAAATAGAGCTTTGAAAGTCAAGAGAAGAAGTCGATAAATTTTCTTTCACTTTTGGTATCAATAATCAACCTTTTTACTTCCTTTGAATTCAATGAAGATAAAATTATATCTCTTCATAATTATTTGAAGGATTATATGAAATGTCTTAAACAATTTTGACAAAAAGTTGATATCAAGCCTAATGTTAACTTATCCCAAAATTTTCCTAAAGTTCTGTAAAAATTTGGACCAGAACCATAATCAGTAGCTTAGGCTCATGAGCATACCAATTGAAGGTGATTATCTATTTCACACAATAAGAAAAAAAGTATGTTTTCTAAAGTTCTTTATATAGCCCATTTTACTTTACATTTTTTTTTGGACTTTAGATGAAATTTTAAAAATTTTTATGAAAATGTTTATCTGGAAAGGGAAGCTTTAATATTTTCTTGAGTGGAATGACAATTTATTTGTAAAAAAATGAATGATATTTTAAATATAGAAAAAAAAGACTTCATAATTAATTTTTAATTTATTCTGTGAATAACATGATGTATGGCTGAGATATTTAAACAAGATTGATGGAAAAAGTCATTTTTCAATATCTTCAAAAAAGATAAATACAGTGGTGCTTTACAATTTCTTCAATATAAAATTAATCATCTCCAATACTAAAAACTTGGTGGTAAGGCTTCTCACCATAATCAAAACATCAAGGTAATGGGAATAATAAGATTATATTATAAAATTGAAATAAGAACAGAGTTTTTTTGTAAATGGGGAATTCACTAAATTCCCCAGATATAATCATTATTATAGTTTGATTGTGTGATGCTGTTGAAACTCAAACTGAAAATCCTTTTTTGAAATCAGGATTCAAAGTATTTTGGTGCTACAATAGATGGTCTAAAAATGTTATTATTACTCATAAAGATATTATTGGACATGCTTCAAGAGCCCTCAATCTAAGTGGCTTTGGTGGTGTTTTATCTGATACTGTCTGTATAATGTCATTAAGTAGTATAGCTGGTGCCTATTAATCACCTTTGTAATATCCATTATGAATTCAACATATGCCTTTTAGACACCAAAGTATGATCTATCGCCTGTTGGAAATTATTCAAAAAGCACTATATAAAGAATTCAAATTGGTCCTAATAATTCAGCTATGAGCTATGTGTCATTATGAAACATTGTCCCACCAAAGTTCCAACACAGGTTTGACTCAGGTTAGACCACAGGTACTAAAAAACCACTTGACTGCAAGTCGTCTAACTTTTGACCTGGTGTAATAATGTGGGATCCGGGAAAAAAAAATTCCTGACCCCTAATTGCAGATCCCTGAACATTGATACCCCCTATTTAGTGTAAATTGAAAACTTATAGCAGAGCCAATAATACCCTATTAGTAATTGCAGGGGAGTCAGTGGCAATGAGTTAAATGTGCCAACCTTATAGCAGAGCCAATGATACCCTATTAGTAATTGCAGGGGAGTCAGTGACAATGAATTAAATGTGCCAACCTGCAGTCTCAATGCAAGGAGTGGTAGCGCAAAATAGAAATGTATTACTGGTAAGTAAAACTAGAGGTGATTGAAATAGTATTATAGAAAACAATAAATGAGATCAATGGATATTAACCTTATAGCAGAGCCAATGATACCCTATTAGTAATTGCAGGGGAGTCAGTGGCGATGATTTAAATGTGCCAACCTATCAAGAAAATAAATTAATAACAGTAGATGTGATGAGTTAATTTAGTAGTACCTGTAGTCTCAATGCAAGGAGTGGTAGCGCAAAATAGAAATGTATTACTGGTAAGTAAAACTAGAGGTGATCAAAATAGTATTATAGAAAACAATAAATGAGATTGATGGAGAGTAACAAGTAAACTGAATCTATATATATATGTAATTCTAATAGACAAGCTCCATCGATCTCTAATACCTAAACTATTCTATGTTCATTAAAAAACCATGCAAGGTACATGAGGCACTGAGCAGGCAAAAAGGGTTAGGTCGGCCAAGACGGGTGAAGTGGTGTAGAGTTGTGAGGAATGATAGATGTTCTACTAATAAGGAATGCGCAGTCAATGATGGGTTATGAGGATGGTTTTTGAATCTGACACCCTCTCTCATTGAGTAATCCATCATTGATGTTATGGTAAGGTAAACTCTTACAGTCGCCTTGCTGTAAGCAGAATCCGGAGGAGATATGTGGATTTAGCTGAAAACCCCGTCCTTCAAATAAAAATAACAAAATGGGAATTCTAAATCACTAAGCTAACCAGTCTACTTGGATCTGATTGATAAAATTAATGAAACTCTAAAATATTTAACGCTTATTGAGATTGAATGATTGTGGCTGTTGAGAAAAGAAATACTGATAACAACAGTTAAGGTGTACCAGTGAAAGATCTGATAAGATTGACTTTTATGTTTTTATAATAATTTGAATTCTTATGAGACAGCAATAATCAAGTCCCAGCGATGAAGACCTTTCTAAAGATACCCTGTATGAAGTGTGATTTAAATTGTTGAGTAGTATTTCAAAAATGTTATATATAAAATATATAGTTATAAGGGTATTACAAATTTATTTAATTTGTTGAGTAATAAAAAATGAGACCGTGGTGGTTAATGATTAAGCTGTATGTTGTCTCCCCTCTCAATTTCGAGTTTGAGAGGCGCTTAAGTATTCCTAGTCACGTGCCTAAGTTTTGCCCTCCAGAGCTCTTCCAGAGTCAATCCGGAGCCTGTACGGAGTCTGTCCGGACTTCCGGACTCAATTAGAACCTTAAAAACTATAATAAAAAATCTAGAAAAATTACACATGATAGAGCTACTCCCCCTATATATTCCAAACTAATTTTCGTAGTCTGCGCAGCTCTAATTACCCCGTGAAAATTCATCAAAGTTAAGTAATTTCTGAAAACGTAAATATTTCTATAAAACTTTAAAATTCATTTAAAAATATAAGAAAAATAGTAAAAATTCTGGAAAATTTCCCAAGGTTCTTGAGTGACTCGACTTGATACTTATAAACTTTTCAGACCGTAAAAATAAGTTTTCTCCGTAAAATAAACTGTTTTGTGTAGGCATTTGCTTGTGACCAATTTCTTCATATTTAAAACTCAAATAAATTAAATAAAACCCTTTTATATAAAAATAATAACACCAATCTTGCATGCCGTAATAACTCCATTTACGTACTTAGGTGCCATTCTAAACTTTAGGCTACCACATCCTCCCTCCAATTGAGAATGTCCCCATTCTTATAACTTTGCATAAGTGGTCGAACACAATATTCATCTTTAACCTTCAACCACCATCTTCTTTAATCAACTATAAAATTCATCTTCATCAATATGTCTTCCAAAGAACTTGTCGCTCCATGTGAACTCTGCACTCAATACCAGGTACCTTGTTTAATGTCCAACCCTAATCTTCCTGGCAGGACAGCTTGCGACTTATGCCATGTGAAAAAAGTCAAATGTAACCGGCCATTAGTTCCTTCTAAAACAAACGTATATTTAGGACCAGCAGCTCTCCCTGATCCCTCAACTTTTAAAAAGCGATCCAAAATTCCTGTCTTCTTAAAACAAATAAGATCAAAAAGAGCTTCAAAAGTTCAATCTTCATCAGCGGATCCCGGCCTAATTTTGCCTTCACAAGATCCTAATCCTATAACGCCAGTGCCCCCAACTAACTTTGCTGAGACTATGTTTCCTGGCTCTAAATGTAAGACCCTATTTATCTTACTAAAAAAAACTTTTAATCAAAATTGACTAAACCTATGACTTAATAACATATTTGAACTTCTAGCTGTCGAAATAACCAACACTGATGATGTTGGTAGAGTGAAGACGGACTATATCAATCATTATCCAAATTTTCATCGCTATCTTTTTCTTGACTTTACTAATGAGTTGAAACAAAAAATGCTGGCCTATTTTCAAGAGACTCCAGCTTATAACCATGAAGACCTCATTAAAAGAAGAATTTTAATGCAAAGCTTTGATAATGATGTTGAACAATTTCAAAGAAATTATCTTTTCTAACAGTATAACTTGATAAAATTTTGTTTTTGCTTGGTCTTCTTAAACTTTTAACATAAATGATGTTTTCTTTCTTCTCTGGCTTGATATAACATAAAATAAAATAATATAAATCTTGTGATGATTCCGCTACTGAGAGCAAGGTTTGAATCCCTTCAGACTCCCATATACCAGTCTTCCTTCTTGTCACAGCATTGAGAGAGTGGATCTTCCTATGAGCCGAATACTCCTGATTCCAACCTCATAGGGCCCCCCACTGAGCCGAATTCTATGATTCCAATCTTGCCATAAGGTCCTCCAAGCTTCACACCAAAAATGGCCTAACACTGAGGCACTAAAAAAAATCATTCCCTGAAATCCAACAACCATCCTAACTTCTGATTCCTTCATCACAATTTTCAAACTTTGCTATACAGCAAACCCATAAAATACTTTTTCCAGGCTTCCAATAATAATATTAACTTTAGACCATGTTAAAGCGCCACAAATTTCACCTAATTAACCATTATGCTTTTCTTAGCATCATCACCACCTAAAATTTTAACCTCCTAAAGCTTATCAGCACCCAATTCCAGAAATAATTGAATAACCAGTTTAGAGTCTTAGTGGACAGTGATAAATTAAAAGATTGAATTGAGTTATCCAAACAAGATTGACATTCCAGTTTAAAGTCTTGGTGGACCAAACATATAATCGATTGCCAGTTTAGGGTCTTGGTGGACCAAAGATCGTTTAGGTGCATAAATAACTTGATATATTCTTAAGTAAGGCCTAGGCTTGACCAAAGATTGAATAAACTTGATAATCCAGTTTAATGTCATAGTGGACCAAACATTTTATCGACAAGTAATCCAGTATAAGGCCATAGTGGACCAATGAATGTTGAATTATCCTGCAGATATTAATTTTCCAGTTTAAAGTCATAGTGGACTAAACAATGAATGAACTACCAGCTTAAAGTCATGGTGGACCAAACATCTTGATAATAGTCCAGTTTAGGGTCTTGGTGGACCTAACATTTAATAACACTCCAGTTTAAGGTCTTGGTGGACCTAACATTTGATTTATATAAAAGAAATCCATCTCCGAAAATATCCATAAAATCTTAATCATCCTTGAAATTCAGTTTAAAGTCTTGAAGGACTAACAGCTCCAATATAAAATCTTTAATGACAGTCTTGAAAATTAGCCAGTTTAAAGTCTTGGAGGACTAACAGCTCCAAAATTTGTATAAAAAACCTTAAAGAATGTCTTGAACAGTAGCCAGTTTAAAGTCTTGGAGGACTAACAGATGTCTTGAAGTAAAATCCCATAGGTTTTGAGCTCCCCTAGACCCTGTTTCCTGTCTAAACTAAATGAATAAAACTAAAAAGAATGAAAACTAAAAAAAAAAAACTAAGAAATATAATAATAATTTTGATTTAATTAATTAATTTTAATTTTAATTTTTTTTTTTTTTAATTTTATTATTTTATTTTTATTTTTCTTTATTATGTTAATTTTATTTATTTTATTTTTATTTTATTATTTTTTTTTAAAATTTAAATTTGTTTTTTTTTTTTTTTAAATTTAAAATAAAAGATTTTAGAAAAGATAGTTTTGAAATAAAAGTTAAAATTTAATTTTAAAGAAAGATAAATGAACGTGAAAAGAAAGATAAAAAAAGGTAAAAAGAATTATCAAAATTAAAATTTTAAAAGATGCCCCCCGGCCATTTGATGAGCTGTACCCTCGACATCATACCCACATCCAAGTGCAACTTGATGTGGTTACACAATTTTGAGAAATTGAAAAGAAAAGAAAATAAATGAAAGTTTTTAGAAGATAATTTTTATAATGATGATCACTGGGTGGGCTCCCTCCAATTTATAAAAATGATTAGAGACCACCAGTGAGCATCACCTTTACAATAATTCATAATATATATTAAAGAAAAGAAATCACAATCTAACATAAAAAATCAAAAACAAAATAAAATAAAAGAATCTTGAATCCGGCGTTGAGAGCGGTGTCTCTTGATTCGTTCCAGTTTATAGTCTTAGTGGACTTCCTATAATTAAAAGACAAAGCCAGGATTCAACTAGAAACAGGGAAAATTTTGGAAACGAACATTATGGGGTAATTGTGTATAGAGCAGCCAGCCCATCAATTACCCCCACACTTTCCAATATTAAATTAAGAAGGTTCCCCTGTGAACACTTCTTCCAATAAATTTTTAAAACTTTCCAACACTATTTTCACCCATATTTTAAGAATTTTAAATTTTGAAAATTTTCAAAGAAGGTTTTCTCGCATTTCGTTATGTTTCATCCACTACGCAATATAGGGGGTGGACTTGCTAGCAAGTCCTCAACCTGAACTCAGATGGAACTCAGACTGAACTCATACTGAACTCATGCTGAACTCTACTTGGACACCCACCTAAAACTGTTCTGCTGAGTGGTGTTCATCCCTGATTGTATGGTTCCTTTATCAATAGCTCAATGTGTGCTCAATCTGTGGTGAGTTTGGGTCCAAGGTTGCGGACTCGCTAGCAAGTCCGCCCCCCATATTGCGTGGTGATCACAGTTTCGTCGCCCATATGCAATGTAATGATAGTAAAGTATTTTTGATAAAAATAAGAAGATAGTTTATCCTTGTTGCGGAGGAATCCATAAAATTTCGTTGATATCATAGTTTATCCTCGTTGCGGAGGTATCCATAAAATTTGATAAATGTCATAGTTTATCCTCGTTGCGGAGGTAGACTTCGGCACTCCTGGTGCCTCTAGGATAGAACCGTTTCACTTGATTGGCTGCTACCCTCTTCTTCAATACTACTCCATCCAACTCTTCTAACACATATGAACCGCCAGAAACTTGCTCCTTGATTTTATACGGTCCATTCCACCTATCTGCAAACATCTTTCCCCACTGACTTTCCAAACTCCTATTATACACCAGGACCATATCACCTGGGTTCAAAGGTTTCCTTAATCAATGTGCCAACCGCTCATCCCAATATCTAACTGATTGGTTTTGGATCTTCATCATCCGCGAATATGCCTTTTCTAAATATTCTTCTTTCTTTTCTAGCTGCATCATTCTTGCACACAATAATTCTTCAGTAGTTTTGACCATGTCCCAGTCAACTCCAAGATATGATTCAGCTTCTAAATCAACCGGTAAAACTGCTTTCTGTCCAAAAACAAGTTCATAAGGTGAAAATCCGGTCGTCCTTTTGGCAGTGATTCGATCAGCAAATAAAACTAAAGGTAAATAGTGCCTCCACTTTTCAGCACTTGTCCCACACATTTTAACTAAAGCATCCTTAATAACTTGATGCCCTCTTTCAACCATGCCTTCAGCTTCAGGATAATATGGGGTGGCTACCCTAACCTTTGATCCAACTTTCAATATGGCCTCTTTAAACTCTGTCCCAAATTCAGGACCTCCATCTACCGTCACCAATTTCATCACTCCATATCGATACACCCAATTATTCAAAAAAAATTCTGCCACATTTTTGGCAGTTAAATTAATAAGAGGCGCTGCCTCTACCCAACCAGATAAATCATCTCTGGCCACAATTAAATATTTATACCGTCCCTCTTTAATATGAACGGCATCTAAACTAACTCTCCCAAAGAGCGTATATTCACCGGTCGCACGTCCAGGTTCTTTTGGCCTTAAATAACTTTGTCTTTGACATTCTTTGCATGACTGAACCCACTGTTTAACAGCCATCTTCATGCCAGGCCACCAAAATTAATCAGAAATTCTTCTAAACGTTTCTCCAACGCCTCTATGCCCGAGATCTTCATGCAGTGATTTCAAAACTAATTCTTGCCCCTTCTGTTGAGTTATAACTACTTGAGGATTTGGATACTTTCTCCTCATTAAACGTCAACCAGATAGGTAAAATGTAGATGACTTCCTCTTGATAGCCACCCATTCATCGTCTTCACAATCTTCTGGCCTCTCTAAAGTCAACAAATATTTGACTAACAAAAAATAAAAATCAGTCTGACCCCAGACTTCATCTTGAAAATCGATTAATATAACATCAATAGGGACTTCTCTATCACCAATATCACCTGCACATGAATGAGCCAATAATCGTTGACCCCTAAATAAATCTTTAATCGAGCTATGTTGATGTTTTTCTTCTGAACCTTTGGATCCTTCGTAAACCGTATTTGAAAATACCTCTTTCTCTTTATCCACCCTTTTATTTAAATTCTCTAATTCTCCAACATATACACCATTCCTTAATTTACTACTATCCCACACTACCAATCCATCTTCCTCTACATACACCACATCTTCTTCTACCTCCTTTCTACCAAATTTATCTACACCTTTTCCAACACCTTTATTAACATAAAAACTATTCTCCAGTTTATCCTCTTGGTGGAGGTCATCATCATCATAATCTAAACACAATAGTCCTGCCAGTTTAACCTCATGGGGGAGGTATGGAAAGTCTTCAGCTCCTTTAGTGCTGGCTTTGATAATAGGTATATCTTCATTGAACTCTTCTGAGTCTGAATCTTCTTCAGTGGGTGGTCTCCTTGATAAACCATCTGGCATAGTAAAAGTTTTGCCAGGCTTATGAACTAAATCAAACGAGAAATGTTGAATAAAAGCTACCCATCTCGTCATGGGTGCGTTCGGTAAACTTGGGGAATTAATCATCTGGATTAACGATTTCGCATCCACTTGCAACTCAAAATGTTGCCCCCACAAAATATGCTGAAGTTTCTTCAGTATTTTCACCACACCACATAATTCCAATTTTGGTTGAGAATATCTTGATTGGACCTCAGTAAATACTACAGATTCATACCTAACTGGCCTGATGTAACCAGCTTTATCCATCTGAGACAAAACCGCCCCAGCTGCAATCTGACTTGAATCAACTGCTAAATAAATTCTGCCAGCATTTTTTCCATAATCCAACTTGTGCAGGACTAAATCCTTCCCCACAACATCCTTCAACTTCACAAATGCCTTCTCACACTCTTCATCCCACTCCCAGTCTGCATCCTTTCTCGTTAACCGTCTCAATGGAGCTGCCAATGAAGAAAAGTCCTTGATAAACATTCTAACATATACGCAAATGCCTAAAAACCCTCTGCCTTCGGTCGTATTCTTGGGTCTTGGCCAGGACTGAATTTTGTTAACTTTCTTCTTGGACATAATCCTACCCTCTCTACATACCACATGGCCTAATATTTCTAAGGCTGGAACACAACATGAAAATTTTGAACCTGAAATAGTTAAACCAGCCTCTTCAATTCGAAACAAGATTCTTTCTAAAGTAATTGCAAACTCCCAAATGAATTTGCGTATCCCGGGATTCTCTTCCAACACCTGGTTATCATAGTCGGTTGTTGGTCCCTTAATTCCTCCATCAACTATAAAGATTCCAGCATATTGTGGAATTTCGTCTTGAAGGATCCAAGCCATCTGAGCTTGATAAACTGCAACCGAATTTGTTGCTCCTTGAGGTAATCTTGTTAACTGTAAACGTCCAAGTGGCGTATCGAATGTAGTGAGAGGCCTTGAGTCCGGATGTAACTCTCTCTCATCATATCCACCCATAATATCTCCTAAACCATAACACACTCTCCCTGAAAACGCTTCAACAAACTCCTCAGCACTAGGCGGTATCCCAGCATCCTTTATTGTAACCCTATTTAATTCCCTAAGATCATGAACAACTCTAAGCTTGCCATTCGGTTTCTTGATACAAAATACCGGACTAGAATAACTTGATGTTGATTGCTCATACAGTCCAGTGCGTATCCGTTCTCTGACAACTTCGATATAAGCTTCTTTCAATGCAGCCGGAATAGGAATTGGTTTCTTCTGCCACGGTTCATGACATACCACAGGAATCTTGTAAGGCTCCCCATAGGAATGCTTCAACACACCCCTCTCCTCTTCTACAAAAGCAATGGCCTTCTCTCGCTTGACCATCACGTCCAACAACAACTTCTTCTCTTCTCCAGACAACCAACCATCAGGTCCAAAATTAACAACACCCAGTCTCTCAAAATTGATTCTTGACGTCTCAGAAAATTCAGGCGGATTCTTTACCAAGGGACTTTCATAAGGATCTCTTGATAACCTTGGTCTTCTCAAAGGTGGATTTAATTCAGCAGGTAGCGGTTCATTAATAGGTCAAACTTTATTTGCTACCTTCTTATATTTGGCTGCGTCCACATCTAAATAAACTTGAGGTAAAACATTTACTTTTGTATCGCCATTACATATTTCATCAAATGAATCTTTTTCATCGTCAGAATCGGAATAAGAAAAATTAGAAAAATATTTTATTTCATTTTTAAATTTTACCCTTTTCTCCTTTCCCTCGTCTAATTTATAAACAGATTTTCCAACACCTTTGCTTCCCTTATCCAACAGTAAATCGCCCGTAAAGAAAGTTGGCAGTTTAACCTCTTGCTGGAGAACCGGAATTGAATTTTCACAAAAATTATTTTTTTGTTTTTTAATTATACCGAGATTTTTTATTGTATTTTGATAAGATTTTCGCAGTTTACCCTCTTGCTGGAGGTCCATAATAGAAGGAGATAATTGCAGTTTAACCTCTTGCTGGAGGTCCAAAATAGAATTTTCACAAAAATTATTTTTTTGTGTTTTAATTATTCTGAGATTTTTAATCGGGTTTTGAAGTGATAATTGCAGTTTACCCTCTTGCTGGAGGTCCGGAATAACATTTTCACAAAAATTATTTTTTTGTGTTTTAATTATACTAAGATTTTTAATCGGGTTTTGATAAGATTTTCGCAGTTTACCCTCTTGCTGGAGGTCCAAAATAGAAGGAGATATTTGCAGTTTAACCTCTTGCTGGAGGTCCGGAATAACATTTTCACAAAAATTATTTTTTTGTGTTTAAATTATACTAAGATTTTTAATCGGGTTTTGATAAGATTTTAGCAGTTTACCCTCTTGCTGGAGGTCATCAAACATACCCTTCCAATTTTTATCCAATCTAATTTGGCCCATTTTGCCTTTTTCACCGTTTTTAAATTTAATAGAAAAACCGGGTAAGTCCAATAAACATATAGAAAAGTCCAAAACGTATTTGCACTCCAAAGTAATATTAACAGAAAATAATTGAGAATCCACTTGAATTATCTCCAAGTGAGCGGACCTATTTCAATCCGGGATCTCATCCTGAGGAGAGATTACAACATTAGAGTGATCAGCCCCTGCTACCCCAAAAAAATGAGGGCATTCATCCCTTTCCAACAAACATAATTCACCAGAAGCCGTCCGTTTTATATTCCGCTTCTTGGTGCAAACACAACACTGGCACAGAGTAGTAATCCCTGGCCGTGTTTCCCAACCTTCATCTCCAGGAGGCGCTAACCGCATATGTAACCTCCGCATATCTTCACCAGTGATTTCCAAACTAATCCCCATGCCAGCTTGATACCCTATCCTGGCCTCAAAATCCATCAAAAAAGGACCGCCAAGAACAGTTTTGACTGCTCCTCTGGCCACATACAAGTGAACCTTACCAATAGATCCACCAATGCCTAACCTGACATACTCAGCTGTACCCATCAGCTCGGTTGCATGCCCTCCAATACCTCTGAGGTTTCCACCAGTCCCACTTTTAATTGGCAAGCCTATACTCGTCGCTTGCTCCAATGAAATTAAATTAATTTGAGACCCTGAATCGACCAAGGCCTTTACTTCTTTACCGTTAAGAGTTACCACCAGGTAACCCAGGGGAGCGGAAAAATGCGTATCTACATCTTCCCCAAACTTTTCAGCATTTTCACAAATATATTCCACTTCTCCAGTGGAAACCCGACGCCTCGTCAAATGCTTCTTTTGCTTTTCAGCAAGCGCCGGACTAATCGTAAATAACTCCCCTAAAGATAAGGGAATCTGCAGTTGATTCACCCTATTCAAAACTGCGTCCATCGCATAAGCTTGACCAGAAACTACTGGCCGCTCATACTGGACCTTTGATTTAACAACCTTGGCCCTGGGTACCTCTTGAGGTCCAACCGAGCCATCTTCACCCCCCATTATAACATCTTCACTTTCTATAACCCTAACTCCGTCACCAGCTTCTTGCACTAATCCTGATCCATCGCTAGTCCTTCTTACATCCTCCATTGGGATGGGACCGCTAAAACTTGGTCTGGGTAGAGACGCCAACGGTACGTCCTCCTCAGAATCCGAATCATCCTCTGGCATAGGCTCACCATTTAAATCAAACTTGCCATAACTAGGGGGCCCCATATCAGCCATCCCCTTCTGCATTTTATATAATTTGTCCTTAGAGTAAGGGTTCAATTTGTTGGCGGCAGTTTGAGCACTAGAATTCTTGTCCTTAGAGTAAGGGTTCACTTTGTTATTGGCCTTGCCAGGATTAGCCCTCAATTGGCTCTGAATGCTACTCTTCGCCTTAGTAGCAGCTGCTCTTCTAGAAGCATTAACATCGTATTTGCCAGCCATACAGCTACCCTCCACCTGGGCAACCGTCGCCAGCTCTAAACCACCAAAAGAAGTAGAAAATGTGGCTTTACTGACCTCTTTCTCTTTACCTTTGTCAGCTTTTCCACCATTACCATTACCATTTTTGCCACCCTTGGCATTAACATCTTCATCCGTCACCTCTTCAAATCTGGCTCTCCTTTCAGCCGTTAAACTTCTTCTGACCAAATCAGAAGGAGACTGTCCATCACTGGGCTTGATGAACAAACCATCAGGAAATTTATAAACTTTACCATCAAATAAAACTCTCCCAGCATCCATATCCTTATCAAAAGCAAAACAAACTGTTGCTCTGTGCCCCCTTCTATTACAATAGGAGCACACCTTTGGCTCATCGTAGCCACCTCTATAACTACTACCACCATTCCCACCATTTCTCCCATTGCCTGGGAAGCGATTACCGTTGTTATTGCCATTATAATTTTGACGTTCATACCCTCTAGACTGATAAGAAGTTGACATCGACGAAGAAGCGATTGGGGCCTTATTGGCCTTCTGGGTTTCTTGAACAAATATTTTTAACTGTTTAGTTAAATCGGCCAAATGATCGACCATCTTATTATCTACATTTCCCTCCACTTTAGCAGCAGGTAATCCCATTTGTGCCTTCTTGGCCTCCTGGGCTTTGACCATAATATCGTTGTTTTCGGCCAAAACTTTGCTAACCTTGCTAACATATTGAGTGCAGGACTCTTGATATTTGTCCAATGCTAACAACTTTAGATGGGCTTGAATGTTGTCCTTGATAACCTCCAGAGCCGGCAGTTTCTGCTCACCATTAGGCAGTTCCTTCATCAAATCTTTTCTTGAAAGATCCTTCAAGACGTCCATATGAATATCCCTGCTGCATGCTGTCCAAAACAAATCTTTTGCTTGGTTCTCATGCACTAACTCGTCCACCAGTATGAGATATTCCACCACTTCATCAAACTGAAAACAGAGATTTTTGAAGTCCGCCATAGAAGAAACTCCACCTTTTGCTTGCCAGTCTCCAACAATTTTATTGAGGTCCATCATAGTAAACCTAACACCCCATCTATCAACCATAGCTTTAGAAAGCTTAACCCAATCCTTGTCCTTGAATGCCTGCATAGCAATAACCTCTTTTTCCACCTCCCTATCAACAATAAAAAACCTAACTTGCTTCACCATATCCACATGGGAAGCACCATCAACAGCAGCAGCAGCTTCATACCTGCTAATGAACCATTTAACCTCCTCCCCATCAAACTTTGGGCCATCCCAAGAAACAATTCTAACTGAGGGAGTAAGAGGGTTAGAAGATCCAGAAGCAACAGCAGAAGAAGACATCCCAATAAGTAATGAAAAGTGTTAACAATCAATAAAATAACAAGCCTCTTTCAGGCCAATAACAAAAATCCAATTAGAGTTCCAGAAAATAAGCCTCTTGCAGGCTAATAACGTTCTTGATCCAAGTAAGTCTTTAAAGAAAGCTAGAGAATTCGAACCCCACGTTGGGCGCCAACTATGGTAAGGTAAACTCTTACAGTCGCCTTGCTGTTAGCAGAATCCGGAGGAGATATGTGGATTTAGCTGAAAACCCCGTCCTTCCAATAAAAATAACAAAATGGGAATTCTAAATCACTAAGCTAACCAGTCTACTTGGATCTGATTGATAAAATTAATGAAACTCTAAAATATTTAACGCTTATTGAGATTTAATGATTGTGGCTGTTGAGAAAAGAAATACTGATAACAACAATTAAGGTGTACCAGTGAAAGATCTGAAAAGATTGACTTTTATGTTTTTATAATAATTTGAATTTTTATGAGACAGCAATAATCAAGTCCCAGCGATGAAGACCTTTCTAAAGATACCCTGTATGAAGTGTGATTTAAATTGTTAAGTAGTATTTCTAAAATGTTATTTAAAATATAAAGTTATAAGGGTATTACAAATTTATTTAATTTGTTGAGTAATAAAAAATGAGACCGTGGTGGTTAATGATTAAGCTGTATGATGTCTCCCCCTTCAATTTCGAGTTTGAGAGGCGCTTAAGTATTCCTAGTCACGTGCTTAATTTTTCCCCTGCAGAGCTCTTTCAGAGTCAATCCGGAGCCCGTACGGAGTCCGTACGGAGTCCGTCCGGACTTCCGGACTCAATTAGAACCTTAAAAACTATAATAAAAAATCTAGAAAAATTACACATGATAGAGCTACTTCCCCTTTATATTCCAAACTAATTTTCGTAGTCTGCGCAGCTCTAATTATCCCGTGAAAATTCATCAAAGTTAAGTAATTTCTGAAAATGTAAATATTTCTATAAAACTTTAAAATTCATTTAAAAATATAAGAAAAATAGTAAAAATTCTGGGAAAATTTCCCAAGGTTCTTGAGTGACTCGACTTGATACTTATAAACTTTTCAGACCGTAAAAATAAGTTTTCTTCATAAAATAAATTGTTTTGTGTAGGCATTCGCTCGTGACCAATTTCTTCATATTTAAAACTCAAATAAATTAAATAAAACCCTTTTATATAAAAATAATAACACCAATCTTGCATGCCGTAATAACTCCATTTACGTACTTAGGTGCCATACTAAACTTTAGGCTACCGCAACATTGATGAAGTGGAGGTGTTTTTTAAGCTTGGCTCTCAAGACTGGTTTTGTGAGCATGTCCGCCGGCATGATCCCGGTGGGATGGTACTTAAGAAAAAACCTTTTATTTTCCACTTGCTCACAAATCCAATGTATTTGAATGTCAATGTGTTTGGTACGAGAGTGATAAATTGGATTGTTGGCAAGGTAAATGCCTTGTTGATTGTCAGAGTTGAAGGTGATGGGTTTGTTGAGGTCGAGGGAGGAAATTTTGAATTCAGAAAAGAGATTCTTGATCCAAATAGCTTCTTGGCCACATTCAGTGAGGGACTTGTATTCCCCTTCTGTGACGCTTAGAGAGACAGTGTTTTGCTTTTTGGTGCGCCAACTGATGGCACTTCCATTAAGAGTGAAGACGTATCCAGTTGTGGAGCATCTTGTTGTTTGACAACCTCCCCAGTCTGAGTCACAGAAACCTTGAAGGATGTTGTTTCCAGTTGATGGTGCCTGATAAGTCAACACGTTGTTTATTGTTCCTCACAAGTATTTGAGGACTTGGATGAATGCATCCCAATGCGCTTTTCCAGGTCTGTTGAGGAACTGAGATAACTGACTGCAGGCAAAGGCAAGGTCTGGTCTTGTGCACTGTACAAGGTAGTTGAGGTGTCCAACAGCACTGCGGTAGTTGAGATTTTTTTGATGAATGATTCATGTTCTTTGTCACTAGCAGGAGTTAGGAGAGTTTTGGGATCCATGGGGGATGACATGATTCTGCAATCGCTCATGTGATAGTTAGCTAGAATGGCTTTTATTTCGTTAGATTGTGATAGATGAATTCTGGCATTGGAATCTTTTGATATTCTTATTCCAAGAATCATTTTTGAGTCACCCAAATCCTCCATTTCAAAGTGGTCAGAGATGCGTTTTTTGAACCAATTGATGTCCTTTCCAAAGATGGAGAAATCATCTACATGGACATGGACGTAACAAGGCTTTGAGCTTTCTTGATGAATGTAGAGGGCTGAGTCTAATGAGCTGCGGGTAAAGTTATTGTTGATGAAGAAATTGTGTACTAGCTGGTACCAACATTGCGATGCTTGTTTTAATCCGTATAGAGATTTTTTAAACAATAGGACTGGGTGACTCAGACCTGTAGGAGCATCTAATCCTTTTGGAATTTTCATGTAAATGGTCTCATCGGGTATGACATTGGTGAAAGCACTTTTTGCGTCCATTTGGTGAAAATCCCATGATTCAGCTGCTGCTAAAGCTATCAGGCATCGAAGCGTTGTGAGTGGACCGGTTGGTGCAAAAGTTTTGGAATAATCAATGCCATATTTTTGTGATAACCCTTGCGCGCACAAGCCCGCTTTATACTTACTGATGTTCCCTTCATGGTTAAATTTGATCTTGAATACCCACGTACTTCCAATGGGTTGCACATTATCTGGGCAATTGATAATATCCCAGACCTTCTGTGACTCTAGTGAAGTTATTTCTGAATTGATGGCTTCAATCCATTTGTTAGCATTAGAGGAGCTAATTGCTTTGTTGTAATGTTTAGGGGTGTTGTGATCTTCTGATATGGGAATGTAAGCTTCCAAGGCTGATTCAATTGAGTGACTTGTATCTCTGTCACAAATTAAGGCTTGTCCACTTCTTGTGCGTCCTCCTTCAATAATATTGTTGGGGTCAATATTGGAGCTGATGTTTCTTGGGGCTATATTGCTGGTTGTATTGTATTCCCAGAATCTAGAGGTAGGGTGCTGATTGGATTGTGAATCATTAGCAGTTTCTTGATTGTCGCCAGTTTCTGCTTCCATGGGATCTGGAGGCAGCTGTTGTGCTGAAGTTCTTGGTTCATAAGGAACAGAAGCAAGTATATCGCTTGATAAGTTTGGCCAAGAAGTATGTGTGTTCTCATTATTAAGATTTGGGAATGTATTTTCATTGAAAACTACATTGTGAGAATACACCACTTTCTTGGTCTCCAAGTTTAGCAAACAATATGACTTGTGTTCCTCGTGAAACCCAAGTAGACAACATTTAACAGCGTTTTTATTAAGTTTCCCACCTCTTACTTGTTTTTGAACTAACGAATAAGCTGTACACCCAAATGTTTTGATATGACTGATGTTGGGCTTTTGATTGAAGAGCATTTCAAATGGAGTTTTCATTTGGTTATTTGCTTTGGTGGGTAATCAATTTTCAATGTAGATGGATGTTGTGACCGCTTCTCCCCAGTATGTAAGTGGTAACCCGGATTTGAATAACAGGGCTTTGGCCATTTCGATTGTGGTTTGATTCCCTCTCTCAGAAACTGGATTCTGTTGAGGTGTGTGCAGTGCGATAACTACAATTTTGAAGCCACTCAATAATGAAAGTTCCTCAAATTTTTGTTTTACAAATTCTCCTCCCCCATTGCACACAAGATTTAAAATTTTTTTGTTTGGTAAGAATTTCAGCATAAGATTTGAATTGCTCAAATTTACTAAATGCGTCTGACTTCTTTTTAAGTAAATAAATAAAACGATATGAAGAAAATGTGTCTGTCAACCTGAAATAATAATGATGCCCCCCTATCGTTTCCAACAATCTTCCACCCAAATCACAATACACATACTCTAGTGGTCTAATAGCCTTTGGGAAATGTCCTGGAAATGGCGACTTGTGCATTTTTGCATGAACGCAAGTTTCACAAACATCATCTCTCATGTGATTGTTGCATTTAATATTCAGGCTGTTAAGGAGAATTTTCAGGTACAGGTAATTTGAATGACCGAGGCGATTGTGCCAAGAAGTTAAATCAGTGTTTGATGAAGCAATTAATGATGATTGTGATTGGTCACCAAAAGAAGCATTGATGTGGAAAAGATTAGATCCGGCTTTCTTTTCCCCAGTCAGAACTGTGACTTTGCCTTCTTTAAAAATAATGTTGCCTTTGGTGTCAGCAGTGAGAGAAACACCTTTGCTGGTGAGCAGTAACAGCGCTATGAGATTACAGCCTAAGTCCGGGGCATATAGACAATTGGTGAGTAGCATTGAGTATTTTTGAAAGTTGAATAATTTTATAGACCCAATTCCCTGTCCATAGATGATCTTTCCGTTACCGATTCTCACAGGAATTTTGGTCTTTTGGAAGGTGGTGAATGCTCATTTGGAATTGAACATATGGCTGCTAGCGCCAGAGTCAAAAATGAGATTGGATGAATGCTTGCAAAGGTCAGATGATGCGTGATAGACATAGTATAGGTCTTTGGTGATGTTTGCACTTTCTGTTTCATTATCGTCCTTTTCCTTTTGAGGATTCTTAGATTTAAGTTTACTTTGTGGACGTAGTTCAGGATGGAGAGCCCAACATTGAGATTCAGAATGAGTTGTTTTTGGATTATGCTTCCCATCGTTGCAATATTCTCGTTTTTTCGTTGTTGAATTGTTCTTTTTGATGGAAATTAGAGCTGAATTTTGCTTGGTTTGAGAGTTATCAATCCAATCTGCTAATTGGGATAACTTCATGAGAACATTATCGATGGTGAGAGGTTTGCTGTTATCATCCGCTGAGTTAATCATCATGGATCGGTGCATCTCTAGTGATGGTGGAAGTTTTTGAAGGATTGAGTACGCGAAAATAGGTGACTCTAACTTTTTGCCTGCCTGAGATAATGTGTTGACTGATGCCTGAAGTTCAGTGACAAATCCTCTAAGATTACCCTTGGTGCATAACAAGATCAGTAAATTTTGTGTAAACCATAGATGCAGTAGCAGGGTGAGCACCAGAATATCTTTCTTCTAGTCTTTTCCAGAGTTTAGTTGGATTAGATTTGTCATCTGCTTTGACAAATGCCGTGATATTGGTGGCATCTAACTTCTGGACTATTACATTTGCCGCTTGTTTGCAGCACAACTTGTATGCTATTTTATCAACTCCATCTGCTGTAGGCTCTAATTTGCGACCCTTGACAAGTTTTTCTAATTCCAATTGTGAAAGGAAAAATAACATTTTGACTTTCCGTGTAGCATAATTGTCATTTGCAAGCATGGGAATGTCATTGACGTTGTTGTTGGAAGAGCCGTCCATTATAGAGAATTCAAACTTTTAATCTGTAAATTGAAAACTTATAGCAGAGCCAATGATACCCTAATAGTAATTGCAGGGGAGTCAGTGGTGGTGAGTTAAATGTGCCAACCTTATAGCAGAGCCAATGATACCCTATTAGTAATTGCAGGGGAGTCAGTGGCGATGAGTTAAATGTGCCAACCTATCAAGAAAATAAATTAATAACAGTAGATGTGATGAGTGAATTTAGTAGTACCTGTAGTCTCAATGCAAGGAGTGGTAGCGCAAAATAGAAATGTATTACTGGTAAGTAAAACTAGAGGTGATCAAAATAGTATTATAGAAAACAATAAATGAGATTGATGGAGAGTAACAAGTAAACTGAATCTATATATATATGTAATTCTAATAGACAAGCTCCATCGATCTCTAATACCTAAACTATTCTATGTTCATTAAAAAACCATGAAAGGTACATGAGGCACTGAGCAGGCAAAAAGGGTTAGGTCAGCCAAGATGGGTGAAGTGGTGTAGAGTCGTGAGGAATGGTAGATGTTCTACTAATAAGGAATGCGCAGTCAATGATGGGTTATGCGGATGGTTTTTGAATCTGACATTTAGTTGATCAATAATCATTTAGAAAGTCAGAAAAAAAAATAAAAAAATAAAAAAAAATAAAATAAAAAAAAGGAAGGAAGGAAGGCTCCGTTTTGAATGAATTACAAGAAAAAAATAACAAAAGAAGATATTCACGCATGACATCGATAACACTACCAACATTTTGCTGACGTTCCCGATGGAAACATCACCATGGCGTTCCCTTTTCGTTCCATTCAAACTTGCGAACGCCACGACGAACGCAACATGCAATTGCGAACGCCACCGATTTCTGGAACGTCAGAGCGAACGCCACACATCATTTTCAACTTGAGTCACCCACAGTCCATCAATCTAATTCTTCATCTTCCTTCAATCCTTGAGTTATTCCTCATTTTTCTATTTTATTTGAATGTTTGATCATTCTCTTGATTTTACAAGCCCTGTTTTACAGCAAAGTCGGAAAAGGTTGCCGAAATTTTGACAAAAAAATCGAAATTCCTCTCACGAAAAAATGGTTTGCCTATTCAAAAGGGTTGGAGATGAGTCGGGAGTACTGTCTTTTGAATAGGCAAATCATTATCTTGTGAGAGCAGCTTCGATTTTTTTGACGAAAAATCCGCAAGCATTTGTGACTTGGCTGTATTCTATGTGCTATATTAATTATTTAGTTTTGATCTCATGAATACTTCTTAATCACCGCCCATAGGCACCAGATCATCACAAGGGGATTCTTCATTCCCTGGGGATATTAGAGATTTTACAAAGACTCTTATGATCAATCAAAACAAATTCTACTCATTGATTAATACCTTAAACAAAGATGTTGAAAGTATGAAGGCAGCTAAGACTAATATTGTCAAAAAAAACCATCAAAATTAAATCCATCCTGCACTTCCGAGTTTATCATTTATTTAATTATTTCTTGGGATCAATTTCCCTTAGGGCATGAAACTAGACACAGAAAACAGATAAAGTGGAATATGTACATGATTGAGAGTGGGCATAGACAGTCTGAAAATTTGTGAGTTTAAGCATTTAAGTGTTCAAGGGTCTTGTTTCATTGAACTTTTTGGACAGCATTTTTGGATGCAGCCAGAAAAGCTGTAGGGATCTTGAAAATATGCTTCCAAACTGGAAATGCTTGTGGGTTTCTTGCTTCTTATTCAATGTAAAAAGTTACATAAAATCATGTTTTAGGTGGGGGATTGAAGATGGGAAAATTTTAGTGGCAAATTATCTCGCTACCACTCATTTTTGGATTACTTAAGTAATTCAATTCTGAGGCTTCAGAAAATTTGTCCGGGTTTCAGGTAGTCTCCTCAGCAGAAGTTTACATACTTAAATTCAAGTTGATTAGGTCACTTTCTTGTTTTGAGCAAGTATATACATGCCATGTTGGGTGACTCCATGTTTATCAATATAAAAATTTGTGGAACACTTAGAACAAAGACACAAGTGCATTTTGGTTTTATTTTTAACTTTAATGAGGAAAACTAAGTACAATCAGATATAAAAAATGATTCAAGTTAAGATCAATCGTAATATTCCTCACTCTCAATAATACTATTTAACTTCCTTTATATTTCCCGCTTCTTCTCCCCATCATGTTTCTCAGTGTAGTTTGTATTTAGTCTACCACTGTCTCCTCTTCCTTCATGCCCAAAGTTGGGTGAGATTGCATGAAATAAAAATAAATAAATGAAATAAAATAAAGATCTAGCAAGAGAAAAATTGGTAGGTTATGGGTGAATCAAGTCAAAACTGATGCATGGCGTTCGCTCTGACGTTCCAGAAATCGGTGGCGTTCACAATTGTATGTTGCGTTTGTCGTGGCGATCAGAAGTTTTTATGCATAAAAGTGCAAACGCCATGGTGACGCTCCCGCTGGAAGCGTCGGCAAAATGTTGGTAGTGTAACTTAACAAGCATGACATAGATAACTTAACACATATCAACATACTGAACACTCTCTTCACAACTCAAGATTTCAGATCTCTTGATACATTTCAAGACTTCGGATTCTTCAAATTCTTTCACTCATTTCAATTTTTTTTTACACATACTTTTCTCAAAACTCACTTGGTTTTATTATTATTATTATTTGAAGAAGAAGAAGAAGAAGAAGGAATAGAAATGTTCAAGAACAGATGTTCAAGGTCGTTTGTTTTTCATCACAGTTTGACAAAGAGAGAGACGATGACGATGATCAGGAGTGGAAGGTATATATATTATAAATCAACGAAAAAAACATTTTAATTTTTATGAGATATTTGCTAATTAGCTAGGATTATCTTTTTTTTTTCTTTTTTCTTTTTTTTTCTTTTTCTTTCTTTTTCTTTTTTTTTTTTTTCGCCTAATCGGATTACTCTCAAGTCATAATCGATCACTCTCTACTCAACGAGCCTCATCATCATCATCACTACCCACAGATCAATCAATTAATTCACTTTCGCCAAACCTGATCAAAAAACTTCTCACTCAAATTTCTCAAAACGATAACTTAACACTTTCACAACTCCCACCTCTCATCTCAGGAACTGGATCATTTAGATTAACATCACCCTCAACATGGTTAATTCCAAGATTTCATCCTATAGGATTACGTCGAATACCACTTTCATTAAATAAGACATTTAAAGAACGTGAAGGATATGCCATTAATTTTGGTGTTCATCCTAGATTGGCTCAAACTGGAAGGGAAGAATGTGAAGAATTGATGAAGACTAGTATTAGTTTAAAAGAAAGAGAGATTGGAGGGCAACAGGAAAGTGGGGTTAGTGGTAGTTTAGTAGATTGTTTGATTCAGAAATATCGAAAACGAATCCGTATGGAAGAAGCATTAGGTACAGAATTTATTGCAGAAAAACGAGCAGCAGCAGCAACAACAACAACAACAACAGGAGGAGGGGGAAGAAGAAGTCAAGGAGAAGAAGTGAGAAAGAAACCTATTTGGGTTCCAGCCCACGAAACAATCCATCCACTTTCAACAAACAAACCTATTGTAGAACAACACCAAGAACAACTACGACAAGGAGGAATAATACATAAGATTCGACATGGTCCCGAAGGAATACGCCAAGGGATAGTGAATTTGGATAACAAACGACATGTAGCATGTACGGGATTACTAGCGATTTCGGCCCAAAAATTAAGGAAACTAGCGGATTTATTGAAAGGAGGGAAGATGGTATTAGATTATGGGATTGTTCAGATGGAGTTTAGTCACAAAGCGATTGCGAGTGAAGTGGCGGAGATGATGAAACGGGCGCGAACCGAAGCGATGATTAGAGGATTCAGAGGATCACGACTGGTGATAAGTAAGGATTTGATGATGATGATGATGATGATGATGATGAAGATTTGTGTTATCTATAGGAACGGCATGGGTGACGGATTGTGGGAAGAGTTCGGAGCTTCAGATCCGAGGACGAGGAAAGCATGGACGACTTTCGCACCGAGTGAGCAAGATGTGGATACTGGTTGAGGAGGGAGGTGGTGGAGAGGAGGAGGAGGAGGAGGAAGTGGGATTGTCTGCAAAGCGGGTCAGACAGGGCGGGATTCCAAGGGGAGGAAGTGAGAGATTGGCAGGGGATGGGGTAGTGGCGAGTCACGTGAGACAGCTGGGGCGATGGGGGGCTTAGTGGTGTTAGGCGGATGTTATGTATGTATGTACATAGCGTCATCTTGCATACCCAAGTGAATAGGCAATGCAATATGCTCTCCCTTTTTCTTATCGTCGCCTCTCTTCTTCTCTTTCCTCCCACAGCAAGCAGCCATGTCCACGAGTTCCCCTCCTCCTTCATCTGGTCTGTTCTTTTCACTTATCATATCTCACTCTTCTATCCCTCATCATCTTGGATTCAATTCTAGACATCCACTTCAACTTTCCTTCTCCCTCCAATCCTAATCCTTCAAAAACCGTCCTCACTATCGCTCTTGCAAAAGCTCAGTCGGCTGTCCTTTTGGACACCGCTCTCGAAATACCTAAAGCAATCGAAGCTTATTCCGAAGCGGTCCTTCTTTTAAAAGATGTCATCTCTAAACTCGAATCCATCGGTAAAGAACGTCAACTTAAAGAACTCGAATCCATTGCGAAAGAAGAAGAAAAACATCGTTTGTGGATCGAACAGCTGGATCTTTCCCCTCTCGATGTCCGTTTAGCTTCTCAAGCTAAAGTCAGAGAGAGGGAAAATAAACTTAACGATAAGAGACGTCGGATCTTGAGAAAAGCTCAAGCTAGAGCTGATGAAGAAGATCGTCTAGTCGGCATCGTCGGTCCTTTTCTTTTCTTTTCTTTTCTATCCATCCATTCATTCATTCATCTTCTTCTCTCATTTATCTAGCATGATACCTATGCAGGTCGTATCCAGGAACTCAAGGCCGAATTAACTCATCCTCCTTGGGCTCATGCCGACCATTCAACCATTCTTTCTAATGTCGAGTTGGCTCCGTCCCTTCAAATGTATGACTCCATCGGCAATCATTCTCGTCTTTCTTCTCCCCATTCGTCCCTGGTACACGTCAGTCTCTTTGTTCTTCATTTCATCTTGATCGCTTTTTTTATTGATTGATAGTCTTAGATAGTCTTCTACTCAAGCTACTGTTTCCCCTACTTCCACTTTGTCTCGCCAATCATCTAAAATATCTTCTTCTTTTGCTCTATCTCAGCCTTCTTCTTCAGCCTCTTCTTCTTTTTCCCATCGCTCTCATCCTACCTCTAAATCTGGCTCTGGGTCTTTGGCATCCAGGCATCAAAAGACTCATCAATCCATCTCCCAAATCCAATCTGACAATGAGCTTTTCCATTTTTCTAGTGAAAGCAGTCGCCGGTCATTTAGCTCAGATAAAACTGCTCGTCCTAGCTTCTCTAGTGTCAACTCCTCTCTTATTGGTCCAAAAACCAGCACTACTCCTCGCACTCCACCTTATCAACACAGAGACAGGGACAGGGATAGTATCTCCGGTTCTTCGGTTCTTCATATCGGAATCCGTTCCAGTACCGATAGCCCAACACATCTTGATCATCTGGATGAATTTTCTCATGAGAATGACTTGGTTTCCGCGGCTGTCGACTACGTATTTGCTTCTAGTCCTCATCACGATTCTCCCCATGGGGTGACAAACAAAAATCACACTGCTAATTATTATGGGCATCGTGATAGATCTTCTAGTTCTCACTCAGGTAGTAGCGTATCTAGAATCGAAAGTTTAAGGTCTGATGAAAGCATGTCTCCTCACAATACTCGAACTAGCTTCTCTTCTTCTCTTAACCAAGATGGTCGCCCTTCATCATCATCATCATCATCATCATCATCATCCATCTCCACTTCACGACATCCGCCTAACATTCACCACAACTCTACTGAATCCTCGAGTCCCCGGCATGTACCTAATCACCATTCTCATCAGCATCAGCATCAAACCCCTTCTTTGTCAAGCTCTTCTGGAAGTGGACGCAACAAATTTCTAGTCAGCACTACCACTATACAAGGTACTATTAGCCAACGTCGAAGGAGTCCTAACTGCTCTCTTGATGCCAGACCTGATGAATTAATCAATGATGCTCTGACCCATTTCAATTTTTCAACCCCCTCTATTGCGTCCACTCAAGACTCTTCTACCCAACCGTCACTTCAACAACCTTCTCTTTATAATAATCATAATCATGATAGTGCTAGTCCTAATACTAATCACTCTAACTCTACTCATCCTCCTCGGCGCCCTTCTAATGCTTCATTAGCCTCAGCAATGACTCAAGCTGCTATGAACATGCCCATGCGTCTTCGAGCTCACTCACAACCTGGAAAGCGACCCACCCATCCTCCTGCAATCGGGTTGTCATTTCCCAAGGAGCTTCAGAATCGTATGCCTAGCTCTCCTTCCCTTCTGAGTCCCTCTAAGCCAAGTCCAAAAATGACATCTCCTTCCTCTTTTCCTCATTTATCACGCAAATCTTCTGCCCCCACTCCAACTTTAATCCCTTCATCTTATTCTCTCGAATTACAAGTCACTCAACCCAAATCTGCTACTTCAACTCTTTACCCAAAGTCATCACTCAACGAGTTAAATTATCGAGACTCACAGCAGCAGCAGCTGCTGCAACAACAACATCCACCACCTCAACAACAGGCAACCAAAAGGTCCGGCACTCCTACTTCATCTTTATCCATAAGCCGAAACCTTTCCTCTCAAAGCGCTTTTGGTTCTAACTTTTACAGTCCTCCTCATGGTGAATTACAACCTTTTCCAGCTAATCCAGTTCGTCGCCCTTTTCATTTAATGAGACAAATTCGCACCACTATCATTACTGGAGGTTATCTTACCCCTCGACTGTATGTGCCCAAACAAATGTGGTGTCAAGGCGGAGTGAAGTTGAGCTCGGTTGAAACTAAAATTAAAATGATGGAATTATTAATGTCGGGTCTAGACGGTATCGAAAAAGATGGGGATGTTTTATTGCCCAGTGTGAAGGATAATGCTCCTAATGTAACTCCTCAAGAAGCTCTCATGTTGACCGATAGGTTTATTCGACGGTTAGAAGTTTTTGAAGATTTGTTAGATAATTTACAAAACTCTTCGGCCAAGAAACTGGGTTTGGCAGTCGGGATAGGAGTCGGTGGTTTAAGCTCTACTATGATGTCAGGTGTGATGGGAGGAAACGGCCTTAATTCTACATCCCTTGGAGATGGAAAAAAAGGCAGTGGGATTGGAAATCTGGCTAGCAAATTGGGGAAAGGTCTTGATCGGATAACCAATGCAAAACAGTCAGTTTTTTTTTTTTTTTTTTTTCTTTTTTTTTTTTTTTTAATGTATTTATTGCTATTTCATGTGCTGATGGTTTGTTTTTCTTCATATAATTAGCTTTGATGCGCCTTCTACTTATGTGGAAGCTGTTTCTAGACTTTTTTGGCATTCACAAGTTTTAGGTTAGAACTTAGATTTTTTTTTTTTTTTTTTTTTTTCTTTCTCGAGGACATAGGGAGGGGAAAAGGTCGAAATTTGAACTAACAAGATAATTAAATAATAGATCGTCATTTGGCATGTCTTTTGCCCCCTAATCCAAGTCCTTCAACTTACAATGCTATTAATGGGTCAACGAAAGGACGGATTGAGCAAAAATTACGAAGGGCTAGTGAATTTTATGGGTTTGTTGTTTGTCGGTTTGTTATGGTTGATATGGGTCTTTTACTTGATGTGAGTTAACTCATCTTTTAATGTTCTTGGAGAGCTTAGTATTTTATATCCCTCTCAAATAATGTACTAATACGCTTTTTTCTGTTTTTGTTAGAAATATGTGAAACGGGGTGGTAATTGGTGTTCAGAATAAATAATGTAAGGCTTGGTTAAGTATAAGTGCTGTTCAAAGGATGGAGGTAAAAAGATTTTTATACTGTTACTTGTTATACTTGTTTTAATTTGTTTAATGGTTTTGCTGGATTTGTATTCTGTCATAGATGGATATAGGCGTCTGTGTGAGTGTCAGTTATAAAGCAAGTAGGGGATGAGCATTGTTTTTATATATCGTTATTTTTCTTAAAATGCATAGTCTCCCTTTTTTATGTTTTTGTATCTTTTTGCAGATTTTTGCTATTATTTTCTTTGGTGGGGGAAGAAGTGATGGATGATGGTTTTTTTTGGAGGGGATTTGTTTTTCTGTCATTTATTTGGTTATTTATTTTTATTTTTATTTTTTTTTTTTTTTGAGGGGGTTAGGCTTGTTTTAAATGTGTGGTTTGGCAATTTTTTATTTTTTTATGTGTGTTATGTTTGGGTTTGGGTTTGTAATTATGTTATAGTGTTGAGTTGCATTAAGTTAAATTGTGTTATGGTTTTATATTTCAATATACTTTTTTGTTTGTTTGTTTTTTTTGCAAGGAGAGGGTTGACAGTTGGGGGGAAGGAGAGTAGAGTGATGAGAGGTATTTGTTTTTGGTTTTTTAGTGTGGTTAGTTAAGGAGTTTTTTTTTGTTTTTTGAGTATTATTATCATTTTTATACATAGTAGGAAGTGTCAATGTTAGAAATGTTAAAAAAATCTGCTATGTATGAGTTATTAAATACATATTTCTAAGCAAGTTTAGAGTACTTTATTATCTTTTACATTACTTGAACCTTTAGTCATTACTAAAACTTTACTATTGTAGAATCTAACATGTAGTAAGGTCAAGGTGTAAGACATGTATCAGTGGAGAAGATTTAGATATGATATATATATATATATATATGAGCCTGCTACCTGTCTGCTATGCAAATGGTAGGAGCCTTGCACACACATTAGGGGGTATCAAAGTTGACTGATCTGCAATTAAATTGATTGCAGATAAAAATCCTTATACCCCAATTATCTTCTGCAAATATTTTTTTTGCTAATACTTGGGTTATTAGACATTTTATGTGTCAAAGTTGACATGTTATCTGACATTTTTTGTAACCACATTTTGGCCCTACTTTCTGTCATAACCACATGTTGGCCTTACTTTCATTTATAACCAGATCTTTGACAACTATCTGGATATGCCTTCTACCTTGCTGCACACTCCCATTGTCAGCCAGGCTACTAGACTTACCCAGTGAAATAATTAATTATTTACTGGATGAAGCCGCATCTTATCATTTTAATTATTTAATTAATTAGTTACATTAAAATTACTTATAATAAATTAACTAATTACAGAATGATAAAAATAAATAAATAATTCAAAATTAAATATAAAATTGTCCCTTATATTTTTTCTCTAACACCGTGCTCATTTGACAGGTTGGAAGAAATAAAAATTTATATTAAAAAATAGATTTTAAAATTAAAATAAGATTTTAATATTCAAATAATATTAAATATATACAAAAAATTCAAATTTCTTATTTAGAATTGACTTCTACAGTAAATATTAAATAAATTGATGTATTTCTGACATACTCTGTAAATACATCTTTTTGACGCCTTCTTTTTAGAACAACTTTATTATTTGAAAATACTCCTTCTGGAATATTCTTTTCTCTCTCTCATACTACTGTTTTTAGAATTTGATTGCCATGCTTTGTCTCTCCTTTGCCTATATAAGGCCTCTCTTTTGGTTGTTTTTTAATCATTCCTTTACTACATCATTTTATTACAACAATAACCAATCAAAACTTATTCTTATATTCTATATCATTAGTATTTACAATAGCGTAATTTCTAATCTATAAATTATATTAATATTTTAATCCTACCTCTTTTAATTGAGTAAAATAATCATCTTTGAATTAAGAAATACATACAAATTTGTTGAGAGTCCATTTAAACCTTTAAAATCCTCGTAGAACTTCATACCAAAACTTCTAGACCAAAAGTGTACCTTGACAATTGGGAACCTTTCCGAAATATTGTCGGTGCAATGTTAATTGAGGCGTAATCAAAGGGACCATCGGTGTGCAAAGTACCTGTAAAAGACAAAGGAGGCGAGAAAACAACGAACGTCATACGTCACGTGACAAAAGTTTTTGTTGCAAACGGGAATCGAACCGTGCTCCAAAACTTAGGTTCATATACTGACTAAACGTCGTATATATCGTGGTAATTATTGTTATTACTATTTGTGGGTTACTCTTCACTCTTCATTTGCTACGTATTTCCTTTTACTCAGCACTCTGTAAGTGGCATTAATTTGCTCATTTTACAGGGGGAGGTGTCTGGTAATTTGGAATTTATTTTTTATTATTATATTTATTTTTTATTTTTCCTGGTTGACCATAATAGAGCAATAAGTGTTCTTAGTCCCAGAAGTAATAAAATAATTATATTTTAATATTAATTATTATAATTTTTCAGTTGACATTTGTCCTGATTAATTTAAATTTTAATTGTTCCAGTTGACAAATTGTCCTGACAATAATATTTTTTTTATTAATAAAATAATTATATTTTAATATTAATTATTATAATTTTTCAGTTGACATTTGTCCTGATTAATTTAAATTTTAATTTTTCCAGTTGACAAATTTTCCTGACAATAATATTTTTTTTATTAATAAATACTTCATATTTAATTACTTCAGTTGACTTTGAGTCCTGGTAGTTCAATAAATTTTTTTTAATTAATAAAACTCATATTTAATTACTGCAGTTGACATTAAGTCCTGGTAGTTAAGTGATCAGTTTAATAAAATTTTAAAATAAAACTTCATATTTGATTACTTCAGTTGACATTAAGTCCTGGTAGTTAAGTGATCAGTTAAATAAAAATTTTTTTAATAAAGATTCATATTTGATTACTTCAGTTGACAATAAGTCCTGGTAATAAATTAGTTGATTTAAATCCTGAAAATAAATAATTAAAAATTATTAATAAAAATTCTAATTTATTTTTACAGTTGATTATATTATAATCCTGGTTTTAAATTTTTTTTTCTATTAATAAATTAATTTTATTTAAGTTGATTTTTATCCTGAAAAAGATTTTTTTTATTTTTATTTTTTTTATATATAAAAAATCAAAAATCAAAACTAATTAATCTTATTGTCTCTTTTCCTCATTTCAGTAAAATCTTAAAATGACTGACCAAAGTGGCTCTGCTGCACGTGAAGAAGAACTAGACTTAATTGATTATGATGAGCCTACTTCTGTAAGTTCTCCTTTAACAAGAAGAATTTCTCAAACTAATAAATCCTTGCCCCAAACAGGATGTAGAGATGGAAGAAGTAGAAATCCTAGTGGACACAACTCAGGATCAGAAGCCTATGATAAACCCACCAGAAGAGCATCCAAAAGGCTTCAGGATAAAAAAGATGCCATTGTCTCAGCAGGTAAAGAATCTGTCTACTCACATAAAGGAGTTAAGGACAGAAAGCTTGAGACTAAAGGTAAGGGTAGATGCTTTGGAAGAAAAGGTGAGAAGAACAGATACTTTTCTCCAAGAGAAGTAGAAACCTCTTCCTCCCAGGGATCAACAACAATTGGCTCCCCAGTCCCAAGAGAAGGTGGAAGTGTCCAAGTGGCAGTGGGACTGGCTCAACACTCAGTGGGACTACTTGGCTCAAAACCAGCATCAGTTACCTCAGGTAGGTCCATCAAGGCCCACCCAGGTCAACCCCACCCCTCCCCACCCTTATCAAGGAGGAAAAAGAAGAAGGAAGCCCAATATGGTGATCCCCAGCAAACCCTGGTACGTCCCTCTATTGATTCTCAAGTGCCTTTTCTTGTGGCTGACTCTGTTCCTTCAGGTAAATCTGGAAGGGAGGATGAAACTTTGAGACCTATAGAGGCTGGGAATAGTAGACAGATATCTCATGTATCTAATCCATTACTTTTAATTTCTACCTCAATGATTAATCCTGATATGGCTGTGATTGATGAAACTCTTGACCCTGAGTTCTATGAGAGTCTGGAAAGTTACTAAGTTTCCTTATTGAGAAACACTCCAGATGTAGCAAGAATTAATGATGAGCACTTGAGAGATATTATTCCCAAGCAAAATCATATAATGAACAATATGCAATTGACTCAGAGATATAATAGTTTGTTAACTGATCAGGGTTATCAAGCATTAAGAAGTGAAGCACAGAGAGTCTCTGATGAATTGTCTCATTACAAAGCAACCCATGAAAAGAAAGTTTCTTTATGGCAAAATATAAAAAATGATTTGTCTAAACTAAAAGATACTGTATCCGCCTGTTGCCAGGAGGTAGAGATAGATAAGATAAATCTGAAAAGATTGAATGACCATTTGTCATCTTTTCAACATAAAAATCAATTATCTTTTGCAACTATCAATGAGAGTTTATCTAGTCTTCCAAGAATGAAAACAAGACTAACAACCATTGAAGAAAAATTGAACTCATTGTTAAATGACCAAAAATATTCTGACATTTCTGTGAAGGAACATATAGTGCAGGATGCTCAACCAGTACCTGTGGCTAGTTCATCTAAAGTAAAAATAGCTCCAGAAATACCTGTTGATAACACTGAGTTTCCATCAAAAGCTGATGATGCACCAGGATCTGCAAAAGAAGGATTAAACAATGAGATTTCAGCACAATTAGAGAAATTACAGCTGCTTCTTACTCAGAAACAAGCTAGTACTAAGGAGACTCCTTCAAATCAAAAGAATTGGCCAAAACTTGACCAGTACCCAACATTTGATGGTGATTCTTCCTCTGATTGGCAACAATTTATTTGCAGAATTGATAACTTAAAAAATTCTTACAAACTCCCAGATGAGGAAATTGTGTCCAAGTTAATTTCTTTGTTCACTAATGTTGCCCTGATGTGGTATGAATCTGTTCTCCTGGATGGGAATGACTACTCATGGGAGGATTGGAAGAAATTAATTAAAGCACAATTTGGTGGCTCCAAGTTCAGAATGGCTCAACAAAGGCAGTATGAGGAAACTAGATATAGCTCTTCTACTGATAAACCTATTGAGTTTTTAATGAAACTTGTAAAAATCTCAAGGGCAATGGACCCAAATATGGAGTTTGATTTATGGAAGAACAGGATCCTCTATAAATTACCAATGTCTCTGAGAGACTTGATAGTGGCTAGGACTGAGTTCTCCAAAGAACCCTCTTCTTTCATTAATACTTGAAATGAGATACTTCTAAACAATAAGTATGATGCAAGAAGATTCATTCCTAGGACCCCTTTGGAGAAACCCTCCACTTACCCACAAAAACCTCTAGAAAAGGTTGGTAAACCTTCTGCCTCTGTTGCACCAAAGAAGTATGCAACAAACACTTGCTTCAAGTGCAACAAGCCTTGGCAGAAAGGCCATGTTTGTGACAAGAAGATAAATCTTGTAGAACAAACAGAGGAGCATGCTGATGACACAGTGGTACTGGATGATACATCAAGTGATTGTGCCAGCAATATTTCATATGAATCTCAACAAGAAATCTTGATGCTGGAAGAGGATATCCATTATTTAAATACTATTGACATTGATAATAATGATTTATCTACAGTTGAAGATGCTGAGATCATAAATAACATTGAGGATAGCTCAATTATTATTGCCCCTCTTAAGGCACCAGTCTTGATCAATGGAACCAGCATTGAAGTTGTTCTGGATTCTGGAGCTGGAGGAAGTGTAGTATCTGAAAGAGCACTTGCTTCAGTAGATCAAGACTATAAATCTAAACTGATGCCTATCATTTCTGAAAATTGGAGAGGGTATGGCTCTGTTTTGTCCCCCATTGGGAAATACAAAGCCACAGTGTTTTTTAAATATAACCATGGTTTTGTAAGAGCTATTTGTGATTTTGTTGTCATGAAAAATGATAACTTGAGCAATTGGTTTATTGTAGGGAATGATATTTTAGCCAAGTATGGCATAAAATTGGATCCTTCAAACCAATGTTTCACAATGGGGATGAATGGGAAGAGAAAATTTAAGATTTCCTCCCCTAAAAAATTATTAAAACCAGAATTGAACACATGTAATTCTGTGGTTCAATATAAAGGAAGATCTACAAAAGAAATGCATGCCCTTATGTCTGAAATTGACAATTCTTCTTTCGGAGAACAACTTTCTGGTGAGGATAAAGATTCCATCATTAACTTGATAAAATCTTTTCCTATGGCCTTTGCTCATGGGTCACATGAACTGGGATTAGTTAAAGAGGAAATGAAACTTTCATCGTCTTGCCCATTAACTGATATGCCACCTAGTTTAAAGAAGAAGCCTTATCCTGCTTCTCCCACAAAGAGAAAAGATATTGAAGATAATATCTCTACCCTTTTAAAAATGAATATTATTGAAAAGGTAGTTGAAACACCTAAATATTGTGTTATCTCACCTGTCCTAATTTCTTATGAGAAAGATAAAGCCAGGTTATGTGGTGATTATAGAGCACTAAACACTTATACTGTTGATGATATCTACCCTTTACCTAGAATCAGCTCTATACATGCTACTTTACAGGGTGCCAAATATATCAGCTGTTTGGATGGTAATAAGGGATATCACCAGGTACCTGTTGAGAAAAATTCTCAGAACTTTCTGATGATTGCCACTCATATGGGTATTTATAAGTATATTAGGATGCCATTTGGCCCTAAAAATGCCTCTTCAGTTTTCCAAAAAGTTATGGATAACACATTCCATCAAGAAATAATTGAAGGATGGCTGATGGTTTATATTGATGATCTCATTATATTCTCAAAAACATTTGAGGACCATCTTAAACACCTGTGTAAAGTATTCCAGAAAATGGATGAAATAAATATGACACTTGCTTTGAAGAAATGTAAATTTGGTTTCCATTCTTTAAAGGTTTTTGGTCATGTTGTTTCAGGCTTACAGATATGTGTTGACCAGAACAAAGTGGCAGCCATACAACAGGTGAAGGCTCCTACAACGGTAAGAGAGCTCCAAAGTTTTTTGGGAATGTGTGGATACTATAGACAGTATATTAAAAATTACCAAGTCATAGCTTTACCCCTTACCCAATTAACTAGAAAGGATGTTGCTTTTGTCTGGAATAGTGAAAGACAAAGAGCCTTTGACACTATGAAACACTGTTTGATGTCAGCACCAATTCTTGCTTTAACTGACTTTAATCAACCATTTGTTTTGTACACTGATGCCAGTTTCATTGGTCTTGGTGCTGCCCTCCATCAAAAACAAGTAATAAATGATAAAGTTTCAGAAGTAGTAATTTGTTATATTTCAAGAACCTTGAGAAATAGTGAATTGAAATATGGTGCTACTCAATTAGAGTGTTTAGCTGTAGTATGGGCTCTAGAAAAGCTTCATTATTACCTAGATGACCAGAAATTTGAACTTGTCACTGACTGCAGTGCAGTTAAATCCCTTTTAAACTTGAAAACACCTAACAGACATATGTTCAGATGGCAGATGGCTGTTCAAGAGTACAGAGGGAGAATGACAATTATTCATAGGGCTGGTATTGTTCACTCAAATGTGGATATATTATCAAGGTTACCTTTACCAAATGATGACTCTAATCCTGCTTATGATCCTGAGGATGAAATTATTCATATTCATGGGATATATGTGGTTGATATGGAGGAAGAGCTATTACAGCTTATTCTGGAATCATATGATAAGGACACTGACTTGAAAAAGTTATGCACCATATTAAATGATCCAAAGAATGCTTTAATACAAGCATTAATTAAAACCCTTCCACCAAAGTACCAAAAAGCTTTGGAAAAAGGTAAATTTTCAATTGATGAAGGATATCTATATTATAGAAGAAAGTTGAGTAATGTTATTTTTATTCCTCCTTCTATGAAAGAAATCATCTTGAAAATTTGTCATGATTACATATTAGCTGGACATTTTGATCTTGACAAAACAATGATCAGAATTAAGAACACTGCTTGGTGGGCTAATATGTCTGAAGACACAAAATTATATGTTGAATCTTGTGATTCTTGCCAAAAATCAAAAAGATTAACTGGTAAAAGAGCAGGATTAATGCAACATATTGAACCTCCTGATGCTCCATGGCAAATAATAAACATGGATTTTGTAACAGGATTACCTATTGCTGGTAAAGACAGTTATAACTCTTGTTGGGTTATTGTGGACAGATTCACAAAAATGTGTAAATTTATCCCTACCCACAAGGATGTTTCCACTAAAGAATTAGCTTTCTTATGGTGGTCTCATATGTTTAATACTGCTGGTTTTCCTAAAGCCATAATCTCTGACAGAGACCCTAAATTTACTTCTGAATTTTGGATGTCTCTGATGGATGTTTGTGGTTGTGATCTGAAACTTTCTACTGCCCATCACCCTCAAACTGATGGTTTAGCTGAAAGAATGATTCAGACTTTAGAGGACATGATAAGAAGATATTGTGCCTTTGGCCTTGAGTATAAAGATAATGACAGATTCACTCATGATTGGGTTACCTTACTTCCTGGGTTAGAATTTTCTTATAATAGCACTGTTCATTCTGTTACTCAAAGAAAGCCTTTTGAGCTCTGGCTTGGATATGTTCCAAATACTCCTGCCCAAATTCTCAATAACAAAATACCTAAATTGGATATACATCCTGGTGTAAAATCTTTTCTTCAAATGCAACAACTATGTAGAAATCATGCTCAAAAATGTATTTAAAAATCATTTGAGTATGAGAAGAAAAGATGGGACAAATCCCATAAAGAATACACTTTTAAAAAGGGTGATGAAGTGTTGATTTCTACAGTCCACTTCAACTTACAAGGTAATAACAAATTGAAAGATCCATTTGTTGGTCTATTTGTTATCAGAAGAATGATTGGAGATAATGCAGTTGAAGTTATTCTGTATTCCCCATATGACAGAAAACATCCTGTTTTTCCAATATCTCTTTTGAAACCTTACACATCCAATAGTGATTTATTTCCAAAAAGGAGGGGCAGACCAAAGAAAACCCCAAATGAAATCACTGAAACAGCAGAAATTGAAAAAATTCTAAATGACAGAATAGTCACTGCTGAAAAAGGTACAGAATACTTATTGAGATTCAAGAATAAATCATCTGAATATGATTCTTGGATACCTGCGAAGGAGATATCTAATCTTCCTACTCTACTAAAAAAGTATAAAAAGAAAAAATCATAGCATTTTTTTTATTGTTTTTTTTTAGAGTGAGGGAGTGTCAGCAAGGCTACTAGACTTACCCAGTGAAATAATTAATTATTTACTGGATGAAGCCGCACCTTATCATTTTAATTATTTAATTAATTAGTTACATTAAAATTACTTATAATAAATTAACTAATTAAAGAATGATAAAAATAAATAAATAATTAAAAATTAAATATAAAATTGTCCCTTATATTTTTTCTCTAACACCGTGCTCATTTGACAGGTTGGAAGAAATAAAAATTTATATTAAAATATAGATTTTAAAATTAAAATAAGATTTTAATATTCAAATAATATTAAATATATACAAAAAATTCAACTTTCTTATTTAGAATTGACTTCTACAGTAAATATTAAATAAATTGATGTATTACTGACATACTCTGTAAATACATCTTTTTGACGCCTTCTTTTTAGAACAACTTTATTATTTGAAAATACTCCTTCTGGAATATTCTTTTCTCTCTCTCACACTACTGTTTTTAGAATTTGATTGCCGTGATTTGTCTCTCCTTTGCCTATATAAGGCCTCTCTTTTGGTTGTTTTTTAATCATTCCTTTACTACATCATTTTATTACAACAATAACCAATCAAAACTTATTCTTATATTCTATATCATTAGTATTTACAATAGCGTAATTTCTAATCTATAAATTATATTAATATCTTAATCCTACCTCTTTTAATTGAGTAAAATAATCATCTTTGAATTAAGAAATACATACAAATTTGTTGAGAGTCCATTTAAACCTTTAAAATCCTCGTAGAACTTCATACCAAAACTTCTAGACCAAAAGTGTACCTTGACACCCATTCTCATCTCATCCTGTTGCTATCTCTGAACATGATGATGAAAAAAATCTTTTCCCATCCTCTTCCTCCACTCAAGCCTCCCTTGTTCTCTAAATTCAACAAATCTAGATAGCTTTGCTCTTGATCCTTTATGGCAATTTCAATTCACCCCATCTAACTCAAGTATGTTTTGTTTTTTTTTTTTTTTTTTTATCTTTTATCTTTTATCTTTTATCTTGCCAATTTTTTTTTTTTTTTTTTTTTTTTTTTTTTACATTTTTTTTACATTTATTTTTATTTTTTTACATTTTTTTTTTACACTTTTTTTTTTACATTTTTTTTTTACATTTTTTTTTACATTTTCTTAAAAAGGCTGAGAAAAAAAAACACACACACACAGAAGCTACAATCAACTGAGTCTGAAGCCAGTAACCATGATGAGGAGAAAAAAACGTGACCTTGAACCCAAATGTGAAAGGCTTCAAGTGGTCTCAATTTTCACTCTCAAAGAAGAAGAAAAAGAGATACTTCATCTCAAACCCCCCTCCCCTTTTTTTTTTTTTTTTTTTTTTTTTTTTTTAAATTTTTTTTTAAATTTTTTATATATAATTCTATCAAAGAATTTTTTGGAGAATTGTGATGCTGGTAAGTGATACCATACCTCTTAATACTTTACTCTTCTTTTCTTTTACTTTTTGTTAATCTTTCTTATCACTTTAGGACAAGTGGAAGTTGGAAAAGCCAAAATATGAGCTCTCTTTAAGGAGGAATGATAGGGCACAAGACTTTCAGGAGAGGAAGTATGAGCTCTCTTTATGGAAGGATGATAAGGTACAAGACTTGGAGGAGAAGAAATTTTGAACTAACTCTTAGTATTGAAAAAATCAAAGAAAGAGGAAAAAAACACTCAAGCATCAAAACTTAATGGAACAGATGAAATTTAAGCATGATCTTGAAGAAAATTCAAAGAAGAAAATTGATTTAATGGAATGTGTTAAAGCCAATAAATCTTATGAGGAAATTGAATGTCTAATGAAATTTTTTAATGAATAGTGTGTTTGATTTCTTTCATACTTCCTAAACTGTTCATAATTAGTTGTACATAAAATTTTATAATAATTTTGTGAATTTCATTACTCTATCCATCATTAGTTGAAGTTTTGTATTTTAATGTTCAAAAAAGTTTTTTTTTAAATCAATTTTTTCAAAAGTCTCATTTGAAAATTTGCCCATTCCCCCCCTTGCCATTTTCTTGAAGTAAGGGGTAGGTATCACCAAAATTATTTCAAGTCAAGAATCTTAAAAGTCTTATATGAAAATTTGGCATGACTACCCCCTGCATTTTACAGGTATCACCAAAATTCTTTCAAGTCAAGAATTTTTCAAGTCTTATAAGAAATGTTGGTAATACTGCCCCCTGCATTGTATTGAAGTAAGGGATGGATATCACTAAAAATTTCAAGTCAAATTTTTTTGCAAGTCTGATATGAAAATTTGGTGATACCCCCCCGGCATTTTATTGAAGTAAGGGGTGGGAATCACTAATATTTAATATAATTACATAAATAAATATATAAACAACTAATATATATCAATTTCCCTAGTTTTAAAGTAATGGCAATTCCTCTAGCCAAAATGCAGATCAAATTTAGAAACAAAAGTTTGGGACTTTCCACAGGTATAGGCTAGTGGAGCCCCATGAAACAAATAAATGTTGTCATGGTTACCGTTTATAAAACACAAGGTTTTTGGCCCATTACTTTAGTTGAGGAAATTGAAATATAAGTGATATTTATTAAAAATTTATGAAAAAATATTAAATTTTTGATGACTCTACTCATCCCCATACTTTTTGGATCTAGATAAAGTTTTTTTTAAATCTATTAACTTTACCTTGTTGATTCTTTGAATCAACTTTTGACTAATTTGGAAAGAACATCCAAAATGAGTAAATTTTTGACAAGATTCCAAACCAGGTGGAGCTTTGGTTGTTTGGTGATGATCCTGAGAAGAGTTCCAAATTGTTTCAATCACACCATTTCCCAAACCAAAATCAATGATGCACTTGTGGTCTGGAAAATATTAATCATGTCCTTTGATTTTAGCTGGAGATGGTATTGGTTGGTCAGTTATTAGATTGATATATGAGAATATTCCAAAAGTAAGAAAATTGGTGTCCTTGGTATCGGTGTGAATTTTATTGTGAAATCCAGAATGAGTGATAATAACATTAGAAAATGAAAGATATTTGTGGCTGATATCTTCCCATTTGGAGTCACACCAATTCGATATTCCAACTTTGGTTGCAAGTTCATGATTTTTTTCAAATGCTTTATTACAGTGCTTTTTGAGTCAAAGAGCAAGAAAAGAGTTAAAGGAAGGTAGAGTGTCCCATAAGCAAAAATCTTCATCTTTTTTGGCTTTAGATAAATTTTTAAGTAAAGAATAGATGCCTATGAAAATAAAATGAGTGACATAATTTTAAGAATGAAAATATGTTATTAGACATACCAAGAGAATAGCCTTTAACAAATCCTGGTCTCCAACCAAATCCAATCATAATACCACCCAATGAATTTTTATTCCTTATTGGTAAGCAAACCAAAGCCATTTGATATAGAGTTATGATAAGATTGGATAGTTGATTAAAAGATTCATCTTTTGAACCATTTAAAGAATGATTTTCATAAATAAATTGAGGTTTAAAAGAATTAATGATAACAGCTTTGATTTCATTGTCTCCTGATTTGGTTAAGTATTTTAAATCTTCTGGTAACTCTTTTGGATAAGATTTTTTTGATCCACTTTAGTTTTATAGTACACAATATTTGATATATGGCCAAATAAGCAATTCAAATGAATTTCATTTTTTAATTTTCTTTTATTCTGTTGACTTTGATCATTGTTATTTTTTTTTTTGATATTTTGAATGATGATTGAAATGAAGTTAAATTTGAAAATGATGATGATAGAGAAGTAAGAGGTGATTCTGATGAAATAGACCTTTTTTTTCTCTGAACAAAAAAAAAAAAATTTGTGTCTAAAACCAAAAAAATAAATTGGAAAATAAAAATAAAACTCACAAAATTTAGTTTGTTTATTTAACCTTAAAGTATCTTCAGCTATAAGGACAGTTGATTCAAATAAACCTAACCCTAATTCAGACTCTACTTTTCTAGTTTGCACAGAAACTTGAACAGTGATGATGAGAACTCCAAAAAGAGGGAGATAAAAGCCTAGATAATAATCAGATAAGAGTTTCAGAATCCTTATCCTCTAGTTATGAAATATAAAAATGTGAAATAAGATAAGTGAAATTTTCAAAAAAAGGCTCAACTTCAAAGGTCAAAATCTCAGCAACCACTGAACCTAATTCAAACTTGTTTGTGGTAAATGAGAGATAGGCTTTAGAAGAGTCTTCAGTTAAAGGAAATGTGATTTATATAAACCTAACCCTAATTTTTTACATAAAAAAATGAAATAAAAATTTAAATTAGGAACTAAAGGCTCAATTTAAATAGTCAATATCTCAGCAACCACTGAACCAAATTCAAATCTGTTTGTGGGAAATGAAAGGTAGTCTTCAGGAGAATTGTCAGATAAATGGACATTATATTTGAATAAACCTAACCCTCATTCCAAGTCTGATTTTCAAAATTTTACAAAAACTTGAAAAGTGGTAATGGAGATGAGAACAAGAAGATTTTAATAATTCCACAGTTATCCAGATAAGAGTCATGCATATATTTAAGTATGAATTTTTCATAGAAGGAAAGAGATATCATTTAGGCATACAAAAAATGAGATGAAACTTACCTTGATTGAAAAGTAGGAAAAATAGAGTGAGAAAGAATGATGTTGGAATTTGGGGGAAATTGAATATGGAGTAAGAAAAATGCATAAAGAATGTGAAATTTATGTGTTTTAATGACATGGAACCAAAAAAAAGTGAAATAGGGGAAAGGGAGGATAATGACCATGGCAAGGAGGAATGATGAGTAGGATGATGGAGCTAAAAAAGAAAGAAAAGAGGGAGAGAAAAAAAAAGTTAATTTTACTATAAAAATCAAAAATAACCACTTTCAAAAAGAAAATTTAGATACAAAAAAGAAAAAAAAAACAGAAAAAAAACAAAAAAAATGTATAATTAGTAATCAAAAAATCAAAAAAAAAAAAAATGAATAAAATGACTTACCTGGAGAGATGAGATGAGAAAATAAATAAAACCAAATTGTTTGAGGGTTGTTTGAGGAGAGGAGGCAAAGATATGAGGGATGAATGAAAAAAAGAAACAGTGAAAAATTATGTGATTGTAGAAAATATGTGATTTCATGTTGAGCTGGTGAATGAAAACAAATGAGACATCCAAAAAAGAGACATTGAGCATAAATTCAAAATAAAAATGAATATGCAAAAAACAAAAGCACCAAACCAAGTGAATAAATCACATAAGCTGAAAATCTGGAGAGTATGAAAAAAAAATCAAAAAAGTTATTTTTCAAAATGTTGGAGGGTGATTGGCATAATGACAGAGCATATGCTGGTGGAAAGAATGTTTTGTGATTCAAGGGAGGGGAGAGCTGGTGCAGTTCTGGGATCCTCTTCTTCATAAAGATCATTGAAAAGACATATAAGCTAAAATGTCTTTCAAACCCAAGTCAGAATCAGAGTCAGAAACTAAAGTTAAAGTGATAGCATTAATAGCTGAGTGAAGTTTCTTCCTAGTAGAGAGATGCTTTATTATTGTTGGTAGTAGGTTTAGATGATGAGTGGGAAGTTGGAATTTTCCACTAACTGAGCAGGTGGGGTGTGTAAATAGAAAAAAAATGTTATTTGTTCATCACCCAAATTAAGTAGCATAGAGTGAAGAGACACATAAGGATAAGAAAAAATGTCAAGTTTTTGCCACCAAAATTAAGTAGCATAGAGTGAGGAAAGACTTAAGGATGGCATCATCAATTATAAGTCATGTGACTTTCTTAAAAATATTATGGATGTGATGAGTTTGGGATCAGGAATTAGGAATGGAAATTGGGTTATAAGAGGTGGGATAATGCATTATTGTGGATTCCTTATCCACTAGCCCAGGGGCTAGTGGATAAAAATATTCTGCAATTAATAATGTCTGATACCAGGAAAAAAAATTCCTGATCCCTAATTGCAGATCCCTCAACTTTGATACCCCATTTTGTATGTTAGGCATGATTATACATCCAGAGCTTGGGCCTGAATGTATGTCATAATAGTGTTGAATATACATATGTGTTTATTTTTTATTAACCTTTCCTCCCTTACACAATAAATTTTAAATACTGCTATCTGTCTTACTTTTGGTTGCAGCTGGCTTATTAAATTAAAAATCTTATATTATCACATATATATTATGTTTTTATAATTTTTTTTAGAATAGTGAATCTTGTTAAACTTAATTTTTTAGTAAGGTTATATATAAGTAAATAAACAATTTTAAGAGTTTCTGAGCTACCAATTCTTTTTATTCACTTTAGCAATCATCATATTATTCATTAGAGAGTATCAATGTTAATGGATCTGCAATTAGGGATCAGGAATTTTTTTTGCCAGGATCAGACATTATTAATTTCAGAAGATTCTTATCCATTAGCCCTGGGGCTAGTGGATAAGGATTGCACAAAATGCATTATCCCAATTCTTATACCCCAATTTCCATTCCTAATTCCTGATCCCAAAATCAACACATCCATGATTGATTTATCAGCAAGTCACATGAAATATAAATGTGGATGTCATCCTTATGTCTCTCTTCACTCTATGCTACTTAATTTTGGCAGCAACCACATACCCTTTTTTTTCTAGCTACATAACCCACCTGCTCATTTGGTGGTGAGTTCCCACTTCCCACTCATCACCTAAACCTTCTACCAAAAATAATGAAGAGCCTCTCTACTAGTAAGCAACTTCACTCAGCTATAGATGCTATCACTTTAACTTTAGCTGCTGACTCTAATTCTGACTCTGGTTTGGAAGACACTTTAGCTTATATGTCTTTTCTTTCCATAAAGTGTTACATCATCCCAAGGAGGCTAAATCTTTATCATGATCCCAGATATGATCTTGCCCCAATTCTACTAATTCCTCATTTAAACATGAAGAAGAGTATTCTGAACCTACAACAGCTCTCCCCTCCCTTTAATCACAAAAAAATCTTTCCACCAACATACACTCTGTCATTATGCCAATCACTCTCCAACATTTTGAAACACAACCCCTATAGTTTTTTTTCATACTCTCCAAATTTTCAGCTTGTGTGCATTATTCACTTAGATTGGTGTTTTTGTTTTTTTGCATATTTATTTTAATTTTGAATTTATGCTCAATGTCTCTTTTTTGGATGTCTTGCACTGAAAAAAATGAAGTGGCACACAATTTCAGGTGCCTATCCCTATATTCAGTTTTGATTTAAGAGTAAATTTGATTTGATGTTGCACAAGCTAGTGTGCTCATTGTTCAGTGGTCAGTATTTCCAGAAGAATTACAGCTGACCCAAATTTGAGTTAAGTCAAAGATAGGAAATGACACCTGCTATCAGGTGCCAATGTTTTTTTTCTGGTGTCATTTATTTTCATTTACCAACTCAACATAAAATCACATATTTTCTGCAATTACATAATTTTTTGCTGTTTCTTTTTTTCAATCATCTCTCATATCCTTTTTCTCCTCTCCTCAAACATCCCTAAAACAATTTGGTTTCAAGAGGGCTCAATTCTCTAAAGCACAACAATGGGGTTGCCAAGAAGGATGGTTACGGAAGCACAAGTAAGGGGTCTTCAAAAGCGCATGAAAGGATAGACTCTCTGCACACACTCTTTTTAGGGGAAGTATAGAGATACAAGCAGCAACAAGCAGAGAAAATGCAGAAGTGTATAATGGACTATAAGGCAGGACTATGTTATGTATTTAAGGAAGCTACTACCAGCACTAGAAGAATAGTATAGATTAAGGAGTATGCAGCAATATGCAAGGGTATGAGTTTCACACTTAAAGACATGCAACAATCTTTGAATGTAAACTATAATCAGACAATGGTAGTAGAAACCTTGATAGGAATAGGTAGTGCTAGAAGGACAAGTGGGTTGGTGATCAGCACTCAATTAATAGAAGATAAGACAGTAAGACTTGAGGAAGGTGTACTTAATTAGCACAAAGGGTTTCACAATTAGTGGAAAATAACATGGAAAGCACGGGTTATTATAATAGGTATGAGAGGCAGTTCAGTACTTATTATATAGTTAATAATCTCAAGGAGTATAGGGTATGTATGGAAAGATAAAGCATTGAACACTAATATTTGAGTTAGAATAATTTTTCAAGTGCTATTAGAACCAGGACTTATGCTAACCACTGTACATATATCACTGAGATACTTAGATACCATTTGATTATATTAAATTAATGTTGAACTTGTGTAGGAAAACCTGTAGGGAAAGGAAACATAGGGAAAAGGCACTGAATTTACAATATGTATAAAAGGAAACTCACTTTTATCAGGAGGGTGGTAAGGAAAGTGGTGAATTTTAGTATAATAAATAGAGAGTATAATAGAATTATAGTTTTTAGAAAAGAAATTTAGATATAAATTATTTTATTTTATTTTTTTCACATTGGGTGTGCATACCAGAAGTAGCACTGTAGAGTTATTTTATTGCTACAGTTAGGATAGTAATAGATAGATTGCTTTAAGATGGAGCAACTGAGAATAGATCTAGCCAATAGATCTATTATGTATATTAAAATATATTATTTCTTTCTTCAAAAAAGTTCTCTATTTACTCATTCTACTTTTTTTACCCAAAATATATAAACATACTTATAATACATGCTTTCACTGTCTTTAAATATTAGAGTGGCAGGTGCTTTTTTTTAAATTAGTTTTAGAGAGGAGAACCAACCCATCTTGGATTGTTTATATAGCTTAGTATTATAGAACAGTTTTCTTTCTAAAATTGGTGTCCCAAAAGTGGAATCCAGACTGTAAGTACAGTTATTATCACTACAATAAATGTTTGTTTTTTCTTGAGGTGCAACAATGTCACAAAGATTATGCAAAAGTTATGTAAAAATTAATCTTTGGCACTAAAAGTTTATAGGTGGGTCTTAAGTGCAAAAAAAATTGTTTCATAAGTGTTGCACAACTGTTGCCTAATTGTTGCACCCCATAGCAAAACAAACATGTGCTGTAGTGTATTTTGTTTTTAAGGGTTTCATCAAAGAGGATGTAATCAAGCTAGCCCTTCAAGGATGAGTCCTAGGGTCTACATAAAGTGGATCAAGCTGTTATAAGAGGATATTGTAGGGCTGTATTAAAGAATATAGTCAATATAAGCTTTTAGTGCTTATTTATTTTTTATTATTTTAGTAGTTAAAAGTTAGAATGGAACCTACAGCTACTACTTCTAAAGTTACTCAGGAGAGGGCAATATCACCCAACTCTATGGTGTCATTACCACCTAGGGTTTTGACAATAATTAGATGCAAGGATGAAAGATTGCGTTTTACAGGAATCAACACTCAAAAGTTTTTGAGGAGGTTTGAACAAGCAGTGGAAGTTCATGGAGCATTGGACTATGATATGGTGCGCCAAGTGTTATTTTTTGTCACTAATAAATGTAAGGAAAAACTGGAGGAACTGGATGGTCATGAGAAATGCAATTGGACAGCGCTGAAAGCACAAATGCTAAAAAGATGGCCTAATGTTACCAAGGAAACAAGATATAAAATTAAGGACCTAGAAATTTTGGTAAATAAAGTTAAAGCTGAAGGGGGTATCAGAGACCCTAAAAATTTTTAAAATTTTCTACAAGAATTTGATCAAGTAGTGGATTATTTGGTCATTAACAAGGATTTTAGTGACACTAGTGCATCATTACCTTGGTTTTGTGAGGCTTTAGTGCCTAAGGTTGAAGATTGGGAAAAAATGTGCCTATATAACAAAGAAAATTTGGTCAGAAAGAAGAACCAGGATTATAAGTACCCAGGATTAGAGGAAGTGAAAACAGCAGTGGAAGATGAAAATGAAGTTGTGTTGGGTAGAGCGCCAAGCAGCTAGGGTTTTGTTGGAGAATGTAGAGGTGGTGGAGGTTTTTTCAAGTTCTGGATAACCCTCTTCAGTTCCAACTACAAGGAAAAAGACAACATCACAGGATTCAAATTTAGTGATGGCCAGGATTGAAGAGTTGGAGAAGAAGTTGAGAAAAGCGGCTGAACCCAAGTCAAGGTTTACTCCACAACCATTGAGGTTTTCTTCTATGGTATGTTATTATTGTAATAAAGAAGGCCATATAAAAATGAGATGTAATGCACTTCAGAAGGACAAGAAAGACAAAGTTGTTTTCAAAGATGGTAAAGCGTTAATGTTAGAGGATGGCACAAAGCTTTTAATGGATAAGGATCAAGGGATGTGGGCTAAATTCATCAATCATATTAACAAGAAGGCCATAGAAGTTAAGACTAGTAAGGGCAAGGAGCCTGCAGATAAGAATACAAAGTCAGTTAATTTTGCAGATACTTGTGATGTATTGGATTTTAAGGTCAAAGAGGGGGCCATTTCAGCGCCACTCACTACAGCGCGGTTGGAGATGTTTGCAGCAAAGCATAAGAAGATGGCTCCACCAACTTTTAGTAGACCAAGAAGGGCTGGAACCAAGTATGCAAGCCAAGAAAACATAGAGGAGGTAGGGTATTGTACAAGAGAGAATACACCGGTACCACTTGAGGATGTGGAAATGGAGGATGAATCTGGGAATAAGATAGATTATGATATGGATCAGCACATCAAGGAACAACCATTAGAAGAGCAAGAAATACTTCAATTGAGAGTGGTACCAGCATAAAGAATTCCTGGAGTGAAACATAATACTCTAAATAATCCACCAGGTAGGGCAAAAGCTGGTGCAAAGGCAACTCAACAAAAATGGAGGATGCAGCACTCAGTTCATGCCAAATATCCTAGAGCAGCTGAGGATTTAATTACAGAATATTTAAAGACAATGTTCTCAGCTCCTTTGGGGGTTCTAACAGCAGTAGCACCAGTGGTAGCAAATGGAATAGTAAATAAGTGTAGGAGGCTGAGAATTACCAATTGTGCTGAGTATGACATGGAGGAACATTCTTTTCAACCAGTTGTGGGATTAATGAGGGTACCATGCTATGCAGGGCCATTAGGGTATTTAATGGTTACAATTAATGGGAAGCAGATCAGAGCACTAGTAGATACTGGTTCTCAGATTAATATAGTTTCAGTAGAAGATGCAGTGGATCTATGTCTGCCAGTTAAATATGGAAAGGGAACTGTCACAGGAATTGGAGGAGGTAGGTTATCAATTATAGGGTTAGCTGAATATTTCAAGATGCAGCTTGCAGGAGTGTCAAGAGATCTTCACTTTTATGTTCCTATGGGTGGAGTGAAACCAGTCTTAGGAACACAGTTTTTGATGGATTATTCAATAGGACTTAGGATAACTTTCTTCACACTCCTAAACTGTCTATTTCATCCACCCATTCAGATACCTCCCCATCTCATCTTCTCATTTCTGCTCATTTTCATTGTAAATATCTTAACATGCCATGTTGTCACATATCTTCTCAAAGGCAGCCTTCACTCACTTTCTCTTAAAATCCAAGTACTCCCTCTTTCCCTTTCCCAGATAAGAAATCAAATACCATTCAACTAAAAAAGATGATCACCTCATACTTATAAACTGGCTAAAAACTTAATCTAATTATGGTTCTTGTTTTGGTCCTGAGAGTGCAACTAAAGTAGGACAGCCCCTTGCATAAAAAGTCAATGGATATCTTCTAATGACCAATTAATTAAGAAATAAGACAAATGGAAGGATTGATCTTTTTCCAAAACAGATGTCTTTACGTTTTAAGAACTATTGAGAAAAATACAAGAAGGCTAAGACTCCTTCATCTTTCACTGGTTTTGGAATTACTGACATCAATATCAGTAGCATTAAATCTATACATGCTAGAACTGATTATTTATGTCCTTACTATAAATAGATGTATTCTATATTTGGAGAGCCAGCTGATTTTAATCCTTCAAATATGTTGAATTGAGAAGATGCTCTATCTGAACATGATACTGAGAGAAATCTTTTTGAATCCTCTTCCTCCACTCAAACACCACACAATATGGGGGGAGGACTTGCTAGTAAGTCCGCAACCTTGGACCCAAACTCACCACAGATTGAACACACATTGAGCTATTGATAAAGGAACCATACAATCAGGGATGAATGCCACTCAGCAAAACAGTTTTAGGTGGGTGTTCAAGTAGAGTTCAGTATGGGTTCAGTATGAGTTCAGTCTGAGTTCCATCTGAGCTCCATCTTAGTTCAGGTTGAGGACTTGCTAGCAAGTCCACCCATTATATTGCGTAGTGAAACTTCTCCTCTTTTTAATTCAAAAAAATCAAGATATCTTTTCTATAGATTCTTATGGTGGTATAAACCAACCTAATCTAACTCCAGTGAGTTTTTACTTGTATCTAGTAATTTTTTTATTTACTTCTCTTTTTCTTATCTCTAAAAAAGCCAATTAAGAAACCCAGGAGCCACAAACAAGTGACTCTGAAGCTAGCAAAAATGATGATGATGATGATGACAACAAAATACCGAATTCCTCCAAAAAAATAAAATAACTTCAACTACTCTAAAATTCAGCAGTCAAAAAAAAGAGATAGTGCTTCTCAAATCCCTATTTCTTCTATCAAAGAATTTTTAGAGAAACATGATTCTGGTAAGTGATAGGATACCTCTTAAAAAATTAGTTTATGTTTGTTTCATTTTACTCAATATTTCTTAGAACTCTAGGTAAAGTTGAAGTTTCACAAGAGACTCTTAACTTTCAAAAAAAACAAGATGACCTCTCTTTTCAGAGGGATTATAGGGAGCAGGAATTGTAAGAGTTGAAATATGAGCTAGCTCTACATATTGAAAAATTAAAGAAATAGGAGAAAGCTTTTGAGTACAGTTTCCTATTGGATCAGATGAAACTCAAGCTCAACTTGAAGATGATTCCAAAGAGAAAGTTTTCATGATAGAATATGTCAGTATGACTTCAAGTAAAGAGACGTGAATAGCTTTATTAGTCAGCTGTCTAGAAGATTTTAATGGTCCTATATGAATACTGTAGTACAAATCCAATAAGTACTGAAATATAACTTAATATAAGGGTCTCAGTAATTTTAATATTACTAATTCTAAATGTGTCACAATATTATACTTGGTAGAAAAATAGATAATAAAATTCAAACACTATTCAAAGAATATAAAAGTACTAATAAAATATATTGAAATTGTAATGGTTAAATGTTTTAATTGTAATGATAAAGAATGTAGATAATAAGACCAAAAACCCCCTCCTTTTATACCCAATAACTCTCCAATGTATCCTCACTGATTTATCAGTCCTATACACGGCCAATGACACCTCATTCTAGCTAATACACCTTTCCATCAACGTAAGGAATGACCAATAAAACAATTAGCATGATATCACCCACCAAAATCCTGGAGTAATAGGGATAATCTATCAAAATAAAAGAATAAGCAAAAAAGAGAGTATATGCATGTAATACCTTAAAATAAAAGACTAAAAAAAAGAAGAACAAATAACACTAAATATTACAGAATATTAGGGGAGATTAACAGTATAAATGAATGGTATAATTATTCCAAATTACTACATAAAATCCCCATCCAATTATGACCAATACACCACACAATATGGGGGGCGGACTTGCTAGCAAGTCCGCAACCTTGGACCCAAACTCACCATAGATTGAACACACATTGAGCTATTGATAAAGGAGCCATACAATCAGGAATGAACACCACTCAGAAGAACAGTTTTAGGTGGGTGTTCAAGTAGAGTTCAGTATGGGTTCAGTATGAGTTCAGTCTGAGTTCCATCTGAGTTCCATCTGAGTTCAGGTTGAGGACTTGCTAGCAAGTCCACCCCCTATATTGCGTAGTGATATTGACTGAGAAACTCAAAAAAGGATGTGAGATGTGTGTTAACTGAAAGTAGTCCTTGGAAGGCGCTTACATGGGTAAATACTTGACTAATTTAGGCAAATTTAAGTGTGGTAGTGAATTAAAGGCACCAATCTTGAGGTTGTTGATGAAATTAGTGCATATAATGAGGTCCATGCACCTATAATTAAATTAGGACATTAAATAAGTGCCTTTTGCTTATTTTAGTGTGTTTACCCATAGTGGTAATACAATTTAGAGTAATTATAGTGTGAAAATTCTACCTTTTCTGAAAATGAAGCTATCCACATGGGAAAAATTCAGGCTGTATGTGGCCAGTACATAGAAGCCATTTCTGGCATAAAAAACACCAAATTTGAAAAGTGTAATTTTTATGCATTTGAGTAGCCAAATTAATAGTCCTAATTAAGACAAATTGATCTGTCTAGGCACTTTTTTAATATTTATAAACTTATAGCACATATATTCAACTTTTAAGTGATTTAAAGTGCAAATCTTGTTTTTTCCATAAAACAATGAAAACAACAGCTTTAAGTCTACTTAAAAATTATCTAGACTTATGTTTAGGGCCCTTAAGATTACCCTGACATATTTCAACTTAATATTAAGTAAATAAGACTTATAAAAGGTGAATATATGCATGTATATAAGGCATTATAATGGCATGTATTGTGTTTAATCATTGATTTCACTTATGTATACAACTTGTGTACCTTTACTTATGGTTCCCATGTGTACTACATGTGTTTAAAATATTTTATAGGCAGTTTTTACTCAGTACTGTGAATATCCAGGAAGACAGAATGTTTTAAAGCTAATAAATCTATTGACAAAACCTTATAAAAATGAAAAAGTCTTACCCAATCCCTGGACTTTCAAATCAAAGTATGATGAAAATAATGTTCTAAAAAATTTAAATCTAGGTTTTCAATTAAATAATATATTAGGGGTTGTCAGTTCTGGAAAATCCGCATTTACCTTAAGTTCAGATTTTAAACCAAATCAGCACTTAAACTTTTCAAAAAAGTCACTTATTTCAAAAATGGGTGTCAGTTATGACCTCAAATCAGCACTTTTTTCCCAATTTTTTTAACAACCACATGTTGGCCACATCATTTCTTCCTTGCCCACCCTATCCTTGTCACTTGTGACACTCAGACCTCAATCCTCTCATCAATCCTTGGCACACACCCCTCACTGAGATTTGAAACATTTTATTTTGAAATTTTAACCAGTCATGTTTTTTTCCTTCTTTTTTTATGTTTTCAACCTCCCCAGATCAGATTTCCACCTTCATCAAAGGTCAATTGCTTCTTGTTGATTGCAAATAAAGTAAAAATGAGAACCAGAGGGAGAATCCACATCAATCCTAAGTAAATGAAGGAGAGGTTCAAAAGCTATCAATAAAAATATAAAAAGCCTTATTTTTCTTCCACTTCCACTGGCTTTGGTATTGATGATTATGATTTGGAGAAGGTAATTACTACTGTTTCCAAAAAGCTCAATGTCTTGTATCTTCTCTATGAGGAAATGGATATTATTTTTGGTTACCAATTTAATAGTTACTTTTAATCTTATAAAAATAGTTATATCATGAGATTCAGATAACACCATTTTCCTTACTGGACTTTAAAATATCACACTTTTGGAAATTCAGATGGCAAAATAATACTGACACCTGTGCAAAAATCCTCATCACCAACATAATCTTATCACCTCACCACTGATTTGAATTTCTAAATAAAACCAAGTCAACAAAATTCTATATCTGTTTGAAAATTTGGCAATACCCTCCTTTGCATTTTATTGAAGTAAGGGGTGAAAATCACCAAAATTTAGAATAATTCCATAAATTAATAAATAAATAAATAAGATAAGTCAAATTCACTAGTTTTAAAGTAATGACAATTACTCAAGCCAAAATGTGGACCAAGTCTAGAAATTAAGTTTGGGAATTTCCACAGGTATAGGCAAGATGAACCCCATGAAAAAATTTAATTTTATCATGATTACCTTTTATACAACACAAGGCCAATGGCTCACTACTTTATTTTAGTAAATTGAAATATCAGATTTATTTATTAAAAATTTATTAAAGAATATAAAATATTCAATGACTTTACAAATCCCTAAACTTTTTTTATCTACCTAAAAGTTTGTAAATTTATTAATTTTATCTTCTTTTTTTACCTTGTTGATTTGTTGGACTAACTTTTGACTGATCTGATAAGAGAAGCAAAAATGAGTGAAGGGTTAGACATATGAAAATAGTAAGAAAAAGAAAAAAAAACACACCTTGATGTAAGGGCAGAATAATAAGTAAAGAGAAAGGTAGTTTGAGGAATCTAGAAGGATAAATGCATGATGTAAAAACTATGTTATGCATTATGAAATAAATAAATGTGAAATTTGGAAAAAATTCTCAACTTTAAAGCTCAATATCTCAGCAACCGCTGAACCAAATTCTAGTTAGTTTTCTGGAAATGAAAGATAGGCTTCAGAAGAATCTTCAGCTAACAGGATGGTAGATTGAAATAAACCTAACCCTAATACTGACTCTTATTTTCAAAATTTCACAGAAACTTGAAAACTGATGATGAAAATTCCAACAAGAGGAAGATAAAAGCCTAGATAATCATAGTAATCTGGAAGGATAAATGCATGATGTAAACTTTATGATAGGCATTATGAAATAAATAAATGTGAATCTTGAAAGAAAGGCTCAACTTTAAAGGTCAATATCTCAGCAACCAATGAACCAAATTCAAATTGGTCTTCTGGAAATGAAAGATAGCCTTCAGAAGTATTTTCAGCTAAAAGGACAGTTGATTCAAATAAACCTAACCCTAATTCTGACTCTGCTTATCAAAATTTCACAAAAACTTGAAAAGATATGATGAAAATTCCAAAAATAGGGAGATGAAAGCCTAGATAATTATCAGATAAGAGTTTCAGAATCCTTATTCTCTAATTATGCAATATAAAAAGGTGAAACAAGATAAGTAAAATTTTGAAAAAAAGGCTCAACTTCAAAGTCAAAATCTTAGCTACCACAGAACCTAATTTAAACCTGGTTGTGGGAAATGAAAGATAGGCTTCAGGAGAACTTTCAGTCAAGGGAAATGTGATTTAAATAAACCTAACCCTAATTTGTTATATAAAAAATGAAAGAAGAAAAAAGTCAAATGGGGAAAAAAAGGCTCAACTTTAAAGGTCAATATCTCAGCAACCACTGTACCAAATTCAAATATGTTTGTGTAAAATAAGAGATAGCCTTCTGGAGAATCTTCAATTAAAAGGACATTAGATTTAAATAAACCTAACCCTAATTCCAAGTCCAATTTTCAAAATTTTACAAAAATTTGAAAAGTGATAATAAAAATGACAACATGAAGAGTTGAATAAGTCCACTGTTATCCAGATATGAGTCCTACATATATTTAGGTATGAAATTTTCATAGAAAGAATGAGATATTATATATAAATGAAAAAAGGAGATGAAACTTGCCTTGATTGAAAGGTAGGAAAAATAGAGTGAGAAAGAGTGAAGTTGGAATTTGAGGGAAATTGAATATGGAGCAAGTTAAGTGCTTAAAGAATGTACAATGTATGTGTTTCAATGACATGGAACCAAAAAAAAGTGAAATAGGAGAAAGGGGAAATAATGACCAAGCCAAGGATGGATGAAGAGTAGGATGATGGAGCTAAAAAAAAGAAAGAAAAGAGGGAGAGAAGGAAAAAGGTTAAGTTTACCTTTAAAATCAAAAAATAAACACTTACTAAAAAAAATTAGATACAAAAACAAAAAAAAAACAAAAAAAATTTAATTAGCAAATATATAAGTAAAAATGAAAAAATGACTTACCTGGAGAGATGAGTTGAGAAAACAATTGACTTTAAATTATTTGAGGGATAAAAGAGGAGAGGAGGAAATGGATATAAGTTATGAAAGAAAAATAAAAGAATGACTGAAAAATTATGCAATTGCAGAAAGTATGTGATTTCATGTTGAGATGATGAAGGAAAAAAAAGTGACTTGAAAAAAGTGACTATGACAGAAAATTCAAAATCAAAGTCAATATGCAAATAAGAATAACCATTATAAGGAAACATTCCTGAGAAGTCCTGAAAAACTGTCTAAAACTGGGTTCAGATAGGTTAAGAAGTGTTTTGATGGTGTACTTGAAGCTTTCTTGTAAGAAGGTAACATTTCCTGGCCATTTTTGATAAAAATAGAAAATCTTCTTCAAGATCAGAATCAGAATCATAATCAGAGTCCAAGAGGAGATCAAGAGCTATGAAAGTCATTGCTTGATGTAGCTTATCACTATTTGAGAGTGAGGGAGGCATGACTCTTATACAGTATGAAAATGTAAATGATGTACAATGTTTTGAGTTATGAAGTGTTATGCAGAGGAGTTCTGCGTATGAAAGGGATGATGCTGACAAATCAGTGAAATGGGATGTCATTGTGAAATCAGCACTTTTGGTTGAGAAAGTGTGGATTTGAGTGAAATAAGTGACTTATTTCATTTTGAAATCAACCAGTGTTGGGGCTAGTGTGTTTTGGAAATCTAAACTTAAATAAGTGTGGATTTTCCAGAACTGACACTCCCTATTGAAAAAATTTGAATTGGCTTTAATAACACTTTTTCGCCCACTGAAAGAAATTTTTTTAAATTCCAGAAATTGAAGAATTACCAATACACCAATTTGATGTGAAAATGACTTTTTTAACTGAACTCTGGAAAAATATATATATATAAAAGCTCCAGAAGTTTTAACATAATGGCTGAAAAGTTCAAACCTAAAAATGTAAAGATGAAATTTAAAAAATCAATGATACACTACGCAATATAGGGGGTGGACTTGCTAGCAAGTCCTCAACCTGAACTCATACTGAACCCATACTGAACTCTACTTGAACACCCACCTAAAACTGTTCTGCTGAGTGGCATTCATCCCTGATTGTATGGTTCCTTTATCAATAGCTCAATGTGTGTTCAATCTGTGGTGAGTTTGGGTCCAAGGTTGCAGACTCGCTAGCAAGTCCTCCGCCCATATTGTGTGGTGATAGTAGTCTTATCTCAAGACTAAAATGAGAATTATATAGATTGAAGAAAGAACCTTGAGTATGGTCATAATAACTTTAACCTGTGTCTAAGAATCATAAATTTATAGCCAGTAGTAGTAGTCCTTTTTTTTATTAGAACAAAGACAAACAGTAACTATCTATTTCTTTATAAATGTTGATAGCATTACAATTGTTGGACATGAATCTCAAATAATTCACACTAAAATCTTCTATGATTTTAAGGTGTGTAGCTCCACAAGATAAATCTATCTTTTTGGAATTTAAATCACACATCTATTTAACTACATACATAATTTTCATCTAAATCAATATATTAATGATATTCTTGAAACATTTAGAATGGGTTCCTGTAAAACTAACTCAAACACCCAACTCCCATGCAATAAAATATATAATTTTTACCCTCATATGATGAAAAACATGCTCAATTTAAAAAATATGGAAATGGTTATTGAAGCATTATAGGAATTCTTGGATAATTATCACAATGTACTAAACCTGATATCACTCATAAAGTAAACTACTTATGAAAGTTTCACATTAAACCTAATCTTCATCATTGGAAAGAAGCACTTTAAAATCTTAGATATCTCAAAAGAACATTTAATTGAGGCTTTATTTACAGCAATAATTACAAAGAACTTGCATCAGTAAAGTCAAATTATAATTTTCAAAGTCATACAGATTTCAGTGATGGAGACTAGGTTGTTTTTTAAATCTTAATAGATTTTCTAACAATATTTTTTCTTTCCTACTTGGAGAACTTGTAATTCCCTGGAGAAGTAGAAAAAAAAACAATGTTTCAACATCAAATACAGAATCAGAATACAAAGGTTGGCACATGCTAGCAGGTGTCTCTTCCCAATTGAACTACCATAGTTCCATCAGGGATAGGCACCTATTTAAAGTTTCCAGATTTTTTTCTCTGTTGTCTGGATACTTAAATTTAAAGTTTTTTTGTTGCAGAAACAACTGGGAAAATTGGGATATGAAAATCATCAAGTTAAAATTATTTTTTCAAGGAATTCTAAAACTAATTTAAGAAAAACAAATAGAAAATTTCACCTCAACTGATTGTGAGAGAAGGTACTAGATGGAGAGCATAATCTCAAGTAATGCTTTAATTAAACTATGGTAATAGATATTATGATGAAATCTCTAGATTGAACAAAATTTGAAAAAGTTAGGATAGATCATTGATTGATTCAATGGGTAATAACTATAGGTTTGAGGGATGAAGGGGTGTGTGAGAAAGGTTGGGTACTTCAAACTTGTATTGGTTATAAAATAGATATTTATAAGCAAGTTTAGCCTAATTTAATCTCCTATATCTCTTGAACCCTAATTATCTCTAAAGCTTTACCTTAGTAGACTGTAACATTTATTAAAATCAAGTTGTAAAACATGCAAAAATAGAGAATATTTATATATTTTTTTATATATTGTGGTTTTGGTAGCCTTCTTGTCATTTTATCTTCTGCTTAATTACATAGGTTGATTTCCATTTAATAACTGATGAGAAGGCCAATAGTGCTAGGTAGATGTGTTATTATTATTTGCTTATTATGCATTTTTTATATGTGGGTTGGCACATCTCATCAGCAGATGAAGGACTACATCCCATTGTTACATATTAGAAAAACCTATGTTATGCTTTGATCAGAGATTTATTTATAATTAGTTAATTGGATATAAATTAAAGGGTATTTCTTGAAACAAATTTTTTTTTGAATTAAATTGAATTATAATACAATAAATTGAAATGAGAAAAAGATTACTAATAACTCAGATTTTATAATTAGAAAGAATGAATAGGTGGTAAAGGTAGCTGGGTGGTGGGAGTGAGAGAGAGAATGTATGATAAGAGAGGAAGGGGTTAGATAAGGGGTGGGAAAAATATGGTTTTTTCTTTCATTCATTTTCATTTTCATTTTAATTTTCATTTATTTTTAATTTTTAATTTTTAATTTTTAATTTTTAATTTTTAATTTTTTATTTTTTATTTTTTATTTTTTATTTTTTATTTTTTATTTTTTATTTTTTATTTTTTATTTTTTATTTTTTATTTTTTATTTTTTATTTTTTATTTTTTATTTTTTATTTTTTATTTTTTATTTTTTATTTTTTATTTTTTATTTTTTATTTTTTATTTTTTATTTTTTATTTTTTATTTTTTATTTTTTATTTTTTATTTTTTATTTTTTATTTTTTATTTTTTATTTTTTATTTTTTATTTTTTATTTTTTATTTTTTATTTTTAATTTTTAATTTTTAATTTTTAATTTTTAATTTTTAATTTTTTATTTTTTATTTTTTATTTTTTATTTTTTATTTTTTATTTTTTATTTTTTATTTTTTATTTTTTATTTTTTATTTTTTATTTTTTATTTTTTATTTTTTATTTTATTTAATGGTACGTCAATAAGGGTATCATTTTCATTTGAAATAAAACATGAGTTCGCTTGGACTGTCACAATTAATACAACACATTTGATTTAAAAATATTGATTCCACGGAAATATAAATCTCTCAATAAAGGAATTTGATATTTTAAGAATTTTATTATATTTTTAATATTATTTTTATTCCCACTCAGCTGTATTATTGAGCACGGTGTTAGGGAGTAAAAATATATGGGACAATTACTTAAATTTATTAATTATTTACATTACTTAATGTACTTAGCTAGTTAGTTGTAAGTAATACATAAGTAAGTAATAAATAATTAATTATTAATAAGGATTTAAAAGGTGTGGCTTCATCTCAGTAAAATAATTAATTATTTTACTGGGTAAGTTTAGTAGCCTGGCTGACAGATTGATTTTGTCAGGCTAAGGTCAGGTATAGCAACCTGAATTGCTTGGTTTAGTCAATATTCTAGAATAGTTAAGTGTTAAAGTATGAATAAGAGTTGTGCTGGGTTAAATAAAGCAATAAAAAATTCAATACAACTGGCCTAGTATCTTAATCTCACTTATAATAATGGTAAAATCTTACAGGTGTAAGAAAAATAGTATATTGAATAAAATTAATACTTAAAAGACTTATAAATGTTCTAATGAATATAATTATAATTTATTGGTTATATAAAAAAATTGGTAGCAAGGAATGTATAATAATAGCCAAATATGTCCTCCTTATATACCCATATATCCCTGGTGTCCTCCCCCTGTTCCCCAGACCCCCTAAACTGCTCTCCCTAGCCATTACAAAGCTGTGAGGGCACTCATCTCCTCATGGTGTCTATTTCAATTAGTTTTTTAAATTTCATTTTCAAAAGAAATTTCACCTCACAAAAGTAGAGCCCAATAACACACCAAAATATACCAATATAGAAGGATAATACATAAAAATGAAATAATAACCCCAAACCAGCATATATGCATGCCAAGACTTTAAGAAACCAAATAAAATACCCCATTAAGGAGCATCAAAAGTATAATTTAAAACACTAAACATGGAATAAATTCCCAATGAAATTCCCACTCCAAAATACCCAATATAGCCTTCAAAACAATCCAGAAACCAAAATAAGGTGTGAGCTGTGGGGTAGGTATATGCATATTCTTGGCAGGCAGTTAAAAAAATGAATTCTTGACTAATTTAGTGCATTTGGGAAGTTTTAGGCAAGATTGTGAATTTTGGGTCTTGATCTTGAGGTTAATGCATCAACTAGTGCATATAATAGGGGGTATCAAAGTTATAAATCATTCATTTCAAAATATCTCTTTTTTCCACCAAATCAATAATGACTATTTTTTAAAATATGACATATTGTGCCCCCAAAACACCTTTTTATTGAGAGTAAATGTCAAGTTTGTGGCTTTCTTTTTGTGTTGTGAAATGCCTTTTAAAAAATTACAAATTTCTAACTTTGATACCCCCTAATGAGGTCAATGCATGTATTATGCAATTGTGACACTAAATAAGTGCTTCCCACTTTTTTTAGAGTGATTACACATTAAGGGGTATCAAAGTTAGAAATTTGTAATTATTTAAATGGTATTTCACGATACAAAAAGAAAGCCACAAAATTGACATTCATTCTCAGTAAAAAGGTGTATTGGGGGCAAAACATGGCATATTTTTAAAAAAATGGTTGATTTGGTGGAAAATTGATCTGTCTAAGCAAATTTGTTAAATAGTTAAATTTATAGCATATATATCCAGCTTTTATGGGATTTAAAGTGCTTTTATTCATTATTTCAATATGATGATGAAAAAAACACATTAGGACCACTTAATAAATTATGTAATCTTAATCCCAAAGTGATTAAGTATACCTTAAAACATTCCCACCTAATATTAAGTACATGAGCCCTCTAAAAGGTGGATATATGCATGTATAAAAGGTATCTATTGGGCATATGCTGTAGTATATGTGAATTTTTTCCTATGTATACTTACTGGGTATAGTTAAAAGCTCTCAAAATTCCTAATGCATGTGTCTAGCACAATTTTTGTTTTTATTTTACTCAGTCCTGGGTATCCATAGGCTGACATATTGTGTTAAAGGTGAATATATATATATATATTTGAAGATAAAAAAGGTTTTGGGGTTTGTTTAATATAGATATATGGAGATGTGGAAGTGAGTGTTTTTTGTAAGTGAGGAGGTGAGGGAGCAAAGGAAGGAAGGAAGGAAGGAAGAGAGTTTGAGTTGGTGTCTGAGTTCCTGAAAGGTTGAATTGAGCTTACCAATTTGTTTTCTTTTTGATGAAAAATAAGGAAAATAAAGTAAAGTAAAGTAATATAAGAAGGGTATTTTTACAGTTCCTGGAAACATATTCTGGTCACACCTTTAAATTTTTATTGCTCAAGCAACCACGATATGCATACAGCTAGCTCACTTTTCTTTCTTACAACCACCATTGTCTTAATACCATCTATTTTCCTCCAAATAACACTACCAACTTCAAGTGAAGCAATTCAATAACTATCACAATACAAATAGAACATTTATCTAATCAACTTACCTATCTGTTGCATCAAATTTCATTTTATGAGACATGGCAAAATGCTGCTGAACTTGCACAATGAAGTTCCATATGGTGACCCCCTTCCATTTAACCCAAACTTTTTTTCATCAATTTTTGTAATTTCCCTCTTGTTCTTTTTGTGATGGCCTTCTGGGTTTCTCTGGCTATTTACTCATACCAATCCTATATCTCTATGGTCCTTACTTCTCCATCCAGAAACTGCAGGTCTGACAAATTTTCAAAATATGAAAAAACTATTGAACATTTTTTTATTTTTGGTTTATATTATGAATCTCAAGGTCTCTATTGACCATGTAACAAAATTTGAATGAAATCAAATCAGTTTTGTGAGAGTAGTATAAAAAAAAGAGGGTGATGAGGACATATTTCTAGGCACTGTACAGATATCCATCCATCAATCTATTTATATATCCATCCATAAATACATCCAACCATCTATCCATCTATGTATCCATCCCTAAATACATCCAACCGTCTATCCATTCATCTATCTATCTACCTACCTACCTATCCATCTATCCATTCATCCATCCATTAATACTAGATTTATAGAATACAAAATAAATAAATAAAAAGTATTTATTTTATTAGTTGTTCAATGAAGTTTTTTTTGATATATATTTCTTTTTATGCTACTTGATTTGATAATAATTTAATTTTTTATTTTATTATGGTGCGTTAGTTAGTTAGTTGGTTAGAGATAAAAAGATAGACATTTATTTATTTTATTTTATTTTACAATATGGTTTCTTCTCTTCAGCAGTAAACTTTTAATCCACTGATTCATTCTTTAGTTTCATATCTCTCACATTTAACTTATTTCTTATTTTTTTTATTTGTTTTGAGTGAAATGATATTGTTCAAGTAAATGGATGATGATGATGAATAGTCATGAAATGATCATCTCTTTGAAAAAAAGGAAGTAACCGAGATTTTTTAGTTTCCTTTGATGTTTTATTCGGGTGTGGGTCTAAAAGAAGTTGAGATTGAAATTGATGTTGAGACTGTGGTTGAGAATGAGAATGAGATTGTGGTTGAGAATGAGAATGAGAATGAGATTGAGATTGAGATTGAGGTTGACAATGAGAACAAGATTGAGATTGTGGTTGAGATTGAGATTGGGATTGGGATGATGATGGATTGTTTATTATTGGAGGAGCAGGTAATTTTTTTTGATGATGACATGATTGACATATCGTGTTGAGAGTATGAGCGTGTGGACCTGACGCTTATTGATGGAAATGTTAAAAAAATAAAAATAAAAAGTGAAAAATCCTCGAATTAATAGTTGAAGAGAGAAAAGAAGACGGTGGCGAATAATAATAATAATAGTAATAATAAGAATAACGATAACGATAACGATAAGAATAAGATCAAAGAATATAAATTTTCCTTACGTTTGATTCGAACATGAGTCGTCAATCCTGGGAGAAGGATAATCTTACAAAGTGAGCAGATTGATCGTTTAACAACCGGATCACTATATAAAAAAATGAAAAAGAAAAAAAAAAGGATTATATCAGTTATTCATCATTCATCAATAATGGAGTTTAATTGAAATAAGAATAAGTGATCATCATCATCATCATTCTTCGTTTCATATCATACATTCGCATCACTGATTTTTTTGAAATTGATTGAAGAGTCCTGGTTGATCGTCTTGCTAAATTAGTAAAAAGTCCACTTTTGGTTATGGTTATCATTGAACGCATTTTTTTATTTCGGGTTTCGATTCTTTGTCGAAGTTTAGATTTTAATTTGATCATCTTACACTTAGACTTTTCACTACTATTACTATTCCTATTAGCACCATTACTTCCTCCTCCTTTTTCTTCGGGTTTCAATTTTATCTGTAGTTGTTCATTTTCTATTGGTATGATCATAGGACTACCGAAATTCCTCAAGTTAATAGATTGCGAAGCTTTAATAATGGCCATCTTTCCAATAGCTATAGCTCTTAACTTTCTACGGCGTCTTTTTTTCATCGCTTTTGTTACTCTATTTTGATTTTGTTTGATTTTCTTATTTTTTGATATATTTTTTTCTGTTTGGATTGGTGGTTGAGTTGTTAATGATGTTGTTGTTGATGATGGTGGTGGTGGTGGTGGTGATGATGATGATGATGATGGTGGTGGCGGTGGTGGTGAGGACGACGGGATTACTTCGCTTGGATTGATATTCATAGTTGAAGGCAATAAAACAGTGTTCATGATAGGTATATCAGTTGATGATTGTATACCTTCTGTTTCATCGCTATCTACAGTTGAAGGTAAGAATACACTTCCTTCCATAGATGTTTCAATTGATAAAGCTACATCTTCTATTCTATTATCATTAACAGTTGAAGTTAATAACACCCCTTCCATTGATGATGGTTCAATAGATTCAATAGATTCAATACCATCATTTTCATTTTCGTTATCTTCTTCTTCTATTCGATTGATTTGAGTCGGGGTTATTGAACATCTTGAGTTAGGTGAGGTAAGATTGAGGTCTTGTTTTTTTGGGTTAATAATGTGAGAGTGATCGATTATTTCGGGATCAATCATTTTTAAGTGATTCGTTTTTTTCTTCTTCCTTTTATCGTTTTTATTGTCATTGTCATCATCGTTGTTGTTGTTGTGGCGGTGGTTGCGGTTGTCGATTTTGAGATGACGTTGTCGTTTATCAAGATACTTCATGTTGGTAGAATCAAAAACACTTAGATTCGTAAATAAACATGCTGCTTGATGTAAATAATTCATCCTCTCAATCAAATCCCTAACCACAAAAAAAAGAAAAAGAAAAAGAAAGTTAGTCATGAATAATAATAATAATAATAATAATAATAATAATAATAATAATAATAATAATAATAATAATAATAATAATAATAATACTTAATAAATGAATTAAACCCAAAAACCAAATAATAATATTAAAAATAATATATATATATATATATATATATATATTGAACTTTTTAAATAAATTCTTGACTAACTTATTAGGAATATTAAAAGATCCATGTAAAGAACTGGTGCTTTGTCGTTGATCAGCGGATTGTTTTTTTTGCTGAGATCTTTTACCCATTTATATATATATATAATACGCGTTACTAACTAATTATTGTAGATGATGGTGGCAAAGAGTGTAGGATAATATTGAAAGAAGAACTAGATAAATGGTGTTAGCAACACCCCACTCCATGCATGCTTAGAGCAACCGCAGCCGTTTCAGCAAATATTCAGTAGCTATATGCATTTTACTGGCGCCATTTGTTACTTAATTGCAATATTCATCAGACGTATGCAAATTCTTTCACTAAACATGTGCTAAAAAATATTCATCAATTGTGTAACATAACTACTAGCGCACATCCATTTCACACTTCAACTCATACAAACACATCCCCAATAACATGGCACAACAATTCATGCACATTATAGATGAACTAAAATCCATTGAAGAAGAAGAAATCATATTTAGAGAACTTTTAGAGTCAATGAATTTAAGTAACAAAGCCCACAAAAAAATATTTATTAATTGCGATTGCATTGATTGACATCACACTGCGTGCAAGGGTATTGAGGTTGAATTCATCCTCCTCCGCACGATGAATTTAAGCTACCCCTGTTGCCAAGATTCTCAGGCATGAATTTAATTTATGCATCATCCAAAAAGTTCTCAGAACCCATTTTAGATACATCACATCATTTTCCCATCATCTGCTTACCCGTTGTAGTTTCTGACCCATTTCTGTTTCCTCTCCAATGCAATAAAATCCTGACATGATTTTTTACTCCTCACTCAGCAAATTCTTATCTCAGATCAACTCGTCGTTTTCTCACCAATTCCGTTTCCTCATTAGATTTTCTCATCATTGTCACCTATGTATCTTCATCACATCCCTTCTTTTATCCTCACCTCCCTTTTTCTTTCCTCTCTCAGGCAAATTGTATCTCAGATCAATTTGTCATCCCCTAAGGATTTCCGATTCCTCACTTATTTTCTCATCATTGTCACCTATTTATCTTCATCCTCACCTTGCTTTTTTTATCATCAGCAATTTTCTCTTGTTGCCTCATTAATGTTTTTTATATTTACTTACTTTTTTTTTCTTTTACCCCCCACCATTGTATACTTATCCACTGCCAATACAATTATCTTTTATTTAATGTTTTATTTTTATTTTTAATCTTTATTTTTATTTGACTCAGTTCTGCTCAATAATTTTTTTTGGGATATATTATATATTTATTGTGATTTAAGAAAGATTAAAATATATAATCTTACTTTCCACTGTATCAGTCACTCTGCATGCAATCACTTGATTACGTCCAACAAATTGAGGTAATGTGTCAGCCAGGCTACTAGACTTACCCGGTAAAATAATTAATTATTTTACTGAGTTGAAGCCATGCCTTTCTTCTTAATAATAATTATTTATTTATTTACTTAAGTAGTACTTACAATTAACTAAGTTAAGTACAATAAGTAGTATAAATAAATAATATAAATAAAATGTCCTTTACAATTTTTACTCCCTAACACCATGCTCAAAAGTATATGTCAAAGGGAATAAAATTAATAATAAATTTATAATATAAAAACTTTAAAACAATTATATTACCTCAGTGAGAGATCTTTAATCCCGTGAAAGTAATATAATTGATTAATTATTGTGTAATAATTGTGAAAGTCCAAGGAATTCAAACTTTGTTGCTAATAAATTTGATGCCCTTGTTGACGTACTAATTTATTACTTTCTTATGTCATTTATGTACTCCTTTTTCTTGTCATTCTTTTCTCTCACACTCACAGTAGATGGTGTAAATTCCTTATATTTTATTCTCTCATATTTTGCCTATAAAAGGCCTCTGATTTTGTGCCTTTCAATCCATTCTTTTATCACTCACTTTTTACTACGTTTTACAACACAAAACTTATATTTTATATTTTATCACATTAGTATTTACAATAGCGTAATTCTAATCAATAAATTATAACAATATTAAAAATCTACCTCTTTTATTTGAGTAATAAATCACTTAGATAAAGAAATACGTACAAATCTTTGAGAGTCCATTTAAAACCTTTAAAATCCTTGAAAAACTCTGTACCAAATCTTCTAGACCAAAAGCGTACCTTGACATAATGCTTCATATTTTATTACTTTGCCCATGAGAGGGAACAATTTCCTGTAATGAATTATACTACTATAAACTCCAACTTTAAAGCACTAGAGACTTAATGTTGAATATATACCCACAATGACTAGTTGAGTAAGATATATTTGATATATTATATTCTGTTTTTGTATAAAGTTTGTAAATTCTTCACTCCAGTTACACTCCCTGAAATGCCTTCTGACCTGGACGTTTGCACATGCTCAAAGAATGGAAAAAAATAAAGTGGATAAAAAAAAGGTAGCATAAAATTATATATAAAGAGGGGAATGTGAATGGGTGGAAGAAAAAAAAGTGAGGCAAACATCAAGAAAAAGAAGGAGGGGATTATGGGAAGAGGTAAAATATTTAAGGAGAAAACAAAGTGTTTGAGGATAAAAAACAGGACTTGACAATAAAAAAAAGAGAGTTGAGGAAAGAAAAAGGGAGGTGAGGATAAAAGAAGGGATGTGATGAAGATACATAGGTGACAATGATGAGAAAATCTAATGAGGAAACAGAATTGGTGAGAAAACGACGAGTTGATCTGAGATAAGAATTTGCTGAGTGAGGAGTAAAAAATCATGTCAGGATTTTATTGCATTGGAGAGGAAACAGAAATGGGTCAGAAACTACAACGGGTAAGCAGATGATGGGAAAATGATGTGATGTATCTAAAATGGGTTCTGAGAACTTTTTGGATGATGCATAAATTAAATTCATGCCTGAGAATCTTGGAAACAGGGGTAGCTTAAATTCATGGTGTGGAGGATGATGAATTCAATCAGCCAAACTTTGCACACAGTGTCACCAGCTTATGAGAGATGAAAGAATCCAAAAGTTACTGGTGTACCTTTATAAATATAATAAACGTTTTATCAATAAACGTTCCAACCTCTCAAATGAAGTGATCTCTGCTAATAAATACCTTTATAAATATAATAAACGTTTTATCAATAAACATTCCAACCTCTCAAATGAAGTGATCTCTGCTAATAAATACCTATAAAAGGTGAAAATAGCTTGATGAGCAAAATAGTCAAAGATCATATTTCAAAATAGTAGAATCAACCTTTATAAATATAATAAACGTTTTATCAATAAACGTTCCAACCTCTCAAATGAAGTGATCTCTGCTAATAAATACCTATAGTAATAAGATAAAAGAGAAAACATTAATATGTGTAACTAATGAAGAATAAAACAAATCCAACCTATAAAAGGTGAAAATAGCTTGATGAGCAAAATAGTCAAAGATGTGGAAAACAATGTATAACATCTCTATATATACCAATAAGCACGCTCATCAGCAGGTTGGATATGATTGAATAGCACAAACATGTAGAACATTCTAAAAACAATACACAAAAATAGAAAATAGAAAAATACGTGACACATAGATAGTGCAAATAATGCAATGAGCACGTCATGTCAAAAGTGTACAGAAGAGCTGAGAACATGAAGGAACTATGTACTTTTACAAGAGACTACTGTAATACAAATAGTACCTACAACTCAACCATGTTTCACCGCCATTTTTGCATTCGGAGAACTCTATTTCTATAAGTTTCTAATAATATATAGCTACATAATGTGTACATTGGACACAGAGGATTGTAAGTCAAATGTGGAGCACTCGGGTTGCTCACTACACTACACACCAAGTAAGATATCCCTGATGAGGATATCCAGCGCAAGTTGGGGATATTGTAGGGAGGAGCATAAGATTAGAAAAATATGTGTAAGGAAAATATGTGCAAAAAAATATGCAAGAAAAATATCTTGCAACCATGGGAAATTGTCAGTACAGTCTAGTATATAAGTATGATATAATAGTGTTATTTTATGGTCCTACTACTTATTAATAAATGATTTAGTGATTAAACCTCAGGGGAAGACTAATAGAATAGTTATACTCAAATTAAACTCACAATACTTGGATTTAAATGCGTGCTAGTGGTGGAAAATAGAAGAATAAAATATAGTTATAGCTTTTATAAAGATAATATCAATTTATAAGGGCTTTATAATATATTTCTGAATGTTAATAATTGTAGTGTAATGTTTATTTGAAGTGTAGTAATTGAATGATTATAATAAACCGTCAAAATCCCTCCTTACTTATACCCAAATCCACTGGAGTGCACAGACCTTCAATCCAGATGATGTCACTGCTATCCCCGGCAATTACAGCACTTTGAGGGCCCATCACCTCCCCATGGCGTCCACTTCAAGCAGTTTCAACACCCAGACCTCCAGTAAGGACCCTCCATCACTATTAATAATAACACAGAGTCATACCATAAATAGAAATCCCAGATAAAAGCGGATACCATAAAGAAACAGGTAAAATAAATGATCAAAAAGAGATTTAATGAAACTAAAAGTATATAAAGGAAACAAATAAAATGTCCAAGCCCCCAATAACATCCCCAAGCATCCACATTAACCCAAAAACATCTTTCCAACCCATAAATCCGTGAATAACCATCCAAGGAAGTAATTTTAGTTGTCCAAACTGGGTGTATGCGCCTGATATAGGTGTCTATGCTTCTGTAGGCGTTGTGAATCCACTGATTTCGTCCATATGACCTAAAATAAGCAGAAAAACAAAGGTTATAGGCTATTAAGGGGCTAAAACCCACTTATATACCTAAATATACATAATATACTGCATATTTCACTGAATATGAGATTTATGTATACATATAAGCTTATGTATGTCAATAATTACTTCATATCACTTAAGATAAGTATATTATGACTCCATTAACACCTTAATAAGTATTATTAGGCCATGGATAAGCTATTTAAACTATTATAAATTATATAATAGAATAATAATTATATATATATATAATAAAATAATATATATTATTATTTTAACCTTATTTTTAAGATATAAGCTTAATCTAGTTAAGGTTATCTTATTTTAAGCATAAGAAATACTCAGTCCTAAGGATATTTAGGCTGACACTCCCTCACCCCAAAAAAAACAATAAAAAAAATGTTAAGACATTTTAATTAATCTTAAGGAATGAAATAAAAAATAATTTTTATAATACATATACTGAATGAACAGTATTATTTAGATTTAAATTTTTTCAAGAGATTTTTAAGATCAGAGATTTCATTTTCTGGAATCCACTGGTCATATTCACTTGATTTATTTTTAAATCTTAATAGATACTCAACTCCCTTTTCTTTAGTAAGGTGTCTCTTTTTAAGTATCTTTTCAATTTCTGCTTTTTCCACTATTTCTTCAGGTTGCTGTTTATGCCTTCCTGATCTTCTTGGAAAGAGAGCAGTATCATTAGAATGGTATGGTTTTATAAGAGAAATAGGAAATACTGGATGTTTTCTATCATAAGGTGCATATAGAATAACCTCAACAGCATTATTACCAACCATCTTTTTAACTACAAATGGTCCAATGAATGGATCCTTCAATTTAACATTACCATTTAAATTGAAATGTAGCGTTGAAATAAGGACTTCATCACCCTCTTTGAACATTTGTTCTTTATGGGCTTTATCCCATCTTTTCTTTTCATACTCAAAAGCCTTATTTATACATTCTTGAGCATGTTTTCTGCATAGTTCCTGCATCTGAAGAAAAGATTTAGTACCTGGATGAATATCCAATCTAGGTAACTTATTAAGAGTTTTAGCAGGGGTATTAGGTACATAACCCAACCATAACTCAAATGGCTTTTTGCCAGTGACAGAATGTACTGTACTATTATATGCAAATTCTAAACCTGGGATAAGGGTTACCCAATCATGCGTGAATTTGTCATTGTCTTTAAAATTAAGACCAAAAGCACAGTATCTTCTTATCATATCTTCTAAGGTTTGTATCATTCTTTCTGCTAGCCCATCAGTTTGTGGATGGTGTGCTGTAGAAAGTTTTAATTGACACCCTGAAACATCCATAAGTGACGTCCAGAACTCAGAAGTAAATTTAGGATCTCTGTCAGAAACTATTGCTTTGGGGAAACCTGCTGTATTTAACATTTGTGTCCACCATAAAAAAGCTAAGTCCTTTGCAGAAACCTCTTTGTGGGTAGGAATAAATTTACACATCTTTGTAAATCTATCTACAATTACCCAGCAGGAGTTATAACTCTTATGCCCTGCTATTGGCAAACCTGTTACAAAGTCCATGTTAATGATTTCCCATGGAGCTTTTGGTTGCTCAATTTGTTGTAATAAACCAGCTCTTTTTCCTGTTAATCTTTTAGATTTTTGACAAGAATCACATGTTTCAACATATTTCTGCACATCCTCAGACATGTTAATCCACCAAGCTGTGTTTTTTACTCTGGTTAATGTTTTATGGTAGTCAAAATGACCTGCTAATATATCATCATGACATATACTTAACATTAACTCCTTCATTGAAGGGGGAATTACAATTACATTACTTAATTTTTTCCTGTAATATATAAAACCATCCTCAATGGAAAATTTTCCTTTCTCTAATGCCTCTTTATACTTATCTGGTAATGTTTTTATTAAAACATTCATTGAAGCATTAGATGGATCATTTAATATTGTAGTTAATTTACTTAAGTCAGGATCTGAATTATAATTATCAAGAATTGATTGCATAAATTCATCCTCAAGATCTACAATATAAATGCCATAAATGTTAATAATCTCTGACTCAGGAACATAAGCAGGATTATCATCATTATTAGGCAGAGGTACTCTAGATAACAGATCTACATTAGAGTGCAAGGTTCCTGCTCTATGTGTAATAGTCATCCGTCCTCTGTATTCTTGTACAGCTAATTGCCATCTAAACATGTGTCTATTAGGAGTTTTCATGTTTAAGAGTGACTTAACTGCACTACAGTCAGTTATTAACTCAAATTTTTGGTCTTCAAGGTAATAATGTAGCTTTTCAAGAGCCCATACTACTGCCAAACATTCAAGTTGAGTAGCACCATATTTTAATTCACCACTTCTCAGAGTATGTGAAATATAGCAGATTACTACTTCTGACATTTTACCTTCAATAAGTTGTTTTTGATGCAAAGCAGCACCCAGTCCAATAAAACTTGCATCTGTATATAATACAAAAGGCAATTGGAAATCTGGTAATCCCAAGATAGGAGCTGTCATTAAACATTCTTTCAACTTATTAAAAGCTTGTTGTCTTTCATTATTCCAAATGAAAGCTTCTGATTTCTTTATCAGTGTGGTCAGTGGTGCAGCAATTGATTGGTAGTTTTTTATATATTGTCTATAATAACCACACATTCCAAGAAAAGATTGTACATCCTTCACATTTTGGGGAATGCCAATATTCTTTATTGCAGCCACTTTATTTTGGTCTACACATATTTGTAAGCCAGATACAATATGACCAAGCACTTTTAAAGATTCAAACCCAAATTTACATTTTTTCAATGCAAGGGTCATTTTTATTTCATCCATTTTCTGAAATACTTTCCTTAAATGGATTAAGTGTTCATCAAAAGTTTTAGAGAACACTATGATGTCATCAATGTATACCATTAACCATCCCTCAATCATTTCATTATGGAATGTTATATCCATTAACTTCTGAAATACTGAAGGAGCATTCTTTGGTCCAAATGGCATTCTGACATACTTATAAATTCCCATGTGTGTTGTTATCAACAAAAAGTTCTGTGAATTCTTTTCAACAGGAATTTGATGGTACCCTTTATTTCCATCTAGGCAACTTATATATTTAGCACCTTTAAGGGTAGCATGTATAGAGGCAATCCTTGGCAAGGGATAAATATCATCTACTGTAAATGTATTTAATGCTCTATAATCACCGCACAGTCTTGCTTTATCTTGTTCATAAGAAATCAGCACTGGTGATATTACACAATATTTTGGTGTAGTTTCAACCTTCTCAAGAATGTTCATCTTTAATAACATCTTAATATTATCCTCTATGTCTTTCCTCTTCATTGGTGAAGCAGGATATGGTTTCTTTTTAAGACTAGCAGGAATATTATCCATGTCACAGGTTAAACTAATTTTCATTTCATGATCTTTTACAAGGCCAAGTTCATTTGTACCATGTGCAAAAGCCATTGGAAAAGCTTTAATTAATTCCAAAATATTATCTTTCTCAGTTTCACTTATCTGAGTGCCAAATGATGCTTTTGAAATTTCTGTTTCCAGAAGTTCCAACTCATTGGATTCTCTTCCTTTAGACGGGGAATTTGTTACTGACTCAATGTGTAAGACTGTGTTAAAAGAATTTATTTTAAATTTCCTTTTACCATTCATGCCAATTGTAAAATTGTTATTAGCAGGGTCTAATTTTACACCAAATTTAGTCAGAATATCATTTCCAATGATAAAACAGTTACTACAATTTGTATTATCCATTACTACAAAGTCACAAGTTACCCTTACATAACCATGTTGGTGTTTAAAGAAAACAGCAGCTTTGTATTTACCAATGGGGTGTAGTACTGATCCAAAACCTCTCCAATTTTTATTCTGAAGTGGTTCAAGCTTAAACTTATATTCACTATCAATTTTCTGTAATGTATTAGTGGAAACAACTGAACCAGCAGCTCCTGTGTCCAATACTATATTAACATTTTCACCAGAAATGATAGCTGGAACCGTGATAGGTGTCATTCTAAAGTTATCAGCTTGTATATCCTTAATGATTTCAGCATCCTCAAAATTCATTAAAGATTCATTTGAGTCCATATTTAATATTGGATTTTCAAAGATGGACAAATCATCTTCCAACATACAGACTTCATTTTCATCACTATATGAGATATTGCTGTCATAATCACTTGATTCTTTACTTTTTTCAGTTTCAGTTTCAGATTCACGTTGATTTTCAACAATATTTATGTTTTTCTCACATTTGTGACCTTTTACCCAAGGTTTGTTACACTTATAACAAGTATTTGTTTCATACTTTTTAGGTACTACAGGTGCAGTAGGTTTTTTCTGCTTCTCCTGAAGTGTTTTTGAATTCTGAGTTTTTACAGGTTCAACATTTTGCTTATAAGTGGAATACCTTGATTCATACTTATGGTTTAATAATATTTCATTGCAAATATTAATAAAGTCAGAATATTCAGTAACATTTAATGTTCTAGCTACAACAATGTCTCTGACAGATATAGGTAATTTGTATATTATCTTATCTTTCCATAAGTTAAAATCCATATGAGGCTCAATGGCTTTTAATATTTTGTTTAAATTCATTAAAAATACCATAGGTTTGTCACCATTCAACGGATTATACCTAGTCTTCTCATACAGTCTCTGCTGAGTAAGCCTGAATTTAGAACCTCCAAATTGTTTTTCAATAAGTTGTTTCCATTCAGCCCAAGAGTAGTCTCTACCCTCACTTAAGACAGCTTCAAACCATAATAAAGCAACATCTTTAAATAAAGAAATTAATTTTGATGTTATCTCTTCATCTGGTAACTTATATGAGAATTTCAAGTTGTCAATTCTTTGAATAAAATGTTGCCAATCAGAGCTGGCTTCCCCATCATAAGTTGGGTACTGATCTATCTTAGGCCAGTTCTTCTGATTGGATTTTATCTCACTAATCTTAGGTAAATTCAACAACTCATTTACTTTTGATAAATGGTCTTGTATTTCTTCCTGCACGGATTTGTGACTTACATTTTCAGATTTGACACTACCACCAGATGGTTTCAAATGTGGTGGTATAGGGAAGGAATGAGATTCACTTTTGCCAATGAAAGGATTATTATTATATTGATTATACTTATGATTATCCTGGTTCATTAGTAGATTGGCAGTTTCAATCTCAACTTTAGTTAATCTTTGTAGCAACTCAGAGACACTTTGATTTGTCTGGGCAAAAGATAACTTTCTTCTTGATTCAGTCTTTAATAAGTGTGTTTCATATAATTTTTCTAACTCACAAAATTTGTTTGAAAGGTCATTATATTTATTACTCAATGAATCATATTTAAGAGTTAGAGACAAATGTTCTTTCTCTAATTCTTTATTACGTGTTGCTAATTGAGAAATGTTCAATGTTAAGGATGAAATTGTATCACTAGTGAGTTTAACTGTCTGTTCCTCACAATCAGTCATTCTATTCCACAATGCTGAAACAATTCTATGGACAGTTGGATTATTGTTAAAATATTCCATGTCCTCCTTTTCAATTCTCTCACTCTCCTGTGAACTTCTCATCTCACTAGTAGGTGGTTGCAACTGAGGATTAACTGTATTATCATTGTATATAGTACTGTTATTATGGACAAAAGACAAGTCAGGTGTATCTACTCTAAAACCTAAATTTCTTAAATCCTCCTCTATTTTTTGTACAGATTTAACATCAATAGAATTACCTATATTGTAATTATCAGTATTATGTCTAATCTGAGAGGGTAAGTTACTTACCAAGGGATGGTTGCCAGTCCTGATTTTTGGCGCTTTTTTCCCTTGTAAGGGTGAGCTGAGGAAGTCAGATGAGGGGGTGGATCCCTGTTGCAACTGTGGCTTGTCCACTGTTGGTGAAACCAGTCCCATTTCCATTTGTCTACCAGGATTTTCTCCTGGGAGTGAGTGGACCCTCCTTGGGTAGGGGGTTGCTGATTTGATTGACTGGGCTGGCCTCCCTTTAATTCTGCCATTGCCTGATTCATCTGCTGAAATCCTACCTTGCAATTGTTTTGCAACTGCTCTACTTCTTTGAACATGAGAGATTTTGATTCCTCTAGCTTCAGAACCTGTTTGGCCAGGTGGGACAGTTGATCCTGAAGAGGAGGAGACGTCTTTTTGATAGTTATCTTTTTTAAGAGGGCGTCCTTTTCCTCTATACTCATGCTTTCTGGCTGGGGGTACTGTTGTCCCTCCATGGTGATGTCCTGGAAAGTTTTTATTAGCTTTAGACCTGGTATTATAAGCAGGCTGTTCACTTACACTATCCTGAGGAGCACTCATATTGTTCAGAATAACAATATTTTACGTCTACAAAAGAAAAAACTCTGTGGAATTAGTAGACAAATAATATTAGCAATTATATTACTAATAAAAAAGCAATGGAGCTTACCCTGAATTTATATCTTTATTTATTTAAATAAAATATAAGAAAAATTCAAAAAAATCTATTAAAAATATAATAATAAGTTTAACTAGACCTCTATAAGGGTGAATAATTAGCTTACCAAGCTTTAGCCAAATACCAATTTAATTGGGTGTTATATTGGTGTCCAAATACCAAGTGAAATTGGGTTTATATTGGGTACAGTTACTAATGTAAATATCTAATTTTTATGATAAAAAATTAGTACAATTATTATAAGGGTTCTTTTCCGCAATCAATGAGCTATGATGACCCACTAATATGCCGCAGACCCAAATATTTGGTTAATTTTGAGTTGTACTAAGGTAAAAATCACGTCCCAAGGCTTATACTAAATAATAAGTAAAATGTAAGGAAAGACCCCCAATTGTCAGTACAGTCTAGTATATAAGTATGATATAATAGTGTTATTTTATGGTCCTACTACTTATTAATAAATGATTTAGTGATTAAACCTCAGGGGAAGACTAATAGAATAGTTATACTCAAATTAAACTCACAATACTTGGATTTAAATGCGTGCTAGTGGTGGAAAATAGAAGAATAAAATATAGTTATAGCTTTTATAAAGATAATATCAATTTATAAGGGCTTTATAATATATTTCTGAATGTTAATAATTGTAGTGTAATGTTTATTTGAAGTGTAGTAATTGAATGATTATAATAAACCGTCAAAATCCCTCCTTACTTATACCCAAATCCACTGGAGTGCACAGACCTTCAATCCAGATGATGTCACTGCTATCCCCGGCAATTACAGCACTGTGAGGGCCCATCACCTCCCCATGGCGTCCAATTCAAGCAGTTTCAACACCCAGACCTCCAGTAAGGACCCTCCATCACTATTAATAATAACACAGAGTCATACCATAAATAGAAATCCCAGATAAAAGCGGATACCATAAAGAAACAGGTAAAATAAATGATCAAAAAGAGATTTAATGAAACTAAAAGTATATAAAGGAAACAAATAAAATGTCCAAGCCCCCAATAACATCCCCAAGCATCCACATTAACCCAAAAACATCTTTCCAACCCATAAATCCGTGAATAACCATCCAAGGAAGTAATTTTAGTTGTCCAAACTGGGTGTATGCGCCTGATATAGGTGTCTATGCTTCTGTAGGCGTTGTGAATCCACTGATTTCGTCCATATGACCTAAAATAAGCAGAAAACAAAGGTTATAGGCTATTAAGGGGCTAAAACCCACTTATATACCTAAATATACATAATATACTGCATATTTCACTGAATATGAGATTTATGTATACATATAAGCTTATGTATGTCAATAATTACTTCATATCACTTAAGATAAGTATATTATGACTCCATTAACACCTTAATAAGTATTATTAGGCCATGGATAAGCTATTTAAACTATTATAAATTATATAATAGAATAATAATTATATATATATATAATAAAATAATATATATTATTATTTTAACCTTATTTTTAAGATATAAGCTTAATCTAGTTAAGGTTATCTTATTTTAAGCATAAGAAATACTCAGTCCTAAGGATATTTAGGCTGACAGAAATTTTGTTTTTTAATTTTTTTTCTCCAAAAAAAAGATTTTTTATTTTTTATTATTTTTTTCTGTTTTTTTACTTTTTTTTTTTTGAAAAAAAAAAATTCTCATGGTGGCAAATTTTTTTTCTTACACTTACTTTTCTTGCACCTAATTTTCTTACATTAATTTTTCTGACCTTATGTACCTCCCTAAAATATCTCTAACTTGTGCTGTATATCCCCATCAGGGATATCTTACTTGGTGCGTAGTGCTAATGCTTATCCATGACAGAGAAAGTTGTTCTTCTTGGGGGTGTAAATTAGAAGACCTTTTTTTCCTAGATTCAGTCAACATAAATGAGTCATTATTGAGCTATTATACATGAGAAGGTGGGGCTGAAGTGTTTAATGCAAATATATGTAGTAATTGAATGAATAGTAGTGGCTATCACCACACAATATGGGGGGCGGACTTGTTAGCAAGTCTGCAACCTTGGACTCAAATTCTTCACAGATTGAACACACATTGAGCTATTGAAAAAGGAACCATACAATCAGGGATGAACACCACTCAGCAGAACAATTTTAGGTGGGTGTTCAAGTAGAGTTCAGTATGGGTTCAGTATGAGTTCCATCTGAGTTTTGTCCGAGTTCAGGTTGGGGACTTGCTAGCAAGTCCACCCCCTATATTGCATAGTGTATTGTTGTGTGAAGTGAGGGTGAAAAAACAGATAAGTAATTAATGAGGCATGTCTGGCTTCAGTAGATAATGGTTGAGTCAAAAAAAAGTGGTGTGAGGTTTTGGCAATTACAGAAGCTACTCAAGAGACTTTGCTCATTTGATTATATGACTACAGAATAAATTAGTTACTAGAGCCTAATTGAGCAACATTTGGGAAATAAGTCAGTAAGATATGCATACCAAACCACTTTACCAACACAGCTGCGGATGCTCTTAAAGCATTCACACTTGCATGTGCAATTAGGGGTTGTCGGTTCTGTCAGATATCAAAAACGTCCTCATAATCCATTATCCTACCATGTTATTCTCTTTTTGGCTAAGCCACAATCATCACACGCTAATGGTATTGTAGATGTCATGTGCAAGTACATATTATTATTATTAGATGTTAGATGATTAGAATCTACATGAGATTGATGGGACCCATTAGTATATAATACATTAGCCCCATTTCTTTTATCCCCATTGATCTCATTATTATTTCTATTTTATTTTGATCATCATAATTCCATTGTCATTACTCACTAGAAATATTATTTAATCTGTTTGTAACATTGCCTCTTGCACTGGAACAATAGGTACCATTACTGTCTGCTTTCTTTATCTACACTAGTTAATCATTTTTATTATTAGGTTGGCTATATTAATCTTTACGTCACCACTATCTCCTGCTCACAATACTCACTGGAGCTATTGGCTCTGTAATTAAAGGTTAGATTTAGTTCCCATTGATCTCATTATTATTTCTATTTTATTTCGATCATCATAATTCCATTGTCATTACTCATTAGCAATATTATTTATTCTGTTTGTAACATTGCCTCTTGCACTGGAACAATAGGTTGGCTATATTAATCTTTACGTTGCCACTGTCTCCTGCTTGCAATACTCACTGGAGCTATTGGCTCTGTAATTAAAGTTTTATTTAACAGGTTCTGGAAAATCTGCACTTAACTTAAGTGCAGAAATCAAAGCAAATCAGCACTTAAATTTTGCAAAAAAAGTCACTTATTTCAAAAATGGGTGTCAGTTATGACCTGAAATCAGCACATTTTTCCTGATTTTTTTCTTCACATCCACATGTTGACCACATCATTGCTTCCTTTCCCACCCTGTCCCTGTCATGTTTTTCACCCAGACCTCAATCCTCTTATCAATCCTCAGCACACACCCCTCACTGAAATTTGAAACATTTTATTGCAAAATTTTAACCAGTAATGTTTTTTCTCTACCTTTTTCATGTTTTTAACCTCTTAATATCTTTTTTTGTAACATAAAAGTTTCATAATGCCTCCAAGAAAATCCAAAACTTAAAAGGCAACTCAAAAAATGCTACATCACAAAGGTCTTCTCATAATGCAAGCCCCTCACCTGAGAAGCCAAAGTCTGGACAGCTAAAAAAGGAAGATTATCTCATCATCATCCAATTACTCAGAATTAAATCAAATTATGATACATTTTTTGGATGTGAGAAGTCCACCCAAATGTCCTCCCTTGATGAATATTTTGAGAAAAAAGATATAAGTAAGATTTGATCACTATATATCCTCTTCAATAATGTCAGTGTATGCTAGTATCTTAGTATGATTTAATAGTAAATATTAATGGTGCAATTACTTATTTATAAATTATTTAGTGATTAAACCTCAAAAGAAGACTATAAAATAGTTATTCTCAATATAAACTCACAATACTAGGATTTTTGTGTGTGCTAGTGGTGGAAAATAGATAAATAAAATATAGTTATAGCATATATAAAAATAATATCAATTTATAAATGCTTTAAAATATATTTATATATGATAATAATTGTGTTATAATTTTTATTTGAATTTTATTAAGTAAGTGATGTCCAATAACCTGTCAAATCCTCCCTTGTACCAAAATCCACTGGAGTGCACAGACCTTCAATCCAGATGATGTCACTGCTCTCCCTGGCAATTACAGCAATTTGAGGGACCATCACCTCCCCATAGCATCCACTTTAAGCAGGTTCAACACCCAGAGCTCCAGTAAGGACCCTCCATCACCATTAATGATATCATAAACCCATACCATAAATAGAAAAAATAGATAAAAGTGGATACCATAAAGAAATAGGTAAAATAACTCATCCAAATAGTATATAATGAAACCCAAAGCCTATAAAGGAACCAAATCAGCTATCCAAGCCCCCAATAACATCTCCAATCATCCATATTAACCCATTAATCATATTCCAACCCATAAATCCATGAAAATCCATCAAAGGAAGCAGATTAAGTTGTCAAAACTGGATATATGCACCTGGAATGGGTGTATATGCTTGTGTAGGCATTTTGAGTCCACTGAATACGTCCATATGACCTAAAATAAGCAAAAAATAAAGCTTATAGGCTATTTAGAGGTTAAAACCCACTTATAGACCTATATATAGATAATATAACTACATATTTCATTGAATATGAGGTTTATGCATACATATAAGCTTATGTATGTCTATAATTACTTGATATCACTTAAGATAAGTATATTAAAACTTCATTACCACCTTAATAAGTATTATAAGGTTATGGATAAGCTCTTTAATTATTATAAGTCATATAATAGTGTAATAATTATATATATAAGCATCATAACAATATATATAAGTATTATAACCATAATTTTTACTTATAAGCTTAATTTAATTAAGTTTATCTTATTTTAAACATAATAATTACTAAGTCCTGGGGATACCTAGGCTGAAACTCCCTTACCCAAAAAAAACAATAAAAAATGTTAAGACATTTTAATTAATAAGTAAGGAGTGAATATAAAATTAATTTTTAATATTTCTATTATACATATACTGAATTCAACAGTATTATTTGGTTTTAAATTTTTTCAAGAGATTTTTAAGATCAGATATTTCATTTTCTGGAATACACTGGTCATATTCACTTGATTTATTTTTAGACCTTAATAGATACTCAACTCCCTTTTCTTTTGTAAGAAATCTGTTAGGATTTGGTTTGAGAGGTGGAGAGGAGGAGCGCTATGGGCGCTATGCATCGTAAAGAGGCATAAGAGTGGATATTGTATAAGGGGGTTATATGGGGGCAAGCGCTGTGGAGCGCTCCTCATCGGACAACTTATTTAGTAATCCAATTACTCTCTTGTCTCACTGCTTAGTTAGCATAGTCAGTCCCGTTTAAGGCTAGCATCAGCGCTAGTTGTAGTCCGCCTTCTTAGGTCTTAAAATTTTGTCCAATCTTAATTGGCGCACTACCAAAGAAAAATGGACCCAACAGGTCAACCCGATGCATCACGCCTCGCAGCAATGCAAGAGCAGATGGCATGCCTGCAAGAACAGAATGCTAGGCTCATGGAACGCTTATTAAATGCGGAGCCCTCATATTGTGACCCCACCAAAGCAGAGCTGGATGCTGCCGAAGCTGAAGCCAGAGCACAGGTGCCACCCCCCACACCAGCGCCACTCGTCAAAGGTCCAAAGATTGCGGTCCCAGAAATCTTTGATGGAAAACGAGGCCCCCGGGCAGACCAGTGCGTGTCGCAGGTAAACCTCTATGTCCTGCTCAATGGACATCAGTTCCCAGAAGAGCGAGCAAAAATTGGGTTTGCAATATCATACCTCACAGACAAGGCAGCACGCTGGGCAAGGCCGTACACCAAGGAGCTCCTCGAGAACTCTCAGGCAGCGACAACCTTCTGTCAATTCATGGCAGCTTTTGAATTAGCCTTTGGGGACCCAGATGTGGCCACAACCTTGGAGCATGCGCTCAATCAGTTGCGACAAAGAAACTCGGTCGCCCAGTATGTGTCGGAATTTTGGGGACATGCCAGCTATGTCACAACCTGAGGAGAAGGGGCGCTCATGTTTCACTTCAGGAATGGGCTCTCGGCGAAGATAAGAAATGCCCTAATCAGCCACCCTCGCCCAACCTCCCTTCAAGCACTCATGGAACTGGCCATACAAGTTGACAATGAGTTCACACATCAACAAACAGATGGCTGGAGTAGCGCTCTTCCATGGCGCAGCTATGCCTCATCAAGCGGGGCCGGCTCTAGGGACCCGAACACCATGGATATCAATGTGTCACCAGACAACCTACGCACAAGGTCGAGGATGTTCCTGAAAGTGAGATGAGGGATTTAGAAACTTCTTTGAAGCACAGAGGAATGATTCGAGGAAGTGGTTCAAAGGTCACTCGAAGTAAGAGCTACAGGTTCGAGGTTCGTTCGAGAAGAATTATAAAATAGTTTCAAAGGTAATAGGAATTCTTAAGATCTCACGAAGGGTTGGAAACTCAATAATCAAATATTTAGGATTTAGAAATGAATATTGAGAAAATAAAAGAAAGATACAATAACAATGATTTAATTCTAAAGATTTACCACTATTAATGTAAATACGATTTATAATTTAATTCTAAGGAATATCGAACCAAATACCCAACCCCTTTTATATCCTTTGTTCCTCCTTGCATTGACCTCCCTTCCATCCCACCATTCCCATTCCATTGACCATTACTAACATACACTTAGACCCTCTTTGCTAAATATCCGTCCATGCTCAATTTACCCCTTTTTAATTAATTAACAAAACTTTAATGAAAAAAACTACTACTGTACTATTTCGTTGAACCTAACACTGTGCGTCGCTTATTGAAAGGGAGACTAAGGCACCCTATTGGGAGATTGACTAATTTAGATTTAGAGTTTAGGCTAGCGCAGTTAAATAGTAAGTACACAAAGGAAAATCGCAATTGCTATGGAGAATTGCTTTCTGCGCTTTGAGTATAGATTTAGGACTCGATACTATTGATTTAATGAGCTGCTTTCGCCTCGAGTGTCACGTGGCGTGTGACAGATGCCCGGGTATAAGAATTGCAAACTCCGTTGAGCTTGAGCCATCTTCCCACACTAGTTTCCCTTCTTCTACAACTTTTTTCTCACTTATTAATTTCCCTTTTTTATAATGAACTGCCCTACTCCCACACCTACTCCTCCACACCCTAAAGCGGATGGGGGAATGATTACGCGACAATTTTCACAAACTTGCACGGCTTGTGAAAGCATGGAATATTTTGTGTTGAAAGTACGGAGACTTGAGGCCCTCACCAGAAATGCAAGTTTTGCCGTTGGCGACGAGTGGCGTGTGATGCGTTGACGAAGAATGCAGAGATTGAACAACGGTTCACCAAGACCAAGTTTTGGGTAATCCCTAAAACAAAAGAGGTGGTCGAAGACATTTGGGATGTCTCGATTGAAGATGAACAATCGGTGGGGGAAAATGATAAGGAGCTAAATAACGAGATCACAACCTGGGTAACCCAGGCCACGAGTTCGAAGCGAGGTGTCAAGGAAGAGGTCGACGAGTTGGTGGAGGAAGATGAAGATGAAGTCCCTGTTCCAGGGCGGGCACCCAAGAAACGACAAGGAGGAAAGAGAAGCAGAGGTAGAGGTGGCGCCAAGGTTATTCTTAGAGCCTGACCCCATCTTCGAGGTAAGTTTTCAATTTGTTATTTTTTTTTTTAAGGATGAGGTTACTGATGAGTTTTGTTTAGACATCAAATACCCTTGAAGACCCGATTGGGGAGCCTGCGCCGCTCTTACTAACTGAGGCAAACCCTCCGGCTACGGATGTAGTCAAAGAACCTGAAGACACACTGGACCAGGTGTGGTCAAAGAAACCTCGTCAAGGTCGACGGGTGAGGTTCGCAGAAGAGTTGTGTGGGGAGGTCGACACAATTATTGATGCTGCTTCCTTCGACGTGGCAGAGGAACTCTTGGAGATTGGAGAGGTGGTTCCGGTAGGAGAGGAGGAGGTATTTGAGAAATGCAGGAAGGAGATAAGGGTAGTTTTGGAGAAAATGAAAAGATTGGTTCGAGAAAAATTAAAAGAAAAAATTTGAAATGAAAAGGAGATGTAAAGAAGTAGAAAAATTTGTATTTTAGTTTTATTTTATTTTATTTTATTTTATTTTTTAGTGTAGGTGAATATTATTAATGTTATAAGATTTGGGAGAGAGAGAAAAAGGAAAAGAAAAAAGAAGTAAATTTAAAGAAAGAAAAAAGTTGTTTAATTTGAAGGAAGTTTTAAGGTTTTAAAAGGAAAATTTTATGTAAGAAAAGAGAGAGAAAAAAGAAACGGTTGGTGATTGAGATGAGTTTGTTAAATTGAGAATTTAATGAAAGAAGAATTTTTTTTTTTTTTTTTTTAGGAAATTTTAGTTGAAAAGAGAGGAAGAAGAAAGAAAAGAAAAAAAAAACAGAATTTAGAATTTAAAGAGAATTTGAAAAGAAGAGTCATTTGTTCGAACAATTATTATAGGGAGATTTAGAGGTTGAAGTTAAGTTCGAGGAAATGGTCGTGCCGTACAAGATTTGATGGTTCGAAGAAAAGAAAAATTTTTAAAGAGAGAATAAATTTTTAGAGAAGAAAATTTTAAAGAGAATTTTAAATTTAAGAAAAGAATGTATTTTAGAGAATTGAAAAAGAGAAAAGAAAGAAAATATTTAGAGAGATTTAAGAGTTTTTTATTTTATTTTATTATTTATGTTTATTCTATTTATTTTATTTTATTTTTATTTTATTTTATTTTATTTTACTTTTGATTTTACTTTTAGTTGGTTTTTAGAGAAAAATTATATAGAAGTAGAAGAAAGAAAAAGAAGAGAGAGAAAAGAGAAAACAAGGTTAAGAAATTTAAGAGGTGTTTAGATTTTAAAGAAAGAAAGAAAAAGAAAAGAAAATTTAAATAAAAGAAATTATAAGGTTTTGGTTTTAAAGGATATTTCAAATGAAAAGATTTTAGGAGTTCAGGGGCGTTAGAAACATTGATGGCTGGTTCCCAGGATGTTTTGTCTGAGTCATTGAGGAAGCCTTCCCATTCCACGAGGTATTGAAGTTTCCCCTTGTGTATTCTTGAATCAAGGATACGACTTACTTCCCACTCTAGATGATCTTCTACTTCGACAGGTTCCGGAGGGGGTTGGTTCTTGCCCGGGTATATTTCTCGAGCCAGTTCCAGGAGAGATACATGGAAAACAGGGTGAATCGCCTGCCATCTAGGAGGTAACTTGAGTCGAAATGCAGTTTTAGAGACTTCAGAGTCGATTTCGAATGGTCCCAAGCGCTTTTCAGCCAGTTTCCTTGATGGTTGTGTTGTTTGAATGTTTCGTGCGTTGAGCCATACTTTGTCGCCTGGTTTAAAGGAAGGAGCAGATTGTCGATGTTTGTCGGCCTGTTCCTTGTATCTTCGAATTGCTGATTCAAAATTTGTTTTAAGTTCTTCTTGAAGTCGTGATATAGTTCAAAGATAATGTTCCGCAGGATGATTAGTTCCTACATGGATTGAGTTGAATCGAGGATGTCGTCCATAAATGGTTTTGAAGGGAGATTGTCGTGTCAAAGAATGAGTCGAGTAATTATAAGCAAATTTGGCCAATGGTAACCATGTGGTCCAATCGTCTTGTTGGTAACTGACATACATTCAAAGATATTGTTTGAGGATTTGGTTAACTCTTTCTGTTTGACCATCGGTTTCAGGGTGATAGGCCGTGGAGAGGTTCCTCGTGATATTGAGTTGTCAACACAGTTGGGTCCAGAATGTGGATACAAACAATGAGCCTCTATCTGAAATAATATCATTTGGTAAGCCGTGTTTAGAAAATACATATTCTAGAAACAATTTTGACAAATCTTCTGCTGTAGCAGTAGTAGTGGTTTTAATGAAAATAGACATTTTTGAAAATCTATCTACTATTACTAATATAGCATCAAAATCATTAGAAATAGGAAGTTGAGAAATGAAATCCATCAATAAAGATTCCCAAGGTTTAGAGGGAATAGGAAGTGGTTAAAGCAACCCATGCTTCCGGTGACGGGGAGCCTTATTCCTATTACATTCGTAAAAAGCTTTTATATAGGCCTTGATTTCCCTGGTCATACCTGGCCAGAAGAAATCCCTCGCTATTACCTGGTAGGTTTTATCAACCCCAAAATGACCAGCTAATGGAGAATCATGTCGACTGTTGAAAATCCATAATTTTATCTCATTGTTGTCGGGTATGACTACTCTACCTTTGAAGACTAATAGGCCTGATTCAATACTAAATCTTTTGGCCCCTTGCTTCGAGAGTATTTTGTCTTTTAACCCTAAACAATATTCATCCTTCAACTGAGCTTCGAGGATGTTGGATAGTGGATTTCGAAAAGATTGAATTGTTATCAAATTAAGTTGATGATTCGTTAACATTGATTCGTCGAAGATTGATTGCACATTTTCTGGGTTCTTGTCAGCAAATGCGTCCCCCCGCTGTGGGTAAACGTCGTCCCGACGTGACAAGATATCTGGGACAATGCATTTTTTTCCTGGGCGATAGGAAATAGAGAAAGAAAATTCAGACAAAAATTCAGCCCACCTGGCTTGACGCCTGGTTAACACTTTGGAAGACATGAAGTATTTCAAAGCATTATGATCTGTTAAAATTTGAAAAGGACTATCTAGGCTGAGAAGAAAAGAACACAATTTTTTAAGACAATGGATAATAGCTAAAAGCTCTTTGTCATGAATTTCATAATTTGATTCTGCGGCTATGAGTTTGCGTGACTCAAAAGAAACAGGGTGAAACAAATTTGTTTCAGGATTTAATTGGGAGATGACCCCTGCAATAGCATAATTGCTTGCATCTGTCTCAACAATTGTTGAGGCAGAAGGATTAAAATGTCAAAGAATTGGGGCTGTGGTGAACGCCGTTTTTAGTGCTTCGAATTCCTTTCGTGCTGTAGAAGTAAAAACAAAAGGAATGTCTTTTCTAAGAAGAGAAGTAAGAATGGAAATGGTTTTAGAGTAATCTGTAATAAATCTTCTATAGAAGTTTGCAAAACCCAAAAATACTTAGAGCGATTTAATGTTTTTGGGCTCAGGCCATTCCAGGATTTTCTGGACTTTTTTGTCATCCATGACTAAACCGTCAGTGGACAACGTAAAACCTAAAAAATCAATTGATTTGAGGTGGAATTCGCATTTATTATGCTTGGCGTAGAGACCATGATCTCAAAGACGATTTAGGACCTGTCAAACATGATGAATATGTTCATCTAGTGTTTTCAAGAATATTAAAATATCATCTAAATAGACGACTAAAAATTGTTCAACAACATCTTGAAAGATATCATTAACAAAAGTTTGAAAAGTTGAAGGTGCGTTACATAATCCAAAAGGCATAACTAAATATTCAAAACTACCAAATCTAGTGCGCATTGCAGTCAGTGGTTCATGACCTTCTGCAATGCGAATCAGATTGTAAGTGCCTCTAAGATCAATTTTAGAAAAGAAATTAGCACCATTGAAAAGGGTAAGAAGTAATGACATAGGAGGAACAGGATATGCATTCTTCTTCGTGACTGTGTTGAGCTTTCTATAGTCAACACACAACCTAAGACTACCGTCCTTCTTTTTTACAAAGAGGACAGGGGAGCCGGTTGGAGACTTACTGGCTCTGATGAAACCTTTGCCTACATTCTCTGCAATGTAGTCTTGAAGAACTTGAGATTCGTCCTTCGATAAAGAATAGACAGGACCTGCCGGAGGTACTGGGCCTATTAACTCTATTTGATGGTCGTAGGGTCGATGAGGTGGTAACTTATCGGCCTTGCAGATTGAGAAAACATCGAGGAAATCGTGGTAGATTTCCGGTAGAGTTGATTTAATGGCTTCAACGTTGATTTGGTTGTCCTCTTTATCTTCGAGAGAATCTGTCGAGGGGATACCTGTATTGAGAGAGCAGAATTTGATTACTTCGAGGCAATCTAAATCCTCTTTGAGTGAAGTAATCGAGCTAGATGGGTTAGCCAATTGCTCATTTAGAGAAGGATCAGATGCTTGCAAGTCATCTGGCAGAGACTTGTCCTCTAGCAGGACGTTTTCAGGCGGGTTGTTTAACTCCCTATTGACCTGCATTGGAGAATCAGAAATATACTTAGAGCGTGGGGTGATCAATCCCTTAGTCCAATCAATTTTGGGATTCAAATGTGTTAAAAAGTAATGGCCAAGAATGGTATCGTCCATCCTTGGGGCGTCCAAGACTGATAATTCCCACTCGAAGGGGGGAAAGTTCGGAAAGTTGAAAACCCATAAAACTTTCTTACTTACCCAATATTTTGGTTCCTCTGATTCGACCAAATAGATTGGAGTTCAATCAATATCTGTAAGTGTTAGTTGAAGCTTCTCGGCAAAAGATAAACTAACAAAAGAAATTGAAGCTCCAGAGTCTATAAGACAACTGAAGGGAATATCCTCCTTAAAAAGAATGAATCTCAAGCGGTTTAAGGCAACTCCAGTCCTTAAGACATGGAGGTTCTGTGCACTGGGAGAGATAAGATAGTTTGCTTTGCACACAAGTAAACTATCTACTAGTTTTTTGACTTCGAACTAGTACCTTCTCTTTCCTTCAACTTTACACAGTCTTCCAACTTGTGCTTACCCCCACAATACATACATAACCCATTATCTGCTCGTCTCTTCCTCTCAGCTTCTTTAAGTTCCCCTTTAGGATCCAGTACTTTGCTGATATCGCCTGGGGTCGAGCCTTTTGGTCGAGGTTTATCCTTTCCCTTATTGGGTTTGGATTGAGTCGAGGAGGATTGATTTGGTCGTGGGTGTGAAGAAGGTCCCGATTTAAAATTTAGGCCTTGAGATTTGTTGGCATATCGACGATGTTGAAGTCGTCCTTGATAAACGCCGTCAAGTTCGAGGGTTCGATCCATTAAATCCATTAAAGTAGTCATCTTCTGACTGTGAAGATTTAATTGATCCAGAATCCTCAAAGGAAGTCCTTTCTTGAAATGATATTTAAGGGCAGCATCATTACAACCTACTCGAGTTTGAAGTGCTCTGAAGTTCAAGATATATTCAGAGGCTTTACCATTATCACTCATGCGAAGAAAATCAAGTTCAATTTCTGCGTTGTCCGTTTCATTAGGGTCCCCAAACAACATAAAAAGTTGGTCTTTGAACTTTTCCCAATTATTAATAAGTAAGTGGGTTTCTGTCAAAGAAAGCATGAGCAGATAAGGTTTGAACCATCTTGCTGCTTTCCCGGCTAGGAATGAAGAAGCGTAAACAACCTTTGATCAGTCGCTGTTAAAGGTTTGAGGGTCATTATGGAACAGTAGCTTGCAGGTTTGCAAGAAGGGTTGCAATCTGTTGGGGTGATCTCCGTCAAATTTGTCAGGAGATTTCATAGAAGGAGTTTTGAACTTAGATCCCTCTGAAGACGTTGGATTTGAAAGGGTTTTCATGAAAAGTCTCATGAAATCTTCCAGACAATTAGATGGTCCAGGTTCTGAGGATTGACCAGAAGGGTGATTGGCTGGGGCGGATGGTGCCTCTTGCATTGTATCCTCTCCTTCTTCTTCATCACTAGAATCCTCAAAATCTTGTGGGATGTCTTCTACAGATTGAACTGAATGTTGCCGTTCCCTAAGGTCGAGTGGTTCCAAAGAGTGAGTGCGGGAAACAGACCTTGTGACTGTTGGCCTGCCCCTAGCGCGAGCTCTAGTAGTAGCGCCCGGAGGAGGAGTGCGTTGAACAGGTGCCATTTTAAAACTTTAAAACACCTAAAAGGACGTAGTAGTGCAAAGAATGAGAACTACGGAGAATTAAATTATACTGTCACCGGACGACCTACGCACAAGGTTGAGGATGTTCCTGAAAGTGAGATGAGGGATTTAGAAACTTCTTCAAAGCACAGAGGAATGATTCGAGGAAGTGGTTCGAAGGTCACTCGAAGTAAGAGCTACAGGTTCGAGGTTCGTTCGAGAAGAATTATAAAATAGGTTCAAAGGTAATAGGAATTCTTAAGATCTCACGAAGGGTTGGAAACTCAATAATCAAATATTTAGGATTTAGAAATGAATATTGAGAAAATAAAAGAAAGATACAATAACAATGATTTAATTCTAAAGATTTACCACTATTAATGTAAATACGATTTATAATTTAATTCTAAGGAATATCGAACCAAATACCCAACCCCTTTTATATCCTTTGTTCCTCCTCGCATTGACCTCCCTTCCATCCCACCATTCCCATTCCATTGACCATTACTAACATACACTTAGACCCTCTTTGCTAAATATCCGTCCATGCTCAATTTACCCCTTTTTAATTAATTAACAAAACTTTAATGAAAAAAAACTACTACTGTACCATTTCGTTGAACCTAGCGCTGTGCGTCGCTTATTGAAAGGGAGACTAAGGCACCCTATTGGGAGATTGACTGATTTAGATTTAGAGTTTAGGCTAGCACAGTTAAATAGTAAGTACACAAAGGAAAATCGCAGTTGCTATGGAGAATTGCTTTCTGCGCTTCGAGTATAGATTTAGGACTCGATATTATTGATTTAATGAGCTGCTTTCGCCTCGAGTGTCACGTGGCGCTAGTGGGAGGAAAAGGTTGTTGGATGACGAGTATCAGAGGCGCATGAGCAAAGGTCTGTGTCTCAGGTGTGGGAGTAGTGGTCATCTGGCAAGGGAGTGCAGGGGGAAGGTGAGGATTAGTGAAATGGAGGATAGCGCAGGAAAGGCGCAGGTAAAAGACAGCGCTCGGGAGTGAAGGTTGTGCCCTCCTGGAGCGGAGTAGAGGGAAAGGATAAGAGAAATTTAGTAGAAGAATTATCAGCATGTAAGCCAATCAAAGTGAATGATAATCGTATTATACTAAACTTGCTTTTAATGACCCTTGATGCCACAACGAATGTACAAGCCCTGCTGGACTGTGGGGCCACAGACTGTTTTATTTCTAACAAGTTTTTACAGAGGAATAAAATGAAAAAAGAGAAATTAGACCAACCTAGGCGCCTAATTATGTTTGATGGGTCCCCAGGTGGGGGAGGAGAAGTAAGAGAAAAGGTTTTTTGCAGGTTTTGGTGTGATGGAAAAGAGTCGCAGTGCAGGGCATATGCGACAAACCTGAAGGACCAGTATGACATGGTACTGGGGATGACATGGCTGGACCGCTACAACCCACAAATCATTTGGAAGGAGAAGAAGGTTCATATGGGAAGGAGAGGAGACATGGGCGCTAAAGTATTGGCCCCCTGGCCCCTTCAGGGGTCAGGGGCCCATCCTGGAGAGTCTTCTGATGTTCTTTTATCATCAGTTGACTTGCCGCCAGAACTGATTCTTCCTCTTGATTCTAAGCAGCAGGCTGGGGATGGGTCACCAACAGGGAGCGCCAAGGAGGGAAAAGGAGGGGAGAAAGCGCAGCAAGAGAGGGAGAAGGTGCAACAAGGATGGGGAAAGGCGGATGAGGGAAAGGTGGATGGTGCAGAGAAAGCATTTGCCCCCTGGCCCCTTCAGGGGTCAGGGGCCCTGCCCGGAGAGTCTCCTGGTGTTTCTTTATCATCAGTAGACTTCCAGCAAGAGCTGACACTTTCTCTTGATGCTAAGTTCCAGGACTGGGAGGGGGCGCAGGAGGAGGAGGAAGAGGAGGAACTGGAATGCAATGCAACAGCTTGGAACATATCCGCCAAGATTGCAGCCAAGGTCCAAACCTCAAATCCAGCAAGAAACCTCAGAGAAATGGTCCCTGAAGATTTTTGGGAATTCTTACCACTGTTCGAAGATGGGGGAGTCAAGACCCTGCCACCTCATTGACCATATGACTTTGCCATTGATCTGATGCCAGGCGCAACACCTCAATTTAGCCGCATAATCCCATTGTCAACCTTGGAATCGAAAGCGCTAAAAGAGATGATTGATGAAAATCTGAAGAATGGTTTCATCAGAGAATCAAAATCCCCCTGGGCTGCCCCTGTGATCTTTTCGGGAAAAAAGGATGGGTCATTAAGACCTTGTATGGATTTCAGGAGGTTAAACGCGCTGACAGTAAAAAACAGATACCCCCTTCCTCTGACTAGTGAGCTAATTGATAGTCTTCAAGGCACGGAGATCTTCACATCCTTAGATCTTAGGGCAGGCTAACATAACATACGGGTGAAGAAAGGCGATGAACACAAACTGGCATTCTGCACTAAATTTGGACATTTTGAATGGTTGGTAATGCCATTTGGTCCATTTAATGCGCCTGCCACGTTCCAACATTTCACCAATAGCATCTTTAGAGATATAATAGGAATAGATGTAGAGTGGTAGTCCGCCTTCTTAGGTCTTAACAAAATCTCCTTTTAAGTATCTTTTCAGTTTCTTATTTTTCAACTATTTCCTCAGGTTGCTAATTATGCCTTCCTGATCTTCTTGGAAATAGAGCAGTATAATTAGAATGGTATGGTTTTTTAAGAGAAATAGGAAATGCTGGATGTTCTCTATCATATGGTGCATATAGAATAACTTCAACAGCATCATTACCAACCATCTTTTTTACTAAAAATGGTCCAATGAATGGATCTTTCAATTTAAAATTACCATTTAAATTTAAATGTAGTGTAGAAATAAGGAATTCATCACCCTCTTTGAAAATTTGCTCTTTATGGGCTTTATCCCATCTTTTCTTCTCATACTCAAATGCCTTATTTATACATTCTTGAGCATGCTTTCTGCATAATTGTTGCATCTGAAGAAAAGATTTTGTACCTGGTTCGATATCCAATCTAGGTAATTTATTAAGAGTTTTAGCAGGGGTATTAGGTACATAACTCAATCATAACTCAAATGGCTTTTTGCCAGTGACAGAATGTACTTTAATATTTTATGCAAATTCTAAACCTGGGATAAGGGTTACCCAATCATGTGTGGATTTGTCATTGTCTTTAAAGTCAAGACCAAAACCACAATATCTTCTTATCATATCTTCTAAGGTTTGTATCATTCTTTCTGCTAGCCCATCAGTTTGTGGATGGTGTGCTGTAGAAAGTTTTAATTGACACCCTGAAACATCCATAAATGATGTGCAGAACTCAGATGTAAATTTAGGGTCTCTGTCTGAAACTATTGCTTTGGGGAATCCTGCTATATTTAACATTTGTGTCCACCATAAAAAAGCTAAGTCCTTTGCAGAAACCTCTTTTTGGGTAGGAATAAATTTACACATTTTTGTAAATCTATCTACAATTACCCAGAAGGAGTTATAACTCTTATGCCCTGCTATAGGAAAACCTGTTACAAAGTACATGTTAGCTATTTCCCATGGAGCTTTTGGTTTCTCAATTTGCTGTAACAAACCAGCTCTTTTTCCTGTTAATCTTTCAGATTTTTGACAAGAATCACATGTCTCAACATATTTTTGAATATCATCAGACATGTTAATCCACCAAGCTGTATTTTTTACTCTGGTTAATTTTTTATGGAAGTCAAAATGACCTGCTAGTATATCATCATGACATATACTTAACATTCACTCCTTCATTGAAGGGGGAATCATAATTACATTACTTAATTTATTCATGTAATATATAAAACCATCCTCAATGGAAAATTTACCTTTTTCTTATGATTCCCTATATTTTTGTGGTAATGTTTTTATTAAAACACTCATTAGGGGGTGTCAGTTCTGGAAAATCTGCACTTATTTAAGTGCAGATTTCAAAAACACACTAACCCCAACACTGGTGGATTTCAAAATAAAATAAGTCACTTATTTCACTCAAATCCACAATTTCTCAACCAAAAGTGCTTATTTCACCATAACTTCCCATTTCACTGATCACCATTTTTGTTGCCTGAGACAGCAAATTTTGTTGCTGCACACTTCTTTGCCTTTGATAATTATTTCTTTATTGTTTCTTTATTGTTTCCCTTTTTCATTGCTCAACATTTTTGATGTTTTTAAAGCTATTGTTTTTTGATTTTTAACCCTGACCCCTCCCTCCACTTGCCCACCACCACTCGCACACTACCACCACCACCACCTGCCCACCTCCACTCAAAAAAAAATGTGATTATCAGGGGGGAGCTGAGAAGACACTAATTAAAATTATGTTTCTGGGTGAATGAATTTTTTTTCTGTAAATATTTGTTAATTTTTAATTATTACTTATTTAGCTAAAAATCTGAATGGAAATGAAAAAATGTATTATTGTATTTTTCCTTTTAATACCTAGTTTTACTATGCAAAAATGAGAGACATAAAAAAATATGTAAGAAATGAGCATACCAAAGTGAAAGGGGTGTGCAGTAACACTTGGCATTGTTGCAGGAATTTTTTGATGTAGAAGCACACTGAAATTGGTGCTTTGTGAATTTTAAGCCAAGTTTTTGGCTTGTGATTGGTTGTCGCAGGACAGCCTGCAACATCACTTTCCCACATAGTGTTATAGTCTTTTACAAATTTTTTTTGTAAATTCTTTGATTTTTTTTTGCCTTAATTGTGATTGAGTCACATGCTGAAAAGGCGCAGCATCTTTTCCATCATGTGACTTTATTTCAATTTTGGTAGTTCAAGTTGTCAGCTAGACCTCATGATTTTCGGTCAAATTTACTAGTGCAATGCAATATTTTCAAGTGAGCAGAAAAGACACTGCATCTTTTCAGAACGTGACCTGTTGTTTCTTAACACTACATTCTTTTTTTTCCTTTTTAATTGACCATACAAGATTCTAACTCAAGTTCTATCTGACTATTCTTGATTATTGAACAAGATTTTGGTGAAATCATTGAAAATGATACAGTGTGATGTTAGTATTACATTTCTTTTACTCAGTTTCACCTCAATTTCACTTTCCTGTAGTTCATCTGACATTTTGAACCAGAGAAAAGGAAATAAAGTCATCCAACAGAAAAGATGCTGCATCTTTTCAGCATGTGACTTCAATCCAATTTCAAGCATAAAAATAATTAGAAAAAAAGCAAGAAAAAGTAAAAAAATTGTAAATTAAAAAAATACCAAAAAAAACCACATTCTTGACCACTGTGGCTCTTGAAGAATCTTGAGGTCATGAATAACCACCTCCACAAGAATGCTCACCAAAATCAGGAAAGGTATCTGGCCCATAAATAGTAACTTTTTCTCCCTCTGCTGGAGCCATACCACTACCAAGCCTAGATAAAACCTAATGAATAAAAATAAGGTCATGTCAAGAGAGGGCACATAGCATCAATTTTTTCTTTAAGACATAAATTTTTTAAGCAAGAATTTTTCTTTTGATTTTTGAAGCATATAGTGACTTGGGTTTCAAAATAAAGATTTTATATAATTATTTCTGAATAACTGGTAAGAATGAGCCTCATAAATTTGAAATGAAATAAATATATATGATTATGGGGTGTTAAGGCAAGAAAAAAAGTAAAAAAAAGTGACAAATATGCTAAAGATTTGAATTTTGTCAAGAAATAAAGATATTAAAAGCTCTGGGCCAAATTGGAAATTTTCTTGTTAAAATTTGTACATTTTTAACACAACTAGGTTGACATATTGCCAGCCCTTTCTTAGCCCCAAGTTACACCTGGTGGGGGCCCTGCAGGGTCAACAAAAGGGCTAAGTAAAAATATAGAGGGGAAAAAAGGGCCAAAAAATAAGTAGTTACAGAGATAGTGAAACATTGCCTTAATATTTTTTTATGGATTTTTATTTCTATTTAAGAAAAGTGTTCTTGTAACAGTTTTTTCAAAAAAAATTTAAAATCATACTTACATATATTGAATGGGTGTTCAATTTTCTCAAGGAATGTTTTACTGGGATAAGATTTGATCTTATACAATGAAATATTTCTAAATTTCATGATATTAAGCAAATGAACAGGATAAGTCAAAACAAAGTGATAATTTTCAGGAAATTTTATCATAATTCTAATTATTTATCTCAATTACAATAAGTTTATGTCTGATAATTATGATTCTTGATTAATAGAAACATTTTCAATACACATGGGCTTATTGAATTCTTATAGAATCAATAACTTTCATACTAGACTGCTAAGCAGAAACTGAAATTTTATTGCAAGTATTTTTAAACAAAGTTTTTTAATTATTAAAGCTGAATGATGTTGAAGCCTTTATTTCAACTCTAAAATAACACTTTTCTATTTTAATTGTGTATAAAAATTTATTTTACCCTGATCACTTAACATGAGCATTCACTACGCAATATAGGGGGTGGACTTGCTAGCAAGTCCTCAACCTGAACTCAGATGGAACTCAGATGGAACTCAGACTGAACTCATACTGAACCCATACTGAACTCTACTTGAACACCCACCTAAAACTGTTCTGCTGAGTGGTGTTCATCCCTGATTGTATGGTTCCTTTATCAATAGCTCAATGTGTGTTCAATCTATGGTGAGTTTGGGTCCAAGGTTGCGGACTTGCTAGCAAGTCCGCCCCCCATATTGTGTGGTGATTAAAATTCAGATATGAAAAAACATTTCATTTTTCAAATATAATATGTTGTTGATATATTATTTAAAATTTGTTTTTATTGCCAGAAATAAAAATGGTGCCTGCTAGCAGTTCCATATGGATGACAAAACTATGGAAGTTCTTCTGAGGGGGGCACCTGCTAGCATGTGACATCAATTTTTGTAGGCAAATTTTGTTACATTATACATAAAGATCCATGAAATATATAGTGAATCATTGAAAAAATTATTATATGTACATGAAAGAAATTACCAAAATTTTTACTTTAATTTTTTCTTAAGTAATTTAAATTGGAATGGTGTTATAAATGTGTGGGGGGGCATTTTTTATTTGAAATTTTAATTGTGTTAAACCTTTTTCTGCTTCAATGGACCCCATAAATAACATAAAGAAGTTTTATGGACTCTTTTATGAAATGTTCCCAGATATTTTAAACTCTTCTGGATTAGTAACACATATTTCTATATGCACATCTTTACACTACATGGGAAAGTGGTGTCACAGGCTGTCCTGCAACAACCAATTGCAAACTAAAAACTGCGTTTAAAATCCACAAAGCACCAATTTCAGTGTGCTGCTACATCAAAAAATTCCTGCGACAATTCCAAGTGTTGCTGCACACCCCTTTCACTTTGGTATGCTCATTTCTTACATATTTTTTTATGTCTCTCATTTTTGCATAGTAAAACTAGGTATTAAAAGGAAAAATGTAATAATACATTTTTTCATTTCCATTCAGATTTTTAGCTAAATAAGTAATAATTAAAAATTAACAAATATTTACAGAAAAAAAATTCATTCACCCAGAAATATAATTTTAATTAGTGTCTTCTCAGCTCCCCCGAGATAATCACATTTTTTTTGAGTGGAGGTAGGCAAGTGGTGGTGGGCAGGTGGTGGTGGTGGTGGTGGTGGTGGTGCACAAGTTGTGGTTGGTGGGTGGAGGTGCACAAGTGGTGGTTGGTGGGTGGAGGTGGTGGTGGAGGTGGTGGTTGTGGGTGAGTAGTGGTGGGTGTGGTGGTGGAGATGGTGGTGCAAAACTGGTGTTTGGTAGGTGGAAGTGGTGGGGGTGGTGGTGGTGGTGGGTGAGTGGTGGTGGTGGTGGGTGAGTGGTGGTGGTAGCAGGTGGTGGTGGTGGTAGCAGGTGGTGGTGGTAGCAGGTGGTGGTGGGCAAGTGGAGGGAGGGGTGAGGGTTAAAAATCAAAAAACAATAGTTAAAAAAAATAGAAAATTTTTAGCAATGAAAAGGGGAAACAATAAAGAAACAATAAATAAATAATTATCAAAGGCAAAGAAGTGTGCAGCAACAACATTTGCTTTCTCAGGCAACAAACAATGGTCTCTGGCCATTTTTAATCTTGAAAGTCGCATGCTCTGTGCTGCAACATGCCTTAGTCTGGTTGTTGCAGGACAGTTTGGGACACTGTTTTCCACGTAGTGTTACTATCTCAAATATCATTGAATTTATAGAGGCTAAACCAACATTGGAAGTTTGAAATATTTCTTATAATTATATAATATATAAATATCTTTTTTTGGTTAATCACAGATTTCATGTTAAATTTAGCACTGTTTGAGGCTGGTTGGGTGTTCAAAATCACCCCAACCTTGAATTAAATCCATACTTCTTCTTGAAAAAAATAGATAAATTTCTAATAAGAAATCTATATGCATGAAAGGTTCCATAAAAATTCTATAAGTATTTTTTTCAAAACTTTCCACAAACTATAAATTACCAATATTCAAAGATAAAAAAAAGAATAACATTTGATGGCATATGATATTGGTTATATTTTTTGGGGAAGATTATCACTTGGACATTTTTCTTCCTTATCAGAGTGGTATTTCAAACTAAAATTTAGCTACATTTATGAAGTTTGGGGCAAAATTTTAATTAATATTTCCTCAGAGATTTATTAAAAATGATTATTTTGGTTGGTGCAAGGATCTTTTAATTCAAAAATATTTGCTGATGGAGTTGTTGGTTACTCTGATTCCTCAAATATACAACATCACTTGTGGAACCTTTACCTGCAAAAATCCAAAAAAATCCAAAAGACCCACTGTAAGGTTCCTTTAAGGTTACTTCATGGGTTACTTTAAGATTGCTCAAAAAAAACTTGCCTACAAGTTATCTTAATTTTCACCCTGTTATAGGAGCTGTCATTAAAAACACTTTCAACTTATCAAAAGCCTGTTTTCTTTCATTGTTCCAAATGAAAGCTTCTGATTTCTTTATCAGTGTGGTAAATGGTGCAGCAATTAATTGGTAGTTCTTTATATATTGTCTATAATAACCACACATACCAAGAAAAGATTGTACATCCTTTACATTTTGAGGAATTCCAATATTCTTGATTGCAGCCACCTTATTTTGGTTTACACATATTTGTAAGCCAGATACAATATGACAAAGCACTTTTAAAGACTCAAACCCAAATTTACATTTTTTCAATGCAAGGGTCATTGTTATTTCATCTATCTTCTGAAATACCTTCTTTAAATTAATTAAGTGTTCATCATATGTCTTAGAGAACACTATGATGTCATTAATGTATACCATTAACCATCCCTCAATCATTTCATTATGGAATGTTATATCCATTAACTTCTGAAATACAGAAGGAGCATTTTTTAGTCCAAATGGCATCCTGAAAAATTTATATATTCCCATATGTGTTGTTATCAACAAAAATTTCTGTTAATTCTTTTCAACATGAATTTGATGGTACCCTTTATTTCCATCTAGGAAACTTATGTATTTAGCACCTTTAAGGGTAGCATGTATAGAGGCAAACCTTGGAAAAGGGTAAATATCATCTACTGTAAATGTATTTAATGCACTATAATCACCACACAGTCTTGCTTTATCTTTTTCATAAGAAATTAGAACTGGTGATATCACACAATACTTTTGTGTAGTTTCAACCTTCTCAAGAATGTTCATCTTTAACAGAATCTTAATGTTATCCTCTATGTATTTCCTCCTCATTGGTGAAGCAGGGTATGGTTTATTTTTAAGACTAGCAGGAATATTATCCATTTCACAGGTTAAACCAATTTTCATCTCATTATCTTTTACAAGTCCAAGTTCATTGGTCCCATGTGCAAAAGCCATTGGAAATTCTTTAATTAAGTCCAAAATATTTGTCTTCTCATATTCACTTATCTGAGTGCAAAATGATTCTTTAGAAATTTCTGTTTCCAGAAGTTCCATCTCATTGGATTCTCTTCCTTTGCAAGGAATATCTATGACTGACTCAATTTTTAAGACTGTGTTAATAGAATTTATTTTTAATTTTCCATTTATGCCAATTGTAAAATTATTATTAGCAGGGTCTAATTTCACACCAAACCTTGTCAAAATGTCATTTTCAATGATAAAACAGCTACTACAATTAGTATTATCCATTACTACAAAGTCACAAGTTACTCTTACATAACCATGTTGATGTTTAAAGAAAACAGCAGCTTTGTATCTACCAATGGGGTGTAGTACTGATTCAAAACCTCTCCAATTTCTACTTTTAACACTACGCAATATAGGGTGTGGACTTGCTAGCAAGTCCCCAACCTGAACTCAGAATGAACTCATACTGAACTCATACTGAACTCTACTTGAAGACCCACCTAAAACTGTTCTGCTGAGTGGTTTTCATCCCTGATTGTATGGTTCCTTTGTCAATAGCTCAATGTGAATTCAATCTGTGGTGAATTTGATTCCAAGGTTGCGGACTTGCCAACAAGTCCTCCCCCCGTATTGCGCGGTGTAAGGGGTTCAAGCTTTGACTTATAATCACTATCAATTTTTTGTAATGTATTTTCAGAGACAACAGAACTAACAGCTCCTGTGTCAAATACTATATTTACATTTTTCCAGAAATGATAGCTGGAACCATGATAGGTGTCATTTTTAAGTTGTCAGCTTGTATTTCCTTAATGATTTCAGAATCTTCAAAATTCATTAAGGATACATTTGAGTCCATATTTAATATTGGATTTTCAAGATAGACAAATCATCTTCCAAAATACAGACCTCATTTTCATCACTATATGAGATATTACTATCATAATCACTTGAATCTTTACTTTTTTCTGTTTCATTTTCAGATTCTTGCTGATTTTCAACAATATTTATGTTTTTCTCACATTTTTTACCTTTAAATCAAGGCTTATTACACTTATAACAAGTATTAGTCTCATACTTATTAGGTACTACAGGTGCAGTAGGTTTTTTCTGCTTCTCCTGAAGTGTTTTTGAATTCTGATTTTTAACAGGTTCAATATTTTTTTTATAAGTGGTATGCCTTGCTTCATACTTATGGTTTAATAATATTTCATTAAAAATATTAATAAATTCAGAGTATTCATTAAACATTATTGTTCTAGCTACAAATATGTCTCTGAAAGATATAGGTAATTTATATATTATTTTATCTTTCCATAAGTTAAAATCCATATTTTGCTCAATGGCTTTTAATATTTTATTTAAATTCATTAAAAATACCATAGGTTTGTCACCATTCAACAGATTATACCTTGTTTTCTCATATAATCTTTTCTGAGTTAGTCTGAATTTAGAACCTCCAAATTTTTTTTCAATCAGGTGTTTCCATTCAGCCCAAGAGTAATCTTTACCCTCACTTAATACAGCTTCAAACCATAATAAAGCAAAATCCTTAAATAATTAAATTAGTTTTGATGTTATTTCTTCATCTGGTAACTTATATGATAATTTTAAATTGTAAATTATTTGAATAAAATTCTGCCAATCAGAGCTGGCTTCCCCATCATAAGTTGGGTACTGATCAATATTTGGCCAGTTCATCTGATTGGATTTAATCTCACTAATCTTAGGCAAATTCAATAACTCATTTACTTTCAATAGGGGGTGTCAGTTCTGGCAAATCCGCACTTAAATTAAGTGCGGATTTCAAACCAAATCAGCACTTACAAATCAGCACTTAAATTTTGCAAAAAAGTCACTTATTTCAAAAAAGGGTGTCAGTTATGACCTCAAATCAGCACTTTTTTCCCGTTTTTTTTCACAACCACATTTTGGCCACAAAACATCCCTTCCTTTTTTACCCCATCCCTGTCACATGTGACACACTGACCTTCCTCGCTACCTACCCATCAATCCTTGGCACACACCCCTTCCTGACATTTTCAATATTTTGACCAGGCATGTTTACATTCTTTTTTACTTATTTCTTCTACTTTTTAATCTTTTTTCTTGTTATGTGCCAGTTTCATAATGCCTCCCAGACATTCCAAATCTCAAAAGGTAACTCAAAAATCTGCTTCATCACAAAAGTCTCCTCGTAAAGCAAGGATTACATAGAAAAAAAATCAGTGACTTTTTCTATTACTTACAACTGTTTTTACAGAATTGAAAACTATGTTTCAGCTAATATTTTATGGAAGTGAACTCTGTTCTTCGCCCGAAGAACAGAGTTCATCCTCCTATTTTCACATTCTGTTTGCACCAATCTCCAACATTTTCAATATTTTGACCAGGCATGTTTACATTCTTTTTTACTTATTTCTTCTACTTTTTAATCTTTTTTCTTGTTATGTGCCAGTTTCATAATGCCTCCCAGACATTCCAAATCTCAAAAGGTAACTCAAAAATCTGCTTCGTCACAAAAGTCTCCTCGTAAAGCAAGGATTACATATAAAAAAAATCAGTGACTTTTTCTATTACTTACAACTGTTTTTACAGAATTGAAAACTATGTTTCAGCTAATATTTTATGGAAGTGAACTCTGTTCTTCGCCCGAAGAACAGAGTTCATCCTCCTATTTTCACACTCTGTTTGCACCAATCTCCATCCCTTTCAATTCTATCAACACATGCTTGTCTTCCCTCCCCATGCCTTTCGCTATCCTCCCAGCCCCATTGTATGCCATCCTCTTTTAAAGGTAACTCAAAAATCTGCTTCGTCACAAAAGTCTCCTCGTAAAGCAAGGATTACATATAAAAAAAATTAGTGACTTTTTCTATTACTTACAACTGTTTTTACAGAATTGAAAACTATGTTTCAGCTAATATTTTATGGAAGTGAACTCTGTTCTTCGCCCGAAGAACAGAGTTCATCCTCCTATTTTCACACTCTGTTTGCACCAATCTCCATCCCTTTCAATTCTATCAACACATGCTTGTCTTCCCTCCCCATGCCTTTCGCTATCCTCCCAGCCCCATTGTATGCCATCCTCTTTTGATCCCCATTTCACCCCTCTCAACCTCTCCCAGACCTTTTCTTCATTTAAAATGCCTCGGAACCCTTAATCTTCCTTTCCAACTCTTTCCCAACCTTTGAGTGACTGAAAAAATATGCGTTTGCTGAAAATATGTGATTTCATGTTGAGTTGATGAAAGAAAACACAGAGAGAAAAAAAAATAAGACTTTAACAGCAAATTCAAAAACCAAAAAAATATGCAAAAAAATTTACCATTCTCAGTGAATAATACATGCAAATTGATAATTTGAAGAGAAAGAGAAAAAAATTAAAATTGTGTTGAAAAATGTTGGAGTGTTATTGGAAGGATTTTCGCCCTTATACTAGTTGATTGAGAAATAGAAGTGTTGGATATAGTCGGAGGTGAATCAACTTGTTCATCTTCATACAGCTCTAACCATTGATCTTTGAGGTCAGCAAGTAGGTTATGAAGTATAGTGCAACACAGAATCCAGTTGATCACTGCCTCCATTTCAGATTTATTTCTAAGAGGACTTCTTAATTCCCTTAAACTAGAAAAACGGCCTTTCAAGATTCCAATAGAATGTTCAATACGGACTCTTGACTTTGCCAAATGATTGTTGAATTTGGCATTTTGACTGTCTTCTGAAGCTGCTCCCCGAAAAGCAGGAAGTACATACTTTCCATTCACATAAGCAGAATCTGCAAGAAGATACTGATTTTCATCAAAGAATTTTTCAGGTTCATTTGAAATATGCATTCTTTGGAAGACGTAGGAGTCATGACATGAGCCAGGATAGCCAGCAAAGAATGATATAAATTTTTTGTTTACGTCACATATAAGCTGAACGTTAATTGAATATCTATAAAGAAGATATATTTGTTTGTGTTAGTTTCAAGGAGGATGAAAGGAGTTAAAAATAATCTACCTCTTTTTACGGTCAAAGTAATTGTTTCCACCTTGAGCAGGTTTCTGGCTCAAAGGAATAGTAGTACCATCAACAAAACCAATACATCCTGGAAAGCCCTCTGCTTGCATAACCTGAGATGATTCAAGTCGCTCTTCTTTTGTTGGCCAGGTGAGAAGTTGAGATTCCAAGGAGTTGATGGCAGTGATACATCGTTTGGTATAAGTGTTAACTGAACCATACCCTAAATCAAAGACATTTTCTAAACGTTTCAAAGCGGCTCCATTACCATTTGAACCCAAACGACATAGTGTGATGGCCAATTGAATTGAAGGATGTTGTTGTTCTTTTTGAGAATTATTGTGAAATATGGGATGATCCTGAATAAGCTCAAGCAATTTAAGGAAAAATTCCTGAGAAGTCCTGAACAGCCATCTAAAACTGGGTGTAGATAGTTTAAGAAGTGTTTGGATGGTGTACTTGGGGGTATGAAGTACTTGAGGCTTTCTGGGAAGAAGGTAACGTTTCCTGGCCATTTTTGATAAAACGACAAAATCTTCTTCTAGATCAGAATCGGAATCAGAGTCCAAGAGCAGTTCAAGCGCCATGAAAGTCATTGCTTTATGTAATTTATCACGATTTGAAAGTGAGGAAGGCATGACTCTTATATGATATGATATGAAGATGTAAGTGATGTACGATGTTTTGAGTTATGAAGTGTTATTCTGCGGAGTGCTGCGTATGAATGGGATGATGCTGACAAATCAGTGAAATGGGACTTGATGGTGAAATCAGCACTTTTGGTTGAGAAAGTGCGGATTTGAGTGAAATAAGTGACTTATTTCATTTTGAAATCCACCAGTATTGGGGCTAGTGTGTTTTGGAAATCCGCACTTATTTAAGTGCGGATTTGGTCAAATTTAAGTGTGGATTTGTAAGTGCGGATTTGCCAGAACTGACACCCCCTAATAAATGGTCTTGTATTTCCTATTTCACAGATTTGTGACTTACATTTTTTTTCTCAGACTTTACACTTCCACCAGATGGTTTTACTTGTGGTGGCATTGGGAATGATTGAGATTCATTTTTGAAAATGAAAGGATTATTATTATACTGTGTATAATTATGATTATCCTGATTCATTAGTAGATTAGAATTTTCAATCTCAACCTTAGTTAATCTTTGTAAAAAATCAGAGACACTTTGATTTGTTTGTGCAAAAGATAAATTTGTTCTTGATTCATATTTCAATAAATGTGCTTCATACAATTTTTCTTACTCACAGAGCTTGTTTGAAAGGTCACTATATTTATTAATTAAAGAATCATATTTAAGAGTTTGAGAAAATTGTTCTTTTTCTAATTCTTTATTTCTTGTTGCCAGTGGAGAAATATTCAATGTTAAGGACAAAATTGTTTTACTTGTGAGCTTAATTGTTTGATCCTCACACTCAGTCATTCTATTCCATAATGCTGAAAAAATTCTATGAACTGTTGGATTATTATTAAAATACTCAACATCTTCCTTCTCACATTCTTCACTATTTTTTGAAGCTCTCAACTCACTATTAAGTGGTGGCATCTGAGGTATAACTGTATTATTATTGTAAATAGTACTATTGTTATTAACAAAAGATAAATCAGGTGTATCTACCTCAAAACCTAATTGTCTTAAGTCCTCCTCAATTTTCTGAACAGATTTCACATCAATTATATTACCTGCAATGTAATCAGAAGTATTGTGTGCAATCTGAGAAGGTAATCTACTTACCAAGGGATAGGAGCAAGCCCTGACTTTTGGCGCTTTGCTTTGCCTTGTAAGGGTGAGATGAGGTTGTCTGATGAGGAGGTGGATCCCTGTTACAATTGTGGCTTGCCCACTGCTGATGGAACCAATTCCACTTCCATTTCTCCACCCAGATCTTTTCCTGAGACTGACCTGATCCTCCTTGGATAGGGGGTTGCTGGTTTGACTTCACTCCCTTCAGCTCTGCCAAAGTTTTTTTTAGTTGCTGAAATCCTATCCTGCAGTTGTTTTCCACCTTTTCTACTTTCTTTATTATAGAATATTTGGACTCCTCTAGCTTAAGAACCTGTTTTGTCAGATGGGACAGTTGATCCTGAAGAGGAGGTGAAGTCTTTTTTATAGTCATCTTTTTTAATAAGGCATCCTTTTCCTCTATGCTCATTGCTTCTGGCTGTGGGTAGGTCTGTCCTTCCATAGTGATGTCCTGGTACAGTGTTTTTAGCTTTAGACCTGGTGTTAAAAGCAATTCTATCACTTAAATTGTCCTGTGGAGCACTCATTATGACTTAAATAACTATTTTTCATGTCTACAAAAGAGAAAAACTTTATGGTAGTTAGTAGAAAAAAAATATTAGCAATATAAATACTATTAAAAGTGCTGGAGCTTACCCTGAATTTATATTTTTATTTATTAAAATAAAATATAATAAAAATTTGAAAAAATCTATTAAAAATTTAATAATAAGTTTAACTAGTCCTTTTTAAGGGTGAATAAATAGCTTATTAAGCTTTAACAAAATACCAATTTAATTGGGTGTTATATTGGTGACTAAGTACCAAGTGAAATTGGGTTTATATTGGGTGCAGTTACTACTGTATATACCTAATTTTTATTATAAAAAATTATTACAATCAATATAAGGGTTCTTTTCCGCAATAAATGAGTTATGATGACCCACTAATGTTCTACAGACCCTAATATTTGGTTTTTATGAGATATACTAGAGTAATAATCATGTCCTAAGGCTTATACTAAATAATAAGTAATAATTAAGGAAAGACCCCCAATTGCCAGTGTATGCTAGTATATTTGAATGATTTAATAGTGAATATTAATGGTAAAATTACTTATTTATAAATTATTTAGTGATTAAACCTCAGGGGAAGACTAATAAAATAGTTATTCTCAATATAAACCCACAATACTAGGATTTTTGTGTGTGCTAGTGGTGGAAAATAGATAAATAAAATATAGTTATAGCTTATATAAAAATAATATCAATTTATAAATGCTTTAAAATATATTTATATATGATAATATTTGTGTTATAATTTTTATTTGAATTTTATTAAGTAAGTGATGTCCAATAACCTGTCAAATCCTCCCTTGTACCAAAATCCACTGGAGTGCACAGACCTTCAATCCAGATGATGTCACTACTCTCCCTGGCAATTACAGCAATGTGAGGGACCATCACCTCCCCATAGCATCCACTTTAAGCAGGTTAAACACCCAGACCTCCAGTAAGGACCCTCCATCACAATTAATGATATCATAAACCCATACCATAAATAGAAAAAATAGATAAAAGTGGATACCATAAAGAAATAGGTAAAATAGCTCATCCAAAGAGTATATAATGAAAACCAAAGCCTATAAAGGAACCAAATCAGCTATCCAAACCCCCAATAACATCTCCAAGCATCCATATTAACCCAGTAATCATATTCCAACCCATAAATCCATGAAAATCCATCAAAGGAAGCAGATTAAGTTGTCCAAACTGGATATATGCGCCTGGAAAAGGTGTATATGCTTGTGTAGGTGTTGTGAGTCCACTTAATACGTCCATATGGCCTAAAACAAGCAAAAAATAAAGCTTATAGGCTATTTAGAGGTTAAACCCCACTTATAGACCTATATATACATAATATAACTCCATATTTCATTGAATATGAGGTTTATGCATACATATAAGCTTATGTATGTCTATAATTACTTGATATCACTTAAGATAAGTATATTATGACTCCATTACCACTTTAATAATTATTATAAGGTTATGGATAAGCTATTTAAACTATTATAAGTCATATAATAGTGTAATAATTATATATATAAGTATTATAACCATAATTTTTACTTATAAGCTTAATTTAATTAAGGTTATCTTATTTTAAAAAAAATAATTACTCAGTCCTGGGGATACCTAGGCTGACAAATAACATATTTTTTTGTTTTTTATATTCAGTTTTCTCAGCAAAATCATCTATTGCTAAAAATGCCCCTGAATTTGAGAAGATGAAGTTTGATCATATGCTAATGAAAGATCAATGGGCCTTAGATTTGGAGGAATTTTTTTTTTCCTCAATCAAATCTTTAAAAGGCCAGATTTAATGCAGAGAAGATGGAAAAAGTTCATCTTTTCTCAGAGAAAACAAAAGACTGTGATTTTCTAAGAGAAATGGAAAGTTGTGATTTGGAAAAGCAAGAAAATTAGAAAAAAGGAATTTATTATGTAATGTGTAAAGAATGAATAATCTTATGAGGACATTAAAAATTACTAGACTTTTTTAATTTATTTATTGTTTTTTTGGTTAATGATTGGGGAATGACTTTAATAGTTTGTTTTTAATCTTATCAAAAATAGTTATATCATGATATTCTGATAACACCATTGGTCCTTACTTGACTCTAAAATATCACACTTTTGGAATTTCAGATGGTAAAATAATTTTGGTACCTGTGCAAAAGTTCTCATCACCAAAATAATTTTATCACCTCACCACCAATTTTCATTTTTAAATAAAGCTAAGTCATCAAAATTATATATCTGTTTGAAAAATCTGGAAATACCCTCCCATGAATTTTATTTAAGCAATGGGTGGATATCACCAAATTTTTCTAAGTCATCAATTTTGCATATCAGATTTAAAAACTTGGCAAAATCCTCCACTGCATTTTATTGAAGTAATGTGTTAAAATCACAAAAATTCAATATAATTACATAAACTTAATGACAATTCCTTAAGCCAAAATGTAGTTCAAGTCTATAAACTAAGTTTGGGACTTTCCACAGGTATAGGCTAGAGGAACCCCATAAAAAAATTAATTTTTTTATGATTACTATTTATACAGCACAAGCTTGTTGGCTCATTACATTAGTTTAGTAAATTGAAATATCAGATTAATTTACTTAAAAATTATGATATGTGAGAATAACATCTGCATCTTCTTCCTTGTGCTTGCTCATAATCCTCAGCCAACTCATACTGATTAACTTGACATGTGTGTTGCACTCTAGTCAAAAGCCTGAACACACTGAACCTACTCTTTTTAAATACTTAATTATTCAGAGCCTTTGTATTACTTTTTTTTATCCTTTTCTTATCTTTGTTGTATATTTTCTTTGTCTCCTTACCTGAAGCGAGATCCCAGACTGAGGAATATAAGACTCCTGCCTTGAGTCTCTCTCCCTCACCAGTCTGCATCTCAATTCAGGTAACGTTATGTTTTTACAATCTTCTTATTTGCTCTACTCATAGTTACATGTATCTCTTCAAACCTTAGGTATTACTTTTATCAAAGTTTACTATCAGATATAAGCGAGTGCTCATATCTTCAACATTCTGATTCCTAAGGTTCTTTACTTGTTCTTTCTTATTGTACATACTTTTTCTGATGACCAGTCTGCATCTCAATTCAGGTATTACTCACCATGGGAAATCTAGGGGTGAATTGCTAGCAATCCCCTCTCTTGAAATTTAGATTGTCCCTTAATTATGCCAGGTTTATGAATACTTTATAAACATAAGTAAATTAGAGTTAGATTTACATTTATTCTCAGATTGATTATAGACAGAATATCAACTGATTCCAAATTATGCACAAGTTGATCCTCCAGAACTTGATTTTGGTCCTCTGATGAGAACAAATTGAGCACAAATTGATCTAACCTAAGCTTATGCATATATAATAATTCAGGATACTTGCTCTATTAAATTTGATAATAAAATAAAATATTGATGAATTTATATAAAAAAAATTATTATGTAAGATATTAAATTATAAATTTAGGCATCATAGGAGGGCACGTAATAGAACTTAATTATACTATGTGACACCTTAGTACTGTATCACGCAGTTTGAAACATTTAAAACAAAATGAGTCATAATGGGCAATGAAATTGCTTGGTCAGACTCTTTCAAAATTAATACTGACCATAATACACAAGTATGAAACCTTGGCATCTATCCAATAAAAGATTTTCCTTCTGATAAATGGATTTTTCTCAGTTACTACCTGCTAAAAAGTGTCCTTCTGTGGTTTGTCTGACCTTCAGGGGGGTAATTTGGCCACATCACACTACTTCTATTTCCATGATTGACCAAAACATCATCCTCATTCCCATCTAAAGAGTTGATCTCATCTGACTGTGGCTGATCAAAGGGGTCCACCACAAGTTTAGCCAAAATTTTGGTGAACACTTTTTTGATGGATAGTGACTAACTGGTGCTTTCCGAAATTGTCCACCTCAAGTTAGGATAAACTTCAGGAGGATAAATTTATTATGAATACCAAATTAACTGAAGAATACTTTTGCCCTAGCTACTCTGCATCATAAAAGTGTCCAACTGAGGTTTAGCCATAATTCAGGTAGACACTTTTGGAAAGGCACAGTCTGATGGGTTTAATATCTATATATGGCAATAAGTATCAGTTTTTTATCAACATGGAGCTAGAATTAATTTAATATGGCCAAAGTGTCCACCTGAAGTTTGGCCAAAATACAGGTGGAAATTTTTATGAGGATTACTTGATGAAATGAAGAAGACTTGCAATTACTTTCCATCATAAAATTTTCAAACTTAAGTTTATCAAAAATTGTGGTGACACATTTTCCAGATCCAGTCATATGGGATCAACTCTCTATAAGGCAATGAGAATCAATTTTTAGTCAATCATGGCATTAGAAGTAATTTTATATGGAAAAACTTTCCACCTGATTTTTGGCCAAAAATAAGTTGGAAATGTTTATGAGGAATACTAGATTAACTAAAGAAGACTTGCACCCTACTACTGTCCATCATAAAAGTGTCCACCAGAAGAATTCTCAAACTTTGGTTGACACCTTTGGCCTGGTCCAGCCATATGGGATCTAATCTGCATATGGAAATGAGGATTTAATTTGGTCAATCATGGTACTAGAAGTAATTTGATATAGATAAAGTGTCCAACTAAATATTGGAAAAAAATCAGTTGAAATCTTCATTTAGTTTTTCAAAAAATCAAATTAAGTAAAATTTTATTCCTGATGATGCCCATTTTATCCAACACCTCTTCTGAGCCTTGAAAGTAGGCATTTAGCTTGAATTTTGAATTTCATATAAAATCCCTATTATTCAACCTATTTCTTTTTATCCCTTTTTTTTCTTTTAGATATCAATTAATTTTATGTAAAACAAATCATTTTCATAATTTTTTACCTGTATTTAATAGAATTATTAAAGGTTTAACATCACCCTGTAAGCATTTGGCACATGTTTTTTTGCTATACTAATAAAAATAATAATATACTGGTAACAAAAAATTGATCAAATGATAAAATATTAATAAAACAGAAAGATCAAATACCAGTGGATATGTTTTAAAAAAATACCAGTTGCACTGAAGAAGAGCTGCACCCTAGATACTCACCATCAAAAAGGTGTCCAGCACAAGTTCGGCCGAACTTGTGCTGGACACTTTTGGTCAGTTGCAGTCATATGAGATCAATTCTCGTTATGGCAATGAAAAAAAAATTTTGGATAAAAAACTTCACTAGAAGTAGTTTTACATAGCCAAATTCTCTACCTAGATTTCATCCAAACCACAGGTGCACAATTTTTTATCTTTGAAAAAAAGTCAATTTAGTACAATTTATCCCTGATGGCTCTCATTTGCTTCAACACCTCTACTGGCCTTTGATAGTAGGAATATTACTTGGATTTCTTTTTTCATATTTGATCCCTTTAACTTAATTTTTTATTCCTAATATTGCTTTTGGATATCAATTAATAATTTTTATAATAAATTATTTTCATATTTTTATACATTTATTTAATAATATTATAAATGGCATAAAATCACCTGGTATGCATTTGGCACATAAGTTTTTTCTATACTTATAAAATTAATAAAATAATGGCGACCAAAAATTAATCAAATGATATTAATGAGTGAGGAACAAATATAAAATACCAGTAGACATGTTTGTAATAAATACTAGGTGAACTGAAGAAAAATTCTACCCTAGCTACTCTACATTAAAAAGGTGTCCAGCAAAAGTTCAGCCGAACTTGTGCTGGACACTTATGGTCAGGTGCAGTCAGATGGGAGCAATTCTCTCTATGGAAATGAAGATAAATTTTTGATAAAAAATTACACTAGAAGTAGTTTGATATGGCAAAATTTTCATGCTTAAGTTCTGGTAAAGCTCAAGTGGATTTTTTTTTATTTTTACAAAAAAGAAAATTTAGTGCAAGTTTAGCCCTGATTGTTCTAATTTAATTCAACATCTCTTTTTTCTGTTTATGGCAGGAATTTTGCTTGGATTTTAATTTTTATCTTTGATTTCTTTTATTTTACTTTATTCCTCTCATATTGCATTTGGATAGAAGTTTATTTTTTGTAAAATAAATCATTTTCATATTTTTTTACCTTTATTTAATAATATTATAAAAGGTGTAACATCACCCAGTATTCATTTGGCACACAATTTTTTGCTATACTGATAATATTAATAATATAATGGTGAGAAAAAATTAATCAATTGATAAATATGAGTGAGGCAAAAAGATTTAATAACAGTGGAAATGTTTATAAGAAAATTCAGATGATTAAAAATGACTTGTACCCTGGATACTCTTCATGATAAAAGTGTCCAGCACAAGTTTGGCCAAACTTGTGATGGAAACTTTTGGTTGCATGCCCTCAGAAGCAATCAATTCTTTTTATGGAAACGAGACTGAATTATCACTCCATCATTGCACTGAAAGTAGTTTTACATAGACGAATTGTCCCCTGGAAGTTTGTCCAAACCTTAGGTAGACAATTTTTTCCTTTGGTAAAAAGTAAATTTGATCCATGTTAATCTATGATGGTGCCCATTTTTTCTGAAGCCTCTACTGGCTCATGATAGCAGAAATTATACTTAATATCTTTATTTCATGTTTGATCTCTTTAATTTTAATCTTACCCTTTTATTTATCCTTTAGCTTTTAAATATCAATTTTATTTTGGTAAAACTGATAAATTTCACATTTTTTTATATTTATTATATTATATTATTAAAGTTGTAAAATCATCCAGTGTACATTCATTACACATTTTTTTGCTATACTAAAAACATTAATAATATAATGGTGACTAAAAAATAATCAAATAATAAATATGGATGACACAGAAAGATCAAATACCCATAGACATTTTTAAAATGAATATAAGATTAACTGAAGAAGACTTGCACCCTAGCTACTCTCCATCATAAAAGTGTCCAGCACAAGTTCAGCTGAGCTTGTGCTGGACACTTTTGGTTGCATGCAGTCAGATGTGATAATTTACTCAATGGAAGTTAAAATGAATTTTTGCTCAATCATTGCACAAGAAGTAGCTTTATACTGCTATACTATCCTCCTGATTTTTTGGAAAACATCAGGTGGACACTTTTATTAATTTTAAAAAAAAGAAAAAATATTCCAAATCTAGAACTGGTGGTGCAAATTTGGTCTGAAAACTCAAATTATCTTTGATGGCAGAAATTTTATTTGAATGTTTAATTTCATATTTAATCACTTTTATTTTACTTTTTTATTCCTGTTTTTGCTTTCAAATATCAATTTATTTATTGTAAAACTAATAATTTTCATATTTTTTTTACTTTTATTTAATAAGATTATGAAAGATGTAGCATCTCCCAGTATGCATTTGGCTTACAAATTTTTTCAATACTAATAATATTAATATTATAATGGTGAAAAACAATGAATCAAATGATAAATATGAATGACACAGAAAGATCATATACAAGTGGATTTGTTTATGAGGAATACCTGATGAACTGAAGAAGACCTGCACCCTAGATACTCACCATCATAAAAGTGTCCAGCATAAGTTCGGCCGAACTTGTGCTGGACACTTTTGGTTGCATGCAGTCAGATGGGATAAATTACTCTATGGAAATGAAAATGACATTTTGCTCAATCATTGCACAATAAGTAGTTTGATATTGCCAAAATGTCCTCCTGATGAATTTTCAAAACTCATCAGGACACTTTCTTTGGTTTAACCATAAAGAAATGATAGTGCAAGTTTAGCCCTGGTGGTGCACATTTGATCTAACACCTCTGCTTGTTATTGATAGTGGGAATTTTCCTTAGATTTTTTTTTCTTATTTTATCCCTTTTATTTTACTTTTTTATTGCTCATATTGCTTTGGATATCAATTTTTAATTTTTAAAATAAATAATTTTCATACTCTTATACCTTTATTTAATAATATATGATTAAAGGTGGAACACCACCTGGTATGCATTTTTCACACAAGTTATTACTATAGTAATAACGTTAACAATATAATGATGACAAAAAATTAATCAAATGGTAAATTTAAATGACACAGAAAGATCAAATTCCAGTGGAAATGTTTATAAGAAATCCCTTTTGAGTTTAAGAAGATTTTCTGTATGCCTACTCTCAATTATAAAAGTGTCCAGCACAAGTTCGGCCGAACTTGTGCTGGAAACTTTTGGTTGCATGAAGTCATATGAGTTTAATTCTCTCTATGGCAATAAAAAATGATATTTCACTCAATTATTGAAGTAAAGAATGTTTAATATTGTAAAATTGTCCCCTGTATGTCTGTCCAAACCTCAGTTCAAAATTTGTTAGCTTTACATAAAAGTAAGTTTAGACCAAGTCTTGACCTAGGGGTCCCCAACTGTCCCAACACCACTTCTGGCTCTTGATAGTAAAAATTTTACTTGTATTTTTTATTTCATATTTGATCCCATTTATTTTCATTTTACTTTTCTATTACTCTTTTTAATTTTAAATATCAATTTATTTTTTTAAAAACTAAACATATTCATATTTTTTTAACTTTATATAATAATATTATTAAAGTTGTAACATAACCAATTTTGCATTTGGCATGCAGGTTTTTGCTATACTAGAAACATTAATAATATATATGGTGACAAAAAATTAATTATAAGATAAATATGAATGATAAAAAAAAGTTAAAAACCCAATAGAAATGTGAAAAACAAAAAACTGATGTACTGAGAAACACTTCCACCCTAGCCACTCTCCATCATAAAAGTGTCCAGCACAAGTTCGGCCGAACTTGTGCTGGACACTTTTGTTCAGATGCAGTCAGATGGGATCAATTCTCTCTGTGGAAATTAAATTAAGAAAAATGCTAAGTAATTACATTAGAAGTAGTTTGGTATGGCTGAATTATCCACCTTGAGTTTTTCCAAACCTCAGGTGAAAAATTTTTTATCTTTAAAAAAAATTAAATTTTATCAAATTTAGCCCTGGTGGCACCCAATTGTTTCAACACCTCTACTGGCTCTTGAAGGCAGGAATTTTTCTTGAATTTTTCTTTTTCATATTTGATCTCTTTTACTTTACTTTTTTATCACTCATGTTACATTTGGATATGAATTTATAATTCTGGAAAAGAAATCATTTTCATATTTTTTTAACATTTTTTAATAATATTATAAAAGGTGTAATATAACATGGCATGCATTTGGCGCACAAGTTTTTTCTGTACTAATAAAATTAATAAAATTCTAATGACAAAAAATTAATCAGATAATAAAATATGAGTAACACAGAAAGATCAAATACCATTTGACATGTTTTAAAAAAATAACAGTTGCACTGAAGAAGACCTGCACCCTAGCTACTCTCCATCATAAAAGTGTCCAGCACAAGTTCGGCCGAACTTGTGCTGGACACTTTTGGTCAGGTGCAGTCAGATGGGATCAATTCTCTCTATGGAAATGAAAAAAATTATTTGATAAGAAACTTCACTAGATGTAGTTTGATATAGCTGAATTATCCACCTAGAGTTCATCCAAACCACAGGTACACAATTTTTTATCTTTAAAAAACAATCAATTAAGTACAATTTATCCCTGACGGCTCTCATTTGCTTCAACATCTCTACTGGCCTTTGATATTAGCAATAATACTTGGATTTCTTTTTTCATATTTGATCGCTTTAAATTAATTTTTTATTCCTCATATTGCTCTTGGATATCAATTAATAAATTTTAAAATAAATTATTTTAATATTTTTATACATTTATTTAATAATATTATAAAATGTGTAACATCACTCAGTATGCATTTTTCACACGATTTTTTGCTATACTTATATAATTAATAATATAATTAAGACAAAATATTAATCAAACAATATGTATGAGTGAGGCACAAAGATAAAATACCAGTAGACATGTTTGTAAGAAATACCAGATGAACTGAAGAAAAATTCTACCCCAGCCGCTCTCCATCATAGAAGTGTCCAGCACAAGTTCGGCCGAACTTGTGCTGGACACTTTTGGTCATGTGCAGTCAGATGGGATCAATTCTCTGTATGGCAACAAAAAAATTTTTTTATCAAATTTCACTAGAAGTAGTTTGGTTTAGCTGAATCATCCACCTGCTGTTCTGCCCAATATCAGGTGTATAATTTTTTATCTTTAAAAAAAAGGTCACTTATTACAATTAAGCCCTGATGGCTCCCATTTGCTTTAACACCTCTACTGGCTCTTGATAGCAGGAATTTTACCAGTATTTTTTTCATATTTTAACTCTTTGACTTTTATTTTACTCTTTTATTCCTCTTTTTATTTTTAAATTTCAATTTAATTTTTGTAAAACTATTCCTTTCCATATTTACTTACATCTATTTTAAAAAATTATTGAAGGTATAACTTCACATGGTATGCATTTGGCACACAAGTTTTTGCTATACTAATAACATTAATAATATAATGGTGATAAAATATTAATCGGATGATAAATATGAAAGATACAGACTGATCAAATACCAGTAGACATGTTTATGAGAAATACAAGATGAATGAACTGAAGAAAATTTCCACCCAAGCTACTCTCCATCATAAAAGTGTCCAGCACAAGTTCGGCCGAACTTGTGCTGGACACTTTTAGTCACGTGCAGTCAGATGGGATCAATTCTCTATATGGCAACAAAAAAACATTTTTTTATTAAACTTCACTACAAGCAGTTTTGTTTAGCTGAATCATCCACCTGTTGTTCTTCCCAACCTCAGGTGTATAATTTTTTATCTTTAAAAAAAAGGTCACTTATTACAATTTAGCCCTGATTGCTCCCATTTTTTTCAACACTTCTACTGGATCTTGAGAGCAAGAATTTTACTAGTATTTTGTTTTTCATAATTGATCTCTTTGAGATTAATTTTACCTTTTTATCCCTCATATTGCTTTTGTATATCAATTGATTTTTTGTAAAACAAATCATTTTCATATTTTTTTACCTTTATTTAATAATATTATAAAAGGTGTAACATTACCCGGTATGCATTTGGCACACGAGTTTTTGCTATAATTATAATATTAATAATATAATGGTGACAATAAATTAATCAAATGATATATATGAGTGAGGCACAAAGATCAAGTACCAATGGACATGTTTATAAGAAATACCAGATTAACTGAAGAAAAATTCTACCCTAGCTACTCTCCGTCATAAATGTGTCCAGCACAAGTTCGGCCAAACTTGTGCTGGACACTTTTTGTCACATGCAGTCTGGTGTGATCAATTCTCTCTCAATCATTGAACTAGAAGTTGTTTGATATGGCTAAATGGTTATGCTGAAGTTTTTTTTAAACCTCAGATTGGCACTTTTTTGTTTTTCAAAAAAGCAATTATAGTCCAAGTTTAGCCTCACTGGTGGATATTTGCCCCAACATGTCTACTTGCTCTTGATGGCAGTATATTTATTTTAATTTTTTATTTCATATTTGATTCCTTTAATTTTACATTTTTATCCCTCATATTGCTTTTGTATATCAATTTATTTTTTGTAAAACAAATCATTTTCATATTTTTTTACCTTTATTTAATAATATTATAAAAGGTGTAACATCACCCAGTATGCATTTGACACACAAGTTTTTGCTATACTTATAATATTAAAACATAATGGTGACAAAAAATCAATCAAATGATAAATATGAGTGAGGCACAAAGATCAAATACCAGTGGACATGTTTATAAGAAATACCAGATGAACTGAAGAAAAATTCCACCCTAGCTAACCTCCGTCATAAAAGTGTCCAGCACAAGTTCAGCCGAACTTGTGCTGGACACTTTTGGTCACATGCAGTCTGATGTGATCAATTCTCTCTATTGCAATGAAGATGAATTTTTCTTCAATAATTGCACTAGAAGTTGTTTGATATGGCAAAATTGTCATCCTCAAGTTTTGGTAAAGCTCCAGTGGATTTTTTTATTTTTACAAAAAGGAAATTATAATCCAAGTTTAGTGCCACTGGTGGGCGTTCACCCCATCATGTCTACTTGCTCTTGATGGGAGGAATTTCACTTTAATTTTTTATTTCATATTTGATCCCTTTAATTTTACCTTTTTATCCCTCATATTGCTTTTGGATATCAATTTATTTTTTGTAAAACAAATCATTTTCATATTTTTTTACCTTTATTTAATAATATTATAAAAGGTGTAACATCACCCGATGTGGTAGCCTAAAGTTTAGTATGGCACCTAAGTATGTAAATGGAGTTATTATGGCGTGCAAGATTGGTGTTATTACTTTTTTATAAAAGGGTTTTATTTAATTTATTTGAGTTTTAAATATGAAGAAATTGGTCACGAGCGAATGCCTACACAAAAACAATTTATTTTACGGAGAAAACTTATTTTTACGGTCTGAAGAATTTATAAGTATCAAGTCGAGTCACTCAAAAACCTTGGGAAATTTTCCCAGAATTTTTACTATTTTTCTTATATTTTTTTAAAATGAATTTTAAAGTTTTATAGAAATACTTCTGTTTTTAGAAATTACTTAACTTTGATGAATTTTTACGGGTTGATTAGAGCTGCGCAGACTACAAAAAATGGTTTGGAATGTAAAGGGGAAGTGGCTCTATTATGTGTAATTTTTCTAGATTTTTTATTATAGTTTTAAAGGTTCTAATTGAGTCCGGACGGACTCCGCTTCGACTCCGTTCGGACTCTGCTTTGACTCTGTACGGACTCCGTACGGACTCCATACGGGCTCCGGATTGACTCTGGGTGAGCTCTGGAGGGGAAAACTTAGGCACGTGACTAGGAATACTTAAGCGCTTCTCAAACTCGAAATTGAGAGGGGGAGATACATCATACAGCTTAATCATTAACCACCACGGTCTCATTTTTTATTACTCAACAAATTAAATAAAATTGTAATACCCTTATAACTTTATGTTTTATATATAACATTTTAGAAATACTACTCAACAATTTAAATCAAACTTCATACAGGGTATCTTTAGAAAGGTCTTCATTGCTGGGACTTGATTATTGCTGTCTCATATAAATTCAAATTATTATAAAAACATAAAAGTCTATCTTTTCAGATCTTTCACTGGTACACCTTAATTGTTGTTATCAGTATTTCTTTATCAACAGCCACATTCTTTAAATCTCAATAAGCATTAATTATTTTAGAGTTTCATTATTTTCATCAATCAGATCCAAGTAGATTGGTTAGCTTAGTGATTTAGAATTCCCATTTTGTTATTTTATTGGAAGGACAGGGTTTTCAGCTAAATCCACATATCTCCTCCGGATTCTGCTTACAGCAAGGCGACTGTAAGAGTTTACCTTACCATAGTTGGCGCCCAACGTGGGGTTCGATTTCTCTAGCTTTCTTTAAAGACTTACTTGGATCAAGAACGTTCTTAGCCTGCAAGAGGCTTATTTTCTGGAACTCTAATTGGATTTTTGTTATTGGCCTGCAAGAGGCTTGTTATTTTAACGGTTGTTAACGCTTTTCTTATGTTTTTGGATGTCTTCTACTAGTGGAACTGCTGTGTTGGCTGCTGGTTTACCTGTTAGGGCATCAGTAAGGATTGTATCTTGGGTTGGGCCCAAGTTTTCTGGAGATGATTTAGAAGGATTTTTACATAGGTATGAAACTGCAGCTGCGATTGATGGTGCTTTACCTTTGGATATGGTGAAGCAGATTAGGTTCTTTATTTTGGACAGAGAGGTGGAAAAGGAGGTTATTTCTATGGATGGTTATAAAGATCAAGATTGGAGAAAGCTCAAGATGGAAATGGAAAAAAGGTGGCCAAAAGTTTATTCATTGGAGGATCTAAAGGATATAGCTAGGAAATGGGAATCAAAAGGTGGTGTAACATCTCTGCATCAGTATCATCAGTTTATGGTTGAATTCCAGGTGGTTCTGGATTATTTGTTGGAGTATGAAATTTTATTTCATGATAATGCACCAAAGTATGTTTTTTGGGATGCTATGGGGGAAAAGGTTAAGAAAGATGTTTTGATGGTGCTTATTAATGCGAATTTAATGAAGGATCTCCCAGATGGAGAAACTAGGATTCCTGGTATGGAGGTGCTAAAGAAGGCTATTTTAGAACATCTGGATACTCATAAATCTGTTGATTTGGACTCTGGAAAAGAGGTTTTTCTTGCTCAAGAGATAGAAGAGGGCGGTTTAGAAGAATTAGCTTCTGTTGAATTTTTGGATCAGCCATTCCTGAAGATTTTTTCCAGCCTGAAGATATTATTTTTGTTAACAATTCTGTTGGGAAAGAAGAGATTTTGGAAGATGAAGATATTGCTGTCATTAATGACAAAATTTTGGATGATGGGGATAATTTTGTGTTGAATGATTCGAAATCGGATTTAGAGGATTTCTTGCCTCAGATTTTGTTTTTAGAAGCAGAGACTGTCTGCAATGAAGATATGGATATGGTGGATTTGTTACAATCTCAGGGAGAGATTGTTAAGAAGGATATGGTTTTCCCTGCACTAATAAAGAGTGTAGTGGCATTTGATAATAGAGTGCATAAATTGGATGCACTCATATTTTGGAAAAGGGTTGTTTATTTTTTATGTCCAATGGTAGGACAAATTATGGGGGTTTATTTTTGGGTTTTATGGAATCGGTGGATAAGCCCTTGGGGCAAAATTATGGATTATCTCCAGGGGATATCAAGAATTTAATTCCTCCGAAATGAGGATAAACTACCTAAACTGGGCTGAAATTTTCTTTTATCGTTATGCCTTCAATTTATTCAGGATTCAAATTATTATGGATGCCCTCATTTTTTGGGGTAGCAGGGGCTGATCACTCTAATGTTGTAATCTCTCCTCAGGATGAGATCCCAGATTGCAATAGGTCAGCTCACTTGGAGATAATTCAAGTGGATTCTCAATTATTTTCTGTTAATATTACTTTGGAGTGCAAATATGTTTTGGACTTTTCTATATGTTTGTTGGATTTACCCTGTTTTTCTATTAAATTTAAAAATGGTGAAAATGGCAAAATGGGCCAAATTAGGTTGGATAAAGGTTGGAAGGGTATGTTTTATGACCTCCAGCAAGAGGGTAAACTGCGAAAAACTTATGAAAACCCGATTAAAAATCTCAGTATAATTAAAACACAAAAAAATAATTTTTGTGAAAATGTTATTCCGGACCTCCAGCAAGAGGTTAAACTGAAATTATCTCCTTCTATTATGGGCCTCCAGAAAGAGGTTAAACTGAAATTATCACCTTCTATTTCGGACCTCCAGCAAGAGGGCAAACTGCGAAAAACTTATGAAAACCCGATTAAAAATCTCAGTATAATTAAAACACAAAAAAATAATTTTTGTGAAAATGTTATTCCGGACCTCCAGCAAGAGGTTAAACCGCAATTATCTCCTTCTATTATGGACCTCCAGCAAGAGGGTAAACTGCAAAAATCACATCAAAACCCAATAAAAAATCTCAGTATAATTAAAACACAAAAAAATAATTTTTGTGAAAATTCAATTCCGGTTCTCCAGCAAGAGGTTAAACTGCCAACTTTCTTTACGGGTGATTTATTGTTGGATAAGGGAAGCAAAGGTGATGGAAAATCTGTTTATAAATTAGACGAGGGAAAGGAGAAAAGGGTAAAATTTAAAAATGAAATAAAATATTTTTCTAATTTTTCTTACTCCAATTCTGACGATGAAGAAGATTCATTTGATGAAATTTTTAATGGCGAATCAAAAGTAAATGTTTTACCTCAAGTTTATTTAGATGTGGAGGCAGCCAAATATAAGAAAGTAGCAAATAAAGTTCGACCCATTAATGAACCGCTACCTGCCGAATTAAATCCACCCTTGAGAAGACCAAGGTTATCAAGAGATCCTTATGAAAGTCCCTTGGTAAAGAATCCGCCTGAATTTTCTGAGATGTCAAGAATCACTTTTGAGAGACTGGGTGTTGTTAATTTTGGACCTGATGGTTGGTTGTCTGGAGAAGAGAAGAAGTTGTTGTTGGATGTGATGGTCAAGCGAGAGAAGGCCATTGCTTTTGTAGAAGAGGAGAGGGGTGTGTTGAAGCATTCCTATGGGGAGCCTTACAAGATTCCTGTGGTATGTCATGAACCGTGGCAGCAGAAACCGATTCCTATTCCGGCTGCATTAAAAGAAGCCTATATTGAAGTTGTCAGAGAACGGATTTGCACTGGACTGTATGAGCAATCAACATCAAGTTATTCTAGTCCGGTATTTTGTATCAAGAAACCGAATGGCAAGCTTAGAGTTGTTCATGATCTTAGGGAATTAAATAGGGTTACAATAAAGGATGCTGGGATACCACCTAGTGCTGAGGAGTTTGTTGAAGCGTTTGCAGGGAGAGTGTGTTATGGTTTGGGAGATATTATGGGTGGATATGATGAGAGAGAGTTACATCCGGACTCAAGGCCTCTCACTACATTTGATACGCCACTAGGACGTTTACAGTTAACAAGATTACCTCAAGGAGCAACAAATTCGGTTGCAGTTTATCAAGCTCAGATGGCTTGGATCCTTCAAGACGAAATTCCACAATATTCTGGAATCTTTATAGATGATGGAGGAATTAAGGGACCAACAACCGACTATGATAACCAGGTGTTGGAAGAGAATCCCGGGATACACAAATTCATTTGGGAGTTTTCAATTACTTTAGAAAGAATCTTGTTTCGAATTGAAGAGGCTGGTTTAACTATTTCAGGCTCAAAATTTTCATGTTGTGTTCCAGCCTTAGAAATATTAGGCCATGTGGTATGTAGAGAGGGTAGGATTATGTCCAAGAAGAAAGTTAACAAAATTCAGTCCTGGCCAAGACCCAAGAATACGACCAAAGTTAGAGGGTTTTTAGGCGTTTGCGTATATGTTAGAATGTTTATTAAGGACTTTTCTTCATTGGCAGCTCCATTGAGACGGTTAACGAGAAAGGATGCAGACTGGGAGTGGGATGAAGAGTGTGAGAAGGCATTTGTGAAGTTGAAGGATGTTGTGGGGAAGGATTTAGTCCTGCACAAGTTGGATTATGGAAAAAATGCTGGCAGAATTTATTTAGCAGTTGATTCAAGTCAGATTGCAGCTGGGGCGGTTTTGTCTCAGATGGATAAAGCTGGTTACATCAGGCCAGTTAGGTATGAATCTGTAGTATTTACTGAGGTCGAATCAAGATATTCTCAACCAAAATTGGAATTATGTGGTGTGGCGAAAATACTGAAGAAACTTCAGCATATTTTGTGGGGGCAACATTTTGAGTTGCAAGTGGATGCAAAATCGTTAATCCAGATGATTAATTCCCCAAGTTTACCGAACGCACCCATGACGAGATGGGTAGCTTTTATTCAAAATTTTTTGTTTGATTTAGTTCATAAGCCTGGCAAAACTTTTACTATTCCAGATGGTTTATCAAGGAGACCACCCACAGAAGAAGATTCAGACTCAGAAGAGTTCGATGAAGATAAACCTATTATCAAAGCCAGCACTAAAGGAGCTGAAGACTTTCCATACCTCCCCCATGAGGTTAAACTGGCAGGATTATTGTGTTTAGATTATGATGATGATGACCTCCACCAAGAGGATAAACTGGAAAATAGTTTTTATGTTAATAAAGGTGTTGGAAAAGGTGTAGATAAATTCGGTAGAAAGGAGGTAGAAGAAGATGTGGTGTATGTAGAGGAAGATGGATTGGTAGTGTGGGATAGTAGTAAGTTAAGGAATGGTGTATATGTTGGAGAATTAGAGAATTTAAATAAAAAGGTGGATAAAGAGAAAGAGGTATTTTCAAATACGGTTTACGAAGGATCCAAAGGTTCAGAAGAAAAACGTCAACATAGCTCAATTAAAGATTTATTTAGGGGTCAACGATTATTGGCTCATTCATGTGCAGGTGATATTGGTGATAGAGAAGTCCCTATTGATATTATATTAATCAATTTTCAAGATGAAGTCTGGGGTCAGACTGGTTTTTATTTTTTATTAGTCAAATATTTGTTGACTTTAGAGAGGCCAGAAGATTGTGAAGACGATGAATGGGTGGCTATCAAGAGGAAGTCATCTATGTTTTATTTATCTGGTCAACGTTTAATGAGGAGAAGGTATCCAAATCCTCAAGTAGTTATAACTCAAGAGAAGGGGCAAGAATTAGTTTTGAAATCACTGCATGAAGATCTCGGGCATAGAGGCGTTGGAGAAACGTTTAGAAGAATTTCTTATTGATTTTGGTGGCCTGGCATGAAGATGGCTGTTAAACAGTGGGTTCAGTCATGCGAAGAATGTCAAAGACGAAGTTATTTAAGGCCAAAAGAACCTGGACGCGCGACCGGTAAATATACGCTCTTTGGGAGAGTTAGTTTAGATGCCGTTCATATAAAAGAGGGACGGTATAAATATTTAATTGTGGCCAGAGATGATTTATCTGGTTGGGTAGAGGCAGCGCCTCTTATTAATTTAACTGCCAAAAATGTGGCAGAATTTTTTTTGAATAATTGGGTATATAGGTATGGGGTGATGAAGTTGGTAACGGTAGATGGAGGTCCTGAATTTGGGACAGAGTTTAAAGAGGCCGTATTGAAAGTTGGATCAAAGGTTAGGGTAGCAACCCCATATTATCATGAAGCTGAAGGCATGGTTGAAAGAGGGCATCAAGTTATTAAGGATGCTTTAGTTAAAATGTGTGGGACAAGTGCCGAAAAGTGGAGGCACTATTTACCTTTAGTTTTATTTGCTGATCAAATCACTGCCAAAAGGACAACTGGATTTTCACCTTATGAACTTGTTTTTGGACTGAAAGCAGTTTTACCGGTTGATTTAGAAGCTGAATCATATCTTGGAGTTGACTGGGACACGGTCAAAACTACTGAAGAATTATTGTGTGCAAGAATGATGCAGCTAAAAAAGAAAGAAGAATATTTAGAAAAGGCATATTCGCGGATGATGAAGATCAGAAACCAATCAGTTAGATATTGGGATGAGCGGTTGGCACATCAATTAAGGAAACCTTTGAGCCCAGGTGATATGGTCCTGGTGTATAATAGGAGTTTCGAAATTCAGTGGGGAAAGATGTTTGCAGATAGGTGGAATGGACCGTATAAAATCAAGGAGCAAGTTTCCGGCGGTTCATATGTTTTAGAAGAGTTGGATGGAGTTGTATTGAAGAAGAGGGTAGCGGCTGATCAAATGAAACGGTTCTATCCTAGAGGCACCAGGAGTGCCGAAGTCTTCCTCCGCAATGAGGATAAACTATGATATCTACGAAATTTTATGGATTCCTCCGCAATGAGGATAAACTATGACATTTATGAAATTATATGGATAACTCCTAAATGAGGATAAACTACAATTTTAATGACTTTTATTAAATTTATACCTCCGCAACGAGGATAAACTATGATATCTATGAAATTTTATGGATTCCTCCGCAGCGAGTATAAACTATCTTCTTATTTTTATCAAAAATACTTTACTATCGTTACACTGCATATGGGCGACGAAACTGTGATGAAACATAACGAAATGCAAGAAAACCTTCATTGAAAATTTTCAAAATTTAAAATTCTTAAAATATGGGTGAAGATAGTGTTGGAAAAATTTTAAAAATTTATTGGAAGAAGTGTTCACAGGGGAACCTTCTTAATTAAATATTGGCAAGTGTGGGGGTAATTGATGGGCTGGCTGCTCTATACACAATTACCCCATAATGTTCGTTTCCAAAATTTTCCCTGTTTCTAGTTGAATCCTGGCTTTGTCTTTTAATTATAGGAAGTCCACTAAGACTATAAACTGGAACGAATCAAGAGACACCGCTCTCAACGCCGGATTCAAGATTCTTTTTATTTTATTTTTCTTTTGATTTTTTTTATGTTAGATTGTGATTTCTTTTCTTTAATATATATTATGAATTATTGTAAAGGTGATGCTCACTGGTGGTCTCTAATCATTTTTATAAATTGGAGGGAGCCCACCCAGTGATCATCATTATAAAAATTATCTTCTAAAAACTTTCATTTATTTTCTTTCTTTTCAATTTCTCAAAATTGTGTAACCACATCAAGTTGCACTTGGATGTGGGTATGATGTCGAGGGTATGGCTCATCAAATGGCCGGGGGGCATCTTTTAAAATTTTATTTTAAAATTTTATTTATTTTTTCTGGAATTGGGTGCTGATAAGCTTTAGGAGGTTAAAATTTTAGGTGGTGATGATGCCAAGGAAAGCATAATGGTTAATTAGGTGAAATTTGTGGCGCTTTAACATGGTCTAAAGTTGAAATTATTATTGGAAGCCTGGCAAAAGTATTTTATGGGTTTGCTGTATAGCAAAGTTTGAAAATTGTGATGAAGGAATCTGAAGTTAGGATGGTAGTTGGATTTTAGGGAATGATTTTTTTAGTGCCTCATAGTTAGGCCATTTTTTTTGGTGTGAAGCTTGGAGGACCTTATGGCGAGATTGGAATCATAGAATTCGGCTCAGTGGGGGGCCCTATGAGGTTGGAATCAGGAGTATTCGGCTCATAGGAAGATCCACTCTCTCAATGCTGTGACAAGAAGGAAGACTGGTATATGGGAGTCTGAAGGGATTCAAACCTTGCTCTCAGTAGCGGAATCATCATAAGATTTATATTATTTTATGTTATATCAAGCCAGAGAAGAAGAAAGATCATTTTTTATTATAAAGATTTAAAAGAAGACCAGCTAAAACAAATTTATCTAATTATTTTATTAGAAAAGATAATTCTTTTGGAATTGCTCAACCACTTATGCAAAGTTATAAGAATGGGGACATTCTCAATTGGAGGGAGGATGTGGTAGCCTACAGTTTAGTATGGCACCTAAGTATGTAAATGGAGTTATTATGGCGTGCAAGATTGGTGTTATTACTTTTTTATAAAAGGGTTTTATTTAATTTATTTGAGTTTTAAATATGAAGAAATTGGTCACGAGCGAATGCCTACACAAAAACAATTTATTTTACGGAGAAAACTTATTTTTACGGTCTGAAGAATTTATAAGTATCAAGTCGAGTCACTCAAGAACCTTGGGAAATTTTCCCAGAATTTTTACTATTTTTCTTATATTTTTTTAAAATGAATTTTAAAGTTTTATAGAAATACTTACGTTTTTAGAAATTACATAACTTTGATGAATTTTCACGGGGTGATTAGAGCTGCGCAGACTACGAAAAATAGTTTGGAATGTAAAGGGGAAGTGGCTCTATTATGTGTAATTTTTCTAGATTTTTTATTATAGTTTTAAAGGTTCTAATTGAGTCCGGACGGACTCCGCTTCGACTCCGTACGGACTCCGTTCGGACTCCGCTTTGACTCCGTACGGACTCCGTTCGGACTCCGCTTTGACTCCGTACGGACTCCGTTCGGACTCCGCTTTGACTCCGTACGGACTCTGTTCGGACTCCGGATTGACTCTGGGTGAGCTCTGGAGGGGAAAACTTAGGCACGTGACTAGGAATACTTAAGCGCTTCTCAAACTCGAAATTGAGAGGGGGGGATACATCATACAGCTTAATCATTAACCACCACGGTCTCATTTTTTATTACTCAACAAATTAAATAAAATTGTAATACCCTTATAACTTTATATTTTATATATAAAATTTTAGAAATACTACTCAACAATTTAAATCAAACTTCATACAGGGTATCTTTAGAAAGGTCTTCATTGCTGGGACTTGATTATTGCTGTCTCATATAAATTCAAATTATTATAAAAACATAAAAGTCAATCTTTTCAGATCTTTCACTGGTACACCTTAATTGTTGTTATCAGTATTTCTTTATCAACAGCCACATTCTTTAAATCTCAATAAGCGTTAATTATTTTAGAGTTTCATTATTTTCATCAATCAGATCCAAGTAGATTGGTTAGCTTAGTGATTTAGAATTCCCATTTTGTTATTTTATTGGAAGGACGGTGTTTTCAGCTAAATCCACATATCTCCTCCGGATTCTGCTTACAGCAAGGCGACTGTAAGAGTTTACCTTACCATACCGGTATGCATTTGGCACACAAGTTTTTGCTATACTTATAATATTAATAATATAATGGTGACAAAAATTAATCAAATGATAAATATGAGTGAGGCACAAAGGTCAAATACCAATTAATCAATAGTTCTTTTTAATATTATAAATTTTTTGATTAAATAAAATGGTAATAATGAATTATATTTTTCATCCACAATTCCACTCTAATGATTCCCACTGCACAAAAAGGGTTCACTTGGTCCTTTCTTTACTGCTTGTGCATATATTTTATTGCCCACAGTACTACAATTTTTTGTAGTGATTATCCCACATCTGATTCAGGAATATTTTTAAACAATATAAGTTTTTTTTAAAGAAGACCTTATCATATCCAATATCCCACAAAAAATACAACCTGTTTTTGTATTAAAGCCCGTTAATTATTAAGAAATTGTTAAAATAATTAGATTAGACCCTGGCACAGCTAGATCCATACCAACCAACCTAAAGTCTTTTCAATATTGAAAACAATTAAATAAAATTATGATATCATACTAAATTATGGGCACCAACCATAATTCAGCACTTCTCATTTGCTCTGCTACAAAATGAGTGCATGTAGCATTTTTCTAATGTCGGACTGTTTTTCTTCCTTCCCTCACACCTTTAGTCCAGAATGAAAATTTAGTATGAGTTTTGGTCAAAATGGTTTGCCAGTGTTATCTGTATGCAATATGAATTCATATTGCATATTTCTATTTATGCATAAAATATACTTGTTAAGCATCATTTTTTTTGCATTTTTCAATCATTATGCATATTTATGCATATTCATATACATATTCATTATAAAGATTTATATGCATATAAATATATTTTATTCATATACGTATATGCACCTTTTTTTTGCATATTCAATATGCATATTTTTAATGCATATTCAATATGCATATTTTTATGCATATTTTTATGCATATTCAATATGCATATTTTTTATGCATAATCACTATGCATATTTTTATGCATATTTTTTATTCATATTTATTCTTCATAGTCATTATGCATACACTTTGGATAGGCAATTCACATCAATTTTTAGCATGCAATAAGTATCCACCATGCAAATTCAAATGCATATGCATCTATATCATACACGCAACATATATTCAAGTTTAATATTTGAATATTAAGGTATGCTAAGTGATGTTGTTCAACCTTTTGCCAAACCTGAGATTAACTGATGTTCAATGTGGTTCTTAAGCTCTGCTCAAGGAGGGATTGTTCTGGATTCAATCTGTGACAGTTTATTTTTTCAATGTTTTTTCATCAGATTTAAAAACATCTTTCTGACAGTTTCAGGATGGTTTCCCAACAGTTTCCTGACAAATTCCTAATAGTTTCAAAAAGAGGGAACTGCTAGCAGTTCACCCCCAGATTTCCCGTGGTGACTTTTATCAAAGTTTACTATCAGATATAAGCAAGTGCTCATATCTTCAACATTCTGATTCCTAAGTTTTACAGATTATGAGACCGGAGTTTAACCACTAAGCATCTAGTTTTCTTTAATACATGGTTCTCACCTTCCAATTACAAATGCAATCAACTACCAACGCCCTTGCAGACATGTCTCTTACAAATGGTATTCCTCTTCTTAATAAAGATAATTACCAAATATGGTCATTCCAAATGCGCAGCTTATTTCTGCAACAAAATAAATTCATCATTGTGGTCTTGAACAAAGCTGCTCCCGAAGGAGATGAAGAAAAATCAAAAATTATTGTCTTCGCCTTCAAAAAGCTTTGGGTGTTATCACTCAATTTTTAGACCCGTATCATCTTCAGTGCTTTCTCAATTCTCAAACTGAGAGTCATCTGCACTTGTTATGGAAAGCACTCTCTGACCATTATCACTCTTCCTGTGAATCAAACCAGATGCACGTTATGGTAAGGTAAACTCTTACAGTCGCCTTGCTGTAAGCAGAATCCGGAGGAGATATGTGGATTTAGCTGAAAACCCCGTCCTTCCAATAAAAATAACAAAATGGGAATTCTAAATCACTAAGCTAACCAATCTACTTGAATCCGATTGATAAAAATAATGAAACTCTAAAATATTTAACGCTTATTGAGATTTAAAGAAAGTGGCTGTTGATAAAGAAATACTGATAACAACAATTAAGGTGTACCAGTGAAAGATCTGAAAAGATTGACTTTTATGTTTTTATAATAATTTAAGTTTTTATGAGACAGCAATAATCAAGTCCCAGTGATGAAGACCTTTCTAAAGATACCCTGTATGAAGTGTTATTTAAACTGTTGAATTGTATTTCTAAAATGTTATGTAAAAATAATAATGTTATAAGGGTATTACAAGTTATTTTAATTTGTTGAGTAATAAAAAATGAGACTGTAGTGGTTAAAGATTAAGCTGTATGATGTGTCCCCCCTCTCAATTTCGAGTTTGAGAAGCGCTTAAGTATTCCTAGTCACGTTGTGGTAGCCTAAAGTTTAGTACGGCACCTAAGTACGTAAATGGAGTTATTACGGCGTGCAAGATTGGCGTTATTATTTTTTTTATAAAAAGGGTTTTATTTAATTTATTTGAGTTTTAAATATGAAGAAATTGGTCACGAGCGAATGCCTACACGAAAACAATTTATTTTACGGAGAAAACTTATTTTTACGGTCTAAAAAATTTATAAGTATTAAGTCGAGTCACTCAAGAACCTTGGGAAATTTTCCCAGAATTTTTACTATTTTTCTTAAATTTTTAAATGAATTTTAAAGTTTTATAGAAATATTTACATTTTCAAAAATTACTTAACTTTGATGAATTTTCACGGGGTAATTAGAGCTGCGCGGACTACGAAAATTAGTTTGGTATGTAAAGGGGAAGTAGCTCTATTATGTGTAATTTTTCTAGATTTTTTATTATAGTTTTAAGGTTCTAAATTGAGTCCGGAAGTCCGGACGGACTCCGTTTCGACTCCGTACGGACTCCGTACGGACTCCGCTTTGACTCCGTACGGACTCCGTACGGACTCCGTTCCGGCTCCGTACGGACTCCGTACAGGCTCCGGATTGACTCTGGAAGAGCTCTGGAGGGGAAAACTTAGGCACGTGACTAGGAATACTTAAGCGACTCTCAAACTCGAAATTGAGGGGGGGGACACATCATACAGCTTAATCATTAACCACCACGGTCTCATTTTTTATTACTCAACAAATTAAAATAACTTGTAATACCCTTATAACATTTATTATTCTTACATAACATTTTAGAAATACAATTCAACAATTTAAATAACACTTCATACAGGGTATCTTTAGAAAGGTCTTCTTCACTGGGACTTGATTATTGCTGTCTCATAAAAATTTAAATTATTATAAAAACATAAAAGTCAATCTTTTCAGATCTTTCACTGGTACACCTTAATTGTTGTTATCAGTATTTCTTTATCAACAGCCACTTTCTTTAAATCTCAATAAGCGTTAATTATTTTAGAGTTTCATTATTTTTATCAATCAGATCCAAGTAGATTGGTTAGCTTAGTGATTTAGAACACCTACTTTGTTATTTTTATTGGAAGGACGGGGTTTTCAGCTAAATCCACATATCTCCTCCGGATTCTGCTTACAGCAAGGCGACTGTAAGAGTTTACCTTACCATAGTTGGCGCCCAACGTGGGGTTCGATTTCTCTAGCTTTCTTTAAAAGACTTACTTGGATCAAGAACGTTATTAGCCTGCAAGAGGCTTATTTTCTGGAACTCTAATTGGATTTTAGTTATTGGCCTGCAAGAGGCTTGTTATTTTATCGATTGTTAACGCTTTTCATTACTTATTGGGATGTCTTCTTCTGCTGTTGCTTCTGGATCTTCTAACCCTCTTACTCCCTCAGTTAGAATTGTTTCTTGGGATGGCCCAAAGTTTGATGGGGAGGAGGTTAAATGGTTCATTAGCAGGTATGAAGCTGCTGCTGCTGTTGATGGTGCTTCTCATGTGGATATGGTGAAGCAAGTTAGATTTTTTATTGCCGATAGGGAGGTGGAAAAAGAGGTTATTGCTATGCAGGCATTCAAGGACAAGGATTGGGTTAAGCTTTCTAAAGCTATGGTTGATAGATGGGGTGTTAGGTTTACTATGATGGACCTCAACAAAATTGTAGGTGACTGGCAAGCTAAAGGTGGTGTTTCTTCAATGGTGGACTTCAAAAAACTTTGTGTTCAGTTTGATGAAGTGGTAGAATATCTTATTTTGGTGGATGAATTAGTGCATGAAAATCAAGCAAAAGATTTGTTTTGGTCAGCATGCAGTAGGGATATTCGAATGGACGTCTTGAAGGATCTCTCAAGAAAGAATTTAATGAAGGAACTGCCAAACGGTGAGCAGAAGTTACCGGCTCTGGAGGTTATTAAAGAGAACATCCAAGCCCATCTAAAGTTATTAGCGTTGGACAAGTATCAAGAGTCTTGCACTCAATATGTCAGTAAGGTTAGCGAAGTTTTGGCCGAGAACAACGATATTATGGTCAAAGCCCAGGAGGCCAAGAAGGCACAAATGGGTGTTCCTGCTGCAAAAGTTGAGGGCAATGTAGACAACAAGATGGTCGATCACTTGGCCGATTTAACGAAACAATTAAAAATATTTGTTCAAGAAACCCAGAAGGCCAATAAGGCCCCAATCGCTTCTTCGTCGACGTCGACTTCTTATCAGTCCAGAGGTTATGAACGTCGAAATTATAATGGCAATAACAACGGTAACCGCTTCCCAGGCAATGGGAGAAATGGTGGGAATGGTGGTAATGGATATAGAGGTGGCTACGATGAGCCAAAGGTGTGCTCCTATTGTAATAGGAGGGGTCACAGAGCAACAGTTTGTTTTGCTCTTGATAAGGATATGGATGCTGGGCGAGTTTTATTTGATGGTAAAGTCTATAAATTTCCCGATGGTTCGTTCATCAAGCCCAGTGATGGACAGTCTCCTTCTGATTTGGTCAGAAGAAGTTTAACGGCTGAAAGGAGAGCCAGATTTGAAGAGGTGACGGATGAAGATGTTAATGCCAAGAGTGGCAAAAATGGTAATGGTAATGGTGGTAAAGCTGACAAGGGCAAGGAGAAAGAGGTCAGTAAAGCCACATTTTCTACTTCTTTTGGTGGTTTAGAGCTGGCGACGGTTGCCCAGGTGGAGGGTAGCTGTATGGCTGGCGAATACGATGTTAATGCTGCTAGAAGAGCAGCTGCTACTAAGGCGAAAAGTAGCATTCAGAGCCAATTGAGGGCTAATCCTGGCAAGGCCAATAACAAAGTGAACCCTTACTCTAAGGACAAGAATTCTAGTGCTCAAACTGCCGCCAACAAATTGAACCCTTACTCTAAGGACGAATTATATAAAATGCAGAAGGGGATTGCTGATATGGGGCCCCCTAGTTATGGCAAGTTTGATTTAAATGGTGAGCCTATGCCAGAGGATGATTCGGATTCTGAGGAGGACGTACCGTTGGCGTCTCTACCCAGACCAAGTTTTAGCGGTCCCATCCCAATGGAGGGAGTAAGAAGGACTAGCGATGGATCAGGATTAGTGCAAGAAGCTGGTGATGGAGTTAGGGTTATAGAAAGTGAAGATGTTATAATGGGGGGTGAAGATGGCTCGGTTGGACCTCAAGAGGTACCCAGGGCCAAGGTTGTTAAATCAAAGGTCCAGTATGAGCGGCCAGTAGTTTCTGGTCAAGCTAATGCGATGGACGCAGTTTTGAATAGGGTGAATCAACTGCAGATTCCCTTATCTTTGGGGGAGTTATTTACGATTAGTCCGGCGCTTGCTGAAAAGCAAAAGAAGCATTTGACGAGGCGTCGGGTTTCCACTGGAGAGGTGGAATATATTTGTGAAAATGCTGAAAAGTTTGGGGAAGATGTAGATACACATTTTTCCGCTCCCCTGGGTTACCTGGTGGTAACTCTAAATGGTAAAGAAGTAAAGGCCTTGGTCGATTCAGGGTCTCAAATTAATTTAATTTCATTGGAGCAAGCGACGAGTATAGGCTTGCCAATTAAAAGTGGAACTGGGGGAAACCTCAGAGGTATTGGAGGGCATGCAACAGAGCTGATGGGTACAGCTGAGCATGTCAGGTTAGGCATTGGTGGATCTGTTGGTAAGGTTCACTTTTATGTGGCCAGAGGAGCAGTCAAAACTGTTCTTGGTGGTCCTTTTTTGATGGATTTTGAGGCCAGGATAGGGTATCAAGCTGGCATGGGGATTAGTTTGGAGATTACTGGTGAAGATATGCGGAGGTTACATATGCGGTTAGCGCCTCCTGGAGATGAAGGTTGGGAAACACGGCCAGGGATTACTACTCTGTGCCAGTGTTGTGTTTGCACCAAGAAGCGGCATATAAAACGGACGGCTTCTGGTGAATTATGTTTGTTGAAAAGGGATGAATGCCCTCATTTTTTGGGGTAGCAGGGGCTGATCGCTCTAATGTTGTAATCTCTCCTCAGGATGAGATCCCGGATTGCAATAGGTCAGCTCACTTGGAGATAATTCAAGTGGATTCTCAATTATTTTCTGTTAATATTACTTTGGAGTGCAAATACGTTTTGGACTTTTCTATATGTTTATTGGATTTACCCGGTTTTTCTATTAAATTTAAAAATGGTAAAAAAGGCAAAATGGGCCAAATTAGGTTGGATAAAAATTGGAAGGGTATGTTTTATGGCCTCCAGCAAGAGGTTAAACTGCAATTATCTCCTTCTATTACGGACCTCCAGCAAGAGGGTAAACTGCGAAAATCTCATCAAAACCCGATTAAAAATCTTAGTATAATTAAAACACAAAAAAATAATTTTTGTGAAAATGTTATTCCGGACCTCCAGCAAGAGGTTAAACTGCAATTATCTCCTTCTATTACGGACCTCCAGCAAGAGGGTAAACTGCGAAAATTACATCAAAACTCGATTAAAAATCTCAGTATAAGTAAAACACAAAAAAATAATTTTTGTGAAAATTCTATTATGGGCCTCCAGCAAGAGGTTAAACTGCAATTATCTCCTTCTATTTTGGACCTCCAGCAAGAGGGTAAACTGCGAAAATCTCATCAAAATCAAATAAAAAATCTCGGTATAAATAAAACACAAAAAAATAATTTTTGTGAAAATTCAATTCCGGTCCTCCAGCAAGAGGTTAAACTGCCAACTTTCTTTACGGGTGATTTACTGTTGGATAAGGGAAGCAAAGGTGTTGGAAAATCTGTTTATAAATTAGACGAGGGAAAGGAGAAAAGTGTAAAATTTAAAAATGAAATAAAATATTTTTCTAATTTTTCTTATTCTGATTCTGGCGATGAAGAAGATTCATTTGATGAAAGTTTTAATGGCGATACAAAAGAAAATGTTTTACCTCAAGTTAATTTAGATGTGGACGCAGCCAAATATAAGAAAGTAGCAAATAAAGTTCGACCTATTAATGAACCGCTACCTGCTGAATTAAATCCACCTTTGAGAAGACCAAGGTTATCAAGAGATCCTTATGAAAGTCCCTTGGTAAAGAATCCGCCTGAATTTTCTGAGACGTCAAGAATCACTTTTGAGAGACTGGGTGTTGTTAATTTTGGACCTGATGGTTGGTTGTCTGGAGAAGAGAAGAAGTTGTTGTTGGATGTGATGGTCAAGCGAGAGAAGGCCATTGCTTTTGAAGAAGAGGAGAGGGGTGTGTTGAAGCATTCCTATGGGGAGCCTTACAAGATTCCTGTGGTATGTCATGAACCGTGGCAGCAGAAACCGATTCCTATTCCGGCTGCATTGAAAGAAGCTTATATCGAAGTTGTCAGAGAACGGATACGCACTGGACTGTATGAGCAATCAACGTCAAGTTATTCTAGTCCGGTATTTTGTATCAAGAAACCGAATGGCAAGCTTAGAGTAGTTCATGATCTTAGGGAATTAAATAGGGTTACAATAAAGGATGCTGGGATACCGCCTAGTGCTGAGGAGTTTGTTGAAGCGTTTGCAGGGAGAGTGTGTTATGGTTTGGGAGATATTATGGGTGGATATGATGAGAGAGAGTTACATCCGGACTCAAGGCCTCTCACTACATTCGATACGCCACTTGGACGTTTACAGTTAACAAGATTACCTCAAGGAGCAACCAATTCGGTTGCAGTTTATCAAGCTCAGATGGCTTGGATCCTTCAAGATGAAATTCCACAATATGCTGGAATCTTTATAGATGATGGAGGAATTAAGGGACCAACAACCGACTATGATAACCAGGTGTTGGAAGAGAATCCCGGGATACGCAAATTCATTTGGGAGTTTGCAATTACTTTAGAAAGAATCTTGTTTCGAATTGAAGAGGCTGGTTTAACTATTTCAGGATCAAAATTTTCTTGTTGTGTGCCAGCCTTAGAAATATTAGGCCATGTGGTATGTAGAGAGGGTAGGATTATGTCCAAGAAGAAAGTTAACAAAATTCAGTCCTGGCCAAGACCCAAGAATACGACCGAAGTTAGAGGGTTTTTAGGCGTTTGTGTATATGTTAGAATGTTTATTAAGGACTTTTCTTCATTGACAGCTCCATTGAGACGGTTAACGAGAAAGGATGCAGACTGGGAGTGGGATGAAGAGTGTGAGAAGGCGTTTGTGAAGTTGAAGGAGGTTGTAGGGAAGGATTTAGTCCTGCACAAGTTGGATTATGGAAAAGATGCTGGTAGAATTTATTTAGCAGTTGATTCAAGTCAGGTTGCAGCTGGGGCGGTTTTGTCTCAGATGGATAAAGCTGGTTACATCAGGCCAGTTAGGTATGAATCTGTAGTATTTACTGAGGTCGAATCAAGATATTCTCAACCAAAATTGGAATTATGTGGTGTGTCAAAAATACTGAAGAAACTTCAGCATATTTTGTGGGGGCAACATTTTGAGTTGCAAGTGGATGCGAAATCGTTAATCCAGATGATTAATTCCCCAAGTTTACCAAACGCACCCATGACGAGATGGGTAGCTTTTATACAACATTTTTCATTTGATTTAGTTCATAAGCCTGGCAAAACTTTTACTATGCCAGATGGTTTATCAAGGAGACCACCCACTGAAGAAGATTCAGACTCAGAAGAGTTCAATGAAGATATACCTATTATCAAAGCCAGCACTAAAGGAGCTGAAGACTTTCCATACCTCCCCCATGAGGTTAAACTGGCAGGACTATTGTGTTTAGATTATGATGAAGATGACCTCCACCAAGAGGATAAACTGGAAAATAGTTTTTATGTTAATAAAGGTGTTGGAAAAGGTGTAGATAAATTCGGCAGAGAGGAGGTAGAAGAAGATGTGGTGTATGTAGAGGAAAATGGATTGGTAGTGTGGGATAGTAGTAAATTAAGGAATGGTGTATATGTTGGAGAATTAGAGAATTTAAATAAAAAGGTGGATAAAGAGAAAGAGGTATTTTTGAATACGGTTTTCGAAGGATCCAAAGGTTCAGAAGAAAAACGTCGACATAGCTCGATTAAAAATTTATTTAGGGGTCAACGATTATTGGCTCATTCATGTGCAGGTGATATTGGTGATAGAGAAGTCCCTATTGATGTTATATTAATCGATTTTCAAGATGAAGTCTGGGGTCAGACTGGTTTTTATTTTTTGTTAGTCAAATATTTGTTGACTTTAGAGAGGCCAGAAGAGTGTGAAGACGATGAATGGGTGGCTATCAAGAGGAAGTCATCTACGTTTTACCTATCTGGTCGACGTTTAATGAGGAGGAGGTATCCAAATCCTCAAGTAGTTATAACTCAACAGAAGGGGCAAGAATTAGTTTTGAAATCACTGCATGAAGATCTCGGGCATAGAGGCGTTGGAGAAACATTTAGAAGAATTTCTGATCGATTTTGGTGGCCTGGCATGAAGATGGCTGTTAAACAGTGGGTTCAGTCATGCGAAGAATGTCAAAGACGAAGTTATTTAAGGCCAAAAGAATCTGGACGCGCGACCGGTGAATATACGCTCTTTGGAAGAGTTAGTTTAGATGCCGTTCATATAAAAGAGGGACGGTATAAATATTTAATTGTGGCCAGAGATGATTTATCTGGTTGGGTAGAGGCAGCGCCTCTTATTAATTTAACTGCCAAAAATGTGGCAGAATTTTTTTTGAATAATTGGGTATATAGGTATGGGGTGATGAAGTTGGTAACGGTAGATGGAGGTTCTGAATTTGGGACAGAGTTTAAAGAGGCCGTATTGAAAGTTGGATCAAAGGTTAGGGTAGCAACCCCATATTATCCTGAAGCTGAAGGCATGGTTGAAAGAGGGCATCAAGTTATTAAGGATGCTTTAGTTAAAATGTGTGGGACAAGTGCCGAAAAGTGGAGGCACTATTTACCTTTAATTTTATTTGCTGATCGAATCACTGCCAAAAGGACGACCGGATTTTCACCTTATGAACTTGTTTTTGGACAGAAAGCAGTTTTACCGGTTGATTTAGAAGCTGAATCATATCTTGGAGTTGACTGGGACACGGTCAAAACTACTGAAGAATTATTGTGTGCAAGAATGATGCAGCTAGAAAAGAAAGAAGAATATTTAGAAAAGGCATATTCGCGGATGATGAAGATCCGAAATCAATCAGTTAGATATTGGGATGAGCGGTTGGCACATCGATTAAGGAAACCTTTGAACCCAGGTGATATGGTCCTGGTGTATAATAGGAGTTTGGAAAGTCAGTGGGGAAAGATGTTTGCAGATAGGTGGAATGGACCGTATAAAATCAAGGAGCAAGTTTCCGGCGGTTCATATGTGCTAGAAGAGTTGGATGGAGTTGTATTGAAGAAGAGGGTAGCTGCCGATCAAGTGAAACGGTTCTATCCTAGAGGCACCAGGAGTGCCGAAGTCTTCCTCCGCAATGAGGATAAACTATGAAATTTCTTAAATTTTATCAACTCCGAAATGAGGATAAACTACAATTTTAATGACTTTTATTAAATTTATACCTCCGCAACGAGGATAAACTATAATACCAACAAAATCTTATCAACCTCCGCAATGAGGATAAACTATATTCTTTATATCAAAATGCTTTACTGTCGTTACACTGCATATGGGCGATGAAACTATGATGAAACTTAACGAAATTCAAGAAGACCTTCTTTGAAATTTTCAAAAATTAAAAATTCTTAAAATATGGGTGAAGATAGTGTTGGAAAAATTTTAAAATTTATTGGAAGAAGTGTTCACAGGGGAACCTTCTTAATTTAATATTGGCAAGTGTGGGGGTAATTGATGGGCTGGCTGCTCTATACACAATTACCCCATAATGTTCGTTTCCAAAATTTTCCCTGTTTCTAGTTGAATCCTGGCTTTGTCTTTTAATTTTAGGAAGTCCACTAAGACTATAAACTGGAACGAATCAAGAGACACCGCTCTCAACGCCGGATTCAAGATTTTTTTTATTTTAATTTTGTTTTTGATTTTTTATGATAGATTGTGATTTCTTTTCTTTAATATATATTATGAATTATTGTAAAGGTGATGCTCACTGGTGGTCTCTAATCATTTTTATAAATTGGAGGGAGCCCACCCAGTGATCATCATTATAAAAATTATCTTCTAAAAACTTTCATTTATTTTCTTTTCTTTTCAATTTCTCAAAATTGTGTAACCACATCAAGTTGCACTTGGATGTGGGTATGATGTCGAGGGTACGGCTCATCAAATGGCCGCGGGGCATCTTTTAAAATTTTAATTTTGATAATTCTTTTTTATTACTTCTTTACACATTCATTTATCTTTCTTTAAAAATTAAATTTTAAATTTTATTTCTAAACTATCTTTTCTAAAATCTTTTATTTTAAATTTAAAAAAAAAAAAATAAAATAAAATAAAATAAAAATGAAAATAAAAATAAAAATAAAAAAAAAATAAAATAAATAAAATTAAAAATAAATAAATAAAAAATAAAATAAAAATAAAATAAAAATAAATAAATAAAAATAAAATAATAAATAAAAAAAAAAAAATAAAATAAAAATAAAAATTAATTAATTAAATCAAAATCATTATTATATTTCTTAGTTTTATTTTTTTTAGTTTTCATTCTTTTTAGTTTTATTCATTTAGTTTAGACAGGAAACAGGGTCTAGGAGAACTCAATACCAATGGGATTTTACTTCAAGATATCTGTTAGTCCTCCAAGACTTTAAACTGGCTATTTTTCAAGACTTTCATTAAGGATAATTTTCTTTATCTTGACATCTGTTAGTCCTCCAAGACTTTAAACTGGCTACTGTTCAAGACGTTCTTTAAGGTTTTTTACACGTATTTTGGAGCTGTTAGTCCTCCAAGACTTTAAACTGGCTACTTTTCAAGACTTTCTTTAAGGTTTTATACGAATTTTGGAGCTGTTAGTCCTCCAAGACTTTAAACTGGCTAATTTTCAAGACTATTGTTAAAATTTTTTATTGGATTTGTTAGGTCCACCAAGACCTTAAACTGGAGAGTTATCAAATGTTAGGTCCACCAAGACCTTAAACTGGACTGTTATCAAGCTGTTGGGTCCACCATGACCTAAAACTGGATTTCTTATCGATTAAATGTTTGGTCCACCATGACTTTAAACTGGTAGTTCATTTATTGTTTAGTCCACTATGACTTTAAACTGGAAAATTAATATCTGCAGGATAATTCAACATTTGTTGGACCACTATGGCCTTATACGGGATTACTTGTCGATCAAATGTTTGGTCCACTATGACATTAAACTGGATTATCAAATTTATTCAATCTTTGGTCAAGCCTAGGCCTTACTTAGGAATATATCAAGATATTTATGCACTTAAACGATCTTTGGTCCACCAAGACCATAAACTGGCAATCGATTATATGTTTGGTCCACCAAGACTTTAAACTGGAATGTCAATCTTGTTTGGATAACTCAATTCAATCTTTTAATTTATCACTGTCCACTAAGACTCTAAACTGGTTATTCAATTATTTCTGGAATTGGGTGTTAATAAGCTTTAGGAGGCTAAAATTTTAGGTGGTAATGATGCTAAAGAAAGCATAATGGTTAATTAGGTGAAATTTGTGGCGCTTTAACATGGTCTAAAGTTAATATTATTATTGGAAGCCTGGCAAAAGTATTTTATGGGTTTGCTGTATAGCAAAGTTTGAAAATTGTGATGAAGGAATCAGAAGTTAGGATGGTAGTTGGATTTTAGGGAATGATTTTTTTTAGTGCCTCATAGTTAGGCCATTTTTTTTTGGTGTGAAGCTTGGAGGACCTTATGGCGAGATTGGAATCATAGAATTCGGCTCAGTGGGGGGCCCTATGAGATTGGAATCAGGAGTATTCGGCTCATAGGAAGATCCACTCTCTCAATGCTGTGACAAGAAGGAAGACTGGAATATGGGAGTCTGAAGGGATTCAAACCTTGCTCTCAGTAGTGGAATCATCACAAGATTTATATTATTTTATTTTATGTTATATCAAGCCAGAGAAGAAGAAAGAACGTTTTTTTTATTATAAAGATTTATAAGAAGACCAGCTAAAACAAATTTATCAAATTATTTTATTAGACAAGATAATTCTTTTGGAATTGCTCAACCACTTATGCAAAGTTTTAAGAATGGGGACATTCTCGATTGGAGGGAGGATGTGGTAGCCTAAAGTTTAGTACGGCACCTAAGTACGTAAATGGAGTTATTACGGCGTGCAAGATTGGCGTTATTATTTTTTTTATAAAAAGGGTTTTATTTAATTTATTTGAGTTTTAAATATGAAGAAATTGGTCACGAGCGAATGCCTACACGAAAACAATTTATTTTACGGAGAAAACTTATTTTTACGGTCTAAAAAATTTATAAGTATTAAGTCGAGTCACTCAAGAACCTTGGGAAATTTTCCCAGAATTTTTACTATTTTTCTTAAATTTTTAAATGAATTTTAAAGTTTTATAGAAATATTTACATTTTCAAAAATTACTTAACTTTGATGAATTTTCACGGGGTAATTAGAGCTGCGCGGACTACGAAAATTAGTTTGGTATGTAAAGGGGAAGTAGCTCTATTATGTGTAATTTTTCTAGATTTTTTATTATAGTTTTAAGGTTCTAAATTGAGTCCGGAAGTCCGGACGGACTCCGTTTCGACTCCGTACGGACTCCGTACGGACTCCGCTTTGACTCCGTACGGACTCCGTACGGACTCCGTTCCGGCTCCGTACGGACTCCGTACGGGCTCCGGATTGACTCTGGAAGAGCTCTGGAGGGGAAAACTTAGGCACGTGACTAGGAATACTTAAGCGACTCTCAAACTCGAAATTGAGGGGGGGGACACATCATACAGCTTAATCATTAACCACCACGGTCTCATTTTTTATTACTCAACAAATTAAAATAACTTGTAATACCCTTATAACATTTATTATTCTTACATAACATTTTAGAAATACAATTCAACAATTTAAATAACACTTCATACAGGGTATCTTTAGAAAGGTCTTCTTCACTGGGACTTGATTATTGCTGTCTCATAAAAATTTAAATTATTATAAAAACATAAAAGTCAATCTTTTCAGATCTTTCACTGGTACACCTTAATTGTTGTTATCAGTATTTCTTTATCAACAGCCACTTTCTTTAAATCTCAATAAGCGTTAATTATTTTAGAGTTTCATTATTTTTATCAATCAGATCCAAGTAGATTGGTTAGCTTAGTGATTTAGAACACCTACTTTGTTATTTTTATTGGAAGGACGGGGTTTTCAGCTAAATCCACATATCTCCTCCGGATTCTGCTTACAGCAAGGCGACTGTAAGAGTTTACCTTACCATAACGTGCCTAAGTTTTCCCCTCCAGAGCTCTTCCAGAGTCAATCCGGAGCCCGTACGGAGTCCGTACGGAGTCAAAGCGGAGTCCGTACGGAGTCCGTACGGAGTCGAAACGGAGTCCGTCCGGACTTCCAGACTCAATTTAGAACCTTAAAACTATAATAAAAAATCTAGAAAAATTACACATAATAGAACTACTTCCCCTTTACATACCAAACTAATTTTCGTAGTCTGCGCAGCTCTAATTACCCCGTGAAAATTCATCAAAGTTAAGTAATTTTTGAAAACGTAAATATTTCTATAAAACTTTAAAATTCATTTAAAAATATAAGAAAAATAGTAAAAATTCTGGGAAAATTTCCCAAGGTTCTTGAGTGACTCGACTTAATACTTATAAATTTTTCAGTCGGTAAAAATAAGTTTTCTCCGTAAAATAGATTGTTTTCGTGTAGGCATTCGCTCGTGACCAATTTCTTCATATTTAAAACTCAAATAAATTAAATAAAACCCTTTTTATAAAAAATAATAACGCCAATCTTGCACGCCGTAATAACTCCATTTACGTATTTAGGTGCCGTACTAAACTTTAGGCTACCACATCCTCCCTCCAATCGAGAATGTCCCCATTCTTAAAACTTTGCATAAGTGGTCGAACACAATATTCATCTTTAACCTTCAACCACCATCTTCTTTAATCAACTATAAAATTCATCTTCATCAATATGTCTTCCAAAGAACTTGTCGCTCCATGTGAACTCTGCGCTCGATACCAGGTACCTTGTTTAATGTCCAACCCTAATCTTCCTGGCAGAACAGCTTGCGACTTATGCCGTGTAAAAAAAGTCAAATGCAACCGGCCAATAGTTCCTTCTAAAACAAACGTATATTTAGGACCAACAGCTCTTCCTGATCCCTCAACTTCTAAAAAGCGATCCAAAATTCCTGTCTTCTTAAAACAAATAAGATCAAAAACAGCTTCAAAAGTTCAATCTTCATCAACGGATCCCGGCCTAATTTTGCCTTCAAAAGATCCTAATCCTATAACGCCAGTACCCCCAACTAACTTTGCTGAGACTATGTTTCCTGGCTCTAAATGTAAGACCCTATTTATCTTACTAAAAAAAAACTTTTAATCAAAATTGACTAAACCTATGACTTAATAACATATTTGAACTTCTAGCTGTCGAAATAACCAACACTGATGATGTTGGTAGAGTGAAGACGGACTATATCAATCATTACCCAAATTTTCATCGCTATCTTTTTCTTGACTTTACTAATGAGTTGAAACGTAAAATGCTGGCCTATTTTCAAGAAACTCCAGCTAATAACCATGAAGACCTCATGAAAAGAAGAATTTTAATGCAAAGCTTTGATAATGATGTTGAACAATTTCAAAGAAATTATCTTTTCTAACAGTATAACTTGATAAAATTTTGTTTTTGCTTGGTCTTCTTAAACTTTCAACATAAATGATGTTTTCTTTCTTCTCTGGCTTGATATAACATAAAATAAAATAAAATAAATCTTGTGATGATTCCACTACTGAGAGCAAGGTTTGAATCCCTTCAGACTCCCATATACCAGTCTTCCTTCTTGTCACAGCATTGAGAGAGTGGATCTTCCTATGAGCCGAATACTCCTGATTCCAACCTCATAGGGCCCCCCACTGAGCCGAATTCTATGATTCCAATCTCGCCATAAGGTCCTCCAAGCTTCACACCAAAAAAAAATGGCCTAACTATGAGGCACTAAAAAAAATCATTCCCTAAAATCCAACTACCATCCTAACTTCTGATTCCTTCATCACAATTTTCAAACTTTGCTTTACAGCAAACCCATAAAATACTTTTGCCAGGCTTCCAATAATAATATTAACTTTAGACCATGTTAAAGCGCCACAAATTTTACCTAATTAACCATTATGCTTTCTTTAGCATCATCACCACCTAAAATTTTAGCCTCCTAAAGCTTATCAACACCCAATTCCAGAAATAATTGAATAACCAGTTTAAAGTCTTAGTGGACAGTGATAAATTAAAAGATTGAATTGAGTTATCCAAACAAGATTGACATTCCAGTTTAAAGTCTTGGTGGACCAAACATATAATCGATTGCCAGTTTATGGTCTTGGTGGACCAAAGATCGTTTAAGTGCATAAATGTCTTGATATATTCCTAAGTAAGGCCTAGGCTTGACCAAAGATTGAATAAATTTGATAATCCAGTTTAATGTCATAGTGGACCAAACATTTGATCGACAAGTAATCCAGTATAAGGCCATAGTGGTCCAATGAATGTTGAATTATCCTGCAGATATTAATTTTCCAGTTTAAAGTCATAGTGGACCAAACAATGAATGAACTACCAGTTTAAAGTCATGGTGGACCAAACATTTAATCGATAAGAAATCCAGTTTAAGGTCATGGTGGACCCAACTCTTGATAATAGTCCAGTTTAAGGTCTTGGTGGACCTAACAAATCCAATAAAAAATTTTAACGATAGTCTTGAAAATTAGCCAGTTTAAAGTCTTGGAGGACTAACAGCTCCATAATTCGTATAAAACCCTTAAGGAAAGTCTTGAACAGTAGCCAGTTTAAAGTCTTGGAGGACTAACAGATGTCGTGAAGTAAAATCCCATAGGTATTGAGTTCCCCTAGACCCTGTTTCCTGTCTAAACTAAATGAATAAAACTAAAAAGAATGAAAACTAAAAAAAATAAAACTAAGAAATATAATAATAATTTTGATTTAATTAATTAATTTTAATTTTAATTTTAATTTTTAATTTTTTTTTTTATTATTATTATTATTATTATTTTTTTTTTTATTTTATTTTTATTTTATTTTTATTTTTTTTATTTTTTATTTTTTTTATTTTTTTTTAATTTTAATTAATTTTTTTTTTTATTTTTTTTTTATTTTTTTATTTTATTTTTTTTTTTATTTTTATTTTTATTTAGATATTTTATTATTATTTTTATTTTTTTTTACCATTTAAAATAAAAGATTTTTTTTAAAAAAAATAGTTTTGAAGTAAAAGTTAAAATTTAATTTTAAAGAAAGATAAATGAATGTGAAAAAAAGATAAAAAAGTACTAAAAAAAATTTTAAAATAAAATTTTAAAAGATGCCCCCCGGCCATTTGATGAGCCGTACCCTCGACATCATACCCACATCCAAGTGCAACTTGATGTGGTTACACAATTTTAAGAAATTGAAAAGAAAAGAAAATAAATGAAAATTTTTTTTAGAAGATAATTTTTATAATGATGATCACTGGGTGGGCTCCCTCCAATTTATAAAAATGATTAGAGACCACCAGTGAGCATCACCTTTACAATAATTCATAATATATATTAAAGAAAAGAAATCACAATCTAACATAAAAAAATCAAAAACAAAATAAAATAAAAGAATCTTGAATCCGGCATTGAGAGCGGTGTCTCTTGATTCGTTCCAGTTTATAGTCTTAGTGGACTTCCTAAAATTAAAAGACAAAGCCAGGATTCAACTAGAAACAGGGAAAATTTTGGAAACGAACATTATGGGGTAATTGTGTATAGAGCAGCCAGCCCATCAATTACCCCCACACTTGCCAATATTAAATTAAGAAGGTTCCCCTGTGAACACTTCTTCCAATAAATTTTAAAAAATTTTCCAACACTATCTTCACCCATATTTTTAGAAATTTTAATTTTTGAAAATTTTCAATGAAGGTTTTCTTGTATTTCGTTATGTTTCATCACAGTTTCGTTGCCCATATGCAGTGTATCGATAGTAAAGTATTTTTTTATAAAAATAAGAAGATAGTTGATACTCGTTGCGGAGGTATAGAATTTGATAAATGTCATTTAAAATTGTAGTTTATCCTCATTTTGGAGTTCGTCCATATAATTTCATAAATGTCATAGTTTATCCTCATTGCAGAGGAATCCGTAAAATTTCATCAATATCATAGTTTATCCTCATTGCGGAGGAAGACTTTGGCACTCCTGGTGCCTCTAGGATAGAACCGTTTCACTTGATCGGCTGCTACCCTCTTCTTTAATACTACTCCATCCAACTCTTCTAGCACATATGAACCGCCGGAAACTTGCTCCTTGATTTTATACGGTCCATTCCACCTATCTGCAAACATCTTTCCCCATTGACTTTCCAAACTCCTATTATACACCAGGACCATATCTCCTGGGTTCAAAGGTTTCCTTAATCGATGTGCCAACCGCTCATCCCAATATCTAACTGATTGATTTCGGATCTTCATCATCCGCGAATATGCCTTTTCTAAATATTCTTCTTTCTTTTCTAGCTGCATCATTCTTTCACACAATAATTCTTCAGTAGTTTTGACCGTGTCCCAGTCAACTCCAAGATATGATTCAGCTTCTAAATCAACCGGTAAAACTGCTTTCTGTCCAAAAACAAGTTCATAAGGTGAAAATCCGGTCGTCCTTTTGGCAGTGATTCGATCCGCAAATAAAACTAAAGGTAAATAGTGCCTCCACTTTTCGGCACTTGTCCCACACATTTTAACTAAAGCATCCTTAATAACTTGATGCCCTCTTTCAACCATGCCTTCAGCTTCAGGATAATATGGGGTTGCTACCCTAACCTTTGATCCAACTTTCAATACGGCCTCTTTAAACTCTGTCCCAAATTCAGGACCTCCATCTACCGTTACCAACTTCATCACCCCATACCTATATACCCAATTATTCAAAAAAATTTCTGCCACATTTTTGGCAGTTAAATTAATAAGAGGCGCTGCCTCTACCCAACCAGATAAATCATCTCTGGCCACAATTAAATATTTATACCGTCCCTCTTTTATATGAACGGCATCTAAACTAACTCTTCCAAAGAGCGTATATTCACCGGTCGCGCGTCCAGGTTCTTTTGGCCTTAAATAACTTCGTCTTTGACATTCTTCGCATGACTGAACCCACTGTTTAACAGCCATCTTCATGCCAGGCCACCAAAATCGATCAGAAATTCTTCTAAACGTTTCTCCAACGCCTCTATGCCCGAGATCTTCATGCAGTGATTTCAAAACTAATTCTTGCCCCTTCTGTTGAGTTATAACTACTTGAGGATTTGGATACCTCCTCCTCATTAAACGTCAACCAGATAGGTAAAACGTAGATGACTTCCTCTTGATAGCCACCCATTCATCGTCTTCACAATCTTCTGGCCTCTCTAAAGTCAACAAATATTTGACTAACAAAAAATAAAAACCAGTCTGACCCCAGACTTCATCTTGAAAATCGATTAATATAACATCAATAGGGACTTCTCTATCACCAATATCACCTGCACATGAATGAGCCAATAATCGTTGACCCCTAAATAAATTTTTAATCGAGCTATGTCGACGTTTTTCTTCTGAACCTTTGGATCCTTCGAAAACCGTATTTGAAAATACCTCTTTCTCTTTATCCACCTTTTTATTTAAATTCTCTAATTCTCCAACATATACACCATTCCTTAATTTACTACTATCCCACACTACCAATCCATTTTCCTCTACATACACCACATCTTCTTCTACCTCCTCTCTGCCGAATTTATCTACACCTTTTCCAACACCTTTATTAACATATAAACTATTTTCCAGTTTATCCTCTTGGTGGAGGTCATCATCATCATAATCTAAACACAATAGTCCTGCCAGTTTAACCTCATGGGGGAGGTATGGAAAGTCTTCAGCTCCTTTAGTGCTGGCTTTGATAATAGGTATATCTTCATCGAACTCTTCTGAGTCTGAATCTTCTTCAGTGGGTGGTCTCCTTGATAAACCATCTGGCATAGTAAAAGTTTTGCCAGGCTTATGAACTAAATCAAACGAAAAATGTTGAATAAAAGCTACCCATCTCGTCATGGGTGCGTTCGGTAAACTAGGGGAATTAATCATCTGGATTAACGATTTCGCATCCACTTGCAACTCAAAATGTTGCCCCCACAAAATATGCTGAAGTTTCTTCAGTATTTTCGCCACACCACATAATTCCAATTTTGGTTGAGAATATCTTGATTCGACCTCAGTAAATACTACAGATTCATACCTAACTGGCCTGATGTAACCAGCTTTATCCATCTGAGACAAAACCGCCCCAGCTGCAACCTGACTTGAATCGACTGCTAAATAAATTCTGCCAGCTTCTTTTCCATAATCCAACTTGTGCAGGACTAAATCCTTCCCTACAACCTCCTTCAACTTCACAAACGCCTTCTCACACTCTTCATCCCACTCCCAGTCTGCATCCTTTCTCGTTAACCGTCTCAATGGAGCTGCCAATGAAGAAAAGTCCTTGATAAACATTCTAACATATACGCAAACGCCTAAAAACCCTCTAACTTCGGTCGTATTCTTGGGTCTTGGCCAGGACTGAATTTTGTTAACTTTCTTCTTGGACATAATCCTACCCTCTCTACATACCACATGGCCTAATATTTCTAAGGCTGGCACACAACATGAAAATTTTGAACCTGAAATAGTTAAACCAGCCTCTTCAATTCGAAACAAGATTCTTTCTAAAGTAATTGCAAACTCCCAAATGAATTTGCGTATCCCGGGATTCTCTTCCAACACCTGATTATCATAGTCGGTTGTTGGTCCCTTAATTCCTCCATCATCTATAAAGATTCCAGCATATTGTGGAATTTCATCTTGAAGGATCCAAGCCATCTGAGCTTGATAAACTGCAACCGAATTTGTTGCTCCTTGAGGTAATCTTGTTAACTGTAAACATCCAAGTGGCGTATCGAATGTAGTGAGAGGCCTTGAGTCCGGATGTAACTCTCTCTCATCATATCCACCCATAATATCTCCCAAACCATAGCACACTCTCCCTGCAAACGCTTCAACAAACTCCTCAGCACTAGGTGGTATCCCAGCATCCTTTATTGTAACCCTATTTAATTCCCTAAGATCATGAACAATTCTAAGCTTGCCATTCGGTTTCTTGATACAAAATACCGGACTAGAATAACTTGATGTTGATTGCTCATAAAGTCCAGTGCGTATCCGTTCTCTGACAACTTCAATATAGGCTTCTTTTAATGCAGCCGGAATAGGAATCGGTTTCTGCTGCCACGGTTCATGACATACCACAGGAATCTTGTAAGGCTCCCCATAGGAATGCTTCAACACACCCCTCTCCTCTTCTACAAATGCAATGGCCTTCTCTCGCTTGACCATCACATCCAACAACAACTTCTTCTCTTCTCCAGACAACCAACCATCAGGTCCAAAATTAACAACACCCAGTCTCTCAAAAGTGATTCTTGACGTCTCAGAAAATTCAGGCGGATTCTTTACCAAGGGACTTTCATAAGGATCTCTTGATAACCTTGGTCTTCTCAAGGGTGGATTTAATTCAGCAGGTAGCGGTTCATTAATAGGTCGAACTTTATTTGCTACTTTCTTATATTTGGCTGCGTCCACATCTAAATAAACTTGAGGTAAAACATCGCCATTAAAACTTTCATCAAATGAATCTTCTTCATCGTCAGAATTGGAATAAGAAAAATTAGAAAAATATTTTATTTCATTTTTAAATTTTACCCTTTTCTCCTTTCCCCTGTCTAATTTATAAACAGATTTTCCAACACCTTTGCTTCCCTTATCCAACAGTAAATCACCCGTAAAGAAAGTCGGCAGTTTAACCTCTTGCTGGAGGACCGGAATTGAATTTTCACAAAAATTATTTTTTTGGGTTTTAATTATACTGAGATTTTTAATCGGATTTAGATAAGATTTTCGCAGTTTACCCTCTTGCTGGAGGTCCATAAACATACCCTTCCAATTTTTATCCAACCTAATTTGGCCCATTTTGCCTTTTTCACCGTTTTTAAATTTAATAGAAAAACCGGGTAAATCCAATAAACATATAGAAAAGTCCAAAACGTATTTGCACTCCAAAGTAATATTAACAGAAAATAATTGAGAATCCACTTGAATTATCTCCAAGTGAGCTGACCTATTGCAATCCGGGATCTCATCCTGAGGAGAGATTACAACATTAGAGTGATCAGCCCCTGCTACCCCAAAAAATGAGGGCATCCATAATAATTTGAATCCTGAATAAATTGAAGACATAACGATTAAAGAAAATTTCAGCCCAGTTTAGGTAGTTTATCCTCATTTTGGAGGAATTATATTCTTGATATCCCCTGGAGATAATCCATAATTTTGCCCCAAGGGCTTATCCACCGATTCCATAAAACCCAAAAATAAACCCCCATAATTTGTCCTACCATTGGACATAAAAAATAAACAACCCTTTTCCAAAATATGAGTGCATCCAATTTATGCACTCTATTATCAAATACCACTACACTCTTTATTAGTGCAGTGAAAACCATATTCTCCTTAACAATCTCTCCCTGAGATTGTAACAAATCCACCATATCCATATCTTTATTGCAGACAGTCTCTGCTTCTGAAGACAAAAACTGAGGCGAAAAATCCTCTAAATCCGATTCCAAATCATTCAACACAAAATTATCCCCATCATCCAAAATTTTGTCATTAATGACAACAATATCTTCATCTTCAAAAATCTCTTCTTTCCAAACAGAAGAGTCAACAAAAATAATATCTTCAGGCTGGACAAAATCTTCAGGAATGGCTGAATCCAAAATTTCATCAGAAACTAGTTCTTTTAAACCATCCTCTTCTATCTCTTGAGCAACCTCAGTGTCTTCTCCAGAGTCCAAATCAACAGAGTTATGAGTATCCAGATGTTCCAAAATAACCTTCTTTAGCACCTCCATACCAGGAATCCTAGTTTCTCCATCTGGAAGATCCTTCATTAAATTTGCTTTAATAAGCACCATCAAAACATCTTTCTTAACCTTTTCCCCCATAGCATCCCAAAAAACATACTTTGATGCATTATCATGAAATAAAATTTCATACTCCAACAAATAATCCAGAACCACCTGAAATTCAACCACAAACTGATGATACTGATGCAGAGATGTTACACCACCTTTTGATTGCCATTTCCTAGCTATATCCTTTAGATCCTCAAATGAATAAACTTTTGGCCACCTTTTTTCCATTTCCATCTTGAGCTTTCTCCAATCTTGACCTTTATAACCATCCATAGAAATAACCTCCTTTTCCACCTCTCTGTCTAAAATAAAGAACCTAATCTGCTTCACCATATCCAAAGGTAAGGCACCATCAATCGCAGCTGCAGTTTCATACCTATGTAAAAATCCTTCTAAATCATCTCCAGAAAACTTAGGCCCAATCAAAGATACAATCCTTACTGATGCCCTAAAAGGTACACCAGCAGCCAACACAGCAGTTCCACTAGTAGAAGACATCCCAAAACATAAGAAAAGCGTTAACAACCGTTAAAATAACAAGCCTCTTGCAGGCCAATAACAAAAATCCAATTAGAGTTCCAGAAAATAAGCCTCTTGCAGGCTAATAACGTTCTTGATCCAAGTAAGTCTTTAAAGAAAGCTAGAGAAATCGAACCCCACGTTGGGCGCCAACTATGGTAAGGTAAACTCTTACAGTCGCCTTGCTGTAAGCAGAATCCAGAGGAGATATGTGGATTTAGCTGAAAACCCCGTCCTTCCAATAAAAATAACAAAATGGGAATTCTAAATCACTAAGCTAACCAATCTACTTGAATCCGATTGATAAAAATAATGAAACTCTAAAATATTTAACGCTTATTGAGATTTAAAGAAAGTGGCTGTTGATAAAGAAATACTGATAACAACAATTAAGGTGTACCAGTGAAAGATCTGAAAAGATTGACTTTTATGTTTTTATAATAATTTAAGTTTTTATGAGACAGCAATAATCAAGTCCCAGTGATGAAGACCTTTCTAAAGATACCCTGTATGAAGTGTTATTTAAACTGTTGAATTGTATTTCTAAAATGTTATGTAAAAATAATAATGTTATAAGGGTATTACAAGTTATTTTAATTTGTTGAGTAATAAAAAATGAGACTGTAGTGGTTAAAGATTAAGCTGTATGATGTGTCCCCCCTCTCAATTTCGAGTTTGAGAAGCGCTTAAGTATTCCTAGTCACGTGCCTAAGTTTTCCCCTCCAGAGCTCTTCCAGAGTCAATCCGGAGCCCGTACGGAGTCCGTACGGAGTCCGTACGGAGTCAAAGCGGAGTCCGTACGGAGTCCGTACGGAGTCGAAACGGATTCCGTCCAGACTTCCGGACTCAATTTAGAACCTTAAAACTATAATAAAAAATCTAGAAAAATTACACATAATAGAACTACTTCCCCTTTACATACCAAACTAATTTTCGTAGTCTGCGCAGCTCTAATTACCCCGTGAAAATTCATCAAAGGTAAGTAATTTTTGAAAACGTAAATATTTCTATAAAACTTTAAAATTCATTTAAAAATATAAGAAAAATAGTAAAAATTCTGGGAAAATTTCCCAAGGTTCTTGAGTGACTCGACTTAATACTTATAAATTTTTCAGTCCGTAAAAATAAGTTTTCTCCGTAAAATAGATTGTTTTCGTGTAGGCATTCGCTCGTGACCAATTTCTTCATATTTAAAACTCAAATAAATTAAATAAAACCCTTTTTATAAAAAATAATAACGCCAATCTTGCACGCCGTAATAACTCCATTTACGTATTTAGGTGCCGTACTAAACTTTAGGCTACCACAACGTTTTTCAAAAATTTGCTCTTGTCACCTACCCAGGTGACATTTCTCAATAAATTGAACTCATTAAATCCCTGGAAATGGAACTTGGTGCTGTTGGGATCAGGTTGAAAGAACACCTTTTAGCCTCCTATTTCCTGTTCCGTTTGCCTGCTGAATTTTCCTCATTAAGAGATGCTCTCACAGACAATGCCTTTGCCCGAAATGAGTCTATCACCATCACTAAATTAGTCAGTGCTTTAAACAAATATCAGTTGGAATGTTCAAATCTACAACAGTCTGAAACCTCTAAAGCCCTCAAGGCTAGTGAAAGACAAATGTATGAATATTGCTCTAATGGGCAACATAACCCTAAAACCAAACACTCTCAGGATCAATGCTTTCAGCTTCACCCTCATCTAGCTAAAAAGAAAGCCAATCAGCACCAGTCCAATCTTGCCATTGACCTCTCTGAAGTCCAACCCTCCTCAGCAGTCTGTCTATCTGCCATTCCCATCTCCTCAAAGAATGACTTTGTCCTTGACAGTGGAGCCACCAAACATATGATCTGTTCTCAAAAACTTTTTTTGACATATACTGCTACCAAGTCAACTATCTTGTTTGGTGATGGTTCCTGTACCTCTAGCAAAGGACATGGCACTATTTCTCTTTTTGTTAATAAATCCAATTTTGAATTGAGTGATTGCTTACATGTGCCTACTCTTCAAGTTAACCTTGTCAGCCTCCCAGCCCTCTGAAAACTTATCCCAACTTTAAATCTCTCAATCGACAATGGAAAGTTTAAGCTGGTTAATGGAGACGTCACTTATCTTACAGGAGTGATCAAATATTACCTTTTCCATATAGATGCAAACGTCTGTGAGTCGTCTACCTCTCTCTACACAAGCAGCACCTCTTACTCAACCTGGCACAACAGGTTAGGGCATCCCAGTCACAACAACCTTTTAAAGCTTAATAAAGAGTATAATCTATTTCCTGCTGTAGAGATTGAACCATTTTGTGCTAGTTGTGTTAAAGCCAAAATCCATCATAGTTCCTATTCTGGTACACTACCTAGAGCTACTCGACCACTAGAATGTATACACGCTGATCCTAGTGGTAGAATTAGTCCACCTTCCATTGGTGGTGGTGAATACTATTACCAACTTACAGATTCCTATTCCTCTTTCCAATTCATCTATATCCTTAAAAACAAATCCGATACTTTCTCCACTTTTGTCAAATTTAAGAAAGCCATTGAAAAACTATTAAACTGCAGTATTGTTCACCTCGTCAACAATGGAGGTGGTGAGTTCTGTAACTATGAATTTCAAAACTTCCTTGACAATGAGGGCATTCAGATGCATGTCACTTCACCATATTCCCCCCAGCAAAATCCCATTGCTGAATGGGGTAATCGGACCACTACGGAGAAAGCTAAAGCAATGATATTTCAAGGTTCGTTTCCTACTATCCTATGGGCAGAAGCTGTTGTCACGTCAGTTTATCTCCATAATCAAACTCCAACCAAGAGTCAAGATATGCGGACTCCCTATGAAGTATTGTTTAATCAAAAGCCTAATCTTAAGCATCTTCACACCTTTGGGTGCAGTGCATACTCCCTGATTCCAAAAAATCTTTGGAAAAGTAAATTTGAGAACGGTTCAAAACATCTTATCCATGTTGGCTATGATGAAAAGTTATCTTCCTATCGATTACTAGAACCTGCTTCTCTCTCTATATCATACTCTCATGATGTGGTGTTTAATGAAGATCAGTTTCCTTTTTGTGAGCTAAGTAAGCAACAATCTGGATCCACATGGCTTCCATTTCCCCCACTAGAAGAAGTTCCATCAGTTGCTCCAACTCACACACATTCCAACTGACCTGCTTCTTCAGATCACCCTTCTCTCACTACTTCATCAACTCGAGAAAATCCCTGCACTTGAGTCTGTGATAGATTCACCTTTTCTGATGAATCACCCCGGAATAACATTGATAGTTCTATTTCCACCTCCAATATACTGAATCACCCCCGTACTAGAACTAGTCGGATTCTGCTGTCCAATTCTACAGTCAAAGCCTGCAAGATCCCTGTTCCAAAATCATTTAAATCAGCTGTCAACAGTTTGTATGGCCCAGAATGGGATGCTGCAGTAAAATGCAAATTAGAAAATATGTCTTCTCATAAGGTCTGGGAATTCTGTGAGAGACCAGAGAACTCCTCTCTGATTGGATCAACTTGGGTTTTTCAGGTTAAGGAAAAGCACGATGGCACTGTCTCAAAATTTAAGGCTCGCCTCTGTGCTCAGGGTTTTTCTCAATTACCAGGGATTGATTATTTTGATACTTTTGCTCCAACTGGTAGACTGACCACTTTTTGTACTCTTTGTGCTCTGGCAGCTTTTCAAAATCTGGAGTTCCATCATATGGACGTCAAGGGTGCTTTCCTCCATGGTGTCCTTGAGGAGGAAGTCTACATGAAGGTTCCCTGCGGTGTTGATAGTCCAGATCATTTTCAAAATCCTGTTCTTAAACTTAAAAAATCCATCTATGGACTTAAGCAATCACCCCGGTGCTGGTCCAAAGAGATAAAAAAGTTTTTCTCTTCTATCCAGTACTATCCATCTCCCGCTGATCCTTGTCTCTTAATCTCTTCTGACAAAAATAATCCAACATACGTGTTTCTTCATGTTGATGACATGGCCATCTTCAGTAAAGACGTTTCCCATTTCAAACAGCTTATTACTAAAAAATACAGCATGGATGATTTAGGAGAGGCGCAGTTCTTCTTAGGCATGAAGGTAACACGTAATCACTCAGAAGGCTGTATCAGTCTCTCACAACCCTCTTACTGTCTGGATTTACTTAGAGATTATCATCTCTCTGAGTGCTGATCTGTCTCTACACCTCTACTTCCTCAGCTACACCTCATTCCTGCCACCCCTAGTGAAATTGAAGAATTTGAAAAAATGAATATAAATTACAGGAGCGCTGTGGGATCGCTTAATTACTTAGTTCAATGTACCCATCCAGATTTATCATTTGCAGTCAGTCAGTTGTCACAACATTTAGAGAATCCTGGGATTAATCACTGGATTGCCTTCAAACATGTAATGAGATACTTGTCTGGTACTCATGATTTCAAACTGAAATATGGGAATAAATCTTCTACTAATCCACTCTTTCCAACAGGTCATCACTCTTTTTCATTGCCTATCGGGTATGCTGACTCTGATTGGGCTGGATGTCCCAATACACGTCGTTCAACTACTGGTTACCTGTTTCTCTTAAATGGAGCTGCTGTTTCTTGGAAATCAAAGAAACAACCAACAGTAGCTCTGTCAGCATCTGAAGCAGAATACAAATCATGCTGCATGGCTGGTCAAGAAGCTATATGGCTTTGTTCTCTGTTAGAAACTCTTGGTTTTCCAATCACCAAACCCACCATCATCTATGGAGACAATCAAGGAGCGATTGCTCTCACTGGCAATCCTGTATTTCAAGCTCGCACCAAGCATATTTAAGTCCAATATCATTGGATACAGGAACAAGTTGCCGCTGGTGTCCTGAAAATTCCGTATACGTCTACTACTTCTATGCTAGCCGATTCTCTCACTAAGTTGACTCCTCCCAAAAATCAAGCCAGTTTCACATCTGCCTGTAGTCTCACAAAACCGCAATCCCAAGCAGGGGGGGTGTGAGAATAACATCCACATCTTCTTCCTTGTGCTTGCTCATAATCCTCAGCCAACTCATACTGATTAACTTGACGCATTGTAGACAATCCTATAGTACTAGCTATAGGCCTTGACCAAGGGAGTTGGAGTAAAACCAGAAAGAATAACCCCTGTCCCTTTAGAAAAATAAGTGAGATTGACCTGTTGCAGCAAATTGGAGATCTGTTTGCTAGACCCTCTAATCAAACACACTTGACCCCTTTAAAAGTGAAGATAATAGTCCCAGACAGACTACTAGAAAGAGTTGAAATGAACAGTAATATATTCCAACAAAACACAAGCCAATGAGACAGTGAGGAACAGAGAGGCAATGAGTAAAGAGATAAGATTATTCCCTAAAAATCTTCCCACACACGCATCATACAGCCAGCGCACAGACCACCCTGACCAATTCCCCAGCCAAAATCCAGCTTTCCCAGCCTTTTTTCATGCATAAAAGTGCATTTTAGCGCCTCCCCAGTGCCAAGGCGGCCAGGCGGCTTAGAGGCGGCTCCGCTTAGGGGCGGGCAGGCCGCTTCTAGGCCCTAAAACACCCATACAACCCATAAAAACCCTAAAAAACCCTAAAAACCCATAACTTCACTAATAAACAAGATAAACACACATAAGACATAACAAAGTGAAAAGAAAATGAAGGACAATAATCTGAGACATAATAAGTGACCCTAGCTTAAGCCTACATAAGCACCACTAAGCAATAAACATCCGATAAATACCAATAATAACACCATAACTACCCTATAAAACAAGGTAACCACCCGTAAGGGATACCAAAATGAAAAGAAAATGAAGGACAATAAGTTGAGACATAATAAGTGACCCTAGCTTAAGCCTCCATAAACACTACTAAATATCACCTAAAGATGAAAAAACCACTAATAACACCATAACCCCAATAACACCCTACATACCAAATACCTCCAAATATGCACTCCAAAGGCCTACCCAGGTTTGGATCACCACATCCTCCCTCCAATAAATAATGTCCTCATTCCTCCTTTGCAAACAACCATGTTAAAACACCTCTTCAGAATCTTTACAAACAGCCCATTTCTCTCTTCCACCAGATCTTATTCCATCCTAAGTGAACTTCTGAACCAGCAATCCAAGCTTCTTCTTTAAAACTTCTCTTGCACCATGCCTTTAAATTAAATCTATCTCTTTGAAATGAATCTCTTTCTTCTGTTCCTGAATTACAAATCTGGCTGTACCAGCTTCCAACAATGAAAAGTGATATCCAGTTGACAAGTCTTCCTGACTATAACCTTCTACCAGCATAAAAATTTCCTCATTTTATAGTCTTGGGGGACTCAAAACCCTCAGTTTAAAGTCTTGGGGGACTAAAAACCCTCAGTTTAAAGTCTTGGGGGACTAACAGCCCTCAGTTTATAGTCTTGGGGGACTCCAAAAATCCTCAGTTTATAGTCTTGGGGGACTGAAAAAACCTGAATCACAGAACCCAGAACCAGAGATCAACCAGAAAAAGATTTAGAGAAGTAACTAACTTTCTGGGGTAACTGTATATAGAGCTGCCAGCCCATCAGTCACCCCCAAACTTTCCTTTACAAAATTCAAAAGTTCCCCCTTGGATCCTTCTGCCTTTAACCTTCCACATCACACTGCCTCCCATTCCTCAGTTTATAGTCTTGGGGGACTTACCATCAACAATCCTCAGTTTAAAGTCTTGGGGGACTAACACAGTGTTCAGTTTAAAGTCTTGACGGACTACTTCTTGACAAAATCTTGAAACCAGCCAGTTTAAAGTCTTGGAGGACTACTAGATCCACAGTAGTAAAATTAAATTCTTGAATAAATCTTTAAAAACCAGCCAATTTTAAGTCTTGGAGGACTAAAAGAATTTTCAGTTTAAAGTCTTGATGGTCATCAAAAAATCTTGAGCCCGTAATTAAAAGATCAGTTTAAAGTCTTAAAGGACTTTCCAAAAAAAATCTTGAAGATATATCCCATAAATCCCCAAACCAAAAACCATCAAAGCCAAAACATTTAACCTCCTTTACAAATAAAACAAAATAAAATGGTATCCCCCAGCCAATTGATGAGCTGATCCCCTGATACTTTAGCCACATCCAAGTGCACCTTGATGTGGTCACACCTAAAAAAAATTTTTTTTATTTTGACTCCTCTTCTACCAAAAACATTGCCAGAGCCCTATCTTGAGCCTTTGAGAAAACATAGCCTCCATAAAAAAATTAAAAGAAAAAAAGAGAAAAAAAGAAAGTAATCTTGAATCCACCACTTTCACATCCAACACCCTAGAACCACATAGCAAAGCCAGCTCCAGGTCAACAGAAGAGATCACTGGGTGGGCTCCCTCCAATAAGTAAAAATGATGGGAGACCACCAGTGATCCACCACCACTCCAAAAGCACCAAAAGACATCCAAGGCAATCCAGTTTAAAGTCATAGAGGAATAAAAACCTGAATCACAAAAAAACAACACTAGAATTCAACTAGAAAAAAAACAAAGGCTTGAAACAGAAATTCTGGGGTAACTGTTCTACAGAGCAGCCAGCTCATCAGTTACCCCCACACTTGCCAAAATAAAATCTAGAAGCCCCCCCTGGGTACCTTCTAACAAAAACACAACATCCAAAAAAATTAAACAAAACCAATAAACATGAGGGGTCCAGCACTTGAAGACCAAAAGAAATTCCAGTTTAAAGTCATGGTGGACTAAAAACCTGTTAAAGAAAAAAAACCAATACTAGAATTCAACAAAATTAAGAGAAGGGGTTGGAAACAGACAATCTGGGGTAACTGTTGATAGAGCAGCCAGCCCATCAGTCACCCCCACACTTGCCAAAATAAAATCTAGAAGCCCCACCCCTGGGTACCTTCTAACAAAAAGGATTTTCCAACACAAATCTTCTCCCATAAAAAAACAAAACCATTAAAAAACCATTAAAATTCTTGAAAGCCAAAAAAAATCCAATTTAGAAATAAAATTTTGCAGTTTAGCCTCTTGCTGGAGGTGAAATAAAACAAATAATCTTCATTTTATTTTAAATAAAATACCCATCTTCACTTGAATTTTTCTTTTCTTCCATCTTCATTATACTAAGATTTTTTTTTTTTTTACTATGGGTGGGCAGCCCGACGTCGGAGGTGCCTTCTGAAGCAGCCCGGCCTCCCTTTTTTATATATAGACTTGAACCAGAGAGACTGAAAAGAATTGAACAAAACAACAAAAAAAAATCCTGACCAAATACATAGAGGCCAAATTAAGCAAAATCAAAACAAATTAAGTAGTTTATCCTCATTTCGGAGGAATCAGATTCTTGAAATCCCAAGGTTTAAAACAATAAGTTTGCCCCTAGGGCCTGAACCCCCTAAGCTCCACTTCCAATTCTGATATCCCAACATCAGACCTCCAAAAAATTCTTCCATCCTCCTCCATACACTGAGTCTACCATAGTTCACATCACCAGAATCAATAAATTCACCACCCTGTGAAACATCTGGAACCTCCACCACATCTTTAAAATCAACCTCTATACCAGTGACATCCAAAACATCACAATTTTTCTCTTCCCTACAGGAATCTTGCTTAGAATCTGCAAAATCCTCCAGAATAACATCCATAACATCAAAAGAAAAATCCTCCTCCAAGCAGAGACCTTCTGATCTTGAGGGAACCACCTGAAAATAATCTTCCTCTATGAGAAAAAGATCCAAGACAGAATCTTTCTGTCCATCCAAAAATTCAACTGATACATCCTCCTCCAATAAGCCATTATCTGAACTTGAGAAAGAAAAATAATCATCCCTCAACAACCATTCATCCACCACAGATTCCTTCTCAATATCCCAAAATCCTTCTTCATGACCAGACAAGTCCTCCTTCCCACATAATTCACCCAAACTTGAGGAAATACACTGATCCTCCAGTGTGTACATTTCCAAAACATCCAGTGAAGCACATTCCTGAGATCCTATGGTATCCTTTGGAAAAGAAAAATTAGTTTCAAAAACATCATCAGAGTACCCATCTTCTAAAATTGATGGCTCCAACACCTCCTCAGAAATTGAATTTTCCACCACAGTCTCCTGAACTTCTCCATCCAACAGGATTTCTTCTCCAGATTCCACATCCCTATCCATCAAACCATCCAAATATCCCAAAATAACCTCCTTCAGAATAGCCATACCAGGAATCCTATTTTCTTCATTTGGAAGAGTCATCATCAAGTCAGCCTTAAAAAGAATATCCATAACCTCCACCTTTAAGTTCCTACCCATGGCACTCCAAAATACATACTTGGCCCCATCTTCATGTGGTAATATATCATTATATACCAGATAATCCAGAATCCCCCCAAACTCCTCCATAAATTCCCCGTACTGAGAAAAAGAGGTTACACCACCTTTTAATTCCCACTTCCTAGCAATATCATGAAGATCCACCATTGAGAAAGTAGTAGGCCACCTTTTAAGCATTTCAATCTTCAACTTCCCCCAGTCCTGGCTCCTATATCCTGCCATACCAGAAACTTCCTTCTCCACCTCCCTATTACCAATGAAAAAGATTACTTGCCTGACCATGTCCAACAGTGAGGCCCCATCAATCTCAGCAGAAACCTCAAACCTAGCCAAAAACCCCTTTGAATCATCCCCTAAAAACCTTGAACCATCCCAAGACTGAATCCTAACCATCCTAGCAAATCCAAGTTACAGCCTCCAATCTCTACCAAAGATAGCCAATGTCCCCCCCAAGAGCCTTAGAGACCTAGGAGGGACCAAATCCAACAGAAAAGAAGACCCCTAGACCAACCACAAAGAGATATAGCACCAAATACAAAATCCACCAAAGGCGATCCACCAAAGAGAGAAGCCTACATCAACAGAGATTCCAAAAAGCCAACAGATTCGACCCCACGTTGGGCGCCAGAAATGTAGACAATCCTATAGTACTAGCTATAGGCCTTGACCAAGGGAGTTGGAGAAAAACCAGAGAGAAAATCCCCTGTCCCTTTAGAAAAATAGAGTGAGATTTACTTGCTAAAGTAAGTTGGTTCCAGTTTTTCTAAAGACCCCTTTTAAACACACTTGACTGCTTGATGAGCCAAGAAAGTAGTCCCCAGATAGACTACCAGACCAAAGAACTGAACTGTAGACCAATGTCCACACCAGAGACAGCAGAGATACTTGATGTAGGCTGCAAATCCACACCAGAGACAGCAATAATACTTGCTATAGCTTGCAAGACTATAACAGAGAAAACAGTTGCCAAAGTTAAGTTAAATGAAGAACTCACTTGCAACAAACACAGCCAATTGTGGCCAGAAAACAGTGAAAACTGAGTGAGGAACAATGATATCACCTCTGGATGGTTGTATGATGATTAAGGTTGCCCCAAACTGTCTTATTCACTATGTACACACAGACCACTATCTAAGAGCCCATGCGCACCCACCAATCTGGCGCCTGTACCCGCCAAATTGCATAAAAAACCCTCCTGGAGCGCTCCCCAACCTCCTAAAACAGAGGCGGGCGGGCCGCCCGACATCAGAGATGCCGCCTGAAGCGGCCCAGCCTCCCTGAAGCCAGAAAACCAATAAAAACCACTAATCTACTTAGAAAAATTAGCTACAACTACTAAAACCTTTAAAACACGGAATTTCACTATAACAACATTAAGACATGAAATATAGAGAAAAATTAGCTCTATCCAATGGTACTAAGCACTTAACCCTAAGACTTAAGGTTAGCCCGTAAAACACAAAAAACAAAATTAAACAGCAATCTTTTATAAATGAAAAATGAGGAAATGACCCCTTAAAACTCAGAATATGAAAAATGTCTACAAGACATAAAATATAGAGAATAACCAGGGCTATCCAATGATAGTACCCACATACCTGCAGACCCAATATCCACGGAATAAAACCAGAAAAATACCCAACTCCTTAACAGATGTCAATTAAGACAAGCACAAACAGCGCCAAATCACACAACAAAGGCCCCTGCCAATGTTGGAAGACCACAGCGTGTGTTGCGCTCTAGTCAAAAGCCTGAACACATTGAACCTACTCTTTGTAAATACTTAATTATTCAGAGCCTTTGTATTACTTTTTTTTATCCTTTTTTTATCTTTGTTGTATATTTTCTTTGTCTCCTTACCTGAAGCGAGATCCCAGAATGGGGAATATAAGACTCCTGCCTTGAGTCTCTTTCCCTCACCAGTCTGCATCTCAATTCAGGTAACGTTATGTTTTTACAATCTTCTTATTTGCTCTACTCATAGTTACATGTATCTCTTCAAAACTTAGGTATTACTTTTATCAAAGTTTACTATCAGATATAAGCGAGTGCTCATATCTTCAACATTCTGATTCCTAAGGTTCTTTACTTGTTCTTTCTTATTGTACATACTTTTTCTGATGACCAGTCTGCATCTCAATTCAAGTATTACTTTTATCAAAGCTTACTATCAGATATAAGCGAGTGCTCATATCTTCAACATTCTGATTCCTAAGTTTTACATGAGAGAATGATAAATATTTTGACCTTAAAAATCCTGTTACTTTTTTGATCTACCTAAAGTTTTATTAAATTTATTTTTTTACCTTTTTTATCCTTTGGATTAGCTTTTGACTTATTTGGAAGGAGCAGCCAAAATGAGTAAAGTCATGACAAGATTCTAAACCTGGAGGAGCTTTTGTTGTCTGGTGATTATTGTGAGAAGAGTTCCAAAAAGATTCAATGATTCCATTTCCTATTCCAAAATTGATTATACTATACACCTATGATCTGGTGTGGTATTCCAACATTGGAAGAGGCCTTTGTTGGCCTGTTTGGCACTGTTTTTGTATGTCTTAATTTGCATTGGTTGAATAATTATGTGATATTTTAGTTTTATTCAATGAATATTGGGACTATAGGTATGTTGGTACTACCTTTGAATAGCCCCTTTTTTACTCTATATTTTATGTCCAGATGACATTTTTCATATTCTAAGTTTTAAGGGGTCATTTCCTCATTTTTCATTTCTAAAAGATAGCTGTTTAATTTTGTTTTTTGTGTTTTATGGGCTAACCTTAAGTCTTAGGGTTAAGTGCTTAGTAAAATTAAGTAGAGATTATTTGGCTCTATATTTTATGTCCCAATGTTGTCATAGCTTAATTTTGTGTTTTAAGGGTTTTAGTAGTTGAGGTGGATTTTTCTAAGTATTTTGGGCTTTATTAGAGGTTTTTGGTGGTTTTCTGGCTTCAGAGAGGTCTGTCTGCTTCTAGGCAGGCTGCCCGCCTTGGTTATAGAAGGCTGGGAAGCGTTTCTAGAGGGTTTTTGTTCAATTTGGCTGTCAAAAGTGCCAAATTTGTTGCTGTGCATGGATTTTTTAGATGGTGGTCTGCGTGTACATACTGAATAAGACATTTTGGGGCAACTTTAATTATCATACAACCATCTGGAAGTGATATCATTGTTTGTCACTCAGTTTTCACTGTTTTTTGGCCACAATTGGCTGTGTTTGTTGCAAGGCTAGTTCTTCATTTAACTCAACTTTGGCAATTGGTTTCTCTGGTGTAGCTTTGCAACCTGCATCAAGTATTATTGCTGTTTTCTGTGTAACAAGTGCACAGTGTTTTGGTTTTCTGATGTGGATCTTTCTGCATTTCAGGTTTCTGGTTCTTTGGTTCTCAGTGGTCTGCTATTGGCTACTGTCTTGACTTGTAAAGCAGTCAAGAAGTGTGTTGGAAGGGGTATAGTAACAGTCTCTAATTTTCTGTAGCAAATAAATCTCACCTGGTATTTCTCAAAGGAACAGGGGTTTTTCTCTCCAGTTTTACTCCAACTCCCTTGGTCAAGGCCTATAGCTAGTACTATAGGATTGTCTACACCAGGAAATATAAACCATGTCCTTTGATTTTAGAAGTTGAAGGTATAGGTTGTCCAGTAATAGGATTGGTATAAGAGAAGATCCCCAAAGTAAGATAATTGGGATCATTTGAATTGGCATGAATATTATTATGAAATCCTGAATGAGTAATTATAACATTTGAGAGTAATAGATACTAATTTCTAATTTCTTCCCATTCAGAATCACTCCAATTTGGTATTTCTACTCTGGTTGTAAGTTTGTGATTTTTTTGAAAAGTTTTATTACAGAGTTTTTTATTTCAAAGAGCAAGAAAAAAATTAAAGGAATTTAAAGAGTCCCATGTTCAAAAATCATTATCTGTTTCCATTTTTCATAAATTTTTAAGAAAAGAATATATGCCTATAGAATAAAAATGAATTCACTATATTAAGAATGAAACAATAAAAATTATTAGACTTACCAAGAGAATAACCTTTTTCAAATCCTGGTCTCCATCAAAATACAATCATGATACAGCCAAAAAAATTCTTATTCCTTATTGGTAAGTGAACCAAAGCTATTTGATAAAGTGTAGAGATGATATCAGATATTTTATTAAAGGATTCATCTTTTATTCCATCAAATGAATGATTTTTATAAATAAATTGAGGTTTAAAAGTATTACTGATTACTGCCTTAACTTCTATGCCTCTTCATTTGGTTAGATATTCAATATCTTCAGGTAACTTCTTGGGATATTTTTTTATTGACTATAGTTCAATAATAATTGATGTTTGATAGTTGGACAAACAAAATATCCAAGTGTATTTTCTTTTTTAAAATTACTTTATTTTGATAATATCAATCGTTATTTTTTATGTTTGAAAGTTTTGAAGAGATTGAAATGAAGTAGATATTGAAGAAGATTATAAAGAAGATATAGATGAAGATAGAGGTGTAAGGCTTTAATCAGAAGAAACAGACTTTTTGTTTGTGAAATTTTTTTTGACAATTGAAAAAAAGTAGTTTTGAAGAAGATGATAAAGAAGATAAAGATGATTATAGAGATGTAAGGCTTTAATCAGAAGAAACAAACTTTTTGTTTGTGAAATTTTTTTTGAAAATTGAAAAAAAGTAGTTTTTGAAGAAGATGATAAAGATGATAAAGATGATGATAGAGGTGTAAGGCTTGAATCAGAAGAAACACTTTTTTTTCTGAATTTTTTTTTACAATTGAAATGAAGTAGTTTTTGAAGAAGATGATAAAGAAGATAAAGATGATGATAGAGGTGTAAGTCTTTAATAAAAAGAAACAGACATTTATTTTTCTGAAATTTTTATTTGACAATTGAAATGAAGTATTTTTTGAAGATGAAGATAGAGGTGTAAGGCTTGAATAAGAAGAAAAAGACTTTTTTTTCTGAAATTTTTTTTTTGACAATTGAAATGAAGTAGTTTTTGAAGAAGATGATAAAGAAGATAAAGATGATGACAGTGGTGTAAGTCTTGAATCAGAAATAACAGACAATTTTTTTCCTGAAATTTTTTTTTTGACAATTGAAATGAAGTAGTTTTTGAAGAAGATGATAAAGGAGATAAATATGAAGATAGAGGTGTAAGTCTTTAATCAGAAGAAACAGACATTTATTTTTCTGAAATTTTTTTTTTGAAAATTGAAATGAAGTAGTTTTTGAAGAAGATGTTTTCACTGGTGATAAAGATAAAGATGTCACTGGATGGCCTATGCACAAGGTCGAGGGTGTTCCTGAGTAAGTGAGAGTGGTAAAAGTTATTGAGGACTACCTTGAAGAACAGAGGATTACTTTGAGGAAGTGATTCAAAGATAATTCAAAGATAAATTATCTTATTTAAGGCAAGTTTGAGGTGAATAGTAATGTATGGTAGAGTAAAACTAACATTAAAGAAATTTCAAGAAGGATTTTAACTTTATAAAAAAAAGGGAGTTCAATAATATTTTTATATAATTTAACTACTATCAAAAGGATATTATATTGTTATTCTAAGGAATGTTGAGCCAAACCCCCCCAATTATATATAAAACTCCACCTTTCATTGACCCCTTAAATTATCTGCCCTTAATTTACCACTGAACCTCCACTATAACTCACAGATCCTTTAACCTTATTCCTTTTCACCACACAATATGGGGGGGTGGACTTTCTAGTGAGTCCACAACCTTGGACACAAACTCACCACAGATTTAACACACATTGAGCTATTTAAAAAGGAACCATAAAATCAGGGATGAAAACCACTCAGTATAAAAGTTTTAGGTGGGTGTTCAAGTAGAGTTCAGTATGGGTTCAGTATGAGTTCAGTCTGAGTTCCATTTGAGTTCAGGTTGGGGACTTGCTAGCAGGTCCACCCCCTATATTGTTTAGTTATTCCCACTCACAGACCTTTTAATTACCTGTAATCACACAATAACCCAACATTAAAACTATACTATTTATCTGAGCACTAATACACCACACAGTTTCTTGAAGTTTAACATTATAAGCAGATGATTGACTGTTTTAGATTTAAGGTTTATATGGCACAGTTTCTAGTGTGTTCAAATCAAGACAACAAAGGAGAAAAGAAGTTGCTATGTAAATGTTGCTTTTTTCACTTTGAGTATGGATTTGTGTATTGATATATGGATTAAAATATTGAATTTTTCTTTGAGGGTCACATGGCATGTGACAGATGCCTGGGTATAAAATGTGAGCTATTTTGAGTGTGATAACTCTTCAATAACCTTATATCTCTCTTTATTTATCCCTTCTTGAAATATTTTCTAGAGTTTTTGTCTATAGTTTTTTAATTTAATATTTTAATATGACTGATAACAATGATCCTAACCGTACTTCTCCTCACCCCCAATCTGAAGGCAAAATTCCCATAGGTCAATTTAAAATAGCATGCACATCCTGCATTTCTATGGACCTTTTTTGTGTGGAGAGCACTGAGTCCCAAGGCCCTTGAAAGAAGTGCGAGTTTTGTCAATGGCATTGAGTAACATGTGATGCTCTGGAAAAGAATCCAGCTATTGAAGGTCAATATTTGATGACCAAATTTTAGTCAATTTCCAAAGATCAGAAAATCATCAAGGATATTTGGAAGGTACCCATCAAGAATGATTTGGTGATAGATGGTTCTGGAGGAGAGGAAAGAGATCTCTAGTTGGGTAGCCAGTCTAAAGCAAGGGAAGAGGCCAGTTTCTCCCAATGAAGAGGTCAATGAATTGGTCAAGGATAGATTTGACCTGGTAGTGGAGGTTTCTCCTACCATGAAATGTTGTCAACTAGTGGTCAAAGATGATGATAAGGAGGTGGTAGACATAGTTGAGCCCACCAGACCTAAATTATCCATTGAAGCTGATCTGGAGTTTGAAGTAAGTATTTTAAAGTTTTAACTTTTGTTTTTTCTTTGGAAGCTAACTGATCCTTATTTTTAGGAAGAAGATATTAATAAAGAATTGCCTATTGGACCAGAGGTAGTAGTGGTCAAACCTCAAGTTGACACTGAACAACCAGTTGAAGTGGGTCCTTCAAGGATTAAACCCACCAAACCCATGACTGATGCTTCAAATGGGGAGGTAGAATTATATCAGGTGTGGTCAAAGAAACTGGGGCAGGCTCATCAAACAATTGTGTGACAAGATCAACAGGATAGTTGATGTAGCCTAGGAATTACTGGATATCAGAGAGGTGGTTCCAGTTGGGGAGGAAGTTGTATTTGAAAATAGTAGAAATGAAATTTCAAGGGTGTTTGGAGAGATGAAGGAATTGATTCAAAGAAAAATAAAAGAAAAAACATTAAAATAGAAGAGAAAGAAAAGAGAAAAGAAAGAAAAAATTGTACATAGTTTTATTTTGAATATTTATTAATTTTTTTTTTTTGTTGAAATTTTATTTGTTTTAAGAAAAAGATGAAATTGAAATTGAAAAAGAAAGAAAATGTTAAGAAATTTTAAAAATTTGGTTGTAATTTTTAATTTTAATTTTATTTAATTTTTTTTGCTTTAAAGTTTCAATTTCAATTTTATTTATTCAAATGAAAATAAAAGAAATAAGTACAGAAAAAGAATTGTTTTAAAGAAAAAGTTTTTTAAAAAAAGATTCATTTTAAACAAGAAATTTTATATGGTAAGACAAATTGATTTAAATAAGGAAAACCAAAAAATTTGGATTTGACGGAAGAAATAAGATGGTTAGGAGTTGTATTGTGAAGATTTTGATGTTTGAGAATTGTTTTATTTTAGGAGAAAAGAGAAGAAGAAAAAAATTAAAAATAATTTTTTTTTGAGTTTTGAGAAAAGAAAAAATTGAGTTGAGGTTGAATTGAAGTTTTGGAATATATATAACAATTGATAAGAAAGTAAAAAAAAAAATTAGTAAGATTTAGATGTTGAAATTTCTGCCTCTAATACCTGACCCATTCCTTACTCCAGCTTCTTACCATCGTCTCAAGTCATTCTCCTTGCTCATATCCTCTTTTCCTGACCTTTTCCGCCGAGGAACTTCAAAGATACGAGCTCCAGCATCAAGAACAACATTTCTTTCCCACCCGGAGTCAATGTATTGATTCTGGACCTCAAGGACGTGTTTCTTTACCTGGAGTGTGAATCTTTTCCCCAGCTGGGAACTTTTTCCTTGGATGTGAACCTGTCTCTTTTTCTGTATTGTAGTTTAGTAGTTTTGTCGACGTCCTGTTAGTTTCTATTGTTTTGGATGGTGGACTTTGTCATATAATGAGCCCTCTCTTTGCCATTTCCGTTTTCCCCATCCAAATCATTTTCTTTCTCTTTCTCTCTATTCTCTTTATACCTTCCACTGCTCCTTCCTGTCCACTGCTTTCCCTTTTGGCCGCATCTGACAGTCCTTGCACTGTGTGGGGAGAATAGAGTCTTTTGTCCAGGTTCTTTCCTTTTCTTTTCTGTTATCTTTTCTCTAATTCTCTTAGTCCTAACCACAGCAACTCACACTTGTGTCCCTTATAGTTTTAGCACACGCTTTGTTGTAGTTACTTGTTGTTGTAAGGTGCACAGTTGCTGATTAACCTGTGTTTAGGTATGTTTGTTTTTGCAATGAAATCCAAATCATTTTCTTTCTCTTTCTCTCTATTCTCTTTATCCCTTCCACTGCTCCTTCCTGTCCACTGCTTTCCCTTTTGGCCGCATCTGACAGTCCTTGCACTGTGTGGGGAGAATAGAGTCTTTTGTCCAGTTTTAGCACACGCTTTGTTGTAGTTACTTGTTGTTGTAAGGTGCACAGTTGCTGATTAACCTGTGTTTAGCTTTCCTCTGTGCTAAAACTTCTTCAGGTTATGGGCCCAGTTTCCTAAAGCACCTCTCTCAAGAATACTTACAAAAAAACCGCTTACTGGACAATAAAACAGCCTTTTCTCTCAGATTTTGGATCATCCTCTTCACATCTCATCTTCTTTCTCTCCAAATCTTTGCTGTTGACTCGACCAAATTATGGCCTCCAATCAGGATTCAAGTAAGGTTATGGTCACCCCTCTCACTGACGAATCCTATGACACCTGGGAACACATTATGCGTCTTCACTTTGAAGTTCTGGATCTTTTTGGCATTGTTTCTGGACATGTCCCTGCCCCTGTTCCTCACAATGATGGTTCACCTTCAGATGCTGAAATCAAAGCTCAACTTGCTCTATGGATCAAAAATGACACCAGGTGCAGGTATGAAATCATTACCAGATTGGATGATGTTAACAAGAAGCTGGTCAACACTTGCCACACCTCTGCTCAAATGTGGTCAGCTCTTGCAAGAAGACACGCCAGCAATAAAGTTGGATCACGGATTTCTCACTTTCTCTCTATGGTTACTCTTTCTCTTTCTGAAGGAGGAGACCCCAAAACTCATGTTGATGCATTCAAAGGCATTAACTTCCATATGATCCGCTCTGGGCTCATCATTCCCCAGGAAATTCTTATTTATCTCTTCTTTGCCACTCTTCCACCCTCCTTCAAACATTGGCGTGGTTTGCTCACCAGAGACAGACAGGAAATTGATCACCTGCATCTGGATGATGTTTTATCTTCTTTCCTGGATTACGCTGCTGATGACAAAGTTGTTGATGAATTTCACAATGCTATGTCAAATGTCAATGCTCACTCTGCCTCAGCCAAATCATCAAAATCATCCAAATCCAAGGCATGCAGCAAACTCTCATGTTCTGTTCATGGTCAAAATGTTGGACATGATGACAATCATTGCTTTGTTCAACATCCTGAAATCCGTCCCAAGAAGAACCAAGCCAACTCAGCTGCCCCATCAAAGGACAATTCCAACAAAGCGCCTCCTGTTCCCCCTCCTCAGGAAGAACAACCTGATGTCACGGCCAATTGTGCTTTTGTCTTCCCTTCTGATGAAGAATTTCTTTTTACAGCTGTTGCCTGCTTGTCTGAAAAATCAAATTCTGACTGCATTATCAACGCTTCTGCTTCCATGGCTTCTCATTCCTCAAACCTTTCTCCAATTATTGATTCTGGGGCCAGCTGTCATATGTTTAACAACAGAGACAGTTTCATCAGCTTTCAACCTGTCAACATTCGAATTCAACTTGCTGGTATTGGGAAATCAATCTATGCAACTGGAAAAGGAACTGTTGCTGCTTCTGGAGGAATGGAAGGAAAAGTTTTCTTTTCTGATGCTCTTTATGTCCCTGATCTTGGAAGGAATCTCATCTCCCTGGGACGTCTTTGGAGAACTGGTTGTCTTCTCATCCCTGCACCAGTTAATCCTACATCAAACTTCATTATTTCACGTAATGGAAAGAATTATATGGGAGGAGTCATCTCCAATTCATTATTTGAAGTTTCTGTGGTTCCACAAGGCATGTCTCCCCCTAATTCCTCAGCTCTCTATGCAAAAGCTTCAAGTCAGTCTCTAACTCTCTGGCACAACAGATTAGGACATCCCTACGCCCCATATATTCAAAAACTTTTTAATGGAATGGCATCTGATGTATCTAGTTCTAGTTTGTCTGACTCTGAAATGCATTTTTGTGAACCGTGTGTGTTGGGTAAACAAACCCATGCTTCCTTTCCTGGCCAGTTGCCTGTTGCCAAAAATCCTCTTGAAGTTGTACACACAGATTTATCTGGGAAAATTCAGCCTCCTTCTTTTGATGGTTCTCAGTATTACCTTAAGTTCACTGATCAGGCCACTTCATACCGTCATGTTTACCTTCTTTCCTCAAAAGCCCAAGTATTCAAATATTTCTTGGAATATAAGGCATCTGTAGAGCTGCAATCTGGCTTCAAAATCAAAAAGCTTGTTTGTGACGGTGGTGGTGAGTATATCAACTCTAGTCTGGTCAACTTTCTTAAACAACATGGCATTGCTCTTCAAGTTATGGCTCCTTACACTCCCCAACAAAATCCAATTTCTGAGAGAGGAAACCGTATTACCACTGAAAAATCCAAAACCATGATGTTTCATTCTAATGCACCAATTCACCTATGGTCTGAAGCAGTTAAAACAGCAGTATATCTTGAAAACAGATTACCAACCAAAGCTCTTCAAAACAAATCAACTCCTTTTGAAGCCTGGAATAAATCCAAACCCAGAGTTTCACACCTCAGAGTTTTTGGTTGTGCTTGCTATGCTTTCCTTGATAAACATCAACGTCCTGGAAAGTTTTCAGCTAATGCCAGAAAGTGTGTCATGCTTGGATATGAAGTTGGAACAACAAATTATCGTGTTTGGGACCTTGAGCTTAAAAAGATTGTTATTGCCAAATCTGTGGCCTTCAATGAAAATTTCTTCCCCTTTCTTGACTCCAGATTTAAGCTCCCTCAATGGTCACAACTGATGAAGCAAATTCCAGATCAAATTCATGACAGTCAACCACTTCCAACACCTGGCCTTTCCTTTTCTCCAGCTCAATCTCCTTCTGAGTCTCCAACTCCTGATCCATCCTCAGGAAACACTTCTGATTCGCATTCTGAAGATAATTCTCCTTCTTCTTCTTCTTCCTCTGATTTTCACATGTCAGGCACACATTCCAATTCAACTCCTTGTCCTTCACCTGGCCACTTAACAAGATTACCTCATTCCAATGTCCCAGATGAAGAAGGTTCCAGTCAATCTGATCCATCATATTCATCAATTGAGCCAGACAATCCAGCAGATCCTGATTATGTTCCCTCATCACAATCCCCAGTTATTCTGACATCTCTTCAGCTGAAACATCAACTCCTGAACATTTACGTCAGATTTATTATGATCATTATCAACATGATTCCTACTCTGATTCTCCTGATCCTCTTGGGTTATATGCAGCAAATGCCTTTGCTTTCTCTCTAAAAGCTCCCCTGCTAGCTCATGAAATTCCTGAACCCCAGTGTTATAAGCAAGCAATCTATTCCAAATATTCAGCAGAATGGGCAGAGGCTGTGAAACATGAACATCAAGCACTTCAGCGTTGTAACACTTGGAAAATTGTCCCCAGGCCTGAAAAAGCTAATGTAATTGGCTGCAGGTGGGTTTTCAGGGTTAAACCTAATGCTGATGGTGGTGTTTCAAAGTTCAAAGCCCGTTGTGTAGCAAAAGGATATTCTCAAATCCTAGGAATAGATTTTCATGAAACTTTTGCACCCACTGAACGGATCACTTCTCTCAGGACCATTCTTTCTTTAGCAGCTTATTTTGACTGGGATGTTCATCAAATGGATGTAGTGGCAGCTTTTCTCCAGGGGAACTTAAATGAAACTGTTTATATGGAACAGCCTGAAGGAACACTAACTGCTGGAAATGAAGGTAAAGTTTGCCAATTGTTGCGTCCTCTTTATGGCATCAAACAAGCTCCCTTTTGCTGGAATTCACGTATAAATGACTACTTGTGCAAGCTCAACTTCTCCCCCCTTAAGTGTGATCAGTGTGTGTATGTTTGGAGAAACAAATCACAAATCTGTATCATTTATCTTCATGTTGATGATATGGTCATTACTGGTAATCATTTTCTTTGGTTCAAAGACAAAATCAAAACTGAATTTGAGATGGATGATCTTGGTCCTGCCACTTGGATTTTGGGAATGCGTCTCACCAGGAACAGAACAGCACGTATTCTTTCTTTATCACAAGATTCTTATGCTGAAAAAGTTTTGTCCAACTGGAATATGGCCAACTGCAATCCCTGTCTTACTCCCTTATCTCCAAATGATTATCCTGTCAAAGCAACCAGTGAAGAAATTGCTGAATTCAATGCTCTGAAAATCAATTACCGCTCTGCTATTGGTGCACTCAACTATTTGTCTGTTGCAACAAGACCTGATCTCTCTTTTGCAGTTGGTGTGTTATCTCAACATCTCATTGAACCAGGTATCAAACACTGGCTTGCTGTCAAACACACTTTCAGATATCTGCGTGCCACTTCATCATCATCTCTCACTTTTGGAGAAAAATGCCCAATTCCAAATCATCCATCACTCTGTCCTCTTATTTACTCTGACACTGACTATGCTGGGGATCCTGATACCAGGCGCTCAACTGGAGGGTATGTTGCTATACTCAATGGAGGAGCTATTTCCTGGAGTTCTAAAAAGCAGCAAGTTGTCACTATCTCTAGTACTGAAGCTGAGTTCAGAGGCATTGTGGATGCTGGATGTGAAGCAATCTGGCTAACTAAATTACTTACTTCCTTCAATATTCCTAAGTCACCTTCACCTTTAATCCTTGCTGACAATGCCAGTTCCATTTCACAATGCAAGGATTCACTCAGATACCGTCAAAGATCAAAACATGTGGACACTCAACTTTGTTGGATTACTGAAAGCATCAACAAAAATCATTTTCAGCTTCAACACATTTCAACTGAACACATGGTGGCTGATCTTCTTACAAAATCTTTAGGAAAAGTCAAGCTGTCTTATCTCCTCAAACTCATGGGTCTGATATTAAGGGGGGGTGTTGAAATTTCTGCCTCTAATACCTGACCCATTCCTTACTCCAGCTTCTTACCATCGTCTCAAGTCATTCTCCTTGCTCATATCCTCTTTTCCTGACCTTTTCCGCCGAGGAACTTCAAAGATACAAGCTCCAGCATCAAGAACAACATTTCTTTCCCACCCGGAGTCAATGTATTGATTCTGGACCTCGAGGACGTGTTTCTTTACCTGGAGTGTGAATCTTTTCCCCGGCTGGGAACTTTTTCCTTGGATGTGAACCTGTCTCTTTTTCTGTATTGTAGTTTAGTAGTTTTGTCGACGTCGTGTTAGTTTCTATTGTTTTGGATGGTGGACTTTGTCATATAATGAGCCCTCTCTTTGCCATTTCCGTTTTCCCCATCCAAATCATTTTCTTTCTCTTTCTCTCTATTCTCTTTATCCCTTCCACTGCTCCTTCCTGTCCACTGCTTTCCCTTTTGGCCGCATCTGACAGTCCTTGCACTGTGTGGGGAGAATAGAGTCTTTTGTCCAGGTTCTTTCCTTTTCTTTTCTGTTATCTTTTCTCTAATTCTCTTAGTCCTAACCACAGCAACTCATACTTGTGTCCCTTATAGTTTTAGCACACGCTTTGTTGTAGTTACTTGTTGTTGTAAGGTGCACAGTTGCTGATTAACCTGTGTTTAGGTATGTTTGTTTTTGCAATGAAATCCAAATCATTTTCTTTCTCTTTCTCTCTATTCTCTTTATCCCTTCCACTGCTCCTTCCTGTCCACTGCTTTCCCTTTTGGCCGCATCTGACAGTCCTTGCACTGTGTGGGGAGAATAGAGTCTTTTGTCCAGTTTTAGCACACGCTTTGTTGTAGTTACTTGCTGTTGTAAGGTGCACAGTTGCTGATTAACCTGTGTTTAGCTTTCCTCTGTGCTAAAACTTCTTCATTAGAGAAACAGAAATTTTGATTTAGTTTTATTTTATTTTAGGTTGATTTTAATTAGTTTCAGTATTTAAAAATTTTAGAAAAAGAAAAGAAATGGAAAGAAAAATATATGAAATTTAAAATTTGATTTAGATGAAAAAAGAAAAGAAAAAGAAAGAAAATGTTTTAAATGTTTTAAGGAAAGAAAAAATTGAATTTTAGGGTTTAGGGTTTTTAGGGTTATTTTTTTATAAGATTTTAAAAGTTCAGGACAGTTTGAAACATTGATGGACAGCTCCCAAGATGTTTTATTTGAGTCATCAAAGTAGCCTTCCCATTCCACAAGGTATTGAAGTTTCCCCTTGCGCCTTCTTGAACCAAGAATCCAACTTACTTCCCACTCTAGATGATCTTCTACTTCAACCAGTTCTTAAAGGGGTTCGTTCTTTCCTGGTTATATTTCTTAAGCCAGTGTCAGAAGAGATACATGAAAAACAGGATGAATTGATTGCCATTTTAAAGGTAACTTGAGTTTAAGTGCATTTTTAAGAACTTCTGCATCAATTTCAAATGGACCC